>CM045936.1:1202500-1952500 GCA_025177825.1 Aechmea fasciata
GTTAGATTATACTATTCAACCAACCACCCACTTAATCCTAGGAGGCCCACATCATTCTAACCGCACATTTTTTAATCCAACTAAAAACTCAGAAAGACTAATAATTTTGTGTTATTAATAAAGATAAGAACTTAGTTCTTATATATATATATATATATAAAACAAATGTTTGTAGATTCTACTACTGAATAAGAGTTGAAGATGACTGTAGTGTAGTTGCGGACAACTCGCAGCTAAATCTGCACGATCCATTAAAATAGGCTGAAATACTGCTGTAGTTTTGTAGATATATTTTCCTATATAAATAAAATTACATTGCACTAGGCATTTGGATAGATACAAGTATAATTCAAAATATATAAGAATCAAATTTGGTGGGAATAAAAATATTAATTTTCACCATCAACTAGCATATAACTGTAGAGATTTAATTACCGTTTACTCGTAAGCTAGAGTTTAGAATTTTTTTAATATATATATATATAGAGAGAGAGAGAGAGAGTTCTATTACTACGCTATCAACAAGATTAAGATCTTCGGCTACCAAGTTTTCCACCGTTAGATCCACCCCTTTGATGATTTTCACCCGTTAGATCATACTATTCAACCAACCATCTACTTAATCCTTGGGGCCCACATTATCCTAACCGCACATCTCTCAATCCAACAATAAAACTCGACAAAGATCAATAATTAATTTCTACAATATTAATAAAGATAAGAAATGGACATATATATATATATATATATATATATATATATATATATATATATATATATATATATATATATATATATATATATATATATATATATATATATATATAAAAGTACTTCGGGTCATTTATTTATTTATTTATTTATTTATTAAGAACTTGAGCACATTACTACCTACCAAATCTTATCCATGTTTTCGTGATAAATAGAAAAATTAATAATTTTTTTTAATAAATTTGATTTTCAGTTCAATCACAATTTCACAAATCCAAACACACGCTAATAGGAGCATATGTGGGATCTATTTGGAATGGTAGAGATATTGTATTAATTATTTTGTGACGAAATTATCATAAAAAATATAATATTAGTTTTCACACGTATTTGCTTTTCTCATATCATTATGAGAATAAGTTAACTACGATATATTTTTTCCGATCTCATCGAAAAATATAAAAATATATTTCTATACATTTTCATTCCTTATTTTTAATCTACCAATGATATATTTTTGTTCCAAACACATGCATGCTACTATTTGGTTCGGTGCAGTAGAAAGCGTGACAAAATAAAAATAATTTATTTGATTACATACAGTTGAGATCGAGGTATATTTTTAAAATTTTATTTATTTATTATAAATATGATAGTGAGATTACTTTCAATATATATAAAAAATATTTTTATATTTTAAAAATAATTAGAAAAAATAAGTTTATCTTTTATTTAAAATTACCGTCTTCAAATACTGCAAATGAAATTGCGACTAATTTAAACATAATTATAATTATTGCAGTTGGACCCCCTAATACAATTTCAAACTGCAACAGTTAAACTCATATATACCAAAACAAAAATTGAACTTATATTTATATTTAATTATAACAATAGTAATTATAACTATAATACAATTACAATCACAATTACAATTACCTACATCCAAACAAACAGCTCTCCGGAAAACATCTTCTGGGGAACAGCTGGGTTTTACACAACTATTCGAAGCAACTATTGCCTACACTTGGTGCACAATATAACTTGTGAATGTAAATTTCATCTTCTGGGAAACAGCTGGGATTTTATTTCCGTTTTGTCTTCTTCCTGTCTTTTTTTTTTCTTTATCGTCTACTATTTTGCCTCGAAAGTCCTGACTGCTTCTATACTGTTCGCTTGATTAGTTCATTTATCATTGAATAAAGCAGGTAGCTAGTCTACATCTTTCTCAAAAAAAGAATGTAAATTTTATAATATGAAAAATCAAAATTTTGTTGAATATCCATCCTTCTAGAAAAGTTTAAAAATATATTATTACAATAATATTCAAACATATATATATATATATATATATATATATATATATATATATATATATATATATATATATATATATATATATATATATATATATATATATATATATAGTACGATCACTCTCGTACTTATAAATCATTTTCGATTATAGAGCTTCCGAATCGACGATCCATATCGTTAAACGTTATTTACAGCATTTAAAATTTTTAGAAATCAAATTTTATAATTTTTCAACATCATGTATTTTACAATCAAGAAATCACAAATTTAATAATTTTTAATGACCGATATGAGTTACTTGCTATTTTGACCGTTTATTTTATGTCCGCACCAAATAATTATCTATGAGGCTCAACAAATTGCTTATATAGGAGCAAGCTATTTTAAGTTTTTAATATAAAAAATAGGTTTTGTTGAATACTTTAATATTTTTTATAAAATTGTGGTGCACAGTACACCGGGTGCAGGCAATAATTTCTTATGGACAGAGCTCGTAATTCGCGCTGTCCTTCCATTAACAAAAGCTTATCTTTATTTATAAACTTCAAAGCTCGTACTTAATTTCCCGTAGACAATTAGTAAACTAATTACTTAATTAAGTGCATCACCCACTGTGAAATTACCAAATTGCCCTCCGTTTAATGCACTTTTTTTTGCATGTGGAGCAAAGCCCTAGCTAAAATAAATTTAGGCACACAATAGTTATTTAAAGTAAATTCTCCATTAAATAAAATAAATTATAATTATTTTATTTTTTGTGTTGAGTAGAGGCATGCAAAGTATATATAGAAAGAATCTGAATAGATGTGTCATAATCTTGACAAATATATTCTACTTGCTTTATAAAAAAAATTACAAGAAAATAATAACTAAATTTTCGATTGAAAGAGAAGATTAAATTATATCACTAAATTTCAAAATAAATACTCTAATTTAAAATCTGAGATTTAACTAAGAATTCTTTATAGTAATTATAATAAGTAGTTAACGAAAAGTAAAAATAGTTGATAAAAATCATAAAACTTTTATATGATTCGTCCGAGCATTACAATTGAACAAATTTTACAACCATATTTAAAATTTTTATTATATTTTGAACAAATTAAATAAGATAAAAAGAAATTATGTGTTGGCATATTTGTGAAGAAAGGATAGTAGCACGGAGGCCTCTGTGTTACCATGTTGTTTTCAATGAGGTAACTTTCGAATCGACGATCGGCTCTGTTAGAAGATCTATTCTATTGAAAGTATTTGAAAACTAAATTTCATAATTTTTCGGCATTATTTATCTATCAAACGAGTAATCTTAAAATAAATAACTGAAAATAAAAATTTCATAAAAATAATAATAAAAAATTTGAATTCAAGATCAGAGACGCCGATGTTACTCTAAATAGTGAAAAAAAAATTTATAAATTTTTTTAATCCAATTCTCAATTTACCCCCGGGGCATGTCCGTAATATCCTAAAAAACAGGGCTGTTTTAGGAAAAGCACAATCCGTAATAATCTCCGCGCCCATTTTCCTCGAGCATCGATCTCGTTTACTCCCTCACTTAATAACTCTATACTCTCTCTCTCTCTCTCTCTCTCTCTCTACTGTGAGAGATAACCAACTCCCACGCTATGAGCTCAGTGTCCCTTTGCTTTCTCCCGTACTCTTCTCCACCGTAAAATCCCTTCTCCCTCCCCCCATTTACCCGAATCCTCCTCGAATCCCTCTCAAACCCTCATCAGATCGCTCTTCCGATCGGATTTCTCCGAAATTTTCCCCATTTTTTCCGATTTTTTCCGGATTTTTTGATCGATTTTTCATGGAGATGCTTCAGATCGCTCTCTCGATCGTGATTTTAGCTCTAAACTTGGTTTCTTCACGATCGGCTACGACGCCGCCGCTCAATTGCTCCGACACGGCGCGCCTCTGCACCTCCTTCATCGCCTTCAAGGTGGATCCGAGCGTAACCCTGGCGAGGATCGAGAGCATGTTCGACGTGCACGCCGAGGACGTCACCGCGGACGCGATCAGCAGCCCCGGGTACGTGTTCGTGCGCAAGAACTGCTCCTGCCTCTACTCGAAGAAGTACCTCACCAACACCACCCTCACCGTCCCCGTCGCCGAGGTGGGGGAGCCCGCGGCTCCGATCGTCGCGGCGGCGTACGGGGCCCTCGCGTTCCTGCCCAACTCGACCAGGGGGTCGGCGGCGGGGGCGCGCGCCGGCGCCGTCGTCGCGCTCCACCTCCTCTGCGGCTGCTCCAGCGGGCTCTGGAACTACCTCATGAGCTACGCCATGGAGGAGGGCGACACCGTGGAGTCGCTCTCGAGCAGGTTCGGGGTGAGCATGGATAGTATAGAGACGGCGAACGGGTTGGCGGGGCCCGATGATGCGGTCGCGGGCCAGGTTTACTACATTCCGCTCAATTCCGGTGAGTCCTGTTTACACTGCGGCGATCTCTCTTTGTTTGTGAAGGATATGATTCCTTTTTTTTCAAAAAAAAAAAATTCTAATTGAATTAGTTGTTTCTGGTTAGTAAAAAAGGATTTAATAGATCACGGCACAGTGATTTAAGTAATTGTTATTTTTTGTAATTTAAGCTGTTATGATAGTTGAGCTTATTCAGTAAGTTTGGGTATACCTGGTGGAAGACTACGTCTTTAATTATGAGGCGGATCTGTTTATGATGTGTTCAGAGGGTACGAATTACTGGAGTATATCATAGCGTAGATATTGATTTTGCGTCTCAGAATTCGCTTTATAGCAAAAGGTTGGTCTAGTTGTCGAAGTTGACGAAAACTGCATTTTAAATGGATTTGATATTCACAGGCCCGTAGATGATCGAGGAAAAGCGGTCCACTGGGGAAGTAATTGACTTAAAACTGATTTAGTCAACTATCAGCTTCTATTAAGAGTTTAAGAGTTTAACCAGCTCTTAAATTGACCAAATGCAACTCTCTCTCTCTTTTGTTTTCCCTTTTTTTTTTTTTCGAAATACTTAGCTTTCTAATGAAAATGTATCAAATTAATATGAATAGAGTTTCCAGTATATGGTTAACCTTCTCCTTAGCATGTTCTGGTCATGCTTTTCTCCACCATTCTATTATAAATCTTCAGCTTCTTGTTTTAGTCATGAAATTTATCTTAAATCGTTATTTATTATTATTTTTTTGGCAGTCCCCGGAGAGCCTTATTTAGGAATGTCTCCTGCTCCAGCTCCTGCACCTGTGCCTTCCCCTAACACAATCTTTGGTATGAATTGATTATTTTCTTTTACTTTGCATTTAATGCAGTCTTTGAACGCTTAGATGAAGTTTCTTGCCAATTACATATTGCAGAATACTGCTTTGCTTTGACGCTTCCCCAATATGGACTTGCTACTATCTAGCTTTGCAATGGTGTCGGATAATTTGTTGATATTGTTGATGGTTGACTTTCTGTATAGCTTGAAAGATCTGGGAATGTCCATCCCTCATGGGGCTGTTTAGTAATAAGTAAATAATATAGATTAGATAGTAAGTTGGATATTGAACGTTGGAAGGAGGTTCTTGAGTTTGTTTGCTAATGCGATACCACCTAGATTATTTTGGAGAGGCAACATGTTAAGTGAGATTTAATACTGCTTGTTTGGGTCGTGAGGGGATCGGTGTAGCAGATGGTGGAGACAAGAGAGTCAAGAACCTGAATGCTAATGTCCTGAGGGTACTAGATACTTGTTGCTATAATGTCTTGGATCAGTTTCTGTTTCACCTCACAGCATTTTGACTGTTGTAGTTTTTCTTGACAATGAACTGTTTCTTTTCTACCGTCGTTGCCATCTCAAAAGAAATTGGGCAATGAATGAGGCTTGTAAGATCACCTCTGCTGATGCATTTTTTTATTCCCTCTGCTTTAATTATCTCTCCATGAGAGATGTAAATTTGTAATCAATGTAAATTCCTTTGTTGACTAGTTACCTCTAATTTTCCTCTTGCACATGAAATTGCTAATGTGCTTTGGCAAACAGTTGGACTACCTGACTGAAGTGCAGTTAGACCCATTATTTCTTTGTAAACATTTCATACATTTCTACTTTAACATTTATTGCTTGGTTGTGTAACATTGATTCAGCAATGTTTATACCAAGATGTAAAGTGGTCTAAGGGTACTTACTAGTAACATTCAAAACAGATGATGGTATGAGGGGTTATTGCAATATGTAAATTAATTTATTTGTTATCCTATTTTTTTCTCATTCAGAAGTGATGCTATTCCGAAATTAGATGGATTGTTGCTTAGTACTATTGTTATATATGCAGATAAACCAGAACATCCTGCAAAATTTCCTTATGGATGGGTTATTGGTAGCATGGGAGTCGCTCTTGCTCTAATTGTTGTAGCTCTCCTTTCAGTCATTTCATTCAAATTCTTAAATTCTCACTCCAGACGTTCAAGCAATCACATGAAGGATCATGATCAACCTATCTCTCATAAATTTCATATCCTTAAAAGTAGCAGCTTCTGTGGCTCTGGGAGATACTTCTGCTGTAAATTTGGAAATACAAATCCATCAGCTGGGGATACAGGCAACCACCATATCAATATTCCAAAAGGTTTGTATTAAAGGCTGATGAGTACTGCTGTTTAGTTGTTCTAAATATCATTAATATGAAAATATAAAATGCACAGTAATGTCAAGCACAAAACTTAAGCAGGAATCACAGTACCAACTGACTTGATCTTTAGTTTGTTTAATTTTCTATTATATAAAAAGTTTGCATATATTTTGTACAGGCATGGTAGCTGAAGCATTTGATATGGAGAAGCCTATCGTATTTACGCATGAAGAGGTTTTTTATTCAACCAATTCATTTTCTGATTCAAATCTACTTGGTCATGGGACATATGGCTCTGTTTATTATGGAGTTCTTCGAGACCAGGTTTGTACTGTTAGTGGGCCTTTTGTGAAGCAAATTTATAAGCTGGTGCCTAATAAATGACATGATGATTTTAGGAGGTAGCGATAAAGAGAATGACTGCTACCAAAACTAAGGAATTTACAGCCGAAATGAAAGTTCTTTGCAAGGTTCATCATGCAAGTCTGGTACAAGCCCTCTAGACTCACTCATATGTGTGGTTATTTCTTCAAACTTCAGTTATAGTGGGTTTCTTATATTTCTAACCTTTTTTCTTCGACCTGAAATTTGTCAAGGTAGAATTGATTGGCTATGCAGCGAGTAATGATGAGCTCTTCCTTGTTTATGAGTATGCTCAAAAAGGTTCACTCAAAAATCATCTCCACGATCCACTAAATAAGGGTGAGTCTTGTCAGTGAAAGCATTATTATACTACTTGCCTAGGAAAAAGCATTGATATTTTGTGATTAATTATTTATGTTTAGGTTTCTCTTTCTTCTGTTATTACTAAATTTTGATGAAGTACATTTCACTTGGTAACATGTATTCAGGACTCAGGACCTTGTCCTATTTATTTATACCAATATTTTATTTTCTGCAATATATATGATGGCTTCCATTTACTATCTAACGTTTCTTCTTTTTGTCCTCTTTTTGTTTCTCAGGCAGTACATCGTTATCTTGGATCTCTAGGGTGCAAATAGCATTAGATGCTGCTAGAGGTCTTGAGTATATTCATGAGCACACAAAGAATCATTATGTGCATAGAGACATCAAAACAAGCAACATCCTCCTTGATAGTTCTCTAAGAGCCAAGGTTTTAATAATGCAAATTGTTGACTTTTACAACTTTGCTTCACTGATAATTATATATTTCTTTGCTTGATGTTAACTGTTTGTTCATGCAGATATCTGATTTTGGGCTTGCAAAGCTTGTTGCAAAAGCTGGTGAAGGAGAAGCTTCCGCTACAAAAGTTGTGGGTACTTTTGGCTATTTGGCTCCAGAGTAAGTATATTAGGGGCATTTATTTAGTAAATCATCTTCCAGCATTATGTTTCTTTCATCACTTTACTGATTTGAGTTTCTATAGATATTTGCGTGATGGCCTGGCAACTACAAAAAGTGATGTCTATGCATTTGGTGTTGTGCTTTTTGAGCTAATATCTGGAAAAGAAGCAATTACGAGGACTGAAGGAAGGATCTTAACACATACTGAAAGACGTTCATTAGCATCAATTGTAAGTTTACCTGTACCAATAGATATTAAGAGAGCAGTATCTGGTGTTCGGTATCATGCAATTAAAGACTCTTCAAAAACCATCAGAGCTATTTGTGCTTATACATCCTGTTTGCTTCTCTCTCTCTCTCTCATCGAAATTTTAATGTATATTACTTAATCACCAGTATTAACTTGCATAATTTATTTTACTTTTCATGCCTGATCTCTGGTTGCAGTAAATCTGTTCTTCAATTTTTTCCCTTTGGTAATCGAAATATCATGAATTCGCGAATTTGTCCTCCTTATCTTTAATATTTCTGTGTTGTCCTGGAAACTCTCATGCATTATTCCTGTCTCAGGCTTTATGCTTTTCTAAGGAGTATGAACCCAACGTCAGGGCCATCAAAAGTTTCTGTTCACATCATTTCTTGAAAACCTGCTTTCTGTGTGCTTTCAATTATCTACTGATTGAAAACTACTAAACTAGGGCAGTACTATAGATGATGGTCAACTCTTTGTACTACTAGTTCTACCGTCAGCATATATTTAGCCATATCGCCTCAGTGATGCCTAACCGTACTGAGATATAGATCTCAGGGAAGATGTGAAACTACAATATTCTCCATTGTGCTTCCTCAAACACCCTCCAAAAAGTTGTGATTGAAATTACTCTCTAAAAGTGCTTGCTGCCATCACCAACAATGAATATATGTAGTTAAAATATATGGCTCTAGTCTGGGCGCCTTAGCTTATGCCCATGCTTTTCTTTTTCTTCATAACACAATCATTTTTTTGAATATTGTCATTTGTTTAACTAAATCTTTTGTGACCTCTCTGCTGCTTGGTTGCCGCAGATGTTGACTGCACTAAGAAAATCCCCAAATTCAATGTCTATGGCCAGCTTGAAAGAGTGCATTGATCCTAACTTGATGGACTTATATCCACATGACTGTGTATTTAAGGTGAATACTTTTCTCTGTATAGTAATGCATGCTTAAATTGGAAAGAAAGAAAAAAACAAAGCGGCAAAATTATGTCAAATTTGATGCTTGTAGGGGCTGCAAAATGCAACCAGGCCTCAATTTTCATACTGGCCCTGCCTAGAAGATAACAGGATCAGGACACGAAACCTGGTCCGAAAAAGGGCCAGTTTTAATTTGCAAGTAATTATCTGTGTTTTCCTATTATATACCATATACATTAGCTCCATCAAATATTCAAGTAATCATATATGGTCGCAGATGTTCTTGCTTGCAACAATGGTTTATTGGCTTTCTAAATCTTTTATTCAAAATATTTGGGGCACTGGTAGATTTAGATGGTTGATCCAGGGCGGGAGTCCTGGTAATGCATATCAACAATCAACAATCACCCGGTCACCTTTACTGATGAATAATGTGAATGAATTGTATAAAACCAGCACGGCTCAGGCGAATGATCCGTAATTGATGATTATTTCGTGTTCGGAGACATGAATTTCTTCTCCTTTTGAGTGGAATTTTCTGTTACTCAGGTGGCCATGTTGGCGAAGCAATGTGTGGACGAAGATCCTATCCTCCGGCCCGATATGAAGCAGGTGGTAATATCCCTATCCCAGATACTCTTGTCCTCTGTGGAGTGGGAGGCGGCGCTTGCCGGAAACAGCCAAATTTTCAGCGGCCTTGTGCAAGGAAGGTGATGCAGAGCTGATTCCTGTACTACTACTATTTATGTGGCTTTCCTTCATTGTTGTTTGTTAATCCTTTTGAAGTACATATGTTATTTACCGTCGGCTTGCTGTCTCATTTCTTCTGTATTTTGAGTTGAAAATTTTTCTCTAGCTCGAGTATTCTTTTTCACGTAATATATCCATATGAGACTTCTTTTCTTGGCTTTGTATGGCATGTAAAATTCTGTTTCTTTGCGAAACATCTGTACTATGTATTGTTAAACTGTTGCTGTGAGTGCACAAGTTAATCGTTACCATCCGATTGTTCTATTTGTATATGATTTGAGTTACTTTGGAAATTAGATAGTTTGTTATCCCGTAAGTGGAACACATGACCTCAGGAATCTCCGAGAGGTAGTTCTAAGAATGATAGAAAATGTTAAATTCTAAGAAAGCTAAATTACAGAATTTTTTTTTTTTTGTCAATACCTGTTTTTTACTTTCTCCCTCATTCAAAATTTTATATTTTGTCTTTTTAAAAAATAAAAAATGTTTATTTTGATTCTTGCCGGTAATATTTTGAAATAAAAAATGTTCTCTTAAAATTTTAAATTTTGAATTTGCAAATTGAAAATTAAAATTCAAAATTAAAATTTAAAAATTGACAATTAAAAAATAAAAAAATAAAGGTGGAAGGGTAAACTTGTAATTTTATATAATATGTATGATTAGCCACCTTCGGTAATTTAATTTAAGATGCACACCTTTGATAGTATTTACATATCGGATGAGCCAAATACAATAATTCTGATCGAATTGAAGGAATTATTTATAATTCTGTCAGGATAATTCGAATTAAACGCACGTAAATGTTCAGATAAGTGAACTCGGTCCACGGAGAAACTTCTCAGGGGCAAAGCTTTAAAAGTGCCCATCTTGGTTTTGGCGGTATCAGTTTGCCCTCTCGACCTGGTCGGTGGTCGGTTGCTAAAACCCTTGCTCGCTCGTTCGCCCCTTCCGAAAAACCCTAACCCCTAACGGCCCGTCGCCTCTCTCCTCCTCTCCTCCCCAGCTCCCATGGCGAATCCGAGCTCTTGGATACCCCACGTCGAGGCCTTCGTCGACACTGCTCGCCCTCCGAGCGAACATGTCGCGTGCTCTCTCCTCCGCCGCTCCTCTTTTTCTCCAATTTCTTAGTTTTTCTTCTTCGTGTAGTTTAAAAATGATATAGTGGAGCGATGAATTCATGTATAATCGGATTTGGTTCAGACATTTTTTAGTTTGAGTTGAGCAATTTGGTACTAGGGTTTGTTTATCTTCACACTACGAAGTATTGTTGCTCTGATGCACTTTTTCTATCTATGAATCGTTTGTGTAAACAGGTTGCTAGTATTGAGGCGACTACGAAGTTGGTGAATAACGACCTTTTATCCCTTTTAGACTTGGTGGGTCAACAAATGCTCAATTGCTCACATAATAGTGTAAAATTTGATGTGGAATTGAAGAATCACTGGGTTTCTTTTTGTTTACTGTAGGTAAAAGAGATGGAGATGTATCTAACCACCTCGGACCACGTTATTCGATCAAGAGGTATCATTATTGCATGATATATAAGTTGTTTCATCATTATTGCATGATATGGCTATGCAGAGGGTTATAATATGCCTCTTCCACGATCATGTCACAATTGAATGAGTTAAATTAGCATTAGATTGGTGTAGAGGGTATGCAGTAACTTTCTGCTCATTTTCAAAAGCATACCTTCTTCAAGTCAACCGGTTTCATGGTTGCAACAGGTATTCTATTTCTAGCAGAAGTTCTTGCTCGTATTACATCAAAGCCGTTAGACAGCATCTCTGTGAGTTGCTTGGCAGAATTCTTCACATCGAGGCTGGTAAGTTTTGAATCTGTGTATCTGGCCTTTTATTTTCCTATTTTCGTTATCAATTTTTAGTTTAGCTGGAACTATTTCTTTTGGACCTTAAATAGTAAAAACAGGTAATATCTTTTAGCTGTTACGCAGCCAGAATTTTTCATTGCCGTCCTGTTTCTGTAGTCAAACAGCAACTCGCTATTAGTAGAAACTTCTTCTACCTGGGCAACCATTCATTAGTAGTCAGAGCTTTCTGGTCCTACATTGCATTGTGAATATACAGCTGCCTAGTGATAAGCAGCCTTTCTTTAGCATACAAATAAATTAAAATGCACCTAGAATTCATGGCTGAATAATCATTACAAGATATCCTGATATTGCGTGTGCTTACTTTATTAGCTGTATCTATAGTCTGCATGTGTTAATTCTTGCGTTACTGTATGTTCTCAATCTTATCGATTGGTTAATTTTCATTTCATTTAATATCAGTCAGATTGGCAAGCTTTGCGTGGAGCATTAGTTGGTTGCTTGGCTCTTTTGCGCAGAAAAGGAAGCATTGGCACTATTGCAATCAGCGACGCTAGAAAACTTGCTCAGTCTTTCTTTACGTATGTTCAAGTGCAGTCTTTGACAGTGAACAACCGTAAGGTTAACTTAAAGAAACTATTTTGGTGCAAAGATGCCTATTAAGTTTTGTGTTGTGGACATATTATTTATAGTGAACAATACTATCTAACATTTATCCATATTTTCTTCAGCTAAGTTTTGAAGTACTTCATTGCCTATTGAAGGAGTATCCTGATGCAGTAGTAGTACTGGTATTATACCTGCTCCAGTTTTACACTTTCCACAGTGAGCTATTTTGGATTTTAGTGAATATGCAGGATGAATCACATATTTTGGTATATGCGCAAGTCTTGTAACTGCTGTAAAGCGACAGGTTATTTTTGTTATATGGTTGACATTAGTTTTCTTACCAAAACCACTTATTCTTTTGAAACATGGACTTTCTTTACATTAGGTTGCAAACAAATTCTTGTACTTTTGAATTTTAATTTAACAAACTTTTTATTCGAGTTGATGTGGAATTAAAAGATATATTTGGAACAGGAAGATTTGCATCTTCCTCTTTTGCTAGGCTAGTTATATTATTAATCTAATGATGGAAGCTATCCACCTATTATCATTATTATTTTTATTATTGAAAATTGGTAGTTGATATTTTCTAGGAAAGCTTTCAAGTTTGATGGGACTCTAGGTTGTCTGCTCCTGATCTTTTCTTCGCATAGCAAATTTTCATTGGTGGTTCTCTGTTATGTGGTTGTTGATTGATGTCTATTATCAATAGCAACTTATCACATGCAGTTTTCAGTTCTTCTGTACACTTATATTATAGAAAATCCACTTTCTTGGTGAAGGGTGATGAGCTTCTCTATGGGATATGCGAAGCAGTTGATGAAGAAAAAGATCCTGATTGCTTGATGCTTTCTTTTCAACTAGTGGAAATTGTAATCCGGCTATTTCCAGATCCATCTGATTTAGTTACACGCTTCGCGGGTGATATTTTTGAGATTTTGAGCAAATACTTTCCTGTCTATTTCACATATGTAAGTTTAGCAGATTCTGCAACATTCTTTTTTTCTTTCTTTACTGTGTTTCTTTATCAGCATATACTGTGTTCCAATCTTTACATGAGAAGTTTTGCTTGCATTTCTGAGAAACTTTGCTTGCATTTCTGATTGCACTTATGTATGTCCTATTTTGAATGAAATATCATATACTTCCAATTTGCTTGCAATGCATGATTACTTCATCTATTTAGTCACACGTATAGGTTCAATATATATATATATATATATATATATATATATATATATATATATATATATATATATATATATATATCATCCTGTCTATTGTTGACTGATATTTTTCATTATATTATCTTTTTGCTATTGTTCAGGGAGGAGGTGATGAGTTGCATGCTACAAGAGATGACCTTTCTAGGGCATTAATGGTGCGCCTCATTTACTTATCGCAATTATTTACACATCTTTGATTATTAATACTTGTCCTCACACATGAAAGAAAGAGTATGACAACATAACGACAAATTAGTTAATAATCATATTTCGCTTAAAATGAAATACCATAACTAACCTGAAAGAAAGATTTGTGGCAAACTTGGTAAACTGTGTTTCTCTATTCTATCAGAAAAGTGATCCACGTATTACTCTTATAATATGTTATTTCTATGAGTTCTGATATAAGCACTTGAAATTTACCTATGAGAGTTTGCACGAACAATATACTTCCTCCATTTTAAATTCCTAATTCTTTGATACAATCTTAATTGGATTGTTTGTGATTACTACAAATTTGAACTTGCTGCTTAGTAATCAATTATCATCATTTTATATAGCTATTTATCTGATTATGTACTGCAGAACGCATTCTGTTCTACTCCATATTTTGAGCCATTTGCCATCCCTCTGCTCCTTGACAAACTTTCCTCGTCTCTTCAATCAGCAAAGGTTTTAGATATCATTTTATGGTTCATCATTTTTCTTTAGCTAGCTGTATTACTGGGATAATATTTATTTGATGACTTGACTTTACAGCTTGATTCTTTGAAATATCTTACCAATTGCCTCCGCTGCTATGGAGCTGATAGGATGTTGAAGCATTCTAAGGCTATATGGTTGAATCTAAAAGACGTGATTTTCAGTTTTCCACCACAGAGACCTTTGGTATCAACTTCTGAATCATCTCAAGATACAGAAAGGGTGGAACACCAAATAGGAAAAGAAGCTCTCAGTTGTCTGCAAACTGCCATGTTGTGCCTAACTTCTCCAGATAAAGATGGTTTCATTAATTTGATTTTGGAAGATGAGGATGTTGTAAAAAGATTTGATTTTGTCTTGAGTGAAGGAAATTCTGTAGGTACTTCAGTTGATATTCATGGTCAATTAAATGCCCTTGGAAGTATCTTCTCTACTATATCAAAGTCGTCCACATATTTCTGCACCAGAGTGTTCCAAAAATATTTTCCTTGCTTGTTGGACTTCTTGGGACTTCCTAGGGGCCGTGCATCTTATAGTATCGAAATGAACAATTTAAATTTTCCTGGGAGAGTAAATAATGCAGCACTATATCTGTGCAATGATATCCTTTCAGCATGTAAAGAATTGACTTTGGATTCCTTCATCTTCTCTCAAAATATTCTGGAGCAGGACACCTGGTGGCATGTGCTCAAAAGATTTTCTGACTCTTTATGTTATTTTGCTGGATCATTGGTGACTACATGCAATGAAGCTGCAAATTCAGAGATTCAGCAAGCAGTTACACATTCAAAGATTCGGCAAGAATCCATTCTTTATGGCAGTAAAGTTTTACTATCCCCCCCCCCCTCGCCCCCCCCTTTTCAGGACTTGTTTCAACACTGGAGATCACTATCAGTGTATTGTAAATAGACTTTTTGTCCATTCAAAGCATTGCTAAGTAAAACGCAAACCAGCTTATTGGTTATATTCCATCTTAGTTGGTTCTTATTGATGGTTTCTGCATGATCCTTTTATTCTTCAGATAATCCTTAAGATGTACATGCTCTAAAATCTGACATGATGTTTCTTTTCCCTTTTTTTTTGGAATTACTTTTAGTGAAGGTTCTGCAGACGCTGGCAACATTTCCAGAACACTACTCTCCAATATCAGAAAGTGTTTATCACGATATTCTATTGATGCTCATATCAGTAGTTACGTGCAAGTACGATGATGCCTATCTGTGGAATTTGTCATTGAAGACATTAGGACAAATTGGTTCATCTATTGAAAATATTCATGATTCTGCGAAAGGAACAATTTACAGTAGGACTGTCGTTGAAAGGGCTATTTCTCTGCTTCAAGTTGATGATACCGCCCTGCCTCTTTCCCTAAAACCAGATGTGGTTTCTGAAATTGGTGCAATTGCGCTGGATCCTATGTCAAGAGTACTTAAAGCGCTTGAAGAAGCTATTGTTTTCCACATATCCAAGGCTTGTGTACGTTTTAGAGTTAAAATTATTTCAATAGTTCATCAAAAAATTTATTCCCTCGAATTTTTAGTGTGTAGTGCACAAATCATGTTTTGATTTCTTCACTATTTACACATTTAGATTGATGGAAGAACAGAATCTGCTGAGACTGCAATTTGTCTGCTTGAGTGTTACTCCAGTAAGTTGCTTCCACGGTATGGCCACTTTCATGTCCATGTTTATCCTAAGTTTTCAATTACAAAGAAGAATAGAAGAGGGAAAAGGATTCATGTCTATATTTAATTTCTCTAAGAAAAGCATTGGACCTAAATAAAAGGCTTCTGGCTACTATGGATTTAACAATCCTTGATAAATCTCTCAAGAACTTTTTGATTTTATCTTGATTTAATCTCTTCTTTCCCTGTATCAGGTTCTGCACTTTGCAGGACTTCGATGAAGTTGTTGTGCTATTCGCTATCCGACTTTGGGAGCAGATGGAGAGTTTAGTAGCTTCAAAGAATGAAATGAGAATTCAGAGTCTTCTTGATTCATTAATGATGACAATGAAGCTTTTAGTTGCTAGCTGTAGTGAAGAACAGCAAACCTTAATTGTTAAGAGAGCTTATACTATAGTGTCAGCAGTAAAATCTCTTCCGCTGCAACCATTCTCTCCGTCATCCAAGTTAGAAGAATTAGAGATCTCCCCTGGTTTTTCGATACATAACTGGCTTGTTTCCCTCTTTGCATCAGTGGTAATAGCACTTCGTCCACAGACGACTTTGCCAGATGTGGATATACTCTTGAATATGTTTATAGTATTCCTCCTTGAGGGACAGTTACCAGCAGCTCAGGCATTGTCTTCTATTCTGAACAAGTGGCCTTCAAATGCTAACATATCAGAACTTTCTAGTGTGTATACATTCGATCAGGCGATTGACCTTGTTCTTGAGAAGTGCTTCACAGTTTTAAGGAGAAGCAGCTTTATGGCAAATTGCTATTCTTCTAATGATTCCAAAATAAATGTAATTGCTGGGTTGGCATGGGTTGGCAAGGGTTTGCTTATGAGAGGACATGAAAAGGTGAAGGAAATAACAATGTTTTTTTTGAAGTGCTTACTTTCAAGTCAAAACATTGAGATCATGCAGTTGAACCAAAAAGAACTGGATGTCCGCTCTCTTCTTGCAATTTCTGCAGCAGATGCGTTCCAACTCATAATGAGCGATTCAGATGTTTGCTTGAGTAAGAAGCTCCATGCTACAACCAAGCCACTTTATAAACAGCGCTTCTTTTCAAGCTTGATACCTGTTCTTCTTTCCTCAGTCAAGGAATCTGCTACAATGAACACAAAGTACACATCAGTATTCTCAGAGTATCTAGTAGTCTGTTTGTTTTGTGTTTGGCTATTCATTTTCGTTGCATCTGTTTATAAGTTTTTCCCTACTTAATATGGTTGTTGATTCGAATGTTTTCTCTCTCACTATGTAACTCTGTCTCAACATGGTTGAAATTTTATGGAAAGAACTGATGCTTATCATTTGAGGGTGGGAATAAAATGGAGGATTAGAGGATGGGAGGAAAAGGGGATGATGGGTGTATTGAATGGGTAGCAATCAGAACTATTTAGTGGAGCAATTTAAGTAGTCAACTATCCGGATTAATGTTTGGAATTTCCTTTAATGTTTTGACATTTACATTCAGATATGTTTCTTTGTTTATACAAGAATCCTAATCTTTCTCTACTTTGATTATTATGGTTTAATCTGTGAGGGAGATTATAACTTCTTCTTTGTAGTTAAAGGTAAGGCACATTTTTCACATTTCCATAAAGAAGCTTGTATCATTTCTATGGGTCTGATTGTTTCTCGGTGACATTATTCTGACAAACAACCAAAACTGATCAGGACAACTTTCATTTAGGTACAGAACTGTACTGTATAGAGCTTTTGGGCATGTTATATCAAATACTCCACTAGCTGCTGTTGTTGTTGAATCCCATAAGGTTTGTTTTCTCATAACATGGCTTTTCTGGAAGAATAATCTTTGTACTCTATAGTTTTTGCCATTTCATCTGGTTGTTCATATAATCTGAAGTCTGTTGACCTATTTCCTTCTGCAGATTGTACCTACACTGGTGGATTGCTTAGGTATTCTGAGTCTCAACACTCAGAACAAAGATCTGATTTATAGTTTGTTGCTGGTCTTATCTGGAATCCTGATGGATAAAAATGGTGAGATCCTTTGAACATGGTTGTATTATTACAAATAATTAATTGCTGGTTGGAAACAATTTGGAAATGTTAGTTAGATCAGTGTTCTATGATATTTTCAAAGATGTAAGATTTTGGCTACTTTTGGAGGTTTAGGGTGCTTGAGAAACGTTTGTATTGGTGGATATTCGTGTCGGGTGCACTAGAAGGTTCTGTTTATGCCGACATGGCTGGAAAGAAAAGTTCTTAATTGTAGAAAAAGCTACTTGGTAGTAAGTTAAGATTAGCATAAATATTATGATCATTAACCAGTAAAGGTCATTTGCTGCAATATACCTTTTTTTTTGGGAAAAAAAATCAGATGATAAATGTTTGTTTTACTTGTCCTTTTAAATCAATTAAAGCAAGTTATTTGCTACAGAGAGTTCTGCCTGTGTACTGATATCAAGTGCAAAGCATCGGATGCTATCATTTTGAGTAGAATAGCAAAGAATCAGTTATCAAATAGTTACTGATCTTTGGTGCTATTTTCACTCGGTTGTTTGATCCTAATTTGGCTTTTGCTTGGTAAATGCAGGAAAAGAACACATTACAGAGAACATTCATCTTGTCATCAACCTCCTCACCAAACTAGTTTTGTACCCTCATATGATGGTATCTTCTTGTCTTTGGATTTCATGTATTACATAGTACATACTATGATAGTATCGATTGTTAGTTTCTGATAGTCTTTTTTCCTCTTAATTAAGCAATCTGCTTTTCTTCTACATCTCTTTTTAGCACTTGTTCTCAAAACACGATTGTGATCACCCATTGCCAGTAACAGTCATCCACTCAGCGTGATATTTGGATTCTATTGCTACTTACTGTTTGTTTCTTTTATGAACTTCTAGAACTGCTTGTCGCAGAATTTCTTCTATTGCTGATTGACTTCATCACACTTTCTTACTTCCTATATTAAGTTTAGTTTCTCGAGTACCCTTCTGTCCAATATCTTGGACGAATTTGACAAACTTCACTTCTTTTTTAGCTTGTTCGGGAGACGGCCCTTCAATGTCTTGTAGCGATGTCAGGGCTTCCTCACTCAAGAATTTATCCCATGCGACTGCAGGTTGGTTCGGATAGTTCTATTAATCGAATTTTGACTTCTGCCTCTAATATACTGCTACGTACCCTTATTAGTGGGTATGCATCTGTGATTTTTATTCTTTTTTCCTCTTTTAGGTATTACGTGCTGTAACCAAGTCTCTAGACGATAAGAAATGGGCCGTTCGTCAAGAGGCTGTCAGATGTCGACAAGCATGGTCTGGAATTATTCTACCATCATTCAATACTTTTGTAGCCAATAAATTGTGTTTTAAACCCGCTAGTAACACTTTAAATTTAAACCACGATTTTATCTCTTCCACAGGGCATCAATTGCTTAAAGAAGCCTCGATTATTGAGGCCCGTAGGAGCAGCAAGTCTGTGAAGAGTTACAGCAGGTTAGTTTCTCATTTACATCTTTCTAAAAGTTGTCCCAGCCAATTGCGAGAGAAGTGCAAGTGAAGGCCTTTTCAATATTTTTCCGTTCTTGAAAGATACCAAGTTGTCTCGGCATCTTTATGATTTTATCTGCTTGTTGGCTTTCAAACATTACAAGATGTCCGTACATCAACTAATATCTAATCCTATTTTTTAAACCCCTTCACTGCCTTCTTTTGAAGGATTGCTTCTCGACATTTAATCTTCAAAACATTTATCTATTTCAGCTGGAGGTGTTCTTAAAACAAATCATCTAGGATCAGGGCTTAATTTATCAGAGCCACTCATGAATCCGATGGACTTCTCTTTGGAAGGATCACAATCATCTTTCGAATCAGTGCTTATCGGGGGAAGCAAGGGCTACAGCTGTTGAGGTAAATAGCTTGTGTACGAAGTGTTAATGGTAGAAACAGAAGAACGGCACATATTAACTGGTTAATAATCTCTACATCATTATTCCACATTCTATATCTATCATTTAAGAGGCCTCGTGATGATTATATTATAGCAGTGTAAGCTGTACCTTCCGTATTCTCCGTGTGTACATTCGTCCGGAATTTTTTTGTTTCCTTAAATTCAGTAGTTGTAGATGTGGGGAAGTAAAAGCCGCGTTCGCAAGGATCTTTGTATGTTATTATGGCGTAATCTAGTAGCCCGTAGTTGTTGCGTAGCAGAGTTACTCGTGTATATCATGGCTGTGGTATGGCGGAATTACTATTATCAACAAGAAATGATGATGAAATCTTATGCGGCATCCTGACGTATAATGTATCTGAAAAGGGCAGTAGTTTGATACCCCGTGTGTGTATGTATGCACTACAACTTTGCAGGAACCCAACGGCTTTTCTGAATTCAATTTTTATGGTTTTTTTTTTAAATTTTTTTAATAAATTAAATGAAAAAACATTACTACATTTAGTAGTTTATTAGCTATTGGTCATTTGTTATTACAATTTCGTTCACTTGAAAATAAGAGCTATTAAATGTAAATAAAACATCTGAATACTAAGTATTATAAAAAAGAAAGTGGAGAATCCATTTCGTATGGCCTGAAGATCCTATACTTCCGTTCTACGGAAAATTTCTTACCACAACGCAAGAGGACTGAATGACATGCTGAGGAAAAATGGAAAAAAGTTGACAATTATGCAACACAAACCCAAAGTAAGCTGTGCTATTCAGTCACTATAACCAATCCAGCAAAAACAATTGCAGAGCTCAGACACAGTTGCCACTTCCTTGATACGTGGGACATCTCAATAGGTACCCTCAGCAAATCGCGATAGGAAATGCACTACTTTCCATGAAACACTAAACAACCAGTTTTTTAATGAATAAGAAAGTTGATAACTATAATTATTCATACATCATTTTACAGTTGTAACAGTCAAAATTCAGATGAATGAAAAGAGAGAAAAGAAGAGTAAACACCTGTCGAGCAGTACCTCAATGTCTGATGAATGATATCCTCAATTCAAGAGATGAAGAGAACCGCGTTTCCTTGGTAAAGAACTGCAAATGATTCAAAACTTGCTTCTTCTAAATTGAGTTAAACTTAAAATGGCTCTAACTTGAATTTCATTATGAGTAATTTCCCTTTTGTCCGTAATTAAACTATCTTCGCAAGAACCCCATTGCCTGGTAGACATTGCAGAGAGTGGTGTCGGCTATGTCAGCTGCTTTTCTGGCGCCTTCTGACAGAACATTATCCAAGTAAACAGGATCGGAGGTGATCTCCTCATAGCGAACCTGAAACAGATATAAATGATTTACGAAATGATCAAAATCTAATTTGCAACAAAATCTAGTTGGCACTCGGATTAAAACAAATGTTTAAGCATCCATATTGGTTATTTATTAAAATGAATGGGTTTAGACAGGAAATTTACTGATACAATTTGTAAAAAGAAAATAAACAAATAAATAAAAGAAAGTTCTGCAATGCCTGTAACCTGAATTGGATGCAAATGCTCAATCAGAGCATCTGTAAGGACAGTTTTGAATGTTCCCCAGTTCATTTCTTGACATTCAAGAGCAACTTCCTGGACAAAGAACCGCTTCATGTAAATTTACGGAAGTATATAGTTTCAGCAAAACGAACTATAAAAAATAACTAACATGAAAATATATAGCCAGTTCTAATCAATGAAATAACAGAAGAAAGCGCATTCACTGCATGAAAGACTGCTTAATTTGGAGGGATCGGATATCATTACCTCCTTTGTCTTTCCAGTAACAAGCTGGTATATTGAAAGAAGGTTGTTGCATTCAGGCCTCTCTGGATTGTCTAATTCCAAGCTGGACAACAGCAAAGGTTTCAGTATATATTAACATTAAAAGAAGGAAAGTAAAAACAGAGTGACAGAATCCAAAACTTAGTTTATAATTTTTTAACAATTTTTTCATTGACAGTTAAATTAAGGTTTAGGTTGCAGAGGAAGGCAGAGATAAAAAAGAAACTGGCATCAAGTAAAACATGAGTATAAAAACCATAAAACTTAACCACTATCTATCTGTAGCTACAGAATTTTGGTATGCTGGCAAACTTTCAGGAGATCATAATTGGAAAGGAGAATGTATAATTCGTTATTATAACAACATAACATGAATTCTTTTTCGCAGTTTAATTGAGTGTCAGTCGATTCAGCTCCATACATCTATCTATTTGGCTGTTCCTTGAGTACCACCCTTAATTAAAATGTCCTACCATATTTTTCACTATACCCTTTTGATGGCTTCTAGTGGAATTGGAAACTGCACCACATGCATAAGGCAAGTCATAAGCGATATCTGAACGCATTTCATGCATAGAAAGTATTGACTCAGAAGTTAATTGGTACACATTTGTGGATATGCTAATGATAACTAAATGTTAACCTCTTGGCCTCTTGTATAAGTGCCAACTTATGAGTGCTCTGAGAAACTAAAAGGCAATAACATGCACCTTTGATGTCTATCAGCTCAGATACAAGATGTGGACAACTAAAATCGAGTTATAGGTCCCAAGTCAAAAGTATCCAAGTGGGCAACTAAATCAGGGAGTTCTAGGTCCCAAGTCAAAATAAACAATTATAAACCTGTTTAGATGTTCAGAAAAACAACTTAAGCAGTCTCAGCCCCCATATAAAATTTGATGAGAACTCTCCAAATTTACAATATAAAAGTATATACAATATTAAACAACAAAAGAAGTCCAACAAAAATGAGAAGCAAGATAATTTCGTTACAAACCCTGGAAACGAGTCAGTTTTGCAACGTTTGATCTTGTTTGCAATCACCTACCAAATACAAATAATGTTATTGTAACAACAACAAGAAAAATGAAGGGGAGATGAACCAACAACTAAATAGAAAAATAGGGCATAGAGTCAACAACAGCATGATTCATAGATAAGAGTCTAACCTCCTACAATTACTATACAATGTAAACTAATATTTTGACACATTTAGTGTAATTAAAATAAGCAAAATTTCCAAACAAATTGCTAGGTTTACAGAACATTCCAGACACCTTTTGCACTAGGCTTTTGCATTACATTTAACAAATAGAATATCTATACTCTCTGACTTACATCTTTTGGGTCAAGGAGATTAATCCGTGACTGGTCTGATGGAGCAGATTTGGACATCTATCAAACAATAACCAACAAATGTTATGTAAAGGCATGCATTTCATTCAGGATACACTGGGGCAAAAAATTGCTTTAAACGAAAATTTATGGAAAAAAGGGTTAGTGCATATAACCAGGTACCTTAGAGAGACCATCAGTCAGGGACATAACTCGAGCGCCAGTAGGTGGAATAAGAGCTTCAGGAACCTATATAAGAGGATCACCAATAATAAAAAGGGAAACAATTTGGAGTGAAATAGAAAAGTTTAAAGCACATCTAACACAAAATGTGGGTGAGAAGGAACACCTTGAAGAGCGCACCGCCTTTCCTGAAAGAAAAAGTAGCCTGTAAGACATTAATAGAAGAAATAAACACAAAATGAATAGTCAGAATTTTAAAATTAAATGTTGAAGTTCCCTTACCCTCCCATTTTCTTCCACTTCCTTCCACCGTAGAGATAATTCACTCGTTCAGCCAGTTCACGAGTTAATTCCAGATGTTGTTTCTGATCTTCGCCAACAGGAACCAAATCGGACTGCACATTCATGAACAACCATAACAGTAATGATAAGTGCTCAGAATAGAAAGAAGTTAACAATGTAGCGTACATTAGACTTGATCAGAAAATAGCAAGGACATAGATGCGAAAGATATTACACGTACTTTCTACAAACTTGCGGGATAACAGCTTCAAGTCAAATGAATAATTTACCTGATAGAGAAGGATGTCAGAGGCCATGAGAACAGGATAAGTCAGAAGTGCCACTCCAACATTTTCATCACCCTAAGAACATTATGCAACCCATAATTAAAAAGAAAAGGCCCTTCCTAAATTTTAGGACAAGATTAAGCAGCAGGTCTGAATGTAATTATTTGAATGTCTTAAAAATGGAATATAGTCATAAGTCATCTTTGTTGCAGCAACTAATTCAAGAATCTGATAAAGAAACTGAATTGACGGATTCCAAATATTTCTGACAATAAAAAAAAAATTGCAATGTGTAGAATGAAAACAACGAAAATGAGACTACTGCAAAACATGATTGGAGAGAAACAAGTAAAAATTGAAAGGTGATAGTGAAGCAGCAGTCGTACAGTGAAGACGCACCGCCTTGCGAGATTTCTCTTTGAACTGAATCATTTTGTTCAACCAACCAAGAGGGGTAGCTGAGCTCAGCAGCCACATCAGCTCCACATGGGCACGAACGTGGGATTGCACGAAAACCGAAGCCTGCAAATGAACAGAGCAATTGTACACTTCTCCTAGCACGGGAAAAGATCATAAACTACGTGCAGTTCCAGTGTGAAAAATAATAACAATAATACTTGCAGCTTCGGACCTTCGAAGTGTCGACACCACAAGCAAGATATAGTGCAGCGGTGCTTCTTGTTGCTTTAGATAGCTGTGGTGCATCATATGGTAAAGTGATCTGTACACAGCAAAGTAAGATTCGAGATTATGTCATTATCAGCCAAAAAAAACCCGCTAGCATTAGTAGATTTATGATGCCAAAAATTAAATACAGAAATAATGAAGCTTACCGCATGTAAATCTACAATGAAGAAAAATGTCTCGTACGTGTTCTGCAAAGAATAACAAGACGCACGTCAACATGAATGCAATTACGTGACTAGAATGACTGTTTCTGTTACGCAGGCGCTAGCTATTATTTTGTGCTGTTGCATAAGAATTGAACAGCTCTGTAATAAAGTTTTATGGTTGTAACGGAGTTGCCAACCTAATATTTCATGATTTCCTAACATACGTAGAGAAATAAATTAACGATCCACGATATGAATCTTGATCTCCATTAAAAAAAAAAATTTATATATCCAACAGTTCTGAAATGAAGCTCAGCTCCACTTGACAGTTAAATTTAGATGTAACAATTATGAGATACAGCTATCATTAGCTAGGGAAGGTGAAATGACCTGAAGCGAAACCCAATTCCTAATGGCACCAAGGTAATTTCCAAGGTGCACCGATCCTGTCGGTTGAACACCGGAGACGACCCTTTTCCTGTTGTTGGTTATGAGTTCAAACACAAGGACAATTTACAAAGTTAGACAAAGGCAAAATCAGGTAAACTACATCACCAATCTCTGAACTCTATTTTACCACAATTCAGTTTCCAAACTTTAATTTCTGTTCCAATCATATCATCGATGGCATACATTGTGATTATGCGGCTACCGATGCAGTGGTTATCTCACCTCGAAAAGATGTGGCATCCAAATCAACACCGTGCACTCATATATATATAATTTACCATCGAAATAACTCTAAAATTGGTTATTCTTCAGAAATTTAGCACAGTTTAGCTAACTAGGGCAAATTATCGAGCACATTGCGTGCGGAGTAATGAAATTATAAGCAAAATCATGGAATTGTTCATTACTCCATGAATCAAATCGACGAACAAAAACATTACGACGCTTACTTCGTGATCGGAGTGGATGAGGCCTCGGAAACCTCCGATTCGGGGGCCGAAACGGAACAGTTGCATCGGAGCGGGGAAACGGATCCGATTCCTCCGAGATTGCGACTTCGAAATCTGTGTGAATTAAAAACGGAAAAAGGAGAGAGAGAGATTACGGGGTGAGGGGAAGAGGCGTTGGAGAGGACGAGGAAGTGGGAGAGAAGCGAACGACTCATCATCGCCCGTGGATTCGCCCTTTTGTGTGTGTGCGTGTGTGTTTCGAGGGATGCCGCGGAAATGGATTAGGAGGGAGACGAGGGTCTCAAAGAAGATGATGATGCTGCGCGAATTCGACGGTCGAGAGGGATCGACGTGGAAATTTAACGGGCCAGATTAGGTCGACATTTGAAGCAAAAATTTAAGTGCTGTGACACGAAATAATATCGAAAATTTATCAGTATAAGTACCGTATCATGTCATTATGCATCTGTCGTATAAAATAATAATAATAATAATAATAATAATGTGTACTGTCACATCAAGGATTTAAGTGTCGGAGATACAGTACTGTACGATACGAAAAAATATATACGTGTAACGATACGTAATGACATAAAATATGTATTTATTTTAGAGACAAAATATACCGATTATTTATCATATAAAAAATTTATTTATTAATTTAAAAAATAAAAAATTTTGAATTATACTATCGACACTTGAGCTGTATTGTATCGATATTTTACTAGCACAATACGAAATCGTAGATACGGTTCGTACCGATAGACATTTAAATTCTTACGATGCATAATGATATAAAACATTTAATTTATTAAAAAAAAAATATTTTAGTTTTTTTTTTTTTGAGAAATAACAAAATATTTTAGTTCTTAACTATTTATTATGTATCTTCGTCAAATTTTTTGATTTTTTTTTTTAAATCACTTACTAATTTAAGAAGGAGATGGTTTTGAACGTCATGAAACTGTATGATAAGCATTTAATTTAAATTATTAATTTGAAGATAAAAATATATAGAAATTATCTAGACTGTGGATCATTTTAAATCATCAATTTAAATTTTGAAAATTTACCATCTAGTTTTTTATTTTATTTTATTTGGGTTAGCCGATGATACTTTAATTTTAAACTTTATTAAAATATGTAAAGTTAAAGTGCTGTAGACCGACTAAAATCAAATAAATTACATTTTAAAAGATTGAATAAACATTTTAAAATGATCTACGGTTCATAAAAGTTGTATTCATTTTTATTTTTTTAGAATTGATCAATTAAATTTTGTATGTATTTATAAATTTAATAACTTTATGGAAACATGTATAAAATTAATCCAAAGTTAAATAATACAAAATAAAAGTGTAAAATGGGCTGGTCGGCCCACAAGCCCATGGATTGTTGGGCCACTCCTTACCAGCCCAAGACTCGACACCCCAAACACCTTTTTTTTTTTTTTTTTTTTTATAATATATATATAATATATAAGGTAAATGTGTGTGTCTTTATTAAGAAGCTCGCTGTCTGCTTACAATTTTGATGACTTCCGAATCGATGATCGATTGACTGATCTAGCGTATTTGAAGTTTCTAGAAAATAATTTTTGCGATTTTTCGATATCATTTACTTAGTAATCGAAAGGATTCAAAATCAATAATTTTTAACGGCTGAAAATAAATATTCTATAAAAAGTGATAATTAATAGTAAAATTTTTTATCAGAAATATTGATCTTGTTGTAGATAATATAAAGAATTTTGTATCAAAAATTTCATAATTATTGGCCAACTTCACAGAAAACTGTTATTCCCTATAAAGAATGGATTCGAATTTACAGTCTCTTATTTTAATATCGTATTAAATTATATAAAAAAACTGTTGTTCCACTTCCCTATAAACATTTTTTAGCTTACAAAAAAGTTATTTTTATTTAATAAAATAATATGAAAATATTTATTTTTCTATAAAATTTATTCCTTATTTGCAATCAAAGTTGGCCAACTCCACAAAGTTCCAAAAGAGCACCGCTGCTTGCTCGCGTTATCATCGACCACCGCGGCGACCATTCCAGGTGCCACGTGGACTTTAATCTGCGAATCCCCATGCCCGGCCACGTACGCCTCTTTCTCTCTTCTTAGCTACAAATATATATATTTTTTTTTTTTTGAGAGAAGGTAGTAAGCACGTCATTTCATTCATCAACGTATTAATTAGATTTCATGCGAGAAATTAACCTTGAGAAGGAAACAAAAAGACGCGAATGTGAAGAAAAAAAAAAAAAAAAAAAAAAAAACAAAAACTAAGAACGGAGGTGAATATCTTAAGTTTTTCGTAACTGAACAAGTCGGCGTAGTACCAACATCGAATCTAGTTGGATGGTTCTAAAAATTAGGTTATTTCTGGCCTTTCAAATGGTCCACCAGCAGGCAACTAGCTCCGGAAGGTATTATTATATTACATTACATTACATTAATACCAGTGATTAGCGACGAAGATGAGGATTATAAAAAAAGTAACACGCTTCTAAACACATCCATTATTGTGTGTAAAATTAATTAATCATGTTCCCTCTTTTGACCCCGCGCTCCGCCACGTGCAACTTTAATTTTTATTTTAGAAAATTAATGCTGTGCCACGTCCCAACTCGTCGGTGTTATAAAAGAGCGAGGTAGCTAGTGAGACCTCTTTGCTCATACCAGCACTATTATTCATTATTAATTTTGTAATTATTATTTATTGTTATTGTTATTACTGTTAATCCTTAATTAATTAATAATAATAATAATATCTGTGTGATCGGAGAGGAGGAGGGGAGGGAGAGAAATGGAGGTGGATCCGACGAGCACGGTGGGGGGTGGCGTGGAGGACGTGTACGGCGAGGATCGCGCCACTGAGGACCAACCCATCACTCCCTGGACCGTCTCCGTCGCTAGGTGAGTTAAGCGCGCGCGCTCTCTCTCTCTCTACTTAATTTCTTTGTTAATTTCCTTTTTTTTTTTCCTTTTTTTAAATTTTTATTTTACAATTTTTGCATTCTAGAAGAAAAACAGTTTAATTTTAATTACTATTTATTATTATTTAGCCGAATATATTGCAAGCGAGCAACAATGAAAATACGAGAAATTTTTTTTTCTTCATATTTATGTACTCAATTTTTAAGCTCTTTAATTCAGTTTGAATAAGAGAGTAACATTTTTCTCTTGTGGTGCAATTAAGCAGTTATATATATATATATGTTTGCTTATTTTGCTGGACTATTTACTTTGCATGTATACAAAAATTGGTAATATATACTTTGAGGAACTTTTTTTTTTTTCTTAAAATGCCTTGTTCAATGAGCTTCTTCCCGTGTTAGTGGCTACACCTTATTGAGGGATCCACACCACAACAAAGGGCTCGCGTTTACGGAGAAAGAGAGAGATGCTCACTACCTGTGCGGCCTCTTGCCGCCGGCGATCGCGACCCAAGAGATTCAGGTTTGTTCGGCCGTCTCTCTACGCTCGTCAACCATTTCTGCTATTCTTAGCATATATGTTATATATGTGTTGTCAATAATTGTGAGTACACCTATTCTTGTAGGAGAAGAAGCTCATGCACAATCTTCGCCATTACGAGGTTCCGCTGCAGCGTTACGTGGCCATGATGGACCTCCAGGTACTCTACACCTTTTAACATATATATATATTACGAGAGACAGAACATTAAAAGATACTTTGTTTATTTTTGTAAATAATATCATGTTCGGCGTATTGCAATGAGGCTGTTACGATATATTTTCTATAGTCCCGTCAGAAAACGGGAAGCATATCTCTGCATATCTCTATGTGCTTCTGCTCCAACTCTGTTCATGTCTATATGTTG
Organism: Aechmea fasciata; assembly: GCA_025177825.1. Lineage (NCBI taxonomy): Eukaryota > Viridiplantae > Streptophyta > Magnoliopsida > Poales > Bromeliaceae > Aechmea > Aechmea fasciata. Next base: position 1,231,808 of record CM045936.1, read on the forward strand.
CCCTGCAAATTCAAATCTGAGAGGCAGCACTAAAATCTAGATTTTGTGTGTATTCGCATATATTAGATTTAAGATGCATGGCCAAGTTACTTATTATGGTTGATATATTGTTCTCATATGTTATGATATATTTATCAGGAGAGGAATGAGAGGCTTTTCTACAAGCTGCTTATTGACAATGTCGAGGAGTTGCTTCCAGTTGTTTACACGCCGACGGTCGGTGAGGCCTGCCAGAAGTATGGATCCATTTTTAGGCGTCCGCAGGGTCTTTATATTAGCTTGAAGGAGAAGTAAGATGTTATCTCTTGTCCCCATCTTTCTATTATCGGCGCATTTTATTATTGTCATTAAATTGAGGAGCTGATTCTTGTTGTAGAGGGAAGATACTTGAGGTGCTGAAAAACTGGCCTGAGAAGAGCATTCAGGTTATTGTCGTCACTGACGGCGAGCGTATTTTGGGTCTTGGAGATCTTGGTTGCCAGGTACTTTTTTTTACTCTCGAGATCTTAGCATGAGAAATTCACTAAATTGATCACTGATCCAAGTATATATTTGCTGGATAAAATAGGGAATGGGAATCCCTGTCGGCAAGCTTTCTCTTTACACTGCTCTTGGAGGAGTTCGTCCGTCGGCTGTGAGCATTTCGCATTTAACTTAAATAGTTACTGTTAATAAGAAGTTGTAATCATCTGTCGCGCAGTACTTAGTTGATTCGTTACATTACAGTGCTTACCAATTACGATTGATGTGGGAACGAACAACGAGGACTTGTTAAAGAATGAGTTCTATATAGGGTTGAGGCAAAGAAGAGCTACTGGCCAGGTGTGGTCTCTCTTCTAGATTGATTCCTACAATGTTCTTATTAGAATTATGATCAATGATCTTCTTATCTCTTAAATCAGGAGTATAGTGGCTTTTTGCATGAATTCATGGCTGCCGTCAAGCAGAACTACGGGGAAAATGTGCTCATTCAGGTATGAGATATGCCTTCGAGAAAACAGATGTTCTCATTTCTAAATACTGAATTCCTTTTTCATTTGGGTTAAAATAAAATTCATCTGTGTCTCTTTGAATTGAATTACCATTGCCAGTTTGAAGATTTCGCCAACCACAACGCATTTTACCTTCTTGAGAAATATCGCCCGACCCATCTCGTCTTCAATGATGATATTCAGGTAGTAGGACAGGATCTCTTCCTTCGTAAAACATCATTATAGCTGATGAACAATCAGTTGCAAGCCTTATTACTCCTTTAAAAAAAACAAAAAAAAAACTTATAATCGTACAATCTGTGTTGCAGGGCACAGCAGCTGTTGTCCTTGCAGGGGTTGTTGCCGCTCTGAGGTTGGTCGGTGGAACCTTATCAGAGCACACATTTTTGTTTTTCGGTGCTGGAGAGGTCACTATCTTTTCCACTGTTGAATTCTTCCCCTTAGCCTCTTTGGAATAGAACTCTTGATTCATGGTACCGTTTGTTGAGTTACGAAATATGTGGATCGATCATGATTGACTAAATATGTTTTACCCTGATGCTTCTTTGATGTTCTTGTGTCATAGTATAATGCCATTGCAACACTTCACTATCTCTCAGTTTAAATGCATTATGTTTGTTGCTGTACCCTGTGATTTCTTTCTTTTTTTTAATTTTTGGTTTAGAGTTCTATTATCTTCATCTAGAACAGAAAATGCTGACTGTTGGTGCTTGTAGGCTGGGACTGGTATTGCTGAGCTGATAGCTCTTGCGATTTCTAAGCAGGTAATGCAGCTTATTCTGTCAAGCTTCTCGCTTATTTGAAATCTACTTCTCTGCTTTTCCATGTGCTCTATAATCTGAGTTAAACTGGATACGATAAATGATTGATTGTGATCCTTTCAGGGAAAGGCCTCAACGGAAGAGAGCCGCAAGAAGATTTGGCTTGTGGACTCCAAGGTTTGATTTTAAGAAATATATTTACCCTGCTTTAACAGAACACTTATAATTTTGCCTTCTATTTTCATCATTTTGCTAGTTCAATGAAGAGAGAAATTTTCATATATAGGGTTTGCTTGTTAGCTCTCGCAAGGAATCTCTTCCACAGTTCAAGAAATCTTATGCACACGAACATGAACCGGTGAAGAACCTCTTAGATGCCATCAAGGTACAAACTGCAAAGTCTTCTAAAACATCTACAAAAATTTCCTCTCTCTCTCTCTTAATTTGTTAGTATGTGGTTCTTATCTATCAAACTTCAACAGTTAGTGACATACACTAACCTTCCTTCTTTTGTTTCTTAAGGCTATTAAGCCGACAGTCCTGATAGGGTCAGCTGGTGTCGGCCAAACTTTCACACAAGAAGTAATTGAAGCCATGACCTCTTTTAATGAGGTAACTTCCAAGTCTCTACATGAGTGTTTTTTCATGTTTCTTTAACTATTATCTAGAGATAAAGTTTAGACCTACTAATTGTCGTTTTATCGAATACAGAAGCCCGTGATTCTTGCTCTATCGAATCCGACTTCGCAATCTGAATGTACAGCTGAACAAGCATATACATGGAGTAAGGTAGTAATTCGCCCTTCGGTGCCCTCATAACTGTTTATTTATAATTTGAACAAAAGTACTATAAAATTCTTTTCGATCGTCTCTTCAACACTGAAATATGGTCCCCAGGGTCGAGCATTATTTGCTAGCGGCAGTCCGTTTGATCCAGTCGAATACAATGGCAAGAAGTATGTGCCTGGCCAGGTTTGAACTTCCTCCATTTTGCTTTTAAAACTTTTTGAAAACTCCCTGCGAGTTCGTTCAAATGGCTAAATTTGATAATGATGTTGCTGTCTCTTCACAATCTACGCAGGCAAACAATGCTTACATTTTCCCAGGATTTGGTCTTGGTTTGGTGATATCGGGAGCGATACGCGTGCATGATGAGATGCTTCTTGCTGCCTGTAAGCAACAAAACTTTCAGAAACTAATGTTTACCATGGTCTTAGTATCCTTAACTATGTACTTACATATATTCATTGCACATGAAATTTCTCAACTGAAAGAACACAAAAACATAAAGAAATCACTACAAATTTGTTGAGGTGTTTATTAATTTTTTTTAATAACATGAACTAGTTAAAGCTTTGAAACTGTTTGAATTGTATCAAATTTTCCTGTTCTGATCATCTTTATTTATTCTTTTTTTCCACTGGATCAGCTGATGCCCTGGGGCACCAGGTATCGAAAGAGAACTTTGAGAAAGGGCTGATCTACCCACCCTTCCAGAATATCAGGAAGATATCCGCAAACATAGCTGCTAATGTTGCTGCGAAAGCATACGAACTTGGTACGTTTTCTTCTTTCCCGAACATATACGTTTGTTTTTAATAATTTTTTTTGCTCACGGCGTCTCGTTCTCTCGCACATATCATACAGGTTTAGCGAGTCGGCTTCCTCGCCCGAAAGACCTGGTGAAATATGCAGTGAGTTGCATGTACACCCCCGTTTACCGTAGCTACAGATGAAGTAACTTGTTTAGAATTTTGTAGAAAATATAAAAGAGAGCACTGCAGGTACTCGCTGGTTTTGTAAGATGTAATAATGCAGTTATTGTTGTGCTAGTTGCTGCCTTCTAGTTATTCTGCTGTGTCTGTTACTCTGTTGGCAGATATGGGATTTAAAAATAAACTCTGTTTGCGCTACTTTGTCGTGTGGAATGAATGGTCTCTGATTTTAAAATAATTTTTTAAAATTTTTTTAAAAATTTTAAATTATATTTAACGGAGTAGATCATGGAGTAAGATCTATTATCGAAAATAACTTATATATGGTGTCGTTTGGTTCGGGGATAAGCAAGATCTAGCTGTTCCAGGGATAGGTACAAGTATGGGGATAAGAAAAATAATGTTTGGATGAAAATTGGGTTGTTCCCGAGGATAAGAAAAATATTAAATAGTTTTATATAGAAAATTGAGGTATTGGTGGGGACAACCGAGAACTACTATTTTCGGATAAAAAATTAACGTTTGGGTATAAAGGGGGGATAAGGGCTCATTTCTATCCCTATCCCCTAACCAAACAAGCATGAGTACGAAAAGCTCTGTATGGTCTACTAGCGCGAAGCGAGCCATTTCCATTTGGGACGTAAAGTGAACATCATGGGCCTAAATTGTGAGGCCCATAGGTTTCCTCCCACTCGGGGTGCATCCTCTTCGTCCCCACGCCGCGACTCCACTCAGTCCCCACTGGGATGGGTATCGACACACAAGCTAATGATTCGTTCCCCATTTTTGTGTTCTTATAACGCACCACGTAGAGAGATTCGACAATGAGATGAGCGAATGGATATGTAGCGTGGAAATTCCTCTTTCAAGGTATATTCTGAGTCTCAAGTTTGTGCATAACCTGTTATGTTTCCGTGACTCTCTTTCAAATGCTATTTTCTATGGCAATGTTGATACATCTATGACACCTCCCAGTAAGCCTCGAATTGGATAAAGAAATTATCATGATCGGACATATAATAGGGACTAAGAATTTTATTAAGGCTTATGCATTTTAGGTCACACTGATTTGTATGCAACTCAGTTATTGGTACATTTGGTATCGTAGCCGATTTGTTAAGTATTTTGGGAGTTATTAGTGTTAGTGAGTTGGATCGGTATACTATGTGGTATGTCATATCATCAATAATTATCAATTTTGAATCTCGCAAAAGTTTTTGCAAGGCAAAGAAGCAGAAATAAGTTCTAATTAATGAGCTAATAGTGGTTTTTTTGTAGCAACAACTTTTATTTGGTGCTCAGCATAGTATCATTGGAGCTTTCCACAACTTATACGAATAGGAATAAAAATGATTAATTCAATGATTGGTCCGATGATTGCGGTCCTTCGTTCTCGTCGCCACCCACATGTCGATAGAGAATCCGGCGTGTAATGATAGAACCAAATGAAAGATACGGGTAAGGGGAAAGGATGAAAAATGCGAATTTGTTTCAGGTTTTCTCATTTTCATTCAGAGCTGGTCCAATGTTCTTTGTCAAAAGTGATCAGATATATTTGCGGAGATCAAATAGAGTTAATTCCATCTAATTTCATGCAGGTTATAGCCCGAGCCAGCCTTGAATTCGCGCTTTTCAAATCTTTTCTCCTGGCCAAGATTTGTGTTAGATATGTCTCAAATTCTAGTACCGCAAGGTTTTCTAACTCTATTTTGTTTTGATTATTCCATCAAGTTAAGTTTAGATTATGCCTCATCTAATTAAGATATTTCTAGTCTTAGTGGATTTGTAATCCTAATCTTATTAGGATTTAGCTACTATTATAAATATACCATTTATTCTATTGATTTGGTGCGGCCGATGAGAGAGAGTATGGGTGTGTTTTTGAGATTAGAGTTTTGTGAAAGGGGTATATTTTGTACACCACTTTGATTATAATGAAGGTTTCTGTTCTGCTTTCGCCCGTGGACGTAGGCCGATGGCCGAACTACATAAATATTATGTGCTTTATTTTTTTCTCTCTTTCATGAATTTGTTTTGGTATTTTCGCACCCGACGAACTAGATCTTTTCCGCCTTTATTCTAACAACTTGTCACTTGGTTCTATCATTCCATTCCTGGCCCAGATTTGTCACCTGGTTCCATCATTCCATACCTGGCCCAGATTTGTCACTTGGTTCTATCATTCCATATCTGGCCCAGATTTGTCACCTGGTTCCATCATTCCATACCTGGCCCAGATTTGTCACTTGGTTCTATCATTCCATATCTGGCCCAGATTTGTCACTTGGTTCTATCATTCCATGTTGGATTCTCTCTCGACATGCAGTAGTGACGGGAATGAAGAATCGCAACCGTCGGACCAATCATTGAATGAATCTTTGAATGTTCCAATGCTCGAAAGAACTGACACTCCTATACTTTGCCCGTTTGGTTCGGGATTAAGAAAAAACTAGTTATTTCAGGGATAGTGTTAAGTTTGGGGTTAAGGTGGGGTTAAAATATTTTTGTGTTTGGTTTGGAGTTGGAGTTAGCTGAGAATAGTGAAAAATAGTGTTTGGTTGAAGTAGGTGGGATAAGAAGGATAGTTGGTTATTATGAATAGAAAAATAGTGTTTGGTTGGGGTTTGGTGGGATTAGGTGGGGTTAAGTGCGTAAGCTTTTGGTTTTTCCTTGTCCTATACTCCTCTCTGCTTGCAAGCAAGGAATAAAGTAGAGGCATTCTTTTAAGTTATTCTCTTTCTATCCTGTTATTTTTGTAGTTTGCCATAATGCTTGAACTTTGAGAAGCATGAAAGGAACTTTGTTTTGTCCTTTAAATTTTCTCTACTCATTCACTATTTTTCTAGTTCTGTTTTTGACAATTCATGTTGCTAGTTAGTTCTTTCTGAGTCTGTGAACAATATGCCTTTAAAGCAAGGATTTAAGTGCCGTGGCACGGGATCGTCTTGAAACTTGGCACGGTGACAGCGGCGTCTTTAATGCCGATGCGTGCCGGTCAAAAAAATTCTTGTGTGCCGACACATCAAGGTTTTAAGTGCCCGTCGGCAAATGCCGAATTCACCGTGCCGTACCGTGCCAATAAGATACCGGCACAATATAGACCCCATACCAATGACACAGCTCAAAACCCTTTATTCTTTAAATTAGTAAATAATTTTCTCTATAAAGTTCAAAAGATGTGATAAAAAGATATAATAAATAGTTAGAATATTTTGTTGTTAAAGAAAATAAATATTTTATACTATTATGTGTCGGCATACAAGAATTTTTTTGACCTGCATGCATCGGCACGGTGGCACGGCTCGGCACGCACCGTGTCGTACCGTGCTGGCAAGTTTCCGGCACGATCCCGTGCCACGGCACTTAAATCCTTGCGACACATAATAGCATAAAATATTTATTTTCTTTAGCAACAAAATATTCTAACTATTTATTATGTCTTTTTATCGTATCTTTTGAACTTTGTTAAGAAAATTACTTACTAGACTATCTTGTCAGAGTCTCTTGTTGAGCGGTCATGCAGACGCAGACGGTACGGGCACGGCCTCTTTAAACTTTAAAGCTTATTGCATAATGTTGTTTGTGTGATGCGAACGGACGGAGGCGATAGCATCTTTTGTTGAGTGGTGATTTTGTTTCTACTTTTGGTTCTTATTCTGTTTTTCTCCCTTAATCCTTACTGTCATTATCCGAAAAGTTCACATAAATACCAGCTGCAATCAGGTATTGAGCTGGAGAATATTGGTGACCATCTCAACAAAGTATCGTAGTTGTGAAACAGACTTATCCTTACACTGTGGACCAAATTTGGCCCTGCTATATGATGTAGTGCTATTTGATTAAGCACTGCTGCCTGAGTGGTGCTTCTAGGAGAAACACTAACACTATCACTAGTCTTGACTCTTCAGCAGAATTATAAGTTTCAGATTGGAGTTTTCTCTTTTCAAGCTTAAATCTCATTTTTGCTTCCCTCTGCAACAGGTGTTCCAAATTTGTCTGTTTGTTTGTTTTGCCTAGTGCTCAAAAGAGGTTGTTGCTCGTAGAAGCATCAGTCAAAGTAGGGCTAAACAGTCAGGATTGGAAAGGAAAGAACCAGCTATCGAGTATGAGGAATGGGGAATGGATGATGAGAAAATGTTAAATTGTATTTATTGCTCTGATTGGGACCTTTAACCAGCTAACATTCAAATGTGAGGAGTCAAGGCCAAATTATTAGCAGCAACTTCAATTCAGTCCACACTATTTGCCACCTGATCAAACCTGCGGTGTACACCAAATAACTTCATCCTTTAAGGGGACAGATTGTGGCTTAGGCTGGTAGTGGTAGAAAAACATCTGCTCCAAACTGGAAATGGGTCAGAATATTTTGCATTCAGCTGAAACATTAACCAATACGGATTGTTAGCTGAATAGTTTAATTGCAGAATATCAATTAATGTAGAACTTACCATACCATACAACCCTCCAGAGTTATAAAATCTTAGACATTAGTATATGCAGTCACAGTTAAGAGTGCATACGAATATTTGCGTGTGCTACTCATGCTTCACACCTAATTTATATAGGAAGACACCAAACTGCAATTTTGATCAATTGATTAGGTGATGATGCCTTTTCTGATTCGATGCATAGAGATACCCCAAGAGAGAGGGCCTTAAGTGCAGGTCACTATCCGAAAAATGGACAGATGGTGAAGATATTGTGGCAAGCAAATCCTACACGCACAATATGCAAACATCCTGTTTAGTCTTTTCTTTTTTTATTCTTTAGCTCCCCTCCTTTTCTTGCTATATAAAGGAACTTAGGGCTATCCACCATCCATACTAAACCTGTTCCGTTTTCGTATTGCAACTATATAATATGGAATATACTAACTTGCGCCGACAGGCAGCTTCTATGAAGAAAAATCTCTTTGATCAGGTATTATCTTAGTTACACCAAGAATCTAATTACTAGCACTATGCGTGGCACCTTTTTGGGAATTATCACTGCACTTGATCTTCGCCGAAAAGCAGGAATCATTATTCTAGTTTTCCTTATGATAGTTCCGAAGAGATTAGTTAAGAATCTGTTTTCCCAAGCACTGATGAACTATGCAATCTCGTTCAAACCATCCTGAGAATGCCTACTTTCATGATTCTTAATAACATATATAGTAGGCCACTGATCTGTTTTAACATTAACTCATATGCGCAGGAAATATAGATGTCAGAGTGACATAAATAACATGGTTCGTTGGTTGCAGGGGTATTTAGATGAGCAGTTTTATCAGTTGGAAGAGTTAGAGGATGACTCTAGCCCTAACTTTGTGGAAGAAGTCGTTACCTTGTTCTTCAGGGATTCGGCTAGACTATTGTCCAACATTGAGCTAGCTCTGTAAATACCTCCTGTTCTATTCAGCCATTTTAGGAATTTTCTAGCTTTACTTATCAAAAGGAGGTGTAAAAGAAATATTTAGTAGTATTTGTATAATCACCATGCAGGGAGAAGCAACCTCAAGATTTCAACAAGCTGGATATTTACATGCAACAGTTGAAAGGCAGTGGCTCCAGGTAGCAATGGATTGTTCTCCACAGTACTTCATGTATAATATGATTCTTATGTATGATATTTCCACGACTTATATTTCTCCTGCATATGTCTGAGGCATACAAGAATTCCAGAATGTTTTGAAGAAAACACCAAACATCACCTCACCATATTCTGATGATGCATAAAATCAATTTAGTTGTGATTTCATGCACACACACACACGCGTGCACACAAGTGCACACACAAAAAGATTATAACTGGTGTACAGCGAGCTACCTTTTGTTTTTTTTTTTTTTATCATTGCCTTTTGTGAGTATTAACTGAAATAAAAGGTGGTTTTCCTGTTCATATTGGACTCTCACCCAGGTCACAATCCTCTCCCCTGTATCTTGACTCATCTTTACTTGATAATCTCTAACGAACTTCACACGTCAACATCATATGATTCAAAGTTGTTTAATTTTATTCCTATGCTATTCATTTTGTTATATTGTTGTATTCTCTAAATACTAAATGCTTCTTGGAATTTGACCTTACGCACTGAATAAATTTGGTGCAGCATTGGTGCTTCTAGGATGAAGAATGAATGCACAACCATTAGGGAGTACTGCAAAGCAGAAAATATTGAAGGGTCTCTCTCTCTCTCTCTCTCTCTCTCTCTCTCTCTCTCTATCTCTCTCTCGATTTCAATCTCAATTTCAATCTCAATAATTAGATTTTTCTATTTTGTAGATGCGTGAGATCTTTTCAGAAAGTGAAGAGGGAGCATAGCACTCTTAGACAGAAACTGGAGTCCTATTTTCAGGTTTTCTTTTATCTTTTATCTTCTATTTTACACTTATTTCACACTTTATACTCTCTCTCACTTGAGTTCTATTTTTTTTTTTCTCTCTCTCTCTCTCTCTATCTTCGATTTGTCACTCACCAAAATTGGCCTTTTATTAGTTGTTAAGGCAGGTTGGACCTACCGAAGGAGCAACTCGCCCCGGCGTGTGAGATCAGTTTGCAGGATATTTTGCTACATCAAAGAATATTATATTAGTAGTCTTTTGGAATAAATGTAACTTTTTTCAATAAAAAGTTGGATAAACTTTAAATACCACCCATGTGGTTTCATATTTTCTCATTTTAGTATCGTATGGTTTAAAGTGTATCAATTTAATACCATGTAGTTTTATTTTTTTCCTTTTCGTCGGCTCCTCCGTTAATATTTTGTTAAATTATATACAAAAAACTTTATATACCCACCTAGGTTTATCGAATATTTACTTTAATATATTTTAGTTTTAACTTCGTTGCTGATTTAACGAGAAGGAAATTTGATTAAAATCACATAGTACTAAATTGATACACTTTAAATCACATGATACTCAAGTGATAAAGTATGAAACACATGGGTGATATTTGAAGTTTAGCCTAAAAAGTTTGATCCGTTATAGTATCCTAGTTGAACTGATGTACTACTCGGGTAGGACTGCATATGCCTATGCATATGAACTTCCTAAAGTCAAATAATGTGTATTATAAAATAGTGTATTTGAATTGTGTAAGCTGTGTCATACTCTACTTTTAGTCGTACTAGTATAGAACCTGCGCTTCGCTGCGGATAAATATAATTTTAATTAATTAATAAATAATTATTTAAAATTAAAAATTAAAAATTTGAAATGTAAAATTTATTTTAAAAAAGTAAAAATATAATATATTTGAAAAAATCATTAACTTCTCAATATCAAAATATTTACCAACTCAATATTAAGAATTAATTAAAATTTAAAATTTATTTTAAAAAATTAAAAACATAATATATCGAAAAAAATTATTAATTTCTTAATATCAAAATATTTACCAACTCAATATCAAAAGTTTATGTTTTAAATAAAATAATTTAAAAAAATGAGAAAATTCAACTCAAAGGTTAATTAGAGAAAAAAAATTAGTGTAGTTAAACTATATATATATATATATATATATTTCTTTTCCTTCTTCTCTCAGCATATTTATATTCCCCTTAGATGAAGGGGAGTATAAACTATCTGTAGAAAAACAAAAATCAGAAAGAAAAAAAAAAAAAGCAAGTTACGCAAAATAGTGGCTCTCTTTTCTTTGATGGGCTTTCGTTTTTCTACACTATACTATACTGCTCTATTAGATATTAGATGATAGTACAGTGTAATCACACACTTTTCTCAGAAAAGCATACATAGCATCTCTATGCATCTCCTCTCTCTCTCTCTCTCTCTCTCTCTCTCTCTCTCTCTCTCTCTCTCTCACTTGTTTCTTATATACTCACCCCCCTTGGTCCCCTTTGCCTCTCTATAACTCACTTCCATCTCCACAAACTCTCAAAAACCATCTCAAGAATCCATCCCCACCTAAAATTCAAAACCCAAACATTAATCTTTTGTCATGGAAACTATGTTTTTGTTGCTTTATTTAGATTTAGATAACCCTCCGAGGATAAAACCAACTTCAAAATTATATAAATCAAAACTACTTTTGCTCTCCATCCGCGCCTGCGGCTGCTCGATCTCCACCCGCGCCTGCCGCCGCTCTTCAAAAACCATGTTCTTGTTCACCGCCTGCCGCCGCTCGATCTCCACACCCGCGCCGGCCCTCTCCTCGGCAGCAGATATCTCCGCCATCGACTCCCCCGCGGCCCTCGCCGCGGCCTCCGTGGCTGCTGCTGCCGTCGTTGCGGTGAAAGAGAGAGGGGGGGCTAAGATAAAAAGAAGGGAAGAGAGAGTGTGTGTGTGGGAGAAGAGGAAAGAGGGAAAATGGAAGCAGCTGGATGGGAAGAGAGAGGATTAGAGAGAAAGTAGGGGTTAAAGTTTGGAAATAGGTGCCTCGGAAAATGTGGAATATTTTGGTTCAAAGTCCAACCTCGGGAAGGATCCTTGGGAATATTTTGGTCCACTGTAAAATTTTGGAAAGAACGAATATTATTAACAGCTTTGTAAAATCTTGGGAAAGAGCTCAGGACTTATTGGAATTTGTGGATATTTTTTGAAAAGATAAAAAAATAAAAAGAAAATTTGGTAGGAGAGAGAGCATTAGAGGAGGCAGGAAAAACTGCCACGTGGATTGTAGGAACCATCAAATTATATATTTGTATGGAAATATATATATATATATATAGAGTTGGGCTGGGATGCTATTGATAGCACCCAGCCAACTTTGCCACCCACTTTTGTTCCTCGGATTGCATCGAGATTCGTGCAAACTTTTTTAGTAAAAAGCTTTCCAAAAACTCTGTTAACCTCTCTCTCTCTCTCTCACTCTCTCCCACACTCTCTCTCTTCTTTTCTTTTCACTCTCACACACTCTCTCTCTCTTCTTTTTTTTTTTCTTCTTCTTTCTTCTCCACATATCCCAGCTCAACCCAAATATTTAAAAAAAGAAAAATCACTAAAAACAATCACGTTTTATTCCGAATATTAGCAGTCCAAATATTAAATTAACCCAAACATTAACCTCTTTGCAATAATATTATATTATTCCACATCAAAAAAAAGAAAAAATCATGCATAACTTTGAACAAAAAAAATGTAAACATTACAACAATATTAATTTTTTTTTCTAAAAAAAAAACAACACCACAATTTTTTTTTTCCTGTAAAAAATTTCAAAAAATTACAGCAAAAAAAAAAAAAAGAAAGAAGAAAAAAGTGTTCACAGAGTTTTCTGTGGAGAAGAAAGAAAAAGAAAAAAGAAAAGAAGAGAGGGAGAGATCTGTTGAGAAGAAAGAAAAAAAGAAAAGAAAAGAAAAGAAGAGAGGAAGCTGAGATGTGGAGAAGAAAGAAAAAAAAAAGAAAAAAAGAGAGAGAGTGTGTGAGAGAGTGAAAAGAAAAGAAGAGAGAGAGTGTGTGTGTGTGAGAGAGAGAGAGAGAGAGAGAGATAACGGAGGTTAAGAGTTTTTGGGAAACTTTTTACTAAAAGAGTTTGCACGAATCTCGATGCAATCCGAGGGACAAAAGTGGGTGGCAAAGTTGGCTGGGTGCTATCAATAGCATCCCAGCTCAACTCTCTCTCTCTCTCTCTCTCTCTCTCTATATATATATATATATATATATATATATATGATATATATCGATAAGACTACGTTTGCGCTACCAAGTTTTCCGCCGTTAGATCCACCCCGTTGATGATTTTCACCCGTTAGATTATACTATTCAACCAACCACGCCCACATCATCCTAACCACATATCTCTCAATCCAATGGTTAAAGACCAACGACTTAGTGCTATTAATAGATAGTAGCCTAGTACTATATATATATATATATATATATATATATATATATACAAAGAACTTCTCGCGCTCCTAACTTTCTAATTAGAATGAAAGAAGAATGAGATATTGGGAGAAATTATGTGTAACGACTCGCCCACTAAAGAACAATAACTCGTTGCCCAACCACCACCCCAAAACGCTTAAGCTTATTATTACTAGTGTCCAAGTCTCATATAAACCCAATGACAATCCCATTTCCATCCGATGTGGGACTATTGGGGTGTCACATTAGGCGTCTCAATTTCTCTTCTCCTTGAATTTCTCTTCAATATCTCATCATTCTTTCTTTTTAACCACCTATCAAATTTGATGGGTGGTTAGAAAGTTAGGACTGTAATTTCTTACGTATACAATATGATAACCTATTATATATATATATATATATATATATATATATGTATATATATATATATATATGTATATATATATATATATGTATATATATATATATATGTATATATATATATATATATATATATATATAGAGCTATATACTTTATGAGTAGTAGACCCTTACTACTCATAAGTTGTTTTGATGATGGGGCCTCCGAATCGACGATCCACTCCGTTAAATATGATCTAGAGTATTTAAAAGTTCTATAAAATAAATTTTGTAATTTTTCGATATCATTTACCTTACGATCAAAAGCTCACAAAATTGACAATTTTTAACCCGATATGAGATACTTGCTAGTTTAACGGTGTAAAAGAATTGAAATAGATTGAATTTTTGATAGAAAATTTTATTCACTACCTAGATAAAGATCAATAACTCCGATCTTAAATTGAATGATCCGATCATCTATTTTTAGGATGTCATTCGATTTCATTGCTCATTTTATGCCCATTTGATGGACTTTATTATGATTTCAAAAAATTACAAAATTTATTTTCTAGAAGTTTTAAATACTCTAGATCATATTTAACGGAGTGGATCGATTCGGAGGCCCCATCATCAAAAACAACTTATGAGTAGTAAGGGTCTACTACTCATAAGAGTATAGTTACTATATATATATATATATATATATATATATATATATATATATATATATATATATATATATATATATATATATTACTTATATGAATATCCAATGTTTGGCCAGGTTTTCTTCACCCTTGCTAAAATATGTTCTTTCTCTTTTTTCTTTCACTAAATTTTCAATATACATTTTAATGGTTCTACTAATCAAACTTTTAATTATAATGTTTAAATGGCCTCACTATATTTTCAATTAATGCAAACAATTCCACTATCAAACTTCTAATTGGTATATTTAAATAGTCCCACTATCGTCTACAATCATAACATCTCTATCTCTAATTATTCATTACGACCCTTTTTCTTTCCTCCACAAAATTTTAAATTTTTTTATCTTCAAACTATTCATCAATTTATATTTCTCATCTTTTGCTATACACAATCGCCTCTTTCTCTCGCTCCCTCCCTCTTTCTCACTAATGCGTGCCCACTTCCCATTTTCGCCATGATCTTTAGTGGATATACCAAATGGTATACACAAAATAATATTTAATTTTTTATTATTATTAATTACTACTGCGATTTCTATCTGCAAAACGTGACCTCCTTCACTAGTGTGTGTGTGTGTGTATATATATATACCTACACGGCCTAGCCCATTTTTTGGTTTGTTGGATCAGGTTCATTGGGCCGGCCCAAACTTTCTAGCGTTTTTTGTTAGTTTGGTTTGACCTTCTCCAACCCAGCCCGGCCCAAGTTCTCACAAGTTGAGCAATATTAAATTGTATGTAGGCCGGCCCAAGTAAATGTAGGCCGGCCCAAGAAAACACTACAGTTATAAATAATTTATTTAATTGTATGTAGTTGAGAATGATATTTATAAAATTTTATGAGGTTGGTGAAAATACCTCACTTTAGAAGGAAAAGTATTTTTTTATTTACAAGGTGATTAGTCAGGTAAATTTAGTTTTTGATAAAAGCAATATTATAATTTAAATTATAGTCAATTTAAACTAAGATTTTAAATGTCTTCTTTTCTAAGACGCGTCAGATCATCAGGCCATACCGCATAACAAGATACCAAGATTTATTACGGTAACCCACAATACGATACGCCACCAAAATCATCAATTTTTAAATTAGTAAGTAATTTTCTGAATAAAATTCAAAAGATGTGATAAAAAAAATATAATAAATAGTTAAAAAATTTTGTTACTAAAAAAATAAATATTTAGATGTTGTGTATTATTCTTAATAAAATTTTGTTGGCTTGATTTTTTGATCGTAGACGCATCCTAAGTACGGGCTAAACATGCCACAGGTCTTGCACGTAGAGTTTCACATTTAATTCCTCAGCGCTTACTTGGCCTTAAATCCTTGATTTAAACATAATTTCAACTATCACAATAGAGTCTTCCCCGGCAACTCTAATTAAATTCAAATGTATTAAAATAAATATAATATTTGCATCTGCATGCAATTACAACCGTAATTCACGCACCAAACAACCCCTTAACATTGATTTGAGCTGGTGCTACTCTCCGTTAAGGAGAGTTAACGGCGTTAGTGCATAACCTGCCTTAGTCAACCATAGTACTGGTACGTGCATAGAGCATGCCCCATGTAAATAAATATCCAAAATGCCACGTATTACTTAATTATTAATTATTTATATAAATGTTGAGACATGGTGCCCACACAGGTGTCTAAAGGCGGGAAATAAATTGAAATTCCAAACCCAAAAAAAAAAGAAATAAAAGAATTACTTGACGCCGTCAAATCCGACGTGCCGTCCATCCACACTGATCGCCAGCTGCCGTTATCCTGCTGTTTTTTTATTTAAAGAGGACCACGAATTTACACTAATGCCATCCTGGATAATACACCACAAAACAGCCCCCAAAGTAAGCAGCGTGGCATTCTCGTAAATAACTCAGAACTTTAGGTACTGAATGTTAAGGCCGGTACGAGTTCAAACATTCAAACGAGCACGTCGTTTCATCGTTGGACGAATGCCGTTTGGCCCGAGAAATTATTGCGTGCACCGCGTATGTATACATCGACATTTATTAAAATGTTAAATTTTGGGATTTGGAGATTTCGGTGTATGCACCCGGTGCATGCAATGTTTTTCTGGGGCGACGTTAACGCCGTTAAAGACAACGGGAGAAAGCAAAAGAAAAGGTGCGTTCACAGGAAAGAGAACAAAAAGGGTGAGAGAAGAAGAAGAGGAGAGAGAGAGAGAGAGAGAAGCTCCCGTTTTAGTGTTATTGAAGAGTGTCCAAAACCCTCTCTTTCTCTCTCTCTCTCTCTCGCCATTGCTGTAAACTAGTAATGGGCGCGAGTTAAGACGAGGAAGGGGGGAGGGAGAGGAAGGAGACGAGGAAACGGAGGAGGAAAGGGACGAATGGGGAGGAGGCGATAGAGCTCGAGGGGGATTTGGCGAATCAGAGAAGCGCCGACACTTGCGATCTCCGCTAGGGTTTCCGCATTTCCGATTTCGTCTCTGAAGCTGCTGGCTACCGCCGAAATCGTGAGATCCAAGCTCAACTGTGGTAGCATACCTCGGATCTTTGAAATAGTACTCGAATAAGCCTGAATCCGGTGTTGTGGCGTTGCTGGGAAGATGCTTCAATTTGGTGTTTTTTTTGAGGTGTCGCTGATTTGGAGGAGACCTCTCATCTCCCGTAGTGTTAGATTCTTGCAGCATTAACTAGTATCTTATCTAGAGGCGCTTTAATGGTGAAATTGTCTCGATGAGCCTCCAAGCATCGAGTTGGAGACGAGACAGCATGGGGAGTGTAGACAGTGAGGTTGAGGCAGGTGAGGCGATCCGCTCTGTTTTCAGTATATCTTGTTCAATTCCTTTCATTTGACTAGTAAAGTTAGGATTTTTACCTTGTTTTCACATGTTTTTTCCCTTGTTTTGTGGTTCTCAGCGGGCCGCCGAGCAGATTTGTTAGAGTGGTTGAACAGCTTGTTCCCGGACTTTGATGTGCCGGTCGATGCCTCCGAAGAGGAACTGAGAGAACAATTGTATGATGGGACTGTATTGTGTTGTGTTTTGAACAGGTTGATTCCTGGTGTTATTGAGGTAATTGAGTGACGGAACTTGTTTCTCCATTGAAGTGGTTGTAGATTAATGAAGCTAGTTAGATTTTGATGCCCATTTCAGTCTGAGCTTTTGTTGCAGAGTTCGCGGGGCGCTTTTTTTTCCTCTGAGCAGCGGTTGAACAATGTTAAGAGGTTCCTTTCAATTATCGCAGAAATGGGATTACCTGGTTTCAGTATAATGGATCTGGAGCAGGTTTTCTTTTTCTCTTTCCATGCCACTTGCTAAACAAGTATCAATTTAATTTGCAAGCAATTTTTATTTATTAATTGTTATGCAATTCGGAACGATTTTCAGGGATCTATGTCTGCAGTAGTGGAATGCCTTTTGAACCTCAGGGATCACCTAAATTCTGAGCTGGGTGAAGATGGCTTTCTTGATGTGGGTAACGTTGGAGGCCAGTTTAGAAAGAGATGGAGTCTTCCGGAAATAGATAGATCCACAGCTCTAGGTGTTGATCAAGGAGACCACACTCAAGATCAGCAAAGTACTAATATATTTGCAGAAGGCAGAAGAAAGGGCCAGCCAGAATCAAAGTTGAAAAGTACTTCGCGAAGTCCTGCTACGTCAGGTGTGCGCTTAGTTTTACTTGCTGCAAGCTGAAACTTAATTGTGGTGGTTAGCAGAGTTTTATGGCTCATTTTCATTGTTCTTGTTGCTATTACTTCTTTTCTTTGCATGCACACACCTATTTAAGCTTTGCGCATCATATGATTGTCCTTATAGACTGGAATTATAGTCTCCTCTTCAATTTCTTAGGGTAGAAATTATCCTCTATTTATAGTTTGATGGGTGGCATAATACGTTAAAGGAACACATACAAGTGCTCTTGTATTTGAAATCATGCAACTGGCACAATAATGCTAGTTTCTATGACGACACCTCTCAAGGTTACCTATCTCATGTAACCTGTTGATTTTCCAGCAGTGTTTTGCCTTTCATAGTGGCTTTCCTCCCATTATGATCTTGTTTACAGGATCGATTAGACAAGGCATCTAAGGACTGAATACTGATAGTAATATACATTTCAAACTGTGGGAACATCAAAAGTTATCTTCTATTAGTCAGTCAACTCCTCAGCGCTCGGCCTAATTTATAACTATCTTAGCATGATTGATTTTTTGATTGCCTTATGCAAGAAGATATCTATTGCTGTTTTGAAATACCCCATATAGCTTTTCTAAATTTTTTTTATAATGGGCTCATGTTTTAAGGATAGTCTTTTCACCTTGCAGGAAGTAAGTTCCGTGAAGTTTTCCAAATAAAGAGAGGTTCTTATTCTGATCTTCCAGCTGCTAAGATTTCAGAAATGATGCATTCAAATAGTTTGGACGTAAGATCTGTAATTTACTCTATAACCCTAAATATTTCTGAACCTTTTCATTTATTTTTTCGGTGTATTTTCTTATGATAATTATTTGGCTGCAGAATGCCCCTACTCAGTCACTTCTTAGTGTTGTTAATGGTATTCTGGATGAAAGTGTTGAAAGAAAGAAAGGAGAGATACCTCATGTATGTCACTAAGCAAGCTTATATGGCATTTTCTCTGAAAGCACACTGGATTTTTTTTCTTCCTTTGCCTTTTTGATTAGAGTTTTTTCTTTCACTTAGGTTTTGTTAGACTCTTTTACCTCTTCTTTCTTGGTTTAATGACTTACAATTCTATCATTTCTCTAGCGTGTAGTGTACTTACTAAGAAAAGTTGTTCAAGAGATTGAGCGGCGCATTTCTACTCAAGCAGAGCATATAAGAAATGTAAGGCATACAAGAAATGTAAGACGTGTTTCATATTGTTCTGTTAGAAAATTAATATGTTGTTGTTTCCTTACGGCTGCTTTGCTGCAGCAAAATAATCTAATAAAAACACGGGAAGAGAAGTATCGGTCCAGAATCAAAGCACTTGAAACATTGGTAGATGGTACTAATGAAGAAAACCAGGTACATTAACCATATTTTTGAACATTTCAAGATGCTCAGCTTTCTCAAGAGGAATAATAAATATTGTTCTTGTTGTTTCAGATAGTTATGAACCGGCTTCTGCTAATAAAGGTTTCATTCTTACCCTTTCTATTTAACTTTAGAAACTTGCTTCATTGCAAGGATTTAAGTGCTGTGGCACAGGCTCGTGCTGGAAACTTGCTGGTACGGTACGGCCATGTGTGTGCTGGACCGTGCCGATGCGTGCAGGTCACAAAAAATTCATGTGTGCCGAAACATAATAGCATGAACTTATTTATTTTCTTTAGCAACAAAATATTCTAACTATTTATTATGTATTTTTATCAAATCTTTTGAACTTTATTGAGAAAATTACTTACTAATTTAAAAAACGGAAGGTTTTGAACTGTGCCATTGGTACGGGGTCTGTATGGTGACAATATTTTGTTGGCACAATACGGTCCATATTGATGGATACTTAAATCCTTGCTTCATTTTGTTTCACTTTTGAGTTAGGTTAGCTCTTTGGACGTTGAGTTTGTTAATAATTGTCTTTTAAGTCACTAATATGCATCACACCAACCGACCATTCCTAGCACGAGTGGCAAAAGGGCTTGGTGGTTGGTACCCAAGACCCAAGTTCAAATCCTAGTTGATTCACATTTTCAGCTAAGTTTATTTCTAAATGAAATAAACGAAGCGGGTAGCATGCTACCTTTCTCTCAAAAAAAAAAAAAAAAGCTTCACACCAAAATTCTTGTAGGTGGTTGTCCTAAATTATTAAATTTGCTTTGGCTCAATTTTGAAAAGCATGCTTTAAAGCATTTTTTTTTTAGGAAACATGTGCTACCATTTTTCTAAAAGTTCATAAAATTTTTTGTCAGGATTTCTTAAAGATAGAAAAAAGGGCTACATTATTATTTTTATTATTTTGTCTTCTAGGTGGAAAAGTCGAAAACTGAAGAGAGAAGTCAACTTGGTGAGCAAGAAATTGCTAGGCTCTTGAAGGAGAAAGAAGATGCGGACATTATGATTTCAAAGCTTAAGGAGGAAATGGAGATGAAAAATAAGATGTATGAACATCGTTGTGAGCAACTTGAAACTAAGGCAAAGGAGTCTGAGGCACAGTTAACTCGGCAAGTAAAGGAGGTTGAGTCTCTTCTATCAGAGTCAATGACGAAAATAGAAGAACTTGAAGTGTTTTCAGAAGTGAAGGTGCAAAGCTGGAAAAAGAAGGAGCAAACCTTCCAGCATTTCATAAATAATCAACAATATTCAGTGAAGGTTCGGATGTCCTTTTATCTTTATTTTATCCTCTTTCTTTTTGCTGTCAACTTACATGTAAAATCTTTACTGTATCAGGACCTAAAAATGTCATCTGAATCAATCAAGCAAGAAGTCATAAACTGTCAAAAAACGTGGACAGAAGAAATATCTAACTTCGGTAAGAGATTTGGATATATTTCCTTTTTCTTGCTTTCATCCTGTGTGTGTACTCAGATAAATTAATTTATACCTGTATACAGGAGTAAGGCTGAAGGGCTTGATTGATGCTGCTGAAAATTACCATACAATTCTTGCACAGAACCAGAAGCTATTTAATGAGGTTCAGGAATTGAAAGGTATCTAGCAAAATCCACCAATAAAGAAAACTTGTCCAATGGAATCCCTTAACTATTCTTACATTTTTCGACGTAATTTGAACGTGCTTTGATAGGAAATATCAGAGTATACTGTCGTATACGGCCGTTTCTGCCTGGTCAAAATGAAAAATCAACAACAATTGATTATATTGGTGAGAATGGCGAACTTCTTATTTCAAATCCTTATAAACAAGGGAAAGACGGACATCGGATGTTCAAGTTTAACAAGGTTTTCTGCCCAGCTGCTTCTCAAGGTTCTAATTTTGTTACTCTTGACTTGTTTTTTTTAAAAGTTATGTCTTGTAGATAGATAATTCTATCCATTTTATGTCAGTTATGGTGTTTTACATATGTTCACATAATCACTAAGTAATGGATAAGCATCTGACCTAATGATATACTTAACACTCCACCAATGATACCTGCAGCGGAAGTTTTCTCTGATATTCAACCTTTAATACGATCAGTTCTTGACGGTTACAATGTATGCATTTTTGCATATGGCCAAACTGGGTCGGGGAAAACCTACACAATGGTATACCTGTTCTATTCTCCATTTCGATTTAAAATTTAATTTCTCTTCATAGTTTTATTAGTATAGGTTCACTTACTAAGAATGCCTTTTCTTTTCTGAAACTTTTAATTTGTTTTAGAGCGGGCCTGGCACATCAAAAGAAGATTGGGGAGTCAACTATCGGGCTCTAAATGACCTTTTTGACATTTCTGGGAGTAGGAGAAATACATTCTTGTATGAAGTAGGAGTTCAGATGGTTGAGATATACAACGAACAAGTTCGTGATCTCCTCTCAAATGATGTTTCACAGAAAAGATATCCTTCCGTTCATTTATTCTAAATTAACATATAATTTATTTATGTCATTTTATACAACTGAGTATATACATTCTCACGACTTAAAAAATTTGTTGGATACATGTGTTCAAAAGATGAATACACATTATTTTGTTCCTTTGATCTTAAAACTAACATGCAACAAATTGGGTGTCTTTCAGCTTGAGTTTTTCTATGTCACTTTTATTAAGTACACTTACACATTGCTCTATAAGTTTATATACATGGCTGATCTTTGTATTTATGGTTTTGTATTCTCCTTAATGATCAAACACTTGGGATATGGAGTACTTCCCAACCTAACGGGCTTGTGGTCCCTGACGCAAGCTTGCACCTTGTTCAATCAACCTCAGATGTCCTGGACTTGATGGAAATCGGACAGGCAAATAGGGCTGTGGGCTCAACAGCTCTTAACGAAAGAAGTAGCCGCTCTCACAGGTCCTCTTAGTTATACTGTTTCCATACATTAAGTGGAGATACCCTATAAAATAATCCATTTTAGATATAGAATTGCCCAGCAAAATCTGAAATAAGTACATGCCCTTCAAAACCTTAAATTTCTTACGACGTGTATACTCCACTTACAAAATGTCCCTCTTTAAAGATCTTCCTAATACAAAACCTCCACGTAATAAATGACACCCCAACTGAAAACAGGGGTATTTTTGCAAGAAACAACACTTTGGAGAGCTCCTAAAATTCATTGTTTAACAGGGGTATCTATACAAATAGATGATTTTGCAGTTGCAGGGATTTGTATGTAAAATCTATGACCAAGAATCTTTAAAAACCTTATGTGTGCAAACTTTTTCCTATTGCAGCATTCTAACTGTTCATGTTCGAGGTATGGATTTGAAGAATGGATCCACTTCCCGAGGTTGTCTCCATCTAATTGATCTTGCCGGAAGTGAGAGAGTCGAACGCTCTGAAGCAACTGGAGACAGACTCAAGGAAGCACAGCATATTAATAAATCTCTATCTGCTTTGGGAGATGTCATATTTGCCCTGGCACAGAAGAGTACACATGTTCCATACAGAAACAGCAAACTTACTCAAGTTCTTCAAAGCTCATTAGGTAGCATGCCCTTAATTGTTTTTGCCAATATTGATTGATACACATTTGTTTGCTGCATTATATCTGATGAAAGATTTAAAACTAGAAATATGGATACTTCTTAAAATCCTGATATTGCAGCTTAGTCCCTGAACTTTTCGCTAAAACACTTTAGCCCCTGAACTTGCTCATACAGTGCAAGATTATCCAGGCTACTAGCAAAAAATTCGAAAGCAACTGTTTTCCCCTGTGAAAGACCTTTCTGAACCCTCTTAGTACTGAAACAAGTTATTTTACATGGGACGGGGTAAAATGGCCATTTGGCATGAAAACTTGAGATTTTGTTTGCTCATCAGGCATGCACCACTAACAACTTTCTTATATTTCAGGTGGACAGGCCAAGACTTTAATGTTTGTACAGATAAATCCTGATGTTGAATCGTATTCAGAAACCATAAGCACGTTGAAATTTGCTGAAAGGGTATCTGGAGTTGAGTTAGGTGCTGCAAAGAGCAACAAAGATGGCAAGGACATTAAAGAGCTACTGGAACAGGTCAGGAACATTACCTCACAAGATCTCACTTCTCAGCACTTTGCCTAGTTTCTGTTATGTCTAAAGCCATTCTTATATTAGTTGTTACAAACCCACCATATAGTGATCTGAAACTTGAACAGTAGGGTTCAACTTCGCAGATTTGTATATAGTGCTGACTGTACTTAATTTTCTTTTGCTAAACATGTACAGATTCCTGAACTATATTGAATTTGAAATGGGTATCTAAACATTAAGTATTATGATTGCACTACCTAATTCTATGATGCATGCACTTTCAGAAAATTCAAGTGAAATTTTAACAGAACAATTTTTGTTAAAAAGGTTAAAAATATCATTTCTGATAAAGGGGCACTTTTGTGCTGTAGTTCAGATAAGCAATAGTAACTTATGCTTAGTCAGGGATTTTATTTGACACTTCTGGCATGCAGGTAGCATCTCTAAAAGACACAATAGCAAAGAAAGATGAACAGATGGAGCAATTACATCTGCTTAAAGATTTCAAAACTCGATCTTCAATTGGAAACATTGAAAGAGCCGGTGGTAACTCACTCAGGCATTCATCCTCCTCTCCTGGTATTCCTTCCTTAGGTTTGATCGGTCAACAAGGCCAGCTATTTGCTGGTGGAACACTCGTGAAATCTACTGGTAGAGTTTCTCCTGATCCGGAGGGTTATTCCGAATTTAATAATCACAAACAAGCTGAGCTAAATGGAGGGGAAAACGGTAGAGGTGTACCAGCTGATGCTGAGCTTGTCGGCTCAGATGAAGCCGATTATGAAGATAGGTTAAGTGATGTATCCGATGGTGGATTTTCAGTCGGAGAAACTGATGGTTCATTAGGCGGTGCTTTGGAGTTTGTTTCATACCTTCATTCTGGCAAACCAGCTGAAGTCTCAACAGAAAAGGCGTATGCTCTCTCTCTCTCTCTCTCTCTCTCTCTCTCTCTCTCTCTCTCACACACACACACACACACACACACACACATCTTGCATTTTAAATGTACAGACTGCTTTAAGATTTTATATGTGGATGTGGCTTTCCTCTCAAATTGGGACGAAGCTTTTACTGACACAGCTATATTATGTGAAATTTTGTGTTATTTTTCGTGTTTTTATCCTCTCATTTACATGCTTTTTTTTTTCTTCACTCTGATCAACTACATCTCCTAATATTGATAGGAGATAAATTTGGACTTTATATGTAGGAAATGTTCTTTTTCCCCACTTTTTCTCTTCTAGCTCCTTTGTGTATGATGATGCAATTTTCGATCATAGAATGATCGAGCAGCGCTAATGAAAATAAGCGTATGAAGTTGGCCGATTTTTTCCACCTTTTTTCAACCTTAAGATCTATTCTAGGATAAGGTATTTAAAGTAAGCTTTAAATGCAGTCGCAAAGCTCTGCCAAAGATAACCAGATCGCTTCCAACAAAGAGTGCGCAACCGACAAGTTCCCGGCCGAAATTGAAAGATCCTTTGAAGTCCTCAAGTATGCAACCTTACTCTATGCTCATCTCTCTTTTGAATATTTATCTCAACAGCTCTCGTATTTTGCATCATTTGAAATTAAGGTCTGTACTATTGCAACATTAACGCTTATTTCCTCCTCAGGCCACGCGAAGTATTTGAGCGGCCAAATAACAGCTTCTGCAGCCAAGCCCCCTAGAAGATGGCAGTAAAACAAGTGTTCCGGCTAAAACCACGCTTTCCTACTACCTCATATTGAAAGAAAAAAAAAAGAGCACTTCCTTGTGCTGTATCGGAGACCTGTGTCTCCATTAATTTCAAAATGATAGAAGAACTCTGGAAGAGTGTAACATGCTAAGTTAACAGTTGTAATGGTTGATCAGAAGAAATACTCTCTCTTGGTTCATGGGATGATGATTGCTGTTTCTTTTCCGTCAGCTTCTGCTGATGATAATTATCCTACTAGGTTGTATAATCGGTACGGGTGATCATTAAGCCACCAGTTTACATTTGAAAATTAAGAGGAAAATTGAAAAGAAGAGGATGTTGTGGTTCTTAACCATCTACTTTACAAAATTGGATGAGAACAGAAAATAGTGGCTGCCATTTTTGTCCCAACTAAAATTGGATTTTGCTGTGGTTCATTTGTCCATCCTTGTCATTGTCATACAAAATATCTGAGAATAATTTTCTCTCCTCCTTCAATCTGTGTGTAGAGAGGGATGTATGCTAAGGGAATCATTCTTTATTTTTATATTTTTATATTGATAAAAGCGGTGAATGGTTCACCGTTTTTATTTTTTTTCTTACTATTTATGAATGCGGTAATCATTCATCGCATTTAGAGGTTTGTTTTTATAATTATTTTTTAAAAAAATTTATTTTTATAATTATAAAAATTGATAAAATTATTTATAAAAAAAATTCGTTTCTCTCTCTCTCTCTCTCTGTAAAAAGAAAATTTCGGTGCTTTTATTAATTGCGGTGAGCGTGGATCGAACACGCGACCTTCAGATCTTCAGTCTGACGCTCTCCCAACTGAGCTATCCCCGCACCTTTTGTGAAGTTAAATGATATGAGAATTATAATTTGGTTGTTATCTTAAATTCATACATAAGATGTTACATCCTCCTCGCGTGAGTTGAAATATGTATGTATAATAACGCCGCTGTAATTTTTGCTTTCTTCGGTTTGAATTTTATCCTGCAGTTAATTGTGGCAAGTGTTAATTACTTCACAGCTTTCTCCCCGAAAGTCAGGCGCTTTTTGCAACGTCCAGGGACCCGTTTCATTTTCAAAACGAGTCATCGTTTTCTTTCGCAAATGCAACTAAAGCGGTTTTCCTAAAGCGATTTTCCTTTTACAAATATCCTCAGGGCGGCTGACGGTCCCTAAAACAAGTGATAAAAGACTCGATGATTGATATCCGAGATCCAAGTTCGAACCCTAATTGATTCACATTTCTTGCTAAATTTATTTCTAAATAAAATAAAACGAAACGGATAGCGTGCTCTCTCTCTCTCTCTCTCTCTCTCTCTCAAAAATAAAATAAAAAAAAATCCTCACGGCCCTAATTTTTTGGAATAATGTGTTCCAACTGTTGGATAATTTTTCTTCTTGAAGAAAGCATTTTTGAAGCGGTTATTATTATGCTTTTTCTAAAATTTCAACCATACTTCCCATCAACCGATTATCGCACCACAATCAAATGAAAAAGAAATACATATTCCCAGTTTTGTGGGACTATTACGGGTTTGGAATTGATTATACGAATACATGAAAACGAATTACATCTGCACTGCTCGAGAAATTTTTGCTTCGGTACCAACTGACAAGCCCAATCCCTAGTGGTGATGCTAGGCATCATGTACATAAACACGGATGGATGTCTGCACCGGCGCAGCTCCCATTATTTCTCTTCTTCAAAAATAGACCATCCTTTTTCCCTCTTCATGTAGTTAAGGAGAACGATACCACGGACAAACGCCGAAAGTTGATAGCCTAATGGTTGAGTCCCCTCGGGATCTGTAAAGTGAACCTCGGGGTTCGACCGAAAGCATTCCACAGTAAGAGGTGCCGTCTCGCAACAATAATTGAGACCACTAGAAGCTGCATCATAGGCTGAAGATCATTAGATACCTAGGGGCTAGCCAAATTATAAACTCGTCTAGTTACGACCGACTAAAAACGACTTACGGGCACAAACCAAAAACGAAACAAAATCGAATAGCCCAGCAGAGTGAACAGACATTCTTTCAGGACTGCATAAAATACCAAAAGAATTCAACACCAGTAGAGAAATCACCTTTATTTTCTGAGCACTTTCACAGGGAGAGATGGAGCACACTGTAACACTTCAAACCAGAGCGAAAGCGATCAAGAAAATTTTGAGGGTGTGAACTAGAAAAATATCTGCAGAATTATATGGGATGCCAGCCTAAGAATGGAAGAACACCTCAAATACAGGGTGAGATTTACGAGAGGAATACTCGAGTCTCCAAATCCAGCAATTATAAGTGCCTGAAAAGTAAAAACAGCAAAAACTGCATTAAAAGTATAGGGAGGATTGGTGCAAGGCAGATAATAAAAAAAGAGATACTAATATAGTACCTTGATCCAATCCATCAGAAATTTAGTCAATTGAGCAACTTCAACCTATCAATGCTCTTTTTAGTCTTTATCAAGGCAGCAACATTTGACGATCTAGCATAGCACACGTCATCAACAATTTGCACGGTTGTCTAAGTAACGGAAGGTAATCACATGAAACCACAAAAACAAGTACTCATTTATTTCTAATTTTGTTTTCTGTAACTAAATATTATGCAATTGAATGCATCAGTGGACGAACTTCTCTGTTTGTCTTGTTGGTTTGTTTCCAAATTCATTATTTTTGGAAGAAAAAAGTGAAAGTAAGCTATTGTAAAATTGTTTCCAGGCCAAACAAATCCCATACATGTGAAAGTCAAAAACACATTTCAAACTTGAGTCTGGTTGAACCAACCTCCCATCCACTGGCACATCCAATACATAGAAATCGAATATAAAATTAAAAAGAAATTTAGTAGTACAAGTGAGGCTTTAAGCTGCAGCTTTGAAAACCAACCAACAAGGTGGAACCTAAGGCATCAAACACATTAGATATATTTGTACCAACAAGGCAGAACCTAAGGCATCAAACATGTTAGATATATTTGTCTATTAGAGTGCACAGCTAAATTGCAAAAGATGATACAAATAATTCAACAACCAAAGATATTCATGACGAATAAAAGACTATATAAATGTAAGCTGAAAGATGTGGCAAATCCAGATTGATAATTAAATAAATTCTAATGAATTATGAAGAGATTTCATCATCTGGACATCTGATTTTAAGATAAAACAGCAGTGATATGCATATCTCATCGCAAGCATTTGAATGCAAAATTACCTGTCATATAGTTTGCTGGTTAGAAGATGAACCAGGAGGCATGAGCACACCTTTCCTGCTGTAAAATAAGAAAGGAAATCCACAAGGAAAAAGAGAACAGAGATTGAAGCAGGTGACTCAGTTGTCACCCAGTTGTCTCTCTGATTTGAGCACATATGATTAGCAAAAACAGGTGGTAGGTCTGCCCACCTGTGAGAGCCTTGTGAATTGGGCTGGCTCTTTTACTGGAGACATTCTGATTGGCTGAAACTCAGTTAATACAGAAGCAATATAGTGATATACTCGATAAAGGATATGTTTTCACATATAACAGGAGGACATTGTCATCATAATAAGATATCAATCCCGAGAAAATACAGAAAAGAAAAAAAAAAATAACAAGTATATCCCCCAAATAGTACTAAATTATAGTAGCAGGGAACAGAAGAAATTTCATACATTGTAGCAGTATTAGATGACCTTACAATAAGATGATACCCCAATATCTTCTCAACAAGACAGAATATTGCTGTTTCTCCAGAAATTTCAGATGTAGTGCAATAAAAATAGTGCCAACACTATCTAATTTTATGAAGATTTTGCAGGACGTGAATAATTCCAAGAACCTACAGGATGTGTAAAAAAAGGGAATTGACCTCACTTTTGAGGCTTAATAGGCAAATACAAAAGATACCTATATAGACTCCTAGCAAGATAATGTACAACATATGCTTAAGGACTAGCCTCATACTAGAGAAAGAATATTCAAGCAACCAAATATTTGTCAGCTAACAGGACAAAATCCAAACAAGCAATTATTAATCCTTCAAAATAAAATTCCAAAGTTCTGATATGAGAAAACATAAGGAAGAAGAGCACAAATGCTATCAGTTGCAGCATAGTAAGACAATAACTGGCTAATAAAGTGAATGCCAGTGGCACTGAAACATAAACTATACAAGCTTAATAATAATTAAAAATGCCTACAGACCAATCAAAATTTGACAGCTCATGGGAGGCATCTTTTAACCTTGGCAGTAATACTAATGATGTGTTAGCTTTAGCTGGTAAGGAAATGGTAATTCGTAAGATTGAAATAAGGGCCACAACATACAAAGAGAAGATGCATAATGCGGGCAACACACTCGGGCTACAAGAGTAACATGACTTTAAAGTTGATCAGATGGCCTCAAAAACCGCCACATATAATGTCGTAAAATTATGAGACTGTGCGGCCATAGCAAACAGATGCAATGTAGAGGTTCTTCGCCCACTTCTCCTGCAATAACCAGAGTTTCCAGCTTATAAGAAAAGAGCAACTAGACATGTTTTTTAAACAAATACAGGGATAATGCCTACAGATACAGCGAGTTAGTCCCTAACTTTTTACTTTAACACTTAGTCCCTGATGTTTCTCGTATAGTGCAATTCCATCCCTGGCATCTAAAACAAAATCTTTTTTCTTCTTGTAAATTGCCCAATTTACCACTTCTATTGTAAAATGGGTTCCTTATTTTGGTTTACTTGATATTGGATTAAAAAGGTTATTTTACAGCAAAAGGTCAACGTAGATAAGAATTTTTTTCTTCCTTTTTTTCAGTCAAGTTTGGAGTTGCAATATTAGAAATTAGATATTTAGGCACTAAGCTGTTTAAGTGAAAGTTCAGTGATCAAGTTGCAACAACAGGAGGGTGCATTGGCTATCCATCTATTATATGCAATTTTAAAATCAATCACAAGACCATAGCAATTAAACAATTAAATGTAACACACCCACCTTCACATGCTGGCTAGGAAAAGCAGATGTTCTTAGTGTCTCTTGAGTTTCATCCGTGGGCTTCCTTCTTGGTACGCTCAAAACGAATGCGGCCTGGTCCCATGTGGCAGCAGTTGATGTTATACGATAGCCATTGTCCCACCTCCTATGAATACCCTCACTAGGATATAAGAAGTCAAGTTCAACAACCTGGCAAAAGAGCACGATAAATTTGTGTAAGTTTTCAAAGCTCATTTGATACTTTGCAAAACTAAAAGAGGAGAAAACAAACTAGTAAATCTGAAAGAAAAAAAAAAGAAAAAAGAAAAAAGAAAAAAGAAAAAGCCGGAAGAACTAATACCTGATCAGAGAATCCTGCATTCCGAGACATGACAACTCCCCATCTGCTTCCAGCAGTCGCCATGGCAGTGACATAGAAACCCTCTTTCCATTTTTTATTTATCCATTTGAAAGGAAAGGAGTCACTAACCTTATAGGACTGCTGTGCATACTGTGTACCTGGAAGAAGATCAATCAAGAGATAGGCTATCAGTATGATAGCTTCATTTATGGCAAAAACTCCTAAAGTGGTAAAGATTTTACTCTAATTTACCTTTGGACATTACTACCAAGGAGCTTCCATTGTTTGCCCCAGCAAGTGCAGTAATATAGTAGTTTCTCTCCCATTGATCCATAATCCATTCCTTCAAAAAATTTAAACAGGTATCTTAGACACTTAGAAACTAGAAGATAAAATATAAGGTAGAAATATGACAACCTTAGAATATTAAAGCATTTTCCAGAGCAATAAGGTTAAAATTAGTGCAAGCGTAACTCACCTTGTGAAGAAATTGTGGTGAGAGTTCATAAGCTTGGGAAGTGAAACCAGTGCCTGCGTCCATAATTAGGGCCCAGAGATTCGAACAAGATGAAATGCAACTGATATATAAGCCATCTTCATTTCCTTTTTCAATATGCTGAACGAGCCTCGAATCTGCAACATTGTAGTGGTATCTGCAAGCATAAAGTAAGGAATTAAATATTTCTCCAATCTCCTAACTAAAATTTATCAAGCGTAAACACAAAATAGTAACACTAATCACCTCTGCTTCATAGGTCGCCGGGCATTGTAAACACTTATCCACTGTGTTGCAGGCATTCCCATCCTAACCTTCTTCTTTGGTTGCTCGTCATCCTCTTCTTCCATCATCAAGCGACCTCTCTTTTGACCAACCTGATATATAAGCTTTACAAAGTTCAAATGAAGATTAGGCACTTTATAGTCCCAGAGTAACACATTTCCCTCTTCAGATAAGAGGGGGAAGAAAAGATCATTGATGTACCTTTTGAGCTCCTTCAGTATTTATTGGCCTGATATCTGGATTTGGACCTACTATGCCATCAAAAAGAGATATGCACTTCGCATAATTAGGTTCCTCGTCAAACTTTAAGTTGACCACATACTCAACAAACTGTTTGAAGGGTGACGGGCAAAAGCAACAAAGAGATTCTGGTGATGTAGCCATCTTCTTTTTGCAGACAAGGAAACCTTTATTTTCTCCCTGAAAAGAGAAATCTTGTCAACTAAGCATGGGGGAGAAAAATTCTCGTATTTTGAATAATTATATATCAGTAGACAGTAGAATACTTGATATCCTTGCCAAGGTAGACGGCCTCGAAGAAGAAAGATCAGTGTATAAGCAAGGGATTCTAAATCATCTCTTCTACTTCCTATCCTTCCTAGATGAGCGTGAACACTAGCATAACGCACCGTTCCCCTGCAATATCAATTTGTAATAACATATGACCCACACTGTAACAATAAGATCGATCTAAAATGAGCAACTGAGTCTAAAATCTTTCAATAAGAGTCCAATGGCGTG
Organism: Aechmea fasciata; assembly: GCA_025177825.1. NCBI lineage: Eukaryota > Viridiplantae > Streptophyta > Magnoliopsida > Poales > Bromeliaceae > Aechmea > Aechmea fasciata. The sequence continues at coordinate 1,263,757 of CM045936.1, forward strand.
AGAGGCAATGGAGCCCATGAACAAAACCTGAAAACATCTGGTCTCTGATCATACTCGACATGCAGGCCAGTTGTACTATCCCTCCACTTGGTAGCTGTCAATAAAATATTCAAAAAATTGATCAATCAACAAGTCCGGAACATATGAATATAAAGAACCACATATCATGCCACTCTGTATCAAATAAACACAGGTAATACCTAATCCAAGATCAACAAGAAAGAGCTTCTTTTCTTCTGGAGTTCCTGGCGGCCCAAGTAAGAAGTTTTCAGGCTTCACGTCACCATGAACATATCTGCCATTATTAACAATTTGCAATTACACACGAATCGTGGCCAACACAGAATAATAAGATTTTTGATAGTAGAAGGCGAAGAGAGTAGTCAAAACAATTTAGAATAGTGACACACCCTTTAGAATGCATCTTTTCTAGTATGGAGATTGCTTCAATAGCAATACATGCAACCATTTCAACGGACATTCTGCACAAATTTGGAAAAGGTAAGTGCTGAAGTTACAATAAAATTTCAATACACTTAATTAATCCGTAAGTTTTGAGATAAAACAACTCACGTGTGGGAATTATTATTCCAAACATCCCAAAGACTTGGACCAAGCATATCCATAACCTGCAACATGCAACTGACATTTATCATCAAGTGTAGAAGACAGAAATTTACATGTCCAGAGAGGTCATGAGTATAGCGAATTACCATGACGTAGTAATCCCCTTGGCGACCTTTGAAGTGGACCCTTGGAACCCCATGTATCCCCCCGAGAGTGCTACATGAAACGTTCATGTAGTCTTAGACAAGTAAATATTATTCATACTCAGGTTAACTCATAAAAAGAGGAGAGGCTGCAATTTCCTTACTTGTAGACTTGCCATTCATAAGGTGGTCCATAATTACATCCTTTGCTGCTTCGGTGCTCAAATTTTAATGCCACCTAGCACACGACACGAGAACATTATCCATTGCTAGAAAAACTATTGGTTGTTTCGCCACGACAACACTACAAAAAGTTAAAATCACAAACCTACTGGTTATTTTGCCACAACAACAATTCAACAACAAGTACAACTTGCACACCTCTAAAGCCATCGAACCGTTTCTATCGGTTGTATTGGCTCCCGTAATACGACGGCCGACGTAAACTTGGCCAAATCCTCCTTTTCCCAGCTTCCTCTCGATTTTATAAGTTGGTGAATTGGCAATTTGGACCTGAATCAAAGGAGAAACCATTTAGATGATCCGAGAAACAGCAACGTCCTTAAAATTTTCTTCTTCTAAAGAAATTCTTACAATTCCCAATGGAAATACCACAAGAAATTTTCAGGGAGCACCAAAAATACTGCAAAATTGGTAAAAAGCCCTCACCTTTTCCGGAAGGGGAGCGGTGCTCCCCTCATCCTCACCGCCGGGGAGCTTATCCGCGCTCTTCCCCCCGCTATCGCAACCATCCATCCTCCTCTCCCCAACCCCTTCCTTGTTGTCGTCCCCAACCAAGCCCCCACCACCTTCGCCCGCCCCCTCCGCGAGCCCGATCTCGTCGGCCGCCCTCGCCGGCGCCGGCGCCGCCTCCTCGTCGGCGACCGGGGGATTGTTCCGCGCCGCCCTCCGCCGCCGATTAGTCGGCCTCTCGGCCGCGGCTACGGGATTCGCCTTCGCTCGGCCCCTGCGCACTCCGCTACGCAGCTCCGGCATCGTTCATCATCCATCAAACCTCATGCCTCGTGAAAGCCTAGATTTCGCCCCCGATCGATGGAAACCCTAGCTAGAAGAGGGCGAAATCGGAGAGGCACGGGTCGATAGGACGGCGATCGGCGCCGCGATGGATGTCGATCGAAGCTTTGGGGGCGGAGCACCAAATTATGTGCTTAATTTGGAACGAAGAGATATTAGAGGGGAATTAGGGTTTTAAATTTGGGATTTTTCCTTTTTTTTTTCTTTTTTTCTTTTTTTTTTCTTTTCTTTTTTGGGGGAGGAGCCACAAAGGTGTGGAGCTGAGGAAAGGGAGAAAGCCTCGCGTATTCTCTTGTCGACACGAAAAGGATAAACACGGAGTCACGGACCATAATTTGTTTTGAAAAATATTTAATGTGTAATAACAGAAGGAATAATAATTATGTTTTATTAAGTATTCATAAATAATTATATTTTTATAGAATAGAATTTTTATAGAATTATGTTTTAGATAAAATAATAATAAGACTTAATTTGATAACGTAATAACTAAAAGTATTATTAATATGGTAGAAAACTAAAAAATTTCAAAATATTTTTTATTTTTTATTAATAAGACTTATTTTGATTATAAATACTTTTAAAGGTACCGTTTGGTTCGAATATAAACAAAACTAATTATTACAGAGATAGATATAAGTATTTAATAAAAAAAATTGCGTTTGATAAAAATTAAATTATTCCCGAAAATAAAAAAAATATTAAATAATTTTATATAAATCTGCAGATAACGTTTAGCAGTGTGGATACGTCGATTCGGAAGAGTACATATCATCGAAAACAACTTATGAGTACGAGGCGATCGTACTGTTAATAGTATAATAGCTAGGACTATATATATATATATATATATATATATATATAGGCACAGGTATTATCCTAAAGGAGACCCCAAAAAAAAAAAAAAAAAATCAAACCAAAACGAAACAAAACAAAAATATCGCTATAGGGAAGGGGAAAAGCGGGGTTGATTGATACGCAAAAACCAGAGGTTTGAACGGGTTGGTCAAAATGACTTCAAAACAAGGGGCCGACCCCCTTGGATTAGGAAGAGAGATATTTTTCCAAATTAAATCACGTTCAATCCCAACCTTTTGAGCGGAATCCAATAATCTGTGTAGCAGAAATAAACAATCAAGAAGTCATAAAATAAGCTTCCTTCATACAATTGTATACAAATCTTCTTTTTGTCGCTATATATATATCTGAAGCAAATTGTTGGCTCATATGAAACTTCAAAGAATGGATTCAAGAGTAGCAAAATAACAAGAACAGAAAGATTTACAGAAGGGGGGGTAAAAAATAAAAGAGGGAGGGGCATCATCCACCATAAGCAGTTTTCTTATCCCCAGAGATCCCCCCTTAGAAAGGAATGGGCCTCGGGATGAGCAACTACGAGGAAACCTACGGCAAGCTTGAGTTGCCGAGTCCGAGAGATGCTGCAACTTCTCTGGAAGACATATCGTCGGCTTGTTCCTGAGAATCAAAAAAACATATATACATGTTACGAACATGTTACAACATACACGGCTTCTTAAGAAGCAATGTTTTCAATGGAGGTCCTAATTTTTGAAAGATTCAATCAGACGTCCGCAAGGGACTCTGAGAATTGTTGCGAGAAAAGAACCGTTTGTCTCCGAAAGACAATTTCCTACAACAAAACAATTAAAATCATAAGGGTGATTGCGTAGCATAAAAAGCATGCACACCTGCAAGCGATGTAAGAGATACATCAAGAAGAGATGCACAAACACCTGCACATAATCATATGCGAACGCAGTTTAGAGGCTTTTTCTGATTTATATGCATTAGATAGAGAAAGTAAAAAAGAAGGAAGTTCTTGCCAGATAGAAGAGTAGGATGACTCTAGCAACGGGATACCGCCACAAAAATCTAGTAGCCCGTACAGCTCCCGAGTCTAGAAGCTTAGCAGCTTTTTGCAACTGAAAGAGAAATGAAAGAGAAAAGATCAAAACAAATAATGAAACGAAAAAGGAGGTATTTTTGGGGGGTGGTGGGAAGGGGAAAGTTGAGAGAGAGAGAGAGAGAGAGAGAGGGGGCGGGGAAGGGAGGGGGGAGCGAGAGATAAGAACAGACTTGTATGCTTGCTGCAGCCATATGCCGGTGGTGTAAAGGTAGAGGCCTGTAATGCACCTATTAGTTGTCCAGTGATTTACGAGAATCATATCCATGCATGAAAAGATACATCTAGATCTGAGCAAAAGAAGGTCCAAGCCACCTGGCCCCACCTGCCAGGCCCAGTTTTTTTTGGCCCAGTCAGAAGAATCAACCCATTTCACCGGGCCAGGTGAGTCTCAAAATCTGATGCCCAAGAAAATTCAGCTCAAGCTCCAGTCTTCACATTCTTTTGTTGACCCAGCGCAACCATTTTTGAGCTCACTGGACCTGCCTCAGGCTTAAAAAAAGCAGCTAAATCCCGGGCCATGAAATTTTCTCTTAATCCATGATCTTGACCATGCTCAACCTAGGATTTGCTCAGGTCTAGTCATACCTGCGGTTACTGAGAAAGGACTGCATACTCGAGTGCTTTTATATCAGTATCTTCTTCCCATGATGACACTGATCTGCGCGCAACTCTACTCCTCTCGGCTTCTACCTATCAAACAGATAATCAAAGTCACCATAGCATCATATGATGAGTTTTGATGTGATAAGAACAAATACAAGAAACCATTTCTTAGCAAAATCAGGAGAGAAGCTGATCGCTAACCTGTGCTTCTTGAAGACGCCTTATCTCTTTCTCTAGTTGAAACTCCAATGCAGCTTTTTCACTGGCCATGGATTCTAGTTGGGTTTGCTTATGGTACTGAAATATGTTGAAACATATGCATGCAAGATCAAATGAAGAGTCAAACTCTAGAATGTTGAAGGAAACATTTCCTTGAAGGGTATAAAATTCGAGCCATGGCATACCAGCAAGTCGGTCAGTTCACGATATCGCTTCTCTAATTCTATATGCTCCTGCCAAAAGAAGAACGAGAGTTTTATGCTATAGTCAATGTAAGATAAGGTATCAAGAATGTGTTTTTGTGTATGTGCACGGGCGTCTATGCACCAGTGCTTTTGTGTTTGCTAGAGAGAGGGAGAAAAAGGATTATATACTGTAGACAGCGATGATATTTCCTGCCATTGGTCTCAAAAACAACAGACAAAGCATATATTTTCATGTTGCATATCACCGCCACAAGCTGCATCAGTAAGACGTCCTAAAAAGGCAACTAAACTGATTTCTTCATAGTCCAGATCTACACAACCTACATAACCTTTTACTCATAATCTTACTATTCAATTTATCGTGACAGTTTCCAGTTCACAAGCAATTTGCTAATTTTCAATTCATCGTACGGTTGCTCAGATGGCCATTCATTTGACTCTCCATTGTACATCAACTCTCAGAGTTATCCTCTTCCTTTATCCTAGATATCATCATTTTTATCGAAAGCAATATGGATACTTGTGTATCAGATTTAAATTTCCGATGTCATCTTTCTCTTCGAGGATATTTTGATGGCCTTAAAAGATAGAATCATCATGTTGTCATGAAACTGTTTTATCATCTCATAATTTGGAGGCAGATGACTAGTCTCCAAGAGGAGAAATTTTAATATTGGAGTTTCCAATTGGGCAGAGTACTAGCATGAAATGTTTAGATTAGCCTGTTTACTCAAAAAAAAGAAAAAGAAAAGAAAAAAAAAGCAGAGCAATTAACTTACTTGTCTTGAATAATGCTCGGCGTCCCTTTTCATGCCAGCCATTTCTACTCGCATCTTCTGTAGCTCAACCTGTCATGTGATAAATGAAGATGTTGAAAAATGATAATTGCCAGTCAAAAGTGAAAAGTACAATTAAAGAATCATGTCCATTCCAAAAACAAAAAAAAGATAATAAGAGTACTACAATTTTTAAAGCATAAATTTCAAATTACTGTCTTGACTAGTTGTAGTAGTATTTTAGTGCTACCAAGATTTTCAGCTCTTTACCCATGAATTTTTCTTCATTGAAAAGTAAACTGAGAGTGCGAGTGCACACTTTCAGAATGGTATCTAAAGTTCTAAACTTCAAAAAAGAAGATGAGAACTTTCGTAGTAAAGACAAGAGTGTACTTTCAGAAAGGTATTTAAAGTTCAAAAAAGAAGATACGAACTTCCATAGTAAAGACAAACGATTACCTCCAAAGAAGAAAGCTTGTTTTCTGCTTCTCTTTGGCTATGACGCGCACGTTCGGCTTCTTCCTGCCATGCCTGCATCTTTATTTTGAAATGCACAAGATTTTCAACAAGGTAGCATGATATTGAAATAAAATGATGTCAGTGCAGCATCTTTGAACGTTGTACTACAGTGCTTACCTGAAGAATTTGGTTAGCTTCTTCAGAAGGCTTCTTCTGGAAGCGGCGATTACGAGCTTCCATGTCTTGTAACTCTTGCTGCAGTGATGTATTTTCAACCTAGGGTAATATAGGGATATCCATCAGAAATCAAAAAGTTCACCAGTTTAAAACTTCCTGAAAGCTAATGAGCAATGAAAGACCCAAAATACCTCAAGCAAAGCCACTTTCTGCTCCAATTCAGTTGCCCTTGATGTGCTTTCATCTGCAGCTCTCTGAAGAATAATGAGCTCGTCAAAATCTAATAAACACGCTAAATAGATGTTTGTGAAACAAAGTAACTATTTTTTTGGAACACCTAATGCAATGAGTAACACAAAGATATAAGTTAATAGGGTATGTTCAGCTCATCTTGGGTGATTAGAACTACGGAGACTTGATAGGTGAGAAGCAGTCAAGTGATCACTTTCAATAGCATAAAGATACAAATGCAAATAGCAAGTAATTTTGGCTAGTGATAATGTGGAGAACAACACAGGTCGTCAAAAACCTGGAAAATTGATGGTCTTGTGAGAAAGGAAAAAAAAATTAAATCGCTCTCCTTGTAAGCCCTATGCCCTAAGAAGGGCTTACTAGTGAAAAAGCAGAAGAAGATAAGACCCCGGTAAGGTCTTTCACCGAGAAAAGATAACATACAAATTCTTACTTGTACTTCATTAAATTACCTGGATTCTAGCAAGAGCATTTGATGCCTCAACAGCTCGGTGCTCTAGCTCTACCTCTCTCTCTACTGCTGCCTGTATAATGCCTGATCATAAGCCAAAAGTGGAGGGGAAAAGAGAAGGGATGATAATGGGAAAAGATCCAACAGTTTTAAGGAAATACCATCTTTGTGGCATTATGTGCAGTACGCTCTTCTTCAGCTCTGCGCTCTGCAGAAGCAAGTTCCTCTCTTAGAGCCTATAACATGCAAAAAGACAAATTGTTAATATTCTTAGAAAGGACGCTAAAGTGACATCACCATAAAACCCAATTCTCTCTAAATCTAAGAATTATATACCTGGATCATCCGAGTCTCTGTCAGTTCACGGTTTCTCCTCAGATTCTCCAAGTCTGCCTGGTTTAAACAGTATAAAATGTGACAAGGTGGTGGATCTTATAAAATTAAGAGATATGAAGATGTGTAAAATAAGGAAGAACTCGTTTTGCTTCATGATGATTGAAAGCCTAAGATTGTGGGAAATCCAAATAAAAATATCAGCTTACAAAGCAGATTCAGAAGCATGGTAAGACGGCATGAATATTGACATAGAAGCATCCAAGTATCCAACTATTCTAAATTATCTTAAATATATAAGCTAAATATTAGAGTTCGCATTAGTATTGTGGTATTGGAGTGCCTTGGATTCGTAAGAAGTTTATATACAATTCAGATACCAGAGAATTGAGTAAAAGCCAAATAAAAGAGTTTGTGTTAATATAGTGGAATCAAAATGCCTGGGACTTTTAAGAGGTTTAATCACAATTCAGATATTGGTTTCACCGACTTATAATATTGTTACACCATTTGGCACCATGAACCTCTTTTTAAGAAAAGGCAAGTGTAATTTCATTGTCCTAATATTTGGAAAAGAATGCTGGAGACACAATGTTAAAAAAAGAATGCTGGAGACACAATGTAAATATTATTTCTTTATCAACCCTCAAATGAAGGAAACTGCAAGCAAAAGGCACCTGTACAGAGGCAAGCTTTCCTTCAGAAGCTGCAGCTTGTTTCTTCAGAGCATCCATAGAACTGACAAGAGATTCAATTTCAGAATTTTTTGAAGCCAAAGCATCAGCCATATTTGACTCCACTCTCGCCGCTTCCATCCTGGATGCAGATAAATCATGTTGAAGCTGCTTTATGTGAGCTTCACATGAACTATTCCTCTCTCTCTGTTTCATGTTTCATAATGCAATTAATAATTAGTGTTTCACTTAGAAAAATTATAAATTTTTTTTTTAAAAAAAACAGTTTTACCTCTTGAACAAGAAGTTCCTCAAGCTGTGTGTTCTCTGATTTGTATTCTTGAAGACGGGATTGAAGTCCAGCACAAACCTGTCGATCAACAAGCGAGTGGATCAACATATAACGAAAGATATATAAGAAATTGATATGGGTTCAAAGAACCAAACGATATAAGTCAAGATACGAAGTACACGGCTATATTTATTTTACACATTATGCAGATTGATTTTATTATATGACCAAATATTTTAAAATGCTCGACTATATGAGATAACAAATACCACCATTAGTTGTTTGGCAACTACTGAAGAAACTGCTTATTTAGATTTACAAGATCAACCTCATCAAAAGCCAGTAAAAGGCTTACTAAAAGTTACACCCAAGCAGATGGGAAGAGAGTTTAAGGCCAAAACTAAATAAAAGAGAGACGCAATTCCCATAAGAAAAAAAAAATCCATTGCTTTGAGCTTGTTTGGAATGACATGTTCTTCCAAAGTTGGGTTCCTAGATAGATAAGCTGCATACCTTTCCAAACACGTGTTCTAAATCTTGTCCAAAAAATCTTGCAAGAATAACATGAATTTAATAAATAAACACAACTTTACATGTCTGGAAAAGAGCAAAATGTATGCATGCACAGCAAATGAACATGTTTAATAATGCATTTACAAGTCAGCTTCTACAACACTTAAAAGTTTGGACAGAAATTTTATGATGTTCCTTACCCGGGCTAATCTAGCCTCTTTTGATTGACCAGTTTTAACGGCTGTCTTAAGCAATCCTTGAGCCTGCAAAACAAGCCAAACAATCAGCCAACAGTATTCTATAGGCCACCAACATAAGCATGCAACCAAGTGTGACCTCTTCAGATAACAGGAACACTACCTCATCAAGTTGGTCCTGAACTTTCATGGCAGAGGCATCGGTTTTATTCTCTTGCTGATTGTTTACGTTTGGTGAGGTCTCTATTATATCCGGCTCAGTTTCTTGGGAATGACTATTGCTCTGTTTCTCAACTATTTCAGGAACAGTTTTCTCTTGGTTAACAGTCAAGGAAATATTTTCTCCCACCGCGCTGACAGTCAGATCACCATTGGTGGAATGATCTCCACCGTCAACTTCGATCTCCCTGTCTGCCAGCAGAGGAGACCTTTCATTCTCATCTGTTGAAGTTGTAGCCAGAGCATCCTGGTTAGCAGAGGAAGCTGCACTCTCAATGTTGTCTTCTGTCAGTGGGACTTCGACCATATTGTCAACAGTGTTTTCACCACTCTCATTTTCAGTAACTAATACTGCTGCATCTTTCTGATTAGCAGATGCTGGTGCATTAGTAGATTCATTACTATTAACATCATCAGTTTTAGAGGCACTGATTTCATCAACTTTTCCATGTGGAACTAATAACTGTTTGCTCTTCCGGTCAGCTTGAGGTAGTATGCTTTTAGCCTTTTCAATGTTGGAGAACTTTAATTGACTCTGCAAGCAAAAATTATATAGAACAGTAAATATAGTGAATCATTTATGGATTGGAATAAAAATAATAAGGCCAATATTCTGGAAGCACATTGTAACTTAACCAATGACCTTTTCCCTTGATCTCATCTTCCGGGATTGACTGTCTTGACCATTGGTAGCTTATCGTAGCGGAAAAGGCAAAAAAGAGCATAAGATATAGACATAGCGGCCAATAAAAAAAAAGGTGAATATACCAAAGGAACCACAATGTTAGCTCTTTGCTAGAAAGGTAGTACAGAACAAGCTGGTGTTCCAGGAAGTAAGGTTTATGTACCTGGAGCCTGTGATTCAGACTGCTCCTCTGACAACTCACCAACAACAAGTTTCGCGCGCCGGTCAACAACTTCTAGTAGGTCTGCTTAGGCCATTTGAAAATCTTAGCATCTTTGTACTAAAACTTTATGCTTGTTGCAAGAGTAAAGCTATGCAGATACTATACACAAAAATGCTAAACAAGAAAAAAAGAAAAAAAAAGAGCACAATAAAATAAATAACATATGAAGAAGTATAAGGGAAGCACATGAATAAGAAAAACAACTAGAAATCCCAAAGCAGATCAACAGCATGTATGTCAAAATGGATAATATTAAACATGCCTGTTTAGGTCCCAGTATCCCAAACACTCTAATTATCTTAAACTCTTGTTTAAAAAAGGCACATTACTACCTCAAAACAAGGTTCATTCAACTAAACCAAGAACAATTGAGGCTAAAGAGTACCCCTTCAGCGAACTAGTTAGTGCAGCAAAATTTGATCAAAATGCTTTGGAAGCTTCCACTGGCATCTGCTCAAGAAGCCATTATATCTACTCAACTACTCTTTTTCGTCTTACTCTTGCAGAATCTTCAATTTGTATCAAATGACTTCTTAAGCATGCTCTGAGACGTACAGCAATCTTGTTTGCCGTCAAAAGAAAAAACTAGCTATGACCAAATTCGCCATTTTCATCTTAATCATAAGTAATCAAACGCTAAAAGAGAGGACGAATCTAGTGACCAAACTGATTTCGCCAGCTAAATGACACAAGTGGAGCTGTATTTGATTCTGAGGCAATAGTAATTGACATAAGAGTGATCAACAGCACCGAGTATCTAGATATAGATGAAATTAGATCAGAAGAGTACTAGCTTATAGACGAATCGCGGGAGCCATACCAATTCAGCTACGTATAATTAGCTAATCTCAAACCAGATCTCGTATCATGACGCGTAAAATTTACACACCACGCTCTTTTCCACTGAGATCTACCACGTCAAAAGACACTAAACTTCATCCTTACAAATTAAACTCAGCACCCCAACGCATCATTCGAAGAGCGAGAGGTCGATCGAACCAATTCCTCATACGAATTAAAAAATAAAAAAAAACCGCAGATGCGATCGATGATCCGGTTCCAATGCATCGGTAGGAAACGGATCGAAGGGGGAGAGATCGGAGATTGGAGGAGGAGCAGGAGGAGGAGGAGGGGGGGAAGGGGAAGGAGATCGGGGTACCTTCGGCGACCTTGAGCCACGAAGCCATGGGGGTAGGGAATGGGGTTTGCGAACTACGAGGAGAGGGAGGCGGTGAGCTAAGTTAGGAGAGGGAGCGGGGTGCGTCGCGGCATGTCAGGGTGCGGGGGGAAATGTGGAGAGATCGGAGACGAGGGAGTTGGGTTGCTGCGCTCCTGTGTGCGCTGGGGACCTGGCCCACCTGGGTTGGGTGGCGGGGTTATTTTCAGCCTTTCAGGAGAAACTGGGGTGCTCTTAGTTAGTTAGATGGTCGTTATGGTAAATAATTTTATGAACAATTGGTTGTTGTATTTAACCAGCCCGTCTAGCTCAGTAGGTAGAGCGCAAGGCTCTTAACCTTGTGGTCGTGGGTTCGAGCCCCACGGTGGGCGATTCAATTTTTCGCTTTTTTTTTCACTGGATTATTACTATGTTTGTTTAATACAATAAAAGGTCAATGTCATTAATACAATAAAAGGTCAATGTCATTAAGTTGTTCAGGCACCGTTTGGCCTTATCCCTCTTTTATGCCCAAATGCTAATTTTTTATTCCTCTTTTATGCCCAAATATTAATTTTTTATTCGAAAATAGTAGTTCTCAATTATTCCCACCAACACATTCATTTTTTATATAAAACTATCTAATATTTTTCTTATCCTCGGGAACAGTCTAATTTTTATTCAAACGCTATTTTCTTATCCCCATACTGTAATATTTTTTATTTATCACTGCCGAACCAAACGATATATTTGTTTAATACGATATAGTAGTCACCCCCACCCCCACCATCTTTAGATCTTAAATATTATAATTTGTTTAGTGGTTTGTTTTGATTTGTTATTAAAGCACCCCAAATAGCTGTTGCGAGATTAGAGGTTCGATTTCCGTTGAGTTTATACCTTTTGATTCTCGATAGATTCTTAGAAGATGTTTTATTCAAACAATATTTTATCAAAAATTCCAAAATGACTGAACCCAATAGTCTCTTTACCCGTTAATACATTATGAGCATGCCGCTAATTTCTATTCTGTAATAAATGGCCTTACTTCAACTGAGTGTATCATATGCTTGCAACATACATATATACTCACTCACATGATGGCATATTTCATATTTTATACAATGCTGATATTTCATATTTTATACAACGCTGATTTTCGAGTTCACAAGAGGATACAGCATAAGGAAGCATGCTTGCTTCATTGCTTCAGAGTGTTAGACTGTGAAGATTCTTCTCACTTTCTTCATCTTCCTCCGACAGATAGGACACGTCTGAGCCTCCTCCAAAATCCTGCAAGCTCCAAATAAACTTGATATGAATGATCTTACAAAGCATTTTCTTCAGTTATACTATTACGGACCAAAGAACTTCATTGCGCGGTGCTGATTTCGGCTCTGTTCGGTGTACAGGTTTGTTGTTTGAGTAGAGTGAATAAGAAAAGCAGTCCCCAGCCTTTTGATTAAAATCCCCCAAACAGCTTTCAGTGGCAAGTAGAAGCACAAGTTTCGAATCATTTAATACTTTTAGTGTCCCCGAAAGCTTATTCAGCTTTTTCGAATAGCAATGCTCATGACTTTCGCTTTGCAAATGCTTATTTGCTACTTTTTGAAGCAGAGAGTTCTTCCAGAAGCTAGGCTAAAAGTTCCGAAGTCAAATTCTTACCTCAACCCACACGTATAGCATGTAGCGGAATGCCCACAAGGAAGAAAGAAACAATCCTTCCGAGCTTCGCAGCAGATCACGCAAAGGTGTTGGGACTGATCAGTGCTCTCGACCTCTTCTAATGGCTTCGATGGTGCTGCTTTAAGAAACTCCTCGATATCTTCTCCCTCATCATGAGAAACTGATTCATAAGATGATCCCAAGCTCGTACCGTCGTCCTCTTTGTTAGCCAGTAGAGGGCTTGTTTCACTTGTGGTTAAAGTAGTTTGATGACTCGTATTATATCCAAAGCAGAATTCAAAACTAGTGAATATCTTGTAGATGAGTAGAATAGCTAGAGTCATTAGACCTACACGTAAATAGAGAAAAAGATTAATTACTACCTGTTTGACCTAGCATCTCAAATGGCTTCTCTACTTTTAAAAGCAGAAGCTATTAGAAAGAAGGCTGAACAAATAGGCCGAGTCGTTTTGTGCTGAAGAATAGATCTCCAATTGAAGCTTCCGCTTCTTCTACAATAGCTCTATTTTAGCAGCATTTATGCAGAAGCTCTAGATTGGCCAAAACAGGCCCATAGAGTAGCAGATAGATTGGAGAATAGATGGGTAATTTACCACGTACCTGATCCAACAAAATAAGTTATCCATCGCGGACCATATGATAGTTTAATGTAACATTCATCAGATTTCCCTTCCTGAAGCTGAATATTATTTGGCAGGTTAATTTACACAAGATAAAGAGCTGCGTCGGAAATGTAATACGCAGAAAACTGGTGAAGTTTTTCACCTTTCTTGGGCCTGATGCAAGGATTGCTACATTCTCCTCGAGAAAGAACAATTTCAGAGCACATAGCCTGTGACCCAGCGAGCACTTGAAATATGCTCCAGTTGTATTGTAGAACAAAGCCTGAATTCTAAAAGTCAACTCTGCCTGCAACACAAAACTCCATTTGAGCAATGAAGAAATTGCATGATAATATGACAAGCATGACCAAGCTTGATAATATGACAAGCATGACCCAAACTCATTAAAAATGCCATCTATCAATCAAGAAGACATCATTCTATTACTTTTTCATGCGCCACAGATATGTGTAATGTGGTACTAACTTGTATCTATTAACTGGAAGTAAGTGAAATCAGGCTGAAAAGTCATGATTGATTCTGTGAAAGAAGAAAAATGCAAAAATTAATCTCTGCACATATTCAAGTGAGGAAACACTGCACCTCTATTTCCAAATTATGCAAATTGCCCACGGCAACATAATAGTCAGAAGGCTTCTCAATTTTCTGGTGAATCACACCATCTCCTGTAATTACAGTGTACTTCATTAGAGCTTGAGTTATACGCGACCACCTTTGACAAAGTCAAGCAACCTTATAATCCTTACCGTGTATCAAGTTCCATGACAACGTGGTATCAGGACGTAATGGGTTCTCAACCCACTGAAAAAGATTTTCCTTACCTAACACCAAAAGAGACTATCAAGATAGATAGTAAGAGGTAAGCAATAAACATAAAGCAGCAGAATTGGAGATTTGTATAAGATAGTAGCACTTTCCTATCTTCCACGAAGTCAAATTCACAGACATGTTATCATGTAGTTGCTCAGATCCAAAACTAACAACTCGATTAGCACTTAACTGGTGAATAACTTCTGAACCAAGTCACAGAATCATGCAAGGAAATAATTCAAGGCATTAACAAGTTACGATGAAATAGGCGGTTCTCCTTGCCTTGGGCAATAACAAGGTTCAATGGATAAGATCCTTCAGACTTCACGCTGTAGAAGATTTCTATTTGCGCTCCTTCGTTGAAGTAATATATCCATTCCTGCTCCACGAAGAGTTTATATACTATTTAGAAACAAAACTATGATGAACCTGCAGGTTAGTAGGGGTGTAAACTGCCTCGGTTCGGCTCGATTGCATGCAGGTCAGCTCAATCTTAATTCAAACTTGAGTTTGAGTTAAACCAGGACAAATCAAGCTCAAGCACGGCCTATTAGACTAACGTGCATGCAGAGAGACACAAACGTATATTAAATCAAGCTCAAGCTCTTTCAGTAAATGGGCACGCTAAAATGGAGTTGCAAACAAAGTGAAGCTCGAGCAGCTCAGAAGCAAAAGAGCTTTTTGCCACATCATATTGGAAACAAACGCAGGTAAAACAATCCAAAGAGCTTTTTCAACAAACATATTGCAATACCAAATTTTTAGTTCCTCAAGCACCTTGTGAAAATTCGCTGGAACAGATCCATTGTGGGTCTCTAACCATGAGGCTCGCACATCAAGCGGCGGAAGCTCGCGAAATCCATAAAGCATCGGCCCATCCGCTGATCCCTCTTCCGCTTTCACCTGTGATCGGAGGAGAACGATCATGCAGCCCCATCAAGCAAAGCCTAAGGTTGAAGAAGCGAAGGATTTAGGGTTTGATACCGACCTTTATATCCCGAACGAAGATCGAGCTGGCTCGGAGAAGCCGCGAGTAATTTGGGCCAACTACGATGCCGACCGATCCGTAGAATCCAAGGATCGTCGCCGTCGAAACTGCTAGAAATCGACATTGCTAAAAAGACCCAAATACACATACACACACACACGCACACAGAGAGAGAGAGAGAGAGACCTAAGAACCAGAAGGTGAGGAGGACGACGAGGCAGGAAATGGCGTCGTCCCTCGCCTCCGGGGACACGGCGCTGGCCATGGATCCACCGATGCGGTAGGAGATCGTCGGCTGCGGCGGCGGAGGAGGAGGAGGAGGAGGAGGAGAAGACGAAGTGCTGCTGCTGCTGCTGCTGCCGCTGCTTGAAGCTTCCATGTTGTTGGTGAGAGAGAGAGGGAGGGAGAGAGAGAGAGAGAGATCGCTCACGAACAACCTCGAATGCCATGGAAGGATCGAGAAGAGGAGCGAAGGACGAGAGTGACGGTAGCGGCGGTGGTGGGTGGAGTTCGACGAGAACGGTGGGTGGCGAACGACCCTTCGTGAATCGTGATGCGGAGGAAGAGAACGTTCGGTGCAGTCCACGAGGAGCGGAGATAATGGAAGCGGTAGAAGAAACACTACTTGAGTTGGGCTGAGAAATCTAATGAGCCCGGTGCTTCGGCTCAATTTAATTTTTATAGTGGGCTTCAGGCCCACATAAATTATTAATAAACCTTAAGTCGTGTCCAAAACAAAACTAAATAGAAGGCCTATTTGGCACCTCGGCCTGAGCCTACAGTGTATCTATTGTCGGTAAAAATTGGAATTTTTGTGTAAATTAGAATTTGTGTGTGTATGTGCGTGTGTCGCGTGCGCGCGTACATGGTATAGAGTTCAGATTCGAATCCCAGTCAATGATTCACATTTATAGTTAAGTTTATTTCTTAACGAAATAAACGAAGCGGGACCCTCGACTCTCTCTCTCTCTCTCTCTCTCTCTGCAAAAATAATGCAAATGATTGATTTAGTAGAACTAAAGTTTAGCTGAATAGTAAATTTTAGAATAAGAAGTGACAACTGACAAGCTTTATTATAATTTACAAGCTTTATTATAACTGACAAGCATTTTGACGAGTCCATTTAATATATAGCTGATGCAGTAGCAATTACACGTAACACATTAATTTTTAGACTATAAATTATATAAGTAATTAGCGCTTGCTTATTACAATAAAATAATATATTCTCATGCAGCCTAATTAAATGTCCATTTTCTCGTGCCATATGGTTCTTTTCTAAGTTTTGTGGACCACACTCAAATCATGCATAGTTAGTGTTCGAGGCCGAAAAAGCCACCGACGCCATAAATTTACAAATTAAATATATATGTACTCACGAAAGCAGCTAAGCCAGGCCAAGAAAACACCCTGTCAATCCTAACAGTTGATCACATTTCTAATGTTTAATTATTTCTAAATTAAATAAACGAAGCGGGTATAAAAAGTACTCCCTATCTCCCTCGGAAAAAAAAAAAAAGAAAAAAAAAAGAGAGATGTACTACTCGAGGCATCGTTGTTTAAAAAATAATGTTGATTAGAAGAAAATGCCATATTGAACTGCAGGTACTAAATGAGACTTTCGATTATTTAGGATCAAAAATTTAAATCATAAGTAGAATCGTGACCCAACAATATATATATATATATATATATATATATATATATATATATATATATATATAGAGAGAGAGAGAGAGAGAGAGAGAGAGAGAGAGTAGGGCTACTATACTATTATGAAAGATAGAGCCCTTTACTACTCATAAGTTGTTTTCAATGTTGGGGTTTTCGAATCGGCGATCCACACCGTTAAACATGATCTAGAGTATTTGAAACTTCTAGAAAATAAATTTCGTAATTTTTCAAATCATTATAAAGTCCATCAAGCGGGCATAAAATGAACGCAGTCAAAATCGAACGACGTCCTAAAAAGGATGATCGGATCCTTCAATTCAAGATCGGAGTTATTGATCTTTATCTATGTAGTGAATAGAATTTTCTATCAAAAATTCAACAAATTTCGATTCTTTTACACCGTTAAACTAGCAAGTATCCCATACCGGCCGTTAAAAATTGTCAAATTTGTGACCTCTTGATCGTAAGGTAAATGATATCGAAAAATTACGAAATTTTTTATCTAGAGGTTTTAAATACTTTAGTTTATATTTAACGGGGTGGATCGTCGATTCGGAGGCTCCATCATCGAAAACAAATTATGAGTACGATCGATCGTACTCATAATAGTATAATAATATAACTCTATATATATATATATATATATATATATATATATATATATATATATATGGGGGTGTTTGGCCTAGCTTTTTAAAAGTATTTTTGAAATTTGAAAAGTGATTTTTGGCTCAATAGAGCGTTTGGCAACTCATTTTTAAAATCGATCATTTTCAAATTTTAATTTTCAATTTTCAAATTTTAAGTTTTAGTTTTCAATTTTTAATTTTCAAATTTGACATTTTAGATTTTAAAATTTAAATGTAAAAATATAAATTTTAAATTTGGTACAATTTTGAAATTTAAAAATTTTAATTTTAATTCAAATTTAAATTTAGATTTTAAATTATTTTAAAATAAAATTGAATAAAAATATTAATTTATGCAAACATTCAAAAAAATTTGTCGAACAGTTTTTCAAAATCACTTTAGAAAAATTACTTTTATCTAAACTCTACTAAGGCTTCGTTTGGTATTGCGGGGAGACTGCGTTATGTCCGGTGAGAAAGTACGTTGGAAAAATACCCCGTTTGTTTCCGTACGTAATATTGCGTTCCGCATATCGCGATAGCTGCTATTTACGATATATTTTCTCGCGTTTTATACTTTTTCTACAACTCCATTTTATCTAATAGCGTTAGATAAGCCTCAATACCAAACTAAACCTAAACGTTCTACAAACTTTTAACCAAAATCACTTTTCCAAATCAAAATCATTTTTTTCAAAAATCATTTTTTCATAAACTAGGCCAAATAGACCCTATAACTCGCAAAATAAACCATTTATGTACTCAAACCCCTCTCCCCCACAAAAAAAAAAAAAAAGAAAAAAGAAGTACCATATATATATTCCATGCCCATGCACGTGCACGTCCCCATGGCCACCATGTGCAAACTCCTCATCTACGACGTGAGATGCACTATTCATCTTTTTCCTCCCCCTATATATATATATATATATATATATACCTCCCTTTCCCCCTCTTGCACTAATAAAACAGTAAAAAAAGAAGCTATAATTAATCATGTTACTCCCAACCTCTTCTTCTACTTCTTCTTCTTCTTTAATTATAATAGCTTAAAATGCCCACCCAAATGCATGTGACCTTCGTTACGTATGTCCCCTTCTACCCACCTCCCCATATATAAAAAAATCTTTCTTAAATAATCTCATAAAATAATCTTTATATATATATATATATATATATATATATATATATATATATATATATATATATATATATATATATATATTAGTGTTTAGGATGAGGATATATACATGTATTTATTGCAACATTTCTGAGGCTTCAATGTTCCCCATAAGCAGAAGCTAGCAGAAATTCTGGAACTTCAATTTTTTATATTTTTTTCATGATTTATGTTTATTCATGAATGAGTTTAATTATTTGTGGTTCATGTTAACCCCTAAGTAGAGTTATTTGGCATAGCCAAAGTTATTTTATAAGCACCTATTAATTTGAGTTTAGTTGCTTGAATTAGCCTTTTTAGCCTTGTACCATGGGCTAGCTAGCTTCAATAATAATATCTGTTTTTTTGGACACCTACTTTAACTATTCTGGTTTGACTAACAGCGCTAAATGTTTGACAAATAAAATATCAAAAGATTTGATTTATTAGAAAGCTAGTTGAGATCGATTATTTAGATTCTAAAAACGAAAATTTCATATTTTGAGTTTATATGTACCGAGAATTATAACAAGATCGAGAGTACAGGCGTTTTCGCACGCAAAAAATTTCACAAAGCAAATTACTAGGCTCTTGCTAAGTCTCCCTCTTTAGGGCTTCAAAGTGCGACAAAATTAATTAAAGATCTAAATATTTTATAAATTGAAATATTTATTTAATTTTATCCATTGATAATTAAGTTATTTCAGAAGCGCACAACTAATATTTTTTTTCCCGAAGTAAAATAATTGTACCAAATTTTCAAATAGTAAACACAACATATAAAGTCATAAATATTATGAAAAAATAATAATAACATAAGTTTTCGTACAAACTAGCTACAAACAAGTATGCATTGTTGTTGAGATTGTGACTTTGAAAAGGACTAACTCTGGTCTACTTGTCACACTCTAGTGAACCCATCACAACTTAGATACTAGCTAGCCCTACATTATGAATTGAAAACGACTAGCTTTGGCCCACTTGTCACACTTAACTTAATTAGACCCCTATAAAAATTAGGAAAATCTTTGACTTATACACATGACTTAACTACACCTAATTAGTATTACACTCACGACACGTTTGGTTCACACTATAAAAAATTACTAGGAGTAAAAAAATATCTGACAATCTTATTCCTATTCATCCAATTACTAATATAAAGATTTCTTATTGTCGCTGCATGACGGCCATATTATTTACCATATTATTTAAGATTACGAAAAATATACAATTTATTTATTTATTTTTTAATTAATTTTAAATAATATTATAAAAATTTCAACATTTTTTTAGAAAAAGATAGAGAGAATAGAGGTTAGAAAGAGAGAGCATAATTAAAAAAAATATGAAGAGAAATAGAGTCAAGGTTATAGAGAATGAGAAGGTTGAGATTTTAGAAAAAGAGGAAGAAAAATAGTTTAGAGAGAGAAAAAGAGTTGAAGTTTAGAGAGAGATACGAGGTTAGAGTATAATGAAAAATAATACTAACTAGGTTGATAGGGAGAAAGAAAAAATTAGACATATTATGATTACCCCAATTCATTAATATAAGGATACCCATCATTTCTCAAAGAAATGAGATTAGTACTTTGGGATGCACCTTTTCAAGTAAATTTAATATTATCAACTAAATTACTTAGTACGTTTAATCAAACGTCGTCATATTTTTTTTAATCCATTGGAATTACAAGGAATCTTAAAAAGATAGCGCGAACCAAACGCACCATCAAATTCATTAATAGATGTATATTTTGTGAAATAATCGTTATACTCTAAAGGTACCGTTTGGTTTGGGAATAGAAAAAGGAATAGACCCTTATCCCCACCCTTATATCCAAACGTTAATTTTTTATCCGAGAATAGTAATTTCGTTATCCCCACCAACACATTCATTTTCTATATAAAACTATTTAATATTTTTCTTATCCTAACAACCCAATTTTCATCCAAACGTATTTTTTTTATCCACATACTTGTACATATCTCTCGTAATAATGGCTTCGTTTATACCCGAACCAAACGATACTTAAAACTTTAAACTGTTAGAGAACGATATTTATATATTTTTATATTTAACATTTTTTCTTACGTCTGAGCTCGAGGCTTTTTAGTCGGCGCATTACGTGGGCATGAATTAAATGGAAGAAAATTAATATGATAGAGTCATGCGTGACTCGAACTCAGACCTCCTACTTTGATACCATGTGAAACAATCGTTGTACTCTAAAAATTTAAACTGTTAGAGCATGGTATTTGTATTTTTTTATATTTAACATATTTCAATAACCTTAATTATTTTTAGTAGTTTTTTTACACTCGAGACTTTTACGACGCATTACGTGCATGAATTAAATAGAAGAAAATTAATATGATAGAGGCGTGACTCGAACTCAGAACCTCCTACTCTGATACCATGTGAAACAACTGTTGTACTCTAAAAATTTAAGCTGTTAGAGCACGATATTTGTATTTTTTTTTATGTTTAACATATTTCAATAACCTTAATTATTTTTAGTAGTTAAAAATGTTAATATAACGGAGTAAGAAAATTCAATTTGAAGGGCCAATTTCAAAGTAAATTGTTCGTGAGGGTACATTTTCACCTTATTATTACATTTATTTTCATTAATTTCATATATATATATATATATATATATATATATATATATATATATATATATATATATATATATATATATATATATATATATATAGATGCCCCTATGGATCAGCAAAGTCTCTGTGCCTGGGATCACGAGGACACGCACACCGAGGACTCTCCCCTTGTGCCTAATTCGTTTTTTTACAATTTTACCCCTCGCCCCACCCATGTGATTCCCCCTCACTGGGGTGCCCATCTCGCGAAGTTAATTAGTTCCCCCTACAAGCCCCTCACGTTTACTATTATTATATTTTAGTCCCTAGGCTCATGGTACTGTGTGCCGTGGGATTATGATGCATCGATCGTGCAGAGGAGAAGGATATTATTATTATTATTATTTTTTTAAATAAATAAAGACGCTATTTTGTTTTATTTATTTTATTTAAAAATAAATTTTAGTTGAAAATATAAATTAATTGTGATTCGAACTTGTGCCTAATATCAATCACCAAACCCTTTGCCACGTACTCTAGGGACAATCGATGAAATTATTATGTTATTAAATTATTAAATTATTATTATTATACCGCGCCATCCGTGGACCTTTTTATGTATATCCTATCAATTATATATAGCTTATCTTTAAAATGATTTCAGTGTTTAATATTATATTATATTATCATAATTTTTAGAAAAATTATCGATTTTATTCTTCAAAAAGTAAAAACATTGTTTAAATTCAGTGCATTTTACTAAATTTAATACATTAAGGAATTAGATAATAAAGTAAAATTTTTAGATTCAAATTTATATAAAAAACTAGAAAAATATTGTAAAGTTTACGTACGATCGTTATATTTTTAGCCTATTATTATTTTTTGTTCTCGCAACCTCAACTATGCAAAAAAAATTATTACTTTTTAGACATGAGGTTATTAAGTTAAAAATTGCTTTTACCTGAGAATTGCTAATAGTCGTTGTCGCCATTAATTTATAATATTAAAAAAATATTTAGAAATTTTAAATTATATGTATTATAAAAATATTAATTTTTAACCACTATATTAATTATCAAGTTAATTAGATACGACTTCACGTACGTGATAGTCTCTGTGTAGTAGTAACCTTCTGTGTAGCTGCAGGAGCAGTGGTTGTGAGTTCTGGGCCGTTCGATTGCTTTGGCCCGGGGGTGGAGATCAAACGGTGGTGATCGTAAGTGGCACCACCGCAAACCACATTTTATAAAATTGCATGGGAGATTATTAGGTACAAATGATCATCACGTGCATCCGATGGACAACAGGAATCGCCTTCTTGTTTGCTCGTACACATGATCTACGTGTACCTGCAGGTCCACATCTCCAACAGAAAAATCCGATCTATCAAATTGCAAATAAGGACAAATAAATTTTAAGAATTAAAATTTGGACAACCCCTTTCTAATTTTTAGAACTCTTTTTTTTTTTTTTTTTTTTTGAATTTTTCCAGATAGAGAAAAAAAAGGGTCTGGGAAAATACATGGCTAAACTCCCTAGAATTAATTTATAAGGGTTAGAGTAGAAAATTAAGAACACGAAAATTTTGAACAATAAAAAGAGAAAAAAAAAAAAAACCTAAAAAACGCGCCAGAGGCATTTCTGGTCCGAATAAAATTCTCCTAAAATTAAAAAAATAATCCCTGGAAATACTTTTACGCTAAAGTCCTTCACTCTTTTGGTATTTTCGTTTTGGTCCTTTTTCGCGCGAAGCTAGAGTAATTGCCGGAATTCGTGGCCTAGGTGGTGGTGGTGGTGGTGGTGGATCAAGAATTCGTCTGTGGCGGAGTGCGGGGGAGCGGTGTCGAACACGGCGGCGGCGGCGGTGCGAGGGTGGAGGAGATGATGCTGCTGCTGCTGCGGCGGCGGCGGCGGCGGGGGTAATTGGAGCTGCTGGAGCTCCTTCTGGCGGCGGAGCTCGAGGACTTTGCGGTGGGAATTGGAGTGTTTGGAGAGCACGAACGTGGGGCTCGCCGCGGGCCGGTACTCGGGCACGAGGCGGCCCGACTTGAACCGGACGCCGCAGGCGTTGCACAGCGTCTTCGGGCCCATCGGCCCCGTCCGCCACTGCGGCGTCTTCTCCGTCGCGCAATGCAGGCACCTCCTCCCGTCCCCTGCCGCCGCCGCAGCCGCAGCCGCCACTCCCGAATTCTCCTTTTTCTTCGCCGGTTTCGACGCCTTCTTTCCTGCAACGGCCACCGCCGAAGCACCACCGATCTCGGTAATCTCCGATTCCGACGACGACACCGGGGTTGCGGCGGCGGCGGCGGCGGCGGGGGTGACTTGCGCTGCCGCAGACGATGTCGGAGAGACGACGAGGAGGCGCGATGACCAGCTGCACGGCGCGGCGCGGGACCGCTTGCTGCGCGCCTTGCCTGGGACCGGGGAATGATGCGCGGCGGCTGAGGCGGAAGCAGAGGCGGAGGCAGAGGCGGAGGCAGAGACAGAGGCGGAAGCAGAGGAGGAGGAGGAAGGAGAGGGTTTGAATCCGGAGATGAGGTGGAGCTTCTGCAGATCCTGATCGCTGGAGAACGCCGACTCCTCCACGAAGTTCGAGAGCCATTCCAGCTCGGCTAACTCCTCGTACTGCTGCATTAACACAAATTTGGTACCCAACAAAAAAAAAAAAAGAAGAAAATTTAAAATCTCGGGATTACTACATTGCATGCACGAGCGCTACCTCCTCCTTTTATTTTCCTGTAGCTTTCCTTTTTTGGATTATTCGAACGAAAACGGAATTCAGTTTCCGAGGAAGAGGAGAGTACTAAGTACGTACTCTGAGCACTCGAACGTTTCTTTTTCCCCTCGAAAATTTTTTCCCTTTTTTTTTTTTATTTTTTTCCCCTTTTTTCGTCTCCACAAAAATGAATGGATTTTTTTAAAGAAGCGTAGAAAAAAGAATTTAAAAATTTTGCAGTAAATTAGCACCAAATAGAAAACGTCTCCGCACGATTAAAGGTAGGGAACACACACCCTAAAAAAAAAAAAACCCCCCCGAATTAGGACGCTTTTTTTTTTTAAAAAAAAAAACACTGTTTCTTAAAAAACAATTCGAATTCAAAAAAAAATGGAAGGCGAATAGGCTGATTTATCCATCGGAACAAAATTAACCCCAAAAATGTGAAAAATTCGGATACAATAATTCACCCAAAAAAAACCCGAAAAAAGTACTCAAAATTTTCGAGGAATTAATGGTGAGAAAATGGAATTGATCGATTACCTGCTCGCAGAGGTCGCCGGAGAGGCAATTATCGCCGAGGCTCCGCGACGCGAGCTCGCCGGAGAAATGGGGGTATCCACCGCCGCCGCCGCCGGAGAAGGAGGAGTTACAGCTATCGACGGCGGTGACGGTGGACGAATCCGCGGACGAGTTCCCCGTCGCCGCGTCGTCCGCGGCGGAGCCGTACACCTCCCCCGCCGCTCCGGCGTCGTCCTCGTCCTCCTCCTCCTCCTCGTTGGAGAAGTCGAGGAGATCGTCGACGACGAAGCCATTGTCGGCCGCGGCGGAGGCGACGGTGCCCTTCTTCTCCGCCGCGAACTGCGGCATCGTCCCCGACGCCGCCCTGTATAACCCGCCGTGGTAGCACTCCGGCGCCGCCTCCATTGGTGCTCCTCCTTTTGGATCACAATTTGGGTGCTCCTACACACAGAGAGAGAGAGAGAAAGAGAGAGAGAGAGAGAGAGAGAGAGAGAGAGGTTTATTTGTGTGCGCTTATGAGGCGACAGGGAAAGAGGCGAAGAGCTTTGAAATGGAGGCTTGTGGTGGTGGTGGTGGGGGGGAAAGGAGTAAATAAAGCAAAAGGCGAGGTGAAAAATAAAAGAAATTATATAAGCCTACGGTTAAAAAATAATAATAATAATACAAAATCGCGTTCCTCTCGCCCCTTGTTTCCTCTCAATTTACGATGCTGCCCTTCGCGCTCGGATCAAATCTGAACCGTCCGATTACTGAAACTAGTATTATTTATTTCGGTTGTTTCTTAATCGTAGGTTATAGTGCACACATAAGTTTCGATTTGAACCAAATTCTCCGTTGATGAAGTCGGTTGATTTTACCAAAATACCCTCGGTGGTTTACATGATTTACTCAGAGCTAGCCAGGGGCAGTTTCGGAATGCCATTAATTATCGGGTCCGTGTCCGTATTTAATGAAGTAGAAATGAATTTACTCCTCCGTTAATTCATCTGGTAATTGTAAATTAACGGAAATTAGGAGGAAAGTGGGGGTTAGCTATTAAAAAATAATAATACTAAAAATGTATGGAAACCCCCTCAACTATAGGCACTTGCAAACTAGCCCCATTTTAGTCAATTAGTTTGGTTATAGATTTTATAAAATTATCTTAGTTTCATCAAAATATAATAATTTATCTAGTAAAATTAGAATAAAATTATCGATTAATTGATAACATGCTATTTAATTTAAGTTCTTAATTTCAGTTCATGCCTTATTTGGAGTCGGAATGAGTTAGCTGATAATAAATTATCCAGTATAAAATTTTATTAATTGTATCATCAGAAATATTTAAACATCGATAATTTCAAAATAACACATTTCATCTACGCCATAATTTATTTTATTCTAAAAATAAATATAAAATCTATTTTAAATATTTGGCTACATTTCTTATCTTTCAAATACCGTCGTGGATTCACATATGAGACCTTATAATATTTTCGATGGGCCATTGCAATTGTCTATAGTTGAGGGTTCTTAATAAATTCTCAATTTTTGTAGGAAAAAAGAATTTGAGAAAATATAGGATTATTTTGTTTTTGGTTTTTTTTTTTTTAAAAAAAAAAAAATTTTGGGTTCAACTCTCCCTTAGGAATCGATCTATCAGTGTTTGTCGCGTCGACTCGTGCATTAGCGTCCAATTTTACAGCCGGATTCCTCTGCCCTTCACTTCTCTCTCATTACTCATCTCCACTCTCCTCGGGAATCGCGTTTCCCCTTTTTTTTTTTTTTCCTTTTTTGGCTTAACCCGATTTTTTTTTTAAGAAAATAAAATTCATAATTTATAACCTACGCTTTTAGTTTTAACACCCCGAGCACCTTTTTTTTTTTTCTTAAAAAAAAAAAATCCACTAGACCACGTTTAAGCACGACGATTACAGCTCGACGCAGAGAAATCGAACGGTGGATATCACGCCACGTGGCGGCGCAGGGGAAGGGTCGCTCCCGGAGGAACGCCACGTCAGCGCCCCGCCTCCCCTGCCACGCGATCGGCTCCGTGGAGCGCGCCCGAGCCGCGCGAGCGACACGCACCGTCGGATCCCACCGACCGACGCGTGTCCCGCATCCAGAAGATCCGGCGTCCGTACTGTGGGGACTTCGTCCATGGTGGGCCCGGGTCCCACGAGGCTCCGATCCCGATGTGAATCACCGTTGGGGAACGGGATAAATGTGGTTGTGCATGAATCTACAAAGGGCGGTGCTACGGGTACTCTATAATGCATCCCAAGATACATGGCATTTCTCCTGTGGATTTATTTAGCTTCTTCGGAAGCTACGCACCTAGTTCCAAGTTGCAGGGTTCAAACACACCTAGTTTCCTATGTATTAAAGACACATCTATAAGCCTCGTGTGTTCGTGTCGGACATACATGTGCCTATGTTGTGTCAGACTCATGTCCGATGTGGACACTTCTTGATCATGTGTTGTTTAATGCCGATCCATAGCGTATGCAATTAAAAAAATATTATTTTTATTTTTATTTTATTTCTTATATATATATAATATAAGATAATAAATATTTTAATTTTTTGATAAATATATACAATTTTTTTAACATAAAGAAATTTTTTTCTTAAAATATATAAGCAATTAATGAAAATTTTACTACTTTTCATTTATACGAGAAATATAATAATATTTTACCAAAATTAATATTATATATATAATAAATATATATTATTATATTAATAATATTATATTTTATCAGTAGTGTTTATGTTGTACATGTGTTCTAATTTTTCGTAAGCTACCGAATCGTCGTGTCTGAGTCGTGTTGCATCCTATATCATGTGTCAGTGTTCATGAGGCATTTCACATTTTGGTGGGACGGAAAATTCTATAAGCACTTTAAACATCCGTCTTTTCATATTATAAAATATTGTATGAAATAAGCTGTGCTTCAAAGCACTTCTTCATATATACAGCAATTTTACAGCTATTGAAGAGAAAACCTCAAAAGTATTTTTAGATTTTTGAAACATTTATTGTATGAAAAAAGCGCTCTTTTGAGCATGTAATCGTGAAGTTGTTTGTATAGTTAAGATGTTGTATTTTAAGTTTGAGAATTTAACTTCTATTCAATTCTACTTGGACTCCTTTCTCCCGCAGCAACTATTTTCAATAGAGTTTTGAAAACAGGAAAAAAGTTTAAAACTTTTTGTTATCCAAAATTTGATAGGAGGCTTTAATCTAAAAAAATTGAACTTCTGATTTTGTGCTTAATTTAGTTATTGATTCAGATGTATATAATTTGCTATGAAGAGTTGTATATAGTATTTCTTTTAATAATATTATTCAAAACCATAGTTTACATAATAATGCTGTCTGATACATTGTTTATAATTTTGTGTACTTTTGTTGGCGTACACATAGCGTTACTCATCATATAAATTTTTGGCTACAGGGATACGTGCGCTACAGAATACAAAATTCACGAAATGTCAGTTGATCGTTAATCACACTATATCCGTAAATCAACGGCTGTGATTGCACGTTATACCGTAGTTGGAGTGTATTGCGCTGGAGCATGATGGTGTTGTCCTTTTTGAGCTTTTAATTTTGCTTGGATTTAAAGGAAAGACTGCAAAAAGAGAAATGGAGGAGAGGAGAAAGGAGAGAGCTTTGGCTCTTTTATGGGGTATTGTTGCTTGGCGTGGAGGTCCCTTTTTTTTTTTATTTAGATAAAAAAAATATATCGTGAATTGAATTTTTTGAATTAGGCCCCTCAACTTTATGTTTTGTACTCACAATTTTAAAGTCATAATACCCTCACGACAATCGACTGTCCCTAGAGCAAGTGGTAAAAGACTTTGTGGTCAGTATTCGAGACCCTAGTTGATTCAAATTTCTAGCTAAGTTTATTTGTAAATGAAATAAACGAAGCATAGCATGCTATCTATCTCTTTCAAAAAAAAAAAAAAAAAAAAAAAAACTAAACTCTCATGATACTTTTGTATTTTCATATTTTAATCTAGACGGGCTTTTCTCATTTTCATAATAAAAAAAAAAACTATTAATCGTTAATTTTTGTTCTTTAAAACAAGGATGGTCGTGGCACGGGGGTCGTTTAAACTCGTGCAAGACAAGATGACAGCATGCGTACGAGCCGTGCCGATGTGTGCCTGGTCAAAAAAATTCTTGTCTGCCGACACATAATAGCATGAAATATTTATTTTCTTTAACATGAAATATTTATTTTCTTTAGCAAGAAAATATTCTAACTATTAATTATGTCTTTTTATCACATCATTTGAACTTTATTGAGGAATTACTTACTAATTTAAATAATAGAGCTTTTGAAATTAAGGCTATCATATTAATCAGATTGGTTTCAAGATTTTTGTCACATCGCACGACACGATCATACATGCGCGATCAAGACTTAAAACCTTTCTCTAAAAGAGCCAATCAATCAAAAAAAAATTTGAGGGGGCAATACCAAATTTTCCAATAGTTGAGGGGTATCCTTACATTTGTACCAATTTTTTTTTTTTTTTTTTAATTTCTATAGGATTTATTCTTTTTACGGGCCCTTTTTCAATGAAGGCCCATATATAATTTGGGGGGGAGGGGGTGGGTGTGTGGTGGGCCCGCGTGGAGCACGTGATGGGAGCTGGACCCGGTGTCAGCGGCCATGTGGGGGCTCCACAGGAAGATTAAAAAGAGCCCACCACCACCACCACCACCACCAACACACTCCAACACTAGCGGTGGCCGCATACACGTGGCCAGATCCTATTGCGTGTTTGACGCCCTCTTCCCCGTTGCTCCCCCTCGCACGTGCTCCCCGGGGCTCCCGCCACTTGCAACCCGGGGCGCACCCCGGAGTCACGTGCGGCAGCACGTGACATGAGCTTTCTTAGTTCCTAGTCTTGACCTTTAATTATGCTTAGTTTGGTACAGACCTATATAATTCTAGGAAATGTCTAGCTGTACACCCTTTTAGGGGTGTACATCCTACAACTACATAATCGGACGGTTGTAAATTAAGCACCAAGCTGATTTTTCAAAAGGTATTTTTTATGGGCCCTTGGATAGAGAGTTGTAAGATCTACAACTTCTTTAAAGTTGTACATGTAGCATAACTCTTCTAGATAAAAGGAATAATTGCATATATACCCCTCATGTGTCTAAAAATATTCGATCTATCCTTACTTTTTTTTTTCTTTCTAAAATGCCCCTCATACGTTCCACCGTTATTGCAAAATACCCCCGCAGTTATCTCATATTAAGTTAATCTGGGTTAAACGTGAGTTAAATATCCACCACAGTTAAAAAAAATTAAAATACCAATTTTGCCCTTAACTTAAGGGCAAATAAGAAAGGTCGGTGATGGTAGAGGGGTATATTGGAAAAGGCCAAAAGTCGAAATACTTTTTGTGCCCCTGACTTTAAGGGCAAATAAGAAAGATAATGATGGTAGAATGGTATATTTGAAAAGGGCAAAATAGTAATTTTACAGAGATAACATAGTTACTTAACAGATTTTAACTCCAAGGGTATATTAGAAATAGGTTGGAACGTAGGAGGGATATTTTCAATATTAGCCTTCTAAGAGGGGTAAATCGAAAAATCGGGAACTTTTCAGGGATATATAAGCAATTGCCCCTGAATAAAATAAAGTTGTAAAAAAAACATATAGAGATATGCTTCTGTGTTTTTCGATGGGACTGCAGAAAGTATATTGTAACCGACTCATCGCGATATGTGGAACGTAATATTATGTACGAAAAATAAATAGGATATTTTTTCAATATACTTTCTCACCGCATGTAATACAATCTGCCCGTAATCCCAAATGAAACTATGAAGTGTGGAAAAAGTATATAGGTATATACTTTACAGTTCCGGTATGTTCGGAGAAAATATAACTTAACCGACTCATCGCGAAATACGGAACGTAATATTACGTACGAAAATAAACAAAAAAAAATTTCAACGTATTTTCTCACCATACGTAACGCAAATATGCAATACCCCGCAATCCCAAACGAAGCCTTAATCACACTAGGATAAAAATACAAAATGGAATGAATTCAAAGGCACAAAAAACAGCCTTCTATCTCTTGTTTTGCTTTTCTGGTTGGTCGAAAAGGATTCGCAATTAGTTGCTTTGATGCTAACTTGTGTCTATACTTATCATTTTCATTCGAAATGAATAAGCGAATTTTGGCATATCGAAACGGATTAAAAAAATAAAAGAATTTTTCGTCTCTGGCTTAATTTTTTTTAGTGAATTATGACGGATTCATGACATTTTTTCTTTATTTCTATTTATAAGTTATCACCCTATTTGGAATGGATTGAGACGAAGCTCTCTCAACTCGGATCCATTTGCATCCATGTTAAGAGACAATCGAGATCTTTAGCCATAAGTTTAATATTTGATCACTGATTCAAGCTTAAAAATATGAACTATTTTTCAACTGCGCTTTTGTTTAGGCCAAATTAGGAACATTGAGCAAAGTATGATCCCTTCATGTTGCATCAGAAAGAAGACTCACTTTTAGTCATTATTGAAACAGACTCATCTGTTTTGAGAACATTTTATTAAAGAAAAATGATGTCCCTTATTGTTTTTTTATTTTCGTTTTAAGCTCGATCAAGTATCAACTGGTAAAAAAAAATCAGAACATGCTATACATGTAGGTGCGTTTGATTCGTGCTTATTTTTTAAGATTGCCTAATAATTTAATAAGAATAAAAAAAATATGACAATATTTAGCTAAACGTACTAAATAATTTAATTATTAATACTGGATTTACTTGGGAATAAAATTCATCTCAAAGTACTAATCTCATTCCTTTACTTTCTAAGATGTCCAACCTTACGTTACTAAGCCCAAGCCCATAGGCCCACAATGCGAATGGCAAAGCCCAGTTCAGGCAATTCGGCCTATAAATAGTTAGTTTTTCGGCCGGAATTAGGCCCATTAACTATTTTCGGTTCGGTCCAAAAACCTCTTCCAACTGTAGCAATTAAAGCAAAAGCATCAAAACCCTTCTTCCTCCTCCTCCTCCTCTCTCTCTCTCTCTCTTTCTCTCTCGCTCGCTTATCGAAGAGGAGCTCGAAGAGATAGAGCTCAAATGTTCCCTCCTCGGCGAAATCGATCGCAATCCAAGCACACGAACAAGGTAATCTCCCTCCGCTCCTCCTTTCTCCTCCCCTGTTCTCTCCCCTCCCAATGCTGCGCTCAATTTACTTCTCTCTCTCGCTCTCTCAGAGGGAGGAGCCATGGCTCGCGACGACGCTGAGGCCCGAAAACTTCGTCCCGGGGCTCCTTATCGGCTTCCTCCTGGGGTTGTTCTTCGATCTCGCCGCTTCCCGCAGAAGCGGCTTCAAGGGGAAGCCCACCGCACCTCGGGCTTCCGGGAAGAAGCCGGTGGGCACCTTCAATGGCGGCGGCGAAGAGCTCAAGATGGTGAGCGGTTCTTATTTTCCCCAATTCGCCCAAATTTTGACCCAGAGGTTTCCACGGTGCTTTGTTAGTGTTTGGATTAGCTTATTTGAGCTGTAAATTCGGCTTTTCCGTGGGGAAGAAGCTTATAGATGAATCCCTGTGTGTTTGCTTAGTGGTGACCTAACCATCTATTTAATGGAGTAGAGTGAATTCAGTGGTTATTTAAATGCAATTAAATTGTGGGGAATTTTTTGATTGATGGTCCTGTCGCCATGATATACTCGTCGTGGATAGTTCGTTTAAGTCACAGCATTGATGATGATCATTGTTAATCAGAATTATATAAAAAAACTGAGGAATTATATGGTACGCAAATTGGGATTAACTTTTATTTTAGTGCTCATGATATGTATATGTTGTAAGAAGTGGCTATAATGTGGCAAGACATTGTTGTATCAAAGATAGATTCCTCCTCATATATATTGAGATATTCATATTTCTAAATTATAGAGAGCACAATACCTGTTGGCAACATTAACACATTGAATCGGAATGGTGAGTGTTGTTTTCGTATTTACTGTTTAGCATGCGTGTATTTTCTTTTTTGCGGGCTTTAGTAACTTGAAAACATTTGTTGTCAGTCACAATCGTTCATGATGCTGTAGGTTGTCTAATTTGAAGGCATATCGTGTTAATACTCCCCTGAACTTGAATGCCAATTGTTGATAGACAAGCTGGAATTAAATATCTGAAACCTATGTTTCATAGTGGACATAATTCGCAAATATGATATATTTCACACTCCACATCTACTGAATTTCAGTTTTTTTTTTTTTTTTTTTTTTAAATTTCCTTTAAATGAGCAAACTATTTTAGGGTAATGTGATTTAACAGGGGGTGATGTCTACTACAGGTTTTAGTTGTTCGACAAGATCTGAAGATGAGTGTTGGTAAAATTGCTTCCCAATGTGCTCGTAAGTGTATTATTATGTGGAACTATCCTAATTATTCTGATGACATAACGGACATAATTGTTCTCTTGCGTATTATCTTTGCCATTTCATGTGTTTCTGGTGTTCTATATTATTTCCATGCAGTTGATTCTTGTCAGACCACCTATCATGGTTCAGGTGGACACCAACTATCCTTTGATCTCCAAAAATCTCCAAAAATATAAGGAGACAAATGTTCTTTACGCTTGCTTTAGTGTTGTTTTTTGCTATTTCATAAAATTCATAATAATGACTTGTGTTTCTTGCAATACGGCTAGCAGATGCGGCAACTGGCTTGTATGCAGAACTGTTGCAAAGGTGATACTGTATTTTAGAACTTGTCTCTTTAAGCATTTACATTTGATATATATATACATACATATATCTATATCTATATATATATATAGAGAGAGAGAGAGAGAGAGAGAGAGAGAGAGAGAGAGAGAGAGAGAGGGAGGGAGGGAGGGAGGGAGGGAGGGTCTTGTGTGTTATTAGGAGGCCGTTTTCAATGATGGAGCTTCCGAATCGAGGGTAGGTCTTGTGTGTTATTAGGAGGCCGTTTTCAATGATGGAGCTTCCGAATCGACGATCGGCTCTATTTTACTTGATCTAGCATATTTAAAGTATTTAAAAAATAATTTGCTGATTTGTATCTGTAACTAATTTCCTGACCTTCTCTTCTTGCAGCAATCGATCTCTTCTGAGGCAATGGGAGCAGTTTGGCCAAGCTAAAATAGTTCTGTCATGCAAGAATCAACAAGAAATGTATGCAACTTGTTCTGTTATAATATTGATTCTTCTCTCCACTTCTAATTGTGATAATTCATATTGGACTAGCTGGTCTACGTTTCAAATTGTAATTTGTGGCTTCTTCCTTTTCCTTGATATTCCAGGAACAAACTGAAGGGAGCAGCAGATTGCTGCGGCCTTCCAACTCATATTGTTGCTGATGCCGGTCGGACGCAGGTGTGCTTGACCTTTTGTCACAGTAGTTAAATTAGTGTTGCTGATATTGGATTTGTACTTGACATTTAACATGCTTATAGTTTAGTGTGTTAGTTTTGGCATTTCCGAATAGTCTTATTTAGGGGCAAAGCAAAGATTAATTTAGATTCACTTTTATAGTAGGATTTTTAACTTTCAATTCTAAAATGGTAAACTACTGCCGACGCTTCTATTTTATGTGCGAGAGTTGGTTCCTGAGAAAAAATTGATGAAATGAATGCTGCATGTGGTATGCAATTATCATTTACCTTTGTGGTTCTTTGGTATGGGTGAGACCATGAACTTCTAGAGATGCTATGCAGCTCTTGGAAGATTGATGATAGAGTACTTTTGACCCCTGATAACTGATTTCACTTCATAGGTGCAAGCAGGATCTAGGACGGTTCTTGCCATCGGACCAGGTTTACTCTCATCTGTGAACTTGAATAATATGTAATGAAGTCCACTGGTGTACTTTCGGAACAAATATTTAATTAACATCTCTACACAGGAAGGAAGGCAGATATAGATTCAGTTACTGGGAAATTGCGTCTACTATAACGAAAGGCAAGGGTATGTTCAGCTTCCAAACTCTATTTTTTATTTTTCAAAATTATTACTTTGCTCTTACAATTTTCCTAATTTTGTTTATCAATTCTGACATGTATGGACAATCTCCTTTTTTCTGTAAAATTCTAAATTTTCTAATTTTTTTTATTTGGACCGTAAAGTGAAAAATGATAGTATGTGGGATACATAATGCCATTTGCCATTTTCAAGTCAGAAAACGAATCGGAGAGCAATTACTAAACATATAACATAGCACCAAATAGCTACCGTTGGAATTGAAAAATAAAATTTTAAAAAATGGACAGAGGATGGTAACTGCACGAAGAACTTAAATGTTAGCTAGCCAGTTTGTGATTTAGTTATTTGTTCTTCCTAGTAATACTTTACCTGGAAAATTTATAGAGGTGATATCAGAGTGGGGATCCTTTATTGACAAAGGGACAGATTTTATTGTGCAAATAT
This sequence comes from Aechmea fasciata, assembly GCA_025177825.1. Taxonomy (NCBI): domain Eukaryota; kingdom Viridiplantae; phylum Streptophyta; class Magnoliopsida; order Poales; family Bromeliaceae; genus Aechmea; species Aechmea fasciata. The sequence goes on from CM045936.1 coordinate 1,298,720, forward strand.
TAGTTATTAAACTTATATACGATATATGGAGCGTGGGATTAGAGCGTACTATCTACTGAATTTGGTGCGGACCTCGGAAGCTGTTTTGGGCTGCGAATGATGAATATGTAGTGGTCTCTATAGGCTATGTTTGTTTTCTTGTCTCCAGTTATCTGTAGAGATCCAGATTATAACAAAACTGAAGAGCCGCGCGCTCTTTCTAGGTTTCCTCGTGTCCAAAACTAGTCCTCTTGTTGTTGCTTATTCATTGAGATTGCTTAATAATTTCTCATTTCCATATTCTCGATGATGCTGTTTCTGTGTTGCCGCAGGGTTGGAATTTTTACAGATTTCTCTCTATCATGTACAAATAAGTTATTGTCTCCATTGATTCTTGGTAACCGGCGGGGCACCAGCAAGGCTACTCGTCATCGTACTTTGGTTTCCATACTAGGTGACAAGGTTGCAGGTAAACTCCATGAATTATCCGGGACTTTGGTGCTTATTTTTCTGGACGAGATCGGCCAAGTTCCTTTTCTTTGCCTTGCGAATCGAACAGTGGCCGTGAAGTTACTGTATATTGCTTTCTCAGCTGATTACTATTCACCGAGGTTAGTTGCAATTATAGAGAAATTTAATTATCAAAAGGTTTTACATTTTCCTTAGAACTTGTAGTAGGAGACAGTGCCCTGCACATTTCATTTGTTTTCCTAATGTATTGACATCGATGTGTATATATGTTTGGTGTATTACTAATTCGGTAGTGGTAAAGTGTCTAGGTGAGAATGGGAAAGCATTTACCTAATCACACTGCATTTTACGTGGGTTCTATTTCTATACCATTGTGTTGTATGTATTTTGCGAAGATGCGCTATGTGGCTTCTTCTTTAGCTCGTTAGATTGAATTAAAACGGTCAACGTTGCCTCGGATTAAACCTAAATCAAATCCTAGCCGCGTATTAATCGAATCCCTGTTTGGGTAGTTAAATCAGTTTCGCACAGTATTTCTACGAGTACAGCGCTTATACAGGTGATATGCAAGTGTACAACGCATGTATTATAGGCACGGTTGCGACTTGCGAAACGAACATGTGGTTCCACAAATTTTGGTCCCAGGTGTTAGTGTCACAACAATGTTATGTAACCGTTGCGTTGTATACTACGGTACAGAGTACAGAGTTAAATCTACGCAACGGATAAATTGTAACTACGCGTCTATCTAACGAAAAAGCGAAGCCGTAGTTCGAAATAACTCAAAAAAAGCCCTCGAAATTTCGAAACCAAAGTAGGGGAAGAGGAAGAGGAAGACGAAGAAGGAGAGTATATAAGAAGCTACAAGGAGAAGAGGAATAGGACTCACGACGATGAGCTCGTCCTCGCCAGCGCCGAGGAGCTCGCGCCCCGGCGCGCGTCTCCCCCCCTTCTACCGCGACCTCGCTTCCCCGATCTCCTCCCGCCACCGCGCCGGCGCTGCCGCCTCGGCCGCCGCGGCGCACGCTGACGCCGCCGCCCCATGGCGCGGCGGATTCGGCGGTGCCGCCCCCCCGCCGCCGCCGCCCCCGCCGCCGCTCTTTACCCTCGACGACCGCGTCGACTTCTCCCCCGACCCCGCCTTCGGGGAGCTCCCGCCCTCGTCGCCGAGGAGCCGGACCCCGCCTCGCCCCGATCGGCGATCCTTCTCGCGTTCCCCCTCGCTCTCCTCTCCCTCCTCCTCCTCCGCTTTGAGGATCAGGGCAGAAGCCAGCTCTTCCGGTGGGGTCGGCGATGGGGCGACGCCGGGGGCGGCGCAGAGCTCGGGGAGATCGAGTTGGATGACGCCGGAGAGAGGTAGTGGAGTGAATTATTTGGAGAAGGGGAAAGGTTCTCCAGTAGAGGGAGTGGTGGAGCCCGGGGCGTTGATCGCGCATCCGACGAACGTAAAGGTCATGGCGCTGGCGCCGCAGGATCCGGGAAGGGAGAGCGTGCCGAATGGGGGCCTGGATGATGAGGAGTGGATCACTGTGTTTGGGTACGAGAATTGCCTTTGTTTCGCACTTTTGTTGCTTTCCTTTTAAAAATAAGATTTTAGTAAGTATCTAATAAGTGTTCTGATATTATTTGTTACCGTTGATCTCCATTTTTAGATTTGCCTTCTCATGTCAGTAGGTTGCTAGATAATGTGTAGGGATTATGCTTGTTCATAGCAACATTTCATTTGTTTTCCATCTTAAAATAATTGGAACTAGTAAACTGCTTTAGCTGATTTGTGAATTTGAGGCTTCGGCATGTTAGGATTTTATCCAGATTCCTACTCTGCTCTGGTGAAGTTCCCTTTCTTATTCTAGAACCATTTGTTACTTGCAATTATGGCTTAATATATCAGTTAACATTCCTTGTATAGTTGTTGCCCATGTTTGTATCTTGAGATGCTAAAAGCTTAGCTACCATCTGTAAAAGCTTAGCTTGCTTTTATTTATCTGTGTCTGTCTGCTTTATTGCAATTTTGACCGAAGAGACTTTCTTTCTTCGAATGTCTATACTGCATTTCTGTAGTGTACGATCACTTTACATTTTTTTTTTTTTTTTTTTTGTGCTGCTTTATTCTTTGTTAATGCAGATTCTACCCAAGCGACACCAACCTTGTTCTTCGTGAGTTTGAGAAATGTGGGGTAATATTGAGACATTTACCCGGTCCAAACAATTCTAACTGGATCCATATACTCTATGAGGTAATACCTTCATCAGTGCTGCACTTCATTTCATCTTCTGTTCTATTTATGTTGAATACCATTAACTAAAAGCCATCGCATTTTATGCGAGTCCTTGCAGTTGCTATGAATCTTGCCACAACATTGATAAGGCAGTTTCCTACAATGAAATAGATGAGTTTTGCTCCTCGCATTAGTGATCCCAGCTTGCTTAGGTTGATGCCTATCCACCATACACAATAACTTTGTTTGTGATTTCAACCCGAACCAATAATCTCCGTAGCAACTTGGAGTATACTCTTATCATCATCATGTTGAACCTGACCTGCTTTTTGGTTGGCAAACCTGCTTGCTAGTTTCTGATGGTCATCATCATAATCGTCATCATCATCATCATCATCATCATCATCCAACAATTTTCCTAACTAATTTTGTTGTATTAATGCACATTTTTTTCTCTACTGTTTATAGATTTGTGATGTGCCTAGGAGGATGAGGTGCATGGGGTTTTTTTTTCCCCATAGCTGCATTGAATAATTTTCAGCTTTGAGGCATCACTAGGACAAAAGGACCCAAATAGAGCCCAGCTTCACAGCTTATTATATTTTCATAGTAATTAGATGCTTTACAGTAGTTAATTCTGTAATATCTACCCGATGTTCTTCCATCCACATTATCCTATTGAGTCTAGAGTCTTAAGGCTCTTTCGGCATTTTTGTTGTCATATCTGGTTATACTTTGTACTAAAATATAATAATTTGTTCCATGTGTTATATACTTCGCTTTATCCAATAATCCTAATTGCTACCCATTATTGCCCTTTTCCTTTATGAACTATTTGCTGCTTGGTTTTAAATTAGAAATACGATACTGCAAATAATAGCTTGCTTTTAGTTCATCTATTTCAATCTCTAACTCTCCTGTTGCCTTCTTTTGGTGTCTTAAAGCACCGCTATGATGCTCGGAAGGCTCTTGAAAAGAATGGGACTCAATTAACAAGCGCTCTTATTATCGGAGTGAAGTCTGTTGATCAGATAGAACGGCAGCTTCTAAACGAGAGGCTCAATAAACTAAATCGCGGGGGCTTCATGGTCTCCTTGCCATCAAAACCATCTGCGAAGACCACAGCTTCTTCAAGCCAATTGGGAGCTTTCCCGCGGCCCTACCACCCGAAGTCCAACACCAATGTTATCGGCGACAGTGGGCGCCGTGCAACAGGAAGCATCGCATCACCAGCAAAATCGCTCGTATCAAAAGTTGCGGACTTGGTTTTTGGGTTGTGACCCTCTTTTTTTTTTCTGAATTTTTGCCATCAATTTTTTTCCTCGAGTTTGATACTTGTTGTCCAGCAATGTTTAGGTGTGTGCGGATGTTCTTAGAAGTCAATTACGCTAAAGAAGGGAAAAATGGCTTCAGAATGGTTTAGGAGAGCTTCATAGCAAAAATAGGGAGATTGATGATGCTGTAGCTTTGTTGTGTAACTCACGGCCTGAATTTGTAGTTTCTTTTTCTTCCGTTGTTTGGAATATTTGAGAGTGGATTTTCACTCGCAATCTTCGCACTGAAATATTGCAGCTGGTTTTTGCAAATATCTAGTCCTGGAAAAAGATAAATTGGCTTTTGTCTCCCAGGTGGTGAACTTGAAATGCTGGACTCTTTTAAATGGTTTTGCAGTTCTTTCCAATGCCCTTTTCCATTCAATCTCAACTGAGACGGTTTTCCTATGTTACTCTAATATATGGATTCGGATTAGTTTGATTTTTGCACAACTAAGGGCCTGTTTACATATCGATAATTTGCGGATAGAACTCAGATGGCTTTGTGTTTGGATCAATGTACAAGCTCGGGTACAGTATTAAGTAGAGGTTAGGATTGCGCAAACCTCGCCTCTTCACTGGAAGGGGTGCAAAGCTGGGATTATCCAACTCACATTTATGCAGGAGATGGGAGCATCCAAATATGTTCTAAACCTATTTTATATATACTAAACCCAAGTTATTCAAACCCAACTCAGAACACACTCAGAATAAAACCAATTTCATTTTTATAATAGAAATTTGAGTCCTGGCTTTAGAATTCGTGTTTGGACAGCAAACATTGGATAATGCCTTTCCAACTTAAATTTTTTGGGCGAAAATTTATAATCTGTCGAATGCGGCGAGAGTAGCTGTTTCGTTGCCGTTTTCAGGTAAAGTCGGCGTTGCTCTGAGATTTCTGAACAACTGGGTTTAGGCATTACGAGGCCGATTTCAGAACTGTTGTCGGCAAATCCAGCTGTTTCGATGCCGACTTATATAGACTAGTTTCTACCGACAACCCCTCTTAAACCCGCCAACTATTACCAATTATACATCAAAACCCCTACCAAACCCCTCCCCCTCCCCGAAACCCTAGTTCTCTACCTCCACTCCGGCGACCCTCCGGCGAAGATGCCTGGACGAGCATCGGACTCCGGCGACTCCCTCGTCCCTTTCTTGCCGGAGGCCGTGGGCCCGGTGACCCACCGCGTGCACCACGGCCTCAGGCCCCCTCTCTTCCGCGTCTACGTCTCCTGGTCCCGCGGGAATAACCTCCAGGTGGCGTGCATCCGCCCCCCTCCCCCGGATTCGGAAACCCTAGATGGAACCGGCGCCCAAGGCCCCGAGGAGGAGATCGGGGGAAAGGTGGTGGAGGTGAAGCTCGGCAATGGCGAGGGGGAGGTCAGCGAAGCGGAGAGGCGGAGGATTGCTTACGGGTCCGTTGCCCCCTTCGCGCTTCTCCAGAGTCAGAAGAATCTGTTTGCAGCATCATCGAGGATGCCAAACTCTTCGATCCGCACCGAATGGTAAAACTATACGTTGTCACATCTTTGTATGAGCTTTTAAATTGAAATGCTATTTCATGTTACTTATTAGGATGTTTGGGCTTTGGGAAATTCTATTCTATGACATTAACAGATCACTCATAGCAACTACTACTGTTTGTGTCACTCTACTTCTATTCGAATGATAATGAGATTCTCTAATGGGCCTTAGTTGGAGTTACTCATGGGAGAAATTTGTGGGTGTATTTCTACAGAACGGTCCCTGGATTCATCGACATAACACAGTACTGCAAAAAAAAAAACCATGATTTGTAGTACCGTATGGCTGTTTAAAGTAGTAACATTTAGTTTTCCTGGGTTAGGAAGATGAACACATATGAAGCTCTCATGCAGTCTGGACTGTATCACCATATAGAAATAGTCTATGCATTATTTTTTAAGTAGGTAAAGGTAGTAAGATTTTGTTGTATTTCTTTTTTTCATGGCCAACAGGTGGCATCATGTTCTGGAATACAGTAATAGCATATCCAATCTTCTTGGGGAGCGAAAGCCTCTTCCTTCTGCTGTAATTGAAGATCCAAAGATGATCTTACAGGTTATTGAGTTTTACTTTGTGATGTGATTGAATTCACTGAGAACATCTGATTCTTCTCTCTTTAAATTCTATGCCACCGGTTTATGATTGTTTGTTCTGTAGTCGTTAAGTTGAATCCATAACTCTTTATTACAGCCCGGCGAGGAGCCTAAGAGTTTGAAGGCTGCATGGCAGCTCATGGAGATATTCTATGTCGATAAGCAGTTGTCGAGTTGGCTTCCGGAGTGTCTTGTTGATTGGTTAGCAGTAATGTTCCTTCTTTTGACCTTTTGTTCGTTTCTTTTTTCTTAAGTGTGGATGTGAGTATCGTGTGCCTTCCGTATTTTTCTTACGACTCCTTTCTTTGTTGTCAGGACTATGACAGTCTCTTGACCAGGACTGAAAGTACAATACATACAAAGATTTCCAGTCTCCAGAAAAAGCTTGATACCTTGAAGGTATTATTTATCTCCTGTGCAGTACTTTTTTAATCTCTAGTTCTATTTAACCGGAAAGTATATGCTGAACATGCATTTGCTAATCTATTCAATGAACTGGATTTCTAATTTGGCATGCTGATTGAATCAGAAATCACTTTTATTTGGACATACTATTTTCATAGTGATGCTTTTGTAAATGGATTATTTTCTTGTCCATTTTGCCACCCAAATTCAGAGGCAGCTAGTTAGTAGAATTAAGTCAGAATGGTTTGTTCCTATTTCCTTGATGTGTATGACCTTTGGAAATGTTCTTTGAGTGTGTGTTTCCTATTTCAATATAAAATTTGAGTGAGTAGTAAGTATGGCCAATCATTCATCACTTGAGCCTCTTTTGTGAGATTTAATCATCTGGATACTTCTCATAATGTTAGTTGCAGAGTTTCTTTAAGCTGGTGGCTGCAAGGTTGTCTAGCCTTTTCACTCTTTTAGAACCTTAGGATATATGGATTTCTGAGGCCATCTTAAGTTTGTGAAAATCTGTAGAAGATGATCAAATTTCTACTTTGAACGAAATAAAACAAGGCAGTTTCATCGAGAGTATGCTTTTCAGGTTTTTGAGGATGATCCTGATTACTGGGAAGGGTTGTCAGCAGCACTTGCAGTTGGATGGCTTGACACTGTGGCAAGTTTTTTCTTTTGATTCTCTTTGCTGGAAACTGAGTTTTACTAGAAATATACTTGGTATGATTTTATTTTGACTTGAAAATGGACTTTTCTATTGCAGGTAAAGTTGCTTAGATTACATGGATCTTATCAGTTGGATCAGCTAGACAGCCGTGAGGTTTGTATTTATAGGTCAATTTGCGTCATTGAAATTTTCTAGTAGTACTCCAATTGCTTTATATGTGTTGCATGTTGCTTAACTTATTATGAAGATCAAATTAGGTTCTGTATATTGTGACCTATTAATTTTGCTCTCTCTTGCAACCCTTTTATAAGTTCTGATGGAATTACTTCAGGACTTTGCAAGATTCTGGTTCTTTGAACATCACTTTAGCTGACTGCATTTGCATGGTGCAGATTGAAAATGGGTTGGTAGAGGCGGTTGCTGTTCTTGTTTCTACAATGCCGCGAATGCGCCCTGATTTTCCACCTGGAAGATTAGGTCAATGCTGTAAGACCAAACAAGAATATATCAAGGTATATTGGTGTAATGTCTGTATATTCTTTTAATCGAATTATCAACAAACACTTGTCTATTTCGATTTGCTAGGCATGGGAAAAATGGAGGGGTCATGTAAGTAAACTCGAAAGCAGTGCATTTTGGGTGCAATGCAGCCACCCTGAAACTCGGGATGGCTTGAGGAATTTGCTTCAGATCATGCTGGGGAACATCAAGAATCTTACTGTTGCGACTTGTCATTGGATGGAGTTGTTTATATCGCACTTTCTCTATATAAGACCGTTCACAGTGGTTAGTTACTATAAACATGTAACTTTTCTTGTGGTGGAATCTGATACTCGCAATTTTCTTTGATTTTTCTGTAACGAATCTTGCTAATCTGGGGGCAATTGAAGTATTTGCACTTATTCATGGCTGGATCTCTACTTACTTTCGTAACATGTATGATTGTTTAGGGTTTAGAAGGTATGCAAAACTTGGCTCAGAAATGTATGCAGCTGAAACCATCCTCCAATTACAATGGATTGATAAGACTTCTTACTGGTATTTTTGGAGAAAATCCAGAGGTAAGAACAAGATACATATAGTTTTTTCTTTCTTCCCTTTAGGATTACATCACCAATGACGTATTTTTATTATAGTTTTCTTGTTTTGACTTGTTAGGTTGTTTTAGCAGAATGCTCAAAGTCATTTGGATCATGGTAAGCTAAGCAATCAAATTATCAAATATGACCATCTCTTTCTATTTGGTAGTATTTTAATATTTATTTTCACATGTATGTTGGCTCTTTGTACAGGATGGTTGTTCATGCCATGGAATTGTTGACAGCTAGTAGTGATAATTTTGGTATCCTGCTGCATGAGGAACGGTATAACTTGGGAGGTATCAGCATAGAGGAACTCCATCGGCTTGGTTATGCCCAAGTTTTGTCCTCTCATCCTTTGACCTGGCAAGTGAGTTCCTTCATTTGGTTGTTAATTAGTGGTATTACCACATTGGCACGCAATTCTCTTACATGAAGTTTCTGTGTACTTCTGTGTGCTGAGTGAGATACGAGTACCCTAGAGTAGCCCTTTATTAACCTATTCGCTACTATCCTGCTGTTGAATCAAGCATCATACTAAGATAATATCAATTTTTTTTTGTGTAAATCTACTATATTTGGGAGGCAAATTTATCAAATGAAGTGCATCTTTCCCCTTATCTGTTATTTTGTGTTACAACAAAACACTAATTTGTCTGTCCAAAGCACTTGTTTAACATTGACTTACCTGTTCTCAGATTGCACCAACTTATCTAGCATCATGCCCAAAGCAAGGTCTAGGTTTGCTGGAGATTTTACTCTACAGACAGCCTGTACAAAATTATCAGTTAGTACTCAAGGTGATTTAACTTGTCACTTTACTCAGTGGAAAGGCTTCTCATAAATGCTACTATTATCTGCTTGATGATGACCTGAATCTTTTTCTGTTGACTAGACTCTGGAGATTTGTCGTTTATATGAACTGGAAAACATCAGTTCAAGCATCATGAAGGTATCTCTAAAGCACATGCTAATTTATGGGGTATCTTATCATGGTTCGGTCGTAACAAACTAGCGCTCTTTGCAGCCTTGTTTGCAAGCCAATTTGGGCATGTTGTGGGCATGTTTGGCTTATCTGGTGCTTCTGCAGAAGTGCTACTGGAGTAAAACTATTTGAAAAAGCTCATTTTAGCCTCTTGTCTGTACACTAATTGTTAGTCAACTGCGTGGTAATTGGAAGCTTCTGCTTTCTATAGAGAAACTGTTGACATCCCTTGTTCAGTTTTAAGTGGCTAACAAACTCGAACTTGAGAGGATAAGTTCTAGAGCTTAAGCTCGGTTTTGCACTGAACATGTGCTTTGGTGGCTTCAAATGGTTCTTATTTTCAAGCACTCTCATTTTTCTTTTTTCCCTTTCCTTTTGTCCTATCAGATTGCTGGCATATACCATTGGAAGCATGGTAGAAAAGGGTCTGGGGTTTACTGGTTTCAGCAAGCAGGTGACAAAGTTTCTCTAGACAGGATTGCTCAACAGCTATTTGAAAGTATTGGGAAGTCAGTCTCTGATGATAGTTTCAAGGTGCTATTTTCTTGGATGAAAAACATTTTTGCATGCATAAGTTGTATGCTGTCAACTAAAACCCTAACAGCTTTATTGGGTTCTTATTCTTCATTAGGAGGAGAAGTTTGTTCACAATTATCTCCACTTGCAATATTTCTTGTGCGAAACTGATTATTTCAACTAATTGACAGCAATGGGAGGGTTTGATTGAATTGCTTGGTTCAGATGTTGGGACTGCCGGAGGCCTTGAGTTTCTTCACAAGTACCTCTTTGTGCTTTTGTTTCCTTCTATCTCATCGTTCATGATTCATGTTTTCATTATTTTTAACAACATGCTTTGGCAACAGATATCGGGATTTTAAACGATCCCTTCAACTGGCGTTAGAAGGGAGAGCAGTCGATGCTGCTCGACAGACCATGCAATCACTTATTCAGGTACTGTTGTGTCTCTTAGCAATTAATTGCAGTCAAAAATCAGTTTACTTAATATAAATGGTCTGGCATCTACAACCAGATCATTTAGCAAAGCTATCACACTTCTGGCACTTACTAGCACTTGTCTCGTAAACTTCGAATAAATATTCTCTGACTTACATGTTATACATATGTTTTTGTTAAAGTATACTGCTTGACAGTTGATGCGACAAGATTCCTAGTAAGTTCTTGTTCTCAACTTTGACATATGAAGTATGTAGGGCATCAACAAACCTGCGATGTTTGTACATGAATGGTAGAGCCTGATTAAGAAAACAAGTCGGCATGGTTTTTTTCAGTTTAGTGATTTTCTATTTGATCTGACTCCGATATCAACATTATTCACGATATCTCAATATATGCAGCTTATGAGGAATCCGTCTACACCGCAACGTTTCTGGCTCCCTCTTTTGCATGACTCGGTAGGTCATTTACATTGATAGGTTAGCATTTATTATGTTATCAGCAATACTGCAGACCAAGTGATTGAATTAGGATTTAGAACTGGTTTTGCAAATAATTGAATTATAGTTTCTTGGTTTTTCTAGTAGTGTTATTATTTGCCTTGGAAAGGTTCCGTGTCAGTATGCAACCACATGATAATATGTTTGAGTCTGAGAACATCCACTTAATGATCAGTAGGCAGTGGTGGGAAAGGTACACTCATTATTTTGGGTCAAAGAAATTTTGGTCCATAAAAAGAGATTTCTGACGGAGGCTAAGAAAAACCAAAAAATAAGTGGGTTTTTCTGTTTTTTGAACCTTGATGCAAGTCTCATTGTCTGATTATTATTTTCTCTTTTTATTGTGGTATCCAGGTTACTTTGTTGAATTGGAAACCCCAGCCTATATTAAATGTTGCCGAAACAAATTTGCTGCTAAACAAGCTTCAAGAAGTATCCATGGCGAAGCTGCGCCCAGATTACTGCGACACTAACTTGCCACCGCACGCACTAAGCTCAGTTAGATTAGCTCTTGCCGCGAATCTTGGGCGCGCTATTCTTGAAGAATGCTGAGTTTATTCGCACTAAGCTCAGTTAGATTAGCTCTTGCCGCGAATCTTGGGCGCGCTATTCTTGAAGAATGCTGAGTTTATTCACACTGTCAACTTCATGGCTAAGCCATTCTCATTGTGGTAAATTTCGAATCCGCAGCACTACTCAACACCGATCCCTCTGAAGCTCACTAAGGAATGGAGCAGCAATGTATCATTGACGAGTAGCTTTCGACTCCGCAGCTTGTTTATTTTTGGGATCATTAGTGTAACGTTATGTGTTATTTTCTTTCATATTGGACAGGTGAATGCAGTGCACCTAATTTATGTACAATGCCATAACTTAAAAACTTTCTTGAAGAAGCTTGTTGTACAGTTCTGCTTAAATTTTTTACCAGTTTGATATGGAGAGAAGGCAAAATACTGACTAGAATTGGATGAGTTAACAAGAGATTATCTAAGAGTAGCTTATTATGTATGAAAGTTTTTTAGTATAATTATTAACAAGGAGTTTAGGTTTTGCTTATTATCTATAATTTGATAGAATAATATATTTTATCTAAAGATGATTTATCTTTAGGTTTTGCTTATTTATCTATAATTTGATAGAATAATATATTTTATCTAAAGATGATTTATTTTATTAAAAAAAAATAATTTACCCTCCTTATCAATCAAATGTACAAATTTTTTAAGTAAATTAAGAAGTATGCTGTACATGATATTTATACATTCAAATAGGTGTAGAGCTACAATGCTATTGAAAGCATAAGAGAGTTTGTGTTTTCGATTTTTTAGCCCTTTGATCAAAGATTGTACGGTTAGGATGATAGTGGTCTCTCTAGGATTGAGTGATTTTTATTGGATAATAATATTAATTCAATAGTTAAAAATGATCAAAAGGGTTGATCCAAGAGCTAAAAAATCGAAAGCACAAACTACCTTATGCTTTCGATAGCATAATAGCTCTACTCTTCAAATAGAACTTAAAAGAATATGAATTATTCAGTATCATATCCTGATCAACTATGAACAAGAAATAACGATTGAGGTTTGAACAACTTACATTTCTGCCCATTTTACAACTTAAAAAGCCCATATGAGTCCCTCAAATTAAGAGTAAAATCACATACACATGTGAATTAAGTGAAAGGGCATGGCAATTGAAAACATCAACTCCGCGACTCTTTGGTCACTTCTGAATGGAAAAATGAAACGCCGGCCGCCTCGTCATGCTCAATGATCTGGCTCTAAAAGAACCATTATCACTTCAGAAATGCATCTGGTGAGAAATAAAACAAAAAAATTAGTTTTACTACGAGTTACAAATACAATAATCTAAATATGAAGTAAATTTGTTTAAAATGTATTAGGAGATCACATAAGTAGCAAGATTTTGCTTTGCTCAGGTTTGGGAACCCTTAGAAAACATAGAATGTTCAAGCCACAGTGAACGAATGCAAAGTGGTTCAAATCAAAATGGTAATCCTGCTTACGCAATGACTTGATCATCATGCTTGATCACTTCTGATCTGAATAAACAGCATCGACGTCATCAAGCTCAAGGAGCTTGGACATAAGCTCCTTGTTTAGCTCCATAGCTTCATCATCGACCTGTTAAATAACATGAAAGGAGGGTCTTAGTGAGGAAAAGGGCGATGCTAACTTCTTATCTGAGATGTTTTATGTAATACTCCTCTATAAGCAATGGAAAATTGATAAAGAGAGCACTTAATAAAAGTTTTTGTCCATGAAACCTATTGTTTTATCTTAGAATTCTACATGCTGAGGCGGTTGGCTATAAAATGGTCTCAATTGCAATTGATGACCAGCAAGAAACTAGTAAATTCTGAACATTTAACTAATTCGTATGTGAATTTGACCTGAACTGGGTGGCAAAGAAAAAATTCTTGAAATTTTTTTACTGAAGATGTATGACAAAAGAACCAAGCAACAGACACGGAGAATAATGTCTACGAGACCTCACTAAAAGATCGAGATAGAGCAGGAATGTTGATAGAGCACCTCAAAGGGGTTCAACGGCAGTAGCTCAAACCCATTATCCTGTTCAAATGCTATTCCTTCATCTCGTAGTTTAGATAATATGACAGGGTAGTCTTCTGCTGAAGTAACAATCTTGTAATAGCTGCAAAAATTGAATCGACTATAAGAACATTGCAGCGAAGAAGCTTCCAACTCCTATCAAACTGATTTGGCTGCCACACAACACCGAACGAACTACGAATGGATTTTAAATGAATCAAAAATACTATAAGCTTCCTCAAATCTCAGAAAAATACTATAAGCTTCCTCAAATCTCAGAAAGTGAGTAATAAACAAAGTTCGGTTAAGACATCAAGATGTGTTTTGTATGTATCAGCAATCCGGTCGTGTAGGCTGGCAATAGAGAACTCAAAAACAACAACGACGATGTGACTAAGCCGGCAAATAAGGTGGGTCCTCATTCGACTAGTATTCAATAATCAAAATCGAAGTACAAAAAAGCAAAACATGATCTTCGTGTATCAACTAATCGTATATTGCCTTTAAAATCTGGACTTAAATTCTAATATCTTTTCTGTGTCACATAGTGCCAGTGCAGTTTTATTTTCATTTTCAATCGTCCGGAGTGGCAAAATGACTTGAAAATTTAAAATGATCACATCTTTCAGAAAGCTGACTCCTAATGGAGGAACATGTCAAAATTGCAAGGGATCTGACTAATTATCGGATTGAGAAGAACCTTTCTTGACGATCTTCTTCTGAGTCATCATCATAAATTGTTGGCTCAATAACATCTTCGGCACCAGAATCTAAAGCAACAATAAGCAGCTGGTCCTTGTCAGCATCAGCGGCCTTTACATTTACAACTCGAGCGCGTCTGAATTTGAACATAATAGACCCAGGATCAGCCAATTTTGCTCCAGAGTCCTTCACCACACCTCGGACAGCAGCAACAGATCTTGTTATTTTGTCAGTAAGAACCTCGACAACCATACCAACTCCACCAAACCCGTATACCTGATTCATCATAAAGAGATGGGCTATACTACATATAAGATGCAAAGCTCATATGAAGCTATAACACAGCATTACTAATGTACCTCGTAGAACTTTTCAATATAAGTCTCTTGGCCTTTTTCTGATGCTTTTTTTATGTTACGCTCCACGATTTCCTTTGGGATGTCGAGCTCTCTAGCTTTCTCTAGTATGGCTGCTAAGTTGGTGTTTGACGATGGATTTGGGCCGCCTTTTTTGATGCTGCATGATATATAATTTTTTTTAATATGCCATAATATATGCATATATAATGCAAACCATTTGCACGAAGTATGAAAACTAAAATTTTTGAGGCTGAAAATTGATATTCAGCTTTTCTTTTTTCTTTAATTTTTATCAGCATTCAGTTTGCATTCTAGACATATTGTTCCACATTTCACTTTTTTAAGCTAGCTAAGGCTTTGATGCTCTGTTCAAAAGACTAACGACGAGTTTTTATTACATTTAACAATGCCACAAATTTATCATAAAGAAACAGCAGAGATTAATATGAACTTACGCAGCAACAATTTCTTTTCCGATTTTGCTGTTGCGCTTCATCTTCTTCAGATTTTGCGCATCCTGTGAAAAACGCGATCTTATGTACTCAGCCCAAAAATGATTAAAAAAAATGTTCCGGAATTGTTAATAAGACTCCAATACTTACGAGATGCGATTTTCCTTATTTCGAGTTTGATAAGCTTCTTTGGCACCTAAAATTATAAAATGCTTCTAGTATACAAACATTTCTCTTTCACAACCTCCTAAATCAGAGTTCTCATTAGCAAACCACTTCAAATTTATACAACAGTAGTTGTAAATTTTCAAACTTGATACTGCCAAATAAAGTTTCCGAACATTCACAGTTACAATAAAGCATCCAATGATGTGTTGTATCCATACCATTTGATCTAATAAAGGCCACTTTAACTGTAGAGTAGAATTTATAAGAAAAAAATTAGCAATTTAAAAAAAAACCTACCTTTCTACCGGCAATCTTACAAGAACGCCTCCCCATACAAACCGGTTGAGACGTCCAAATCCTCCTCGCTCTGTGGGCGCGGCCAACATCGTGAAACGGTGTACACCGCGAACTCCTCTCCAACAATCCAATCCCTAACTCCCCCAAAAAAGAGAGAAACGAGATGAGCTTTGTGATCAAATGGAGTAGAAGAAGAGGTCGAGGGAGAGCACGAACCAGGGAGCGTCAATAGGTGGCTCCTGAGGGAGGAGAGGGAGACCCTGTGGACGAGAGCGCCGAGGGCTCTCGCCGTAGTAGACATGGGCGGCGCCGCGGAGCTCGTTCGCGTCGCGCGCGCCCGCGACGTGCTCGACGAAATGCCTCACCGAGTCGATGAGGTGGGCTCTCCAGAAGAGCGACGATTGGGCCCGGAGTTACAGACGTGGGCTGTATGTGGACCCCTCCGAGGCTCCGAGTCCGACCCACCCAAAAAGGATACATTTTCCTTTTTTTCGAAAAAAAAGAGAAAAATCTGGTCGGCTACGTGGCAGCTTCTGGATAAATCTCGAATTCGCACCAACTCATATCCGACCGTCCGAACACCTGATCGTCCCGTCCCATCCAAGCTCCTAGAACTCTCCCGCACCATCCAGTACCTTCTCCGACGAAACCGAAACTAACCTCCTCCTTCCAGAGTAATGGCGAATCATCTTCTCCGGTTCTCCCTCTCCTTCTTATACCCCCTCCCCTCCACTCCCCGCATCCTCAGATCATAAACACGCAACAAACAGCTCACGAATACGCATCGAAGCAATTCCACTATTCAATCTCGCGCAGTTCTACCGAAGCTAATAACAAGCGAAGCTAGCGCTAGAGCGCCATGAATCCCGACAAGTTCACGCACAAGACGAACGAGGCGATCGTGGCGGCGCACGAGCTCGCGCTGGGAGCGGGCCACGCGCAGCTGACGCCGCTCCACCTCGCCGCCGCGCTCGCCGCCGACCAGGGGGGCCTGCTCCGCCAGGCCATCACCAACGCCGGCGGCGGCGCCGGCGCCGGCGAGTCGTTCGAGCGCGTGGTGAACCACGCGCTGAAGAAGCTCCCTCGCAGTCGCCTCCCCCCGACGAGTTGCCCGCGTCCACGGCGCTGATCAAGTGCCTCCGCCGCGCGCAGTCGTCGCAGAAGTCGCGCGGGGACTCGCACCTGGCCGTGGACCTGCTCGTGCTCGGCCTCCTCGACGACCCGCAGATCGCCGACGCGCTCAAGGAGGCCGGGGTGAGCGCCGCGCGCGTGCGCGCCGAGCTCGAGAAGCTCCGCGGCAAGGAGGGGCGGCGCCGCGTGGAGAGCGCCTCCGGGGACTCCAACTTCGAGGCCCTCAAGACCTACGGCCGCGACCTCGTGGAGCTCGCCGGCAAGCTGGACCCCGTCATCGGCCGCGACGAGGAGATCCGGCGCGTGGTCCGCATCCTCTCCCGGCGCACGAAGAACAACCCCGTCCTCATCGGCGACCCCGGCGTCGGCAAGACCGCCGTCGTCGAGGGCCTCGCCCAGCGCATCGTGCGCGGGGACGTGCCCAGCAACCTCCTCGACGTCCGCCTCGTCGCGCTCGACATGGGCGCGCTCGTCGCCGGGGCCAAGTACCGCGGCGAGTTCGAGGAGCGCCTCAAAGCCGTGCTCAAGGAAGTCGAGGAAGCCGAAGGGAAGGTCATCCTCTTCATCGACGAGGTTCACCTCGTCCTCGGCGCCGGCCGCGCCGAGGGCTCCATGGACGCCGCCAACCTCTTCAAGCCCATGCTCGCCCGGGGCCAGCTCCGGTGCATCGGCGCCACCACGCTCGAGGAGTATCGCAAGTACGTGGAGAAAGACGCCGCATTCGAGCGCAGGTTCCAGCAAGTGTACGTCGCGGAGCCGAGCGTCGCCGATACCATCAGCATTCTCCGAGGGTTGAAGGAGAAGTATGAAGGCCACCATGGTGTTCGGATCCAGGATCGGGCCCTCGTCGTTGCCGCGCAACTCTCCAGCCGCTACATTACAGGTAAGCTCGTTGCTGGTTCCAGTTCCATGTATTCATTTATATTTATTTATATGTTGATTTTTTATGCTGATTAATCTCTTCTGTTGTTATGACTCCTGAAAAGGTCGGCATCTTCCTGATAAGGCCATCGATTTGGTGGACGAGGCTTGCGCGAATGTGAGGGTGCAGCTCGACAGTCAACCGGAGGAGATCGACAACCTCGAGAGGAAGAGGATACAGCTCGAGATCGAATTGCATGCTCTCGAGAAGGAAAAGGATAAAGCGAGCAAAGCTCGGCTCGTTGAGGTCGGTATTATTATCATTTCTGAAACATACATTCTCCGGCAACGAAATTTGCTCTTAGAAGAAGCTCTAACATGATTCTGTGTTGTTTGTTTGTTTGTTTTCAGGTTAGGAAAGAGTTGGATGATTTGAGAGATAAGCTGCAGCCGCTGAAGATGAAGTATCAGAAGGAGAAGGAGAGAATCGACGAGATCAGAAGATTGAAACAGCGCCGAGAGGAGCTACTCTTCACTTTACAGGAGGCGGAGAGAAGATATGATTTGGCCCGGGCCGCTGATCTCCGCTACGGCGCTCTCCAAGAGATTGATGCTGCAATTGCCAAGCTCGAGGGTGATACCAATGAGAACTTGATGTTAACCGAGACTGTCGGACCCGAGCACATTGCAGAGGTACTCCCATTAGGAACTCTTATAGAGGTTTTATTCTGGTTAATCAAATTTAGCTCCTGCATTCTCAAAATACGGGAAAGAAAAGGAAAAAAAATGTCTATGAAGTTCGACAGGTCCGTAGGTCAATTTTGTCACTAGAAGAGTTAAAACCATAACAATTTAGTTCATGAAATTAGATAACCTCTAATGTTTAATACTTGTTTCACTTCTCGTTTAATTTTGAATCTTCTTCAAGCTCTATGAAGGATTGTTATAGCTAAGGATAATTTGCAGTTAACCTTTCTTTTCAATTCCATTTTTTTGTTTCCTCTATTGTGGTATGCTGAAATTTTGTTTACTTTACAGGTGGTGAGCCGGTGGACGGGAATTCCGGTGACCAGGCTCGGCCAGAATGATAAGGAGAGACTGATGGGCCTGGCGGAGCGGCTGCACAAGAGAGTGGTTGGACAGGAACTCGCGGTCGATGCGGTGGCGGAGGCCGTGTTGAGGTCCCGTGCCGGCCTTGGCCGGCCACAGCAGCCGACCGGCTCATTCCTCTTCTTGGGGCCGACCGGCGTCGGCAAGACGGAGCTTGCTAAAGCGCTCGCAGAGCAGTTGTTTGATGATGAGAACCTTCTAATTCGCATCGACATGTCAGAATATATGGAGCAGCACTCGGTCGCCCGACTCATTGGTGCGCCACCGGGGTAAGTATTTCTCTCTTGGTTTATATAGCTTGGGCATGACCAGAAAGTGTCCATTTGTGTAGAGGGCTGTGAAGAAACTTGAATATTTTTTGTGGAAGTTGTCTTAGCAAAACTTCTTAGAAACAGAATCTTTAACTTGGAGTGAGAAACTATTTGAGAAGAAGCTAGGCCAAATTGACACAAATTGACACTAACTAGTCTCTACTAGTCTAGTCTAGTGTTTTATCTGGGTGCTTATGCTATTCTATCAAAATGTAGGTATGTTGGCCATGAGGAAGGTGGGCAGCTTACAGAGCAAGTGAGGAGGCGACCGTACAGTGTCATCCTTTTCGACGAGGTGGAGAAAGCGCATGTTGCAGTCTTCAATACCCTTCTTCAGGTCCTCGACGATGGTCGATTGACCGATGGGCAAGGGAGGACTGTCGACTTCACCAACACTGTCATCATTATGACTTCAAATCTGGGCGCCGAGCACCTTCTTGCTGGAATGGTGGGCAAATCCACTATGCAGATTGCTCGTGATCGAGTCATGCAGGAGGTAATGAATCTTTGTGCA
This sequence comes from Aechmea fasciata, assembly GCA_025177825.1. NCBI lineage: Eukaryota > Viridiplantae > Streptophyta > Magnoliopsida > Poales > Bromeliaceae > Aechmea > Aechmea fasciata. The sequence goes on from CM045936.1 coordinate 1,317,887, forward strand.
ACCTTTTTCTTAGCAACTTGTTTGAGCTGATAGATTCGAAGTTTTTCTCCCAAACATAGTAAAATATTACCGGGAATTTATGATCAGATCAAACTGAAATATACTACAATAACCAGGCATAATTATTCGCGCCCCTCTGTCGAGCTAATTTATCCCTTAGTGTAGTTGGTTTATGCCTGTTATTGTTTAGGTTATTGCTGCAACCAATGTAAGTTTCCCCTCTAATTTCAAACCTTGTATAGCAGGATTAGAGATTTAAAATTAGCTTGTTTCCGTTTAGTTTGCTGAGTTTATTTTGCATTCCAACCAATTCATTCGGTTTATTGTGTTCAGGTGAGGAAGCATTTCAGGCCAGAGTTACTTAACCGATTAGATGAGATAGTGATATTCGATCCACTCTCTCATGAGCAACTGAGGAAGGTCGCAAGGCTTCAGATGAAGGATGTTGCCGCCTTGCTGAGAGGGGTGTCGCCTTAGCTGTGACTGATGCTGCTTTAGACGTGGTTTTGTCTGAATCCTATGACCCTGTAAGTTTCCTTTTACATCTTAATACTGAAATTTTAAATTGCTGGTTTACTGTAACTTGGACTGAATCGTCGCGAAACAATTGTTGATTCCGGGCGTTTGCAGGTATATGGTGCTAGACCGATTAGAAGGTGGCTGGAGAAGAGAGTGGTGACGCAGCTGTCGAAGATGTTGATACGAGAGGAGATTGACGAGAACTCTACTGTGTATATTGATGCTTCTCCTGGGGAAAAGGAGTTGACATATACGGTGGAGAAGAACGGCGGGATGGTTAATGCAGCGACAGGGCAAAAATCAGATATCCTGATCGAGATCCCGAATGGTATTGCAAGGAGCGATGCTGCTCAAGCAGTGAAGAAGATGAAAATAGAAATGCCGGACGAAGATGGCATCGACATGGACGAAGAAGAGTGAAGTTTTCTCGATGGAAGACAAACAGTGGAGTTTAAATAAATAAAGCTATTAGCAATGGTCCTTCAGGACAAATTCTGTGATCTTCTTGTTGTCGACTTCTTCTTGTGTTAATTTCGTTTTGTGGCGTTTGCGCACTTTTTGTCTCTTCAAAGCGAGGAACTGGACCTTGTAATGGTGATTTACCAGTGGTAATTGAAGTGTAAATTCCTCCTTTTGTATTACTTAACCTTCTCGTTGTGGTGAGTAGTGTGGTTCCCATGATATTTTTTGAGAGGTTTCTATAGTTTCAATAACCAGAATTTTGGTTTTCCTAGTTGGATATAAAGATCAAATGAGCTCTCAACTGAATTTCACATTCTACCTGAACATTTCTTGTGCTCTATAAACACACAATTTGGGAGAACAAAAGTGCTCGTTAATTTACCATATATTACGATATCTTTGTACAGAAGCTCTACAACCTTTCTCACACTATGAGATGTACACTAGTTGTATATATATATATATACTTCTTTGATCACACAAAACTACTTGATTCATCTAGGAAAATTACACAAAAGCTTATTTCGTAGCCATATATAGTTAGCAGCAAAAGCTAATTTTTTCTGGGGATCCAACAACCGTGCAACCCGTAAGGGAGGCCGTACGGGAATTTGGCGCGTGCGATCTCTTCAAATGTGGAACCATCCAGAAGCAGAGCGTACCCTTCTCCATTTTTGGAGCTCACCATGGAAATAACAACACCTGGAAAATAGATCAAATTTTATTTGGATTTAGCGAAAACAGATTGTACAGTAAATTTAGAATTCAATTTTGAAATCACTGCAAAAATTAAAACTTAAAGCAGTTTCAGATGAAATTCTCAAACATGATTGCAGTGGCCCTTGCGCCACAGTCAAACTCTCAAGCTTAGTAGAGCAACAAGAGTAGTGAAAAATGCGACTCACCGTCGTCCTCCGCGACCGCTCCCGGCCTAGCCACGAAGAAAGGCTCCGACGGCACCGCGCCATCTTCGTGCCAGTTCTTCGCCGTCTTCTCGACAAGATCAACCTGAAAAGCAATATTTAAGCCCAAATTCAAACCCACAGATTTATCCTAACTAACTAATTTGCATGTATATATAAAAAACAAGTGGGTGGGTGATTGCTTTATACTCTCCATATGTTATACCTTTGTGACTGTGTTGGGGAAGTTGCAGGGGCGTTGGGCTCCACAGGCGTATGCGTATCTATATTTTTTCCCCAAGTGTGCTGGGTTTATGCTGCACATGTCCATCCCTCGTCCGTGCTCGTTTGGGTCCAGTGCTGCGTCCAATTCCCCTATTGGGCTCCCATCCAACGGGATTCTGAACCTTCCCACCCTAATCACACACCCCGCAAAAAAAAAGAAAAATATCAGATTCTCAATCCATGGAATAAGAATCTATCTCTTTGAAGTGTTGACTTAAAAGTGATCTCGGAAGGTCATGTAAGGCGTATTCGAAATGGCGTTAGTTACGTATTCGAAAGTGGCGTGAGACGCTGCAAATAATGCCATCATTAAGTAAATTGGTTCGTTCGCCGAAGTACAGAGTTTTTACAATTAATACGCTTCAGCTTTGCTAAAGGATTCTTGAGACCATAACAGCTAATTATTAAGTGAGTACCTGGCGTCAGGTAGGACGTCCAGGCCGGTGAAAGATTTGAGATTCTGGAGGCGAAGTTTCTCGAGGATGGAGGTGTCGGCGTAGTGCTCGCAGCAGTCGGCGACGATGGCGGTGACCCGGCCGTCGCCGTCCTCCTCCTCGTATGCGTTGATGAAGTGGAACGTCACGAACGGCGGCACCTCCACACTTGCCACCTGTCCGGCCGGTTTCAGTAACAGAACCACAAAAAGATCAGTCCATTTTTCTGGATTTTAGTTTTGTAAGGATTTAGAGATGAAATGGGCTTACAATTTTGCCGCTGGCCTTGCACATAACGTGCATGTAGCTCCCGCTCTCCGGGTGCCATTCGAACTTGTACAGCGGCGTCGGCTCCGCCCTCAGCAGATTCCGGGCGCAGTACCGCAGCGGCATCTCCGGCACCACCACGTAGTGCTCCGTCACCGGAAACGAGTGCACCCACCCCGGCGCGTGCCCGCCCCGGCAATTCACCCTCCCGATCACCTGTCAAATGTATAATCAATACGTATACTGTGAAACAACCGTTGTACTCTAAAAGCTTAAGTTGTCAGAGAACGGTATTTAAATATTTTTATATTTATCACTCCCCCTCACGTTTGGACTCGAGACTTTTTGGTCGGCCAATGACGTGGGCTTGAATTAAATGGGAGAAAATTAATAAGCTAGGAGCCTGACGTGACTCGAACTCAGGACCTCCTACTCTGATACCATGTGAAATAACCGTTGTACTCTAAAAGCTTAAATTATTAGAAAACGGTGTTTAAACATTTTTATATTTAACATATACGTAAGTATTTTTACGTGTTGTTATTCAAAATAATGCAGTTGGCTAAGAGCTTGATGATCGGTATATTAACTACCTTCCTCTCGTTGCTCCCGGGTACCATCCTGACGACCAGGTACCCGGGGCGGAGCAAATCGGGCAAGAGGGTGACGAACTCTTCGGCGGTGACAACTGGGTGCGCCGAGTGAATCAGGCTGCCGAGGCCGTCGGAGAACTCGAACTTGCCGACCGTGTCCAGCGTGTCGGGGTCGATCTCTATCGACCCCTTGACCGTCTCCGTCAGGCACAGCACGCGGCCGTCGCCGAGCACGACCACGCCAGTGTTGGCGTTGTCGGTGAGGGAGCTCCCCGAGAAGAGGCTCGCCAGCTCGCCGACGTAGGCGAGGAAGTTCTCGGGCCTGGGGGCCTCGGAGAACTCGCGGTAGCAGAGGCGGCGGTTGCGCTTGGCCGCCGCGTAGGCCGCCGACTTGAGCTGACGGTGGGCGGCGGCCACGCGGCCGCCGCGGAAGGAGAGGCGGACGAGCGTGGCGTAGCCGTCGAAGAGATGCCGGAACTCGTGCTCGTCGATGTTCCACACCCCCGGCCCATTCCGGAGGTACGTGCCGTTCTACAAATTAAGCTTCTATACTATTAAAAGCACAAACTCATGCAACTCATTGGCACATCTAGTTTGGAGCTTAGAATAAAAGTTTAGAAAAAAATTTAAATACCATCTTTATGATTTCGTGTTTTTCACTTTAATATTACGTAATTTAAAATATATTATTTATATACTCTATAAAGTTAAAAGCATATAATACTAAAGTAAAAATGCAATAAATTAGTGTACTAAAATAAATATTCAATCAATTATAGGTAAAATATTTAAAATTTTTATATATAATTTAATGAAGATTTGAAAATGTTGACGGAAAAAAAAAATAAAACAATAAAATATTAAAATATATATTTTAAACTATACTGATCTTAAAATAAAAAAACGCGAAACTATCGAGTGATATTTGAAGTTTACCTAAAACTTTATTATAGAATCATTAACCGTAGGCTATAATTAAAGTACTGTCCATTAAGTTAGATATTTTCGTACACTTTTTTACAGTCGTAATGATTAATGTCGGGGCAATTTCAAAAAGGAAGCATATATAAGCCCATCTCTATTGATTATTGTCGCCTAAAATCCCGACAAAGATCTAACCTCGTATTAAACTAAATATAACCAAATGGAATCTACTTAATAAACTAGAAAATTTAGCAATTTTTTTTTTTTTTTTTTTTTTTTTTTTTTTTTTTTTTTTTTTGAGAAATAGGTGGCAGCATTTCACGTGCGTTATTTAGTTTAGAAATAGATTTAGTGAAATGTGAATGTTAGGATTGTTTAGGGTACCGATCTGACGGCAAAGTCGCTGCTACTTTGCATTTGAGGCGATTAGAGTAATTTAGCAACTTCTTATTATACAGTTCTGTATAAGAACATCATTAAAAAAGAAGAAGAAGAAGAAGAAGAAGAAGCAGCTTCGAACGTGGCCAAACCACTCTCCTCGATAGTGAAATCAAATCAGCGTTGTGGTCCCTTCATTATATATAGATCCTATCTATTTATTAATTTAAAATTGGTTGTAAGATAGGAAATTTTAAAAAATATATAAAAGAGATCTTAAGATATGGCTTCGACACAACATCACTTTGAGAGTAGGGTCAGCGCTCTCACGTAGTTTAATTATTTTGTTGTTTGAGTGTGTGTGTGTGTGTATATATATATATATATATATATATATATATATATATATATATATATATATATATATATATATATATATATATATATATATATATATATATATATATATATATATATATATTTTTTTTGAAAGTGACAATCATATATAAGGTTTACCCCATAGGAATATAATTAATTATCTCAACAGATGACAAAACGTTTATGCAACTTTATTTGATCTAATACAACATGATATATGTTTATTATTAATAAGACTATGTATTGGAGCTATTTCTTGTTTTTTTTTATATTCCAAACAATTCCAAGACAAATAATGGGTTCACATTAAACTTGACAACCACTTAAACCAATTAGCTAATTATTTGTTCTCTTAATTATTATCGATCTTCAAACGTACAATTTAAGTTAATATTCTTCTCAAATTAGGAATTCAAACAGACTTTTATTGAATATAATCTACTATAATAGTTCTTTAATTATCAGCTTAAACTTATAATTTTACGTCGATCGATCTCTTATGATCATTTTAAGAAGGCGAGAACATTCAATAGTACTTTGGTAAGAAGCTTCTTATCATATATATATATATTAGCATACAATTAATTTGTATGGAATCATACAAACTAAAAACATGCATGGAATTAATCATATATATATATATATATGATAGATCATACGTATGTTTATTTTAATTACCAGCCAAAGTGGTATCTCCCCCTCTACCTCCAACTCCCCCTCCCACCTCTCCTGCCTAACACTCCTCCACGCCGCGAGCTTCTGCACTCCTCCGCGCTCCGTTTCGACCGGCGGGAGGGGAACGACAACGCACGGTTCCGTCGCGACACTCGCGGCGAGGGGCTCGCGCGGATTGCCGCGACGTCGGCGGCTGTTCGGGTTTACATGACCGGGACTCGCTAAGATGGACCGAGTAGAGTGTAAGCGATGTAAATAAGAAGGAAAAGGAACGCGGGGTCGAAGAGGAGGGGAGAGCACCAAAGAGGCCATTAAGGAGGGAGCTAGAGAGAGTGTAGAGAGTGTACTTGTGAGATTTGGTTTTGAGTTGAAGCGAATGTTTGGATTCTGTATGGGTATATATAGAGGGCATGGGAATCTCGTGAGGTGGAATTCTCATTTGCTACAGGACGAGTTCCGTTTCTATATATGCTTCTAATGTAGTCCACTCCGGGTTATTTTTGGAATCTTATAATGTGCCACCATTTAAGAAATTCAAAAATTACTTAAATACCCTCTAAATCCAATTCTATAATTCTTTAAAAAAAAAAAAAAAAAAAAACACGTTACCTGCTTTATCTATCAGTAAGAGAGTTTACTACGGCTCTAAAAAAACAAAAAAGGAATCTACGAGCGAAACGCGCGAAAAGAAAAAAAAGAATTCAACTGGAAAATGAAACATGATTTCAAAGTATGTCATTTTGCTATTATATATATATATATAAAATATAAAATTATGCTATTATATTATTAATAGTACAAAATCTTGATCTTTATCGAGTTTTCGGCCGTTGGAATATAAAAATTATATGTGCTGTTAAAATAATAGTGGTCTCTTAAGGGTTAAGTAGGTGTCGATAATATCAAAATTTTGATACTATTAATAGTATAGTAGCGAGACTTATACGGCGGTGTTTGGTTAGGAGATAGGAATAGGAATAGACCCTTATCTCTCCTTTATATTCAAATGCTAATTCTTTATTCGAGAATAGTAATTTTTGCTTTTTTCCATCAACACCTCATTTTTTATATAAAACTGCATAATATTTTTCTTATCTCCGGAAACAACTTAATTTTTATCCAAATGTTATTTTTCTTATCCTCATACTTTTATCTATCCCTGTAATATAGCTAGTTCTTGTTTATAACCGAACCAAACGGTACCATGTAGAATTTTATATATATATATATATATATATAGAGAGTCCTATGGTGCTTGTAAAAGCACCAAGTATTTGGTCTTGTGATTTTTTACCGCTAGATCTACATCTTTAATCATTTTCATCCGTTAGATTATACTATTCAACCAACCACCCACTTAACCCAAGGGGGCCCACATCATCCTAACCGCACATCTATTAATCTAAAGGCTAAAAACTTACAAGTACCAATCACTTGATACTTTTAAAAGCATAGGAGCTCAATTCTATATATATATATATATATATATATATATATATATATATATATATATATATATATATATAGAGAGAGAGAGAGAGAGAGAGAGAGAGAGAGAGAGAGAGAGAGAGAGAGAGAGAGTAGAGATGGTGCTTGTAAAAGCACCCAACTTGCTTGTGAATTTTTACCGTTAGATCTACGTCTTTGATCATTTTCACCGTTAGATTATACTATTCAACCAACCACCCACTTAACCCAAGAGGGCCCACATCATCTTAACCTCACATCTATAAATCCAAGAAATTTAAAAACTTACAAGACCATGACTTTTAAAAGCATAGGAGCTCAATTATATATATATATATATATATATATATATATATATATATATATATATATATATATATATATATATATATATATATATATATATATATATATATATATATATGTTTAATTTCTTATAACATTAATATAATAAAGTGCGTTTAGTCTTGCCGAAAGTTTTTGGCGGGTTTGAATGGTCTTGGTTAAGATGATGTGAATCCTAGAATTAAGTGGTGGTTGGTTGAATAGTATGATCTAACGGGTGAAAATCATCAAAGGGGTGGATCTAACGGTGGAAAACTTAGTAGCAGAGTCTTCGTCTTTATTGATAAGCTATATATATATATATATATATATATATATATATATATATATATATATATAGTGACGTTGTACCTCTCTGTTTGATCGAGGTTTGGAAAACTGATACATTAAGGATCAATTCCTAAGCTGAGCAAAAAATTCTCTAATATATAATTAAGTGCTGAGTGAAAGGCACACACATAATAGCAGCTCCACCAACTTGGTTGATTTGATATGTTCAAACTAGTGGTGGACAGTGTCTAAATTAAATTCCTTGTTGAGATTTTGCCTCCTCCAATGGAGCTTAGTGTGCACCAAAGCTTGTTTATTTATTAATTAAAGCAAATAAATAATAAGCATAATTAATTGTAGTTGTTGGAATCATGCATGACATTTTTTAATGGTAGCTAGGTTAGATGATTTGACGCATTCATTTATGCATGTTTGTTTTTAAAAACCCTCCTACCAAAATTATATACTTAATTTCTATCTTATACCATGACAATAGTACACAAAGATGATGCAATAGTCCACTAATTAAAACGATGTGAGAGACACTTAATTATGCAATGGATTAATTTTATTGTTCAATAATTATATGCGGCTCTAAGTTAGAATCTAATTAGAAAAAGTTCATTAAAAAAGGAAAAAAAAAAAATCTTTGCAAATAATTCATTAGAATATGCTAGATTCTAGTTCATTCAGTTTGTCACCAACGTAATAATTAATGTGAATTTAGTATGGGCCCTTCACAATTTGTATAGAGTAATGATTTGGATGCCCTATATATATATATATATATATATATATATATATATATATATATATATATATATATATATATATATATATATATATATATAAATATGATACACCAAAGTGTTGTCATTTCATTGGGAAAAAAATGATTATTCTTTTACCTCTATTTTTTTTTTTTTTACCATGCCTTGTTTCAATTTACGGCAGATGTTATATTAGATCATATTTAAATGTATGAATATTTTATTTTAGATATTTATTTATTTTATTTAATTTTTAAAAATTTAGTATATAATAATTAAAAATGTGATGAAATATTTAGAATGAAATTTTATATTTTATCTTAAAGTTATTTTTAAAAAATAAAATAAACCACCTCGTAAGTGAAATATATTATCGTATTAAATTATGAATAATAAAACTTTTGAAGAAATAAAAATTAATTCTTTTAATTATAATTAAACTGAAAAAAACTTTACACCGAATAAATTATTTTTGAATAATTTATTCCGACATTCAAAATTTTGACCTTATAGAAGACCCGTTAGGTCATGCTATTCAACTAACCATCAATTTAATTCTAGAGGGCTCACATCATCCTAACTGCACATCTCTCAATCTGTTAATAGCATAGTAGCTAGCCTAGTTCTAGAAAATACATTACAAATGTGGCTATTCTTTTTCATGTAATAGAATCAAACTAACCTCAAATAGCTTAAATATGAGACTTGTTGGATATATTGTTATTGGATATCTTGTTATGTATAATCCAAATAATATATTCATGTTGGATATATTGTTTTAATATAATCCAAATATTATGTTACATAAAAGCGATAGATGAAAGCGTATTAAGACCCATATTAATTGGAGCCCAATAACTTATTTATTAACCCTAGGATTTTTCAAATTTGAAGGTATCTTGTTGAGTGTTAACTTGATGTCTCTTGGTGTAATACTTCAAACCTCCAAAAACTTCATCTAAGTCAAACTTAAATATGTGACTTGATTTTAAACATGCAAAATTTCGTTTATGGATGGTTCTGAATTAGACACCACCACTACACTGCTAAACTAAATAAAATAATCATTATTTTTTCAAAAAAAAATATTATAAACTTAATTTATTTTCAAAACAAAATTTAAATTCGATCTGATAATCCAAACTGGGAGCTAAAATAAAAGAAAAAATTGATAGTTATATAATATATAGTTTCTCTTCTTATTCTCTCTTTTGAATTTTTTTCTCAAATTTTTGCGCTTTTCATAGTTAATTTCTACGGCCAAAATTATTCAATTTCTATCTTTTTGGCCTTTTTCTATAGTCTTTTAATTAATTACTGGTTATTATCTTCTACATTTTTCTTTATTATTTTTTGCATGATTATTTATATTTAATCTTTTTTTTTTAAAAAAAAACTATAGGCACACTCAAAAAAAAAAAAAAAACATTACAAGGGTAAAAACGACAATTTACTTATTGGATTCTTCAAGTGCTACATGATTTGCCATATATATATAAATATAAAAAATTAACGGCTTTCCATAAGCGGTGTGGAAGTGAAATGGTAAAAGGAATCTCGGATGGATTCCTCACGACCATCCATAGTGGGAAAGAGGCGACGGTGGGCAAACGACATGCCCCTCCTTTTTCTTTTATTTTGTGTGGGACTTTTTCGCCCACTGCAATCATTCTGTTTCAAATCAAAAATCTTTTTTAAATTAATTTTATATATTTCTCTTTATATATATTATATATTATATTTTTATCGATATAGATACTTTCATATTTATAAATTTTCGGTCATCGAAAAAAAAATATAATATTGATATTTTAGAGTTCAGTAAAGTACCGTTTGGTTCGGATATAAACGATAACTATTACGGGAATAAGTACAAAGTATGGGAATAAGAAAAATAACGTTTGGATAAAAATTGGATTGTTGCCGAGGATAAGAAAAATATTAGATAGTTTTATATAAAGAATAGAGGTGTTGGTAGGAATAACCGAGAATTATTATTCTCGGATAAAAAATTAACGTTTGGGTATAAAGGAGAATAAGGACCTATTTCTATTCCTATCCTCTAACCAAACGGTGCCTAAATAATTAGTTGAATAGTATATTTTAACGGATGAAAATGATCGGGAATATAAAAAAATCTATAATATAATAGGCGAACTTATATATTATATATTATATGTTTCCAATAATTAAATTATTTAATTAATGTTGGTATACACATTCGTGCCGTTCCTTGGACAATTATTTTGATACCTAACCTAGTGGACGCCCCAAAATTTGGAGGATATATTAATTTAATATTGGAATCTTTAATTCATGGGGACGTTGATAACAATAACTATGCCTAACCAATTAATTGTACATTTATTGGATGTTTAATAGAAGAATATTAAGTAGATTATGAGTATGATAAATATTAACTTTATATAATCTACTATTACGATAGAATAAGGCCCCGTTTGGATGCATAGTTAGAATACCGCTCTTTTATCTATGCTTAATTCGCATCTCTCTAGAGTATACATAATAATTTAGGTAAGTTTTGATTTGTGATTGGCTCGAATGCGATAGCTATTCTGTTTATTTGCAACAAAGCAATTAATGGAGTATTTTTCTTTTTTCTTTTATTTTGTGCGTATTTCTACGTCTGTATATGTGTAATGTGTGTGTGTGTGTGTGTGTGAGAGAGAGAGAGGGGTTTTTGCTAGTAAAAACAATTGAAATATCTTAAGATACAAAATCAGATAAAGCTTGAGAACCAAACAATTAATCAACTATAATTAATAAATAAAAAAAGTGCTATGGCCCAAGAACTTATAGGTATAGTGTTTTCTCCATGTTCTCCAATTTGAGCAGTTTTGTGTTGGGGTGCCCGACACGGCCAGGTTCCCCCCACTGGGAAGCAGCTCCTGATCAATTCATACATCAAAATAATTGAGAATTATATTCGCGCAGACCCATTCCGATTCGGTCGCTTGCTTGATTGTTTTCAATGAACTTAACGGAAAAATGTACGTAAAACAACCGGGTTTCAAACTTGAGATCTCAGGTATCAATTATCGTGTCTTTTACCACACCAATGTTAGAAACTATCGATCGGTTCCTCATGTGGGACTATTGCATACATTTTTAAACTGCATAGATAGATTGATTGGTGAATGGAACTCTATTAATATTATTTTCTGTTCGTTTTACATGCACAGAGATTGAAGATAGAAGCCATTAAATGACTAATTTTCCACCAGTTTGTTTTAATTTGTCCATTGTTGATGCCCGAACATTGTTGATGCCAATATATCAAACAGTTAAACTTTGGCGAACAACCTCTATTAACTATATAATAATATATGGTTTTGTTGCCACTAACTTATATATATATATATATATATATATATATATATATATATATATATATATATATATATATATATATATATATATATATATATATATATATATATATATATATCCATGGCACCCTAGTTTTACCAAATGGATGCACAATTTTTTTTTTTATAATTAAAATAATTTTAGAACTTCCAAGATTAATATATACCGTCAAACTTGCAATCTTCCAGATCATTCTAGGGATATTCCATAGGATAAACTTAACAGAAATAAGCCAAAAAAAAAAAATAATAAAAATTGTAGGGGTCCATCTACACAGTGAGATTGTTGAATCTACGGTGCTAGTTTGAGATTCGAACATTAATTAATTTGATGATGATGAATTTGACTATCTTACTGGAGAAATAATAATTTCTATAAAAATATATATAGTTCCTCCGAATAATAAAAACCCTATTATGGGAATCATAATTATAAGATTTTATCGTCCATCACTGTTTCGAGATTCTCCGAACTTACTTTGTCTAAAATGGGCCGGGTCGGGTCAAAAGCCTGTGGCCCAAATACAATAAACCACTTGTCCGGCTCGGTCCGTTAGTTGACCCGGTCCGACCCAACCCAGGCTTTAGCTTGGCCCGTACAAATGTCCTACCAGATTGCTGAACCCGGTCCGGACCGAACCGGCTCGTCCTCTTCAGCAGCGTCCTACTCCTACTAGGGTTTAAGAGCTCTTCGTAGTTCGTTCCCAAACCACGCCTCGAAACCCCTCTTCCTCTACCTCTCTCTCTACAAACCCTAGAAATCGCGCGAAGCTTCCCGAACCTTCGCCATGAACTTCCGCTTCCCGAACCTGCTCGGAGCGCCCTACCGCGGCGGCAACGCCGTGGTGTCGAGACTCCCTCCTCCTCTCCCCGGTGGGCAACCGCGTCTCCGCCACCGACCTCCTTCGGTCCCAAACCCTAACCCTACCATTCGAGGCCTCCTCCAACGTCGCCCGCGTCGCCGCCTCCCCCGACGGCGCATTCCTCCTCGCCGTCGACGACGCCTCCCGCGCCCTCTTCGTCAACCTCCGCCGCCGCGCCGTGCTCCACCGCATGGCCTTCAAGGGCCCCGTCACCGCCGTGCGCTTCAGCCCCGACGGCGCCCTTATCGCCGTCGGCGTCGGCAAGCTCCTCCAGATATGGCGGTCCCCCGGCTTCCGCAAGGAGTTCTTCCCCTTCCACCTCGAGCGCACCTTCCCCGACTGTGCCGCTGCAATCACCGCGCTCGATTGGAGCCCCGACTCCGCCTACCTCCTCGCCGGATCGAAGGATCTCACGGTGAGGCTCTTCCCGTTGAAGAGGTCGAAGCGGTCGCTTAGTAAGCCCTTCCTGTTTCTAGGGCACAGGGAGCCCGTAGTCGGGGCATTCTTTGCGACGGAGAAGAAGACCGGTAGGGTTCATCGGGTGTATACAATTTCTAGGGATGGGGCTATATTTACTTGGAATTTGGACCAAAGTCGAGATTTTGATGACTCTAAAGGGAGCATTTCGGACCCTCCCTCTCCCGGCACGCCCGAACAGAGGCCTTCTAGGGTAAATCCGGATGATGATTCTATGGAATTAGACAACGGCAATAGGAAAAGAAAGATCTCATCTGAAACTGTCGATGCTGAAGAGTCTGAAACCCCTTTGCACAGAGCAAAATGGGAGCTTCAAAAGAAAGATTTCTTCATGCAGTCGCCAGCAAAGTTGACGGCTTGCGATTACCACAGGGAACTTGATATGGTGGTCGTTGGGTTCTCGAATGAGGTTTTTGGGCTATACCAGATGCGGTTCGTGTGTATCCACTTGCTTTCCATTTCGAGAGAAGATAACAACTGCAGTGTTTAACAAGCTCGGAAACTGGTTGACATTTGGTTGTGCGAAGCTCGGGCAGCTGCTTGTGTGGGAATGGCGATCAGAAAGCTACGTTTTGAAGCAACAGGGGCATTACTTTGATGTAAATTGTATTGCATATTCACCGGATTCACAATTGCTGGCAACAGGAGCTGATGATAACAAGGTTAAGGTGAGTGATGATTATACAAGTTAGTTGTTTATCAGAAGCTGTTATCAGTTTGTACCTTTTGGAATCAAAATTCACTTGTTTTCATAATTACCTTTATGAACCATGTTATTAATCTGGTTTCGTGCTTTTCGATATTTTTATGGTAATTTACGCTCTTATGTTTATGGTAGTTGTTGGCTATTTATTTCACACATGCATGATTTACACGTTATCAATGTTAAAGCTAAATTCATTTTTAATTCAGAGCTAAGGCTGTTTCTAGATGGGCATATTTCTAAATACTTTTCATTTTTTGAACTAGGCAGACGATTCATAGATATCTCTACCAAGATTTTCTCCTGTGTCTCATTTTTGCATTTAATTGTTATTTTTTGAATGTACTTGTGTGCGAATATATTTCAGGTGTGGACAGTTTCATCAGGTTTCTGTTTCATAACATTTTCCGAGCACACCAATGCGGTAACTGCACTTCATTTTATGGCTAATAATCACTGTCTCCTAAGTGCATCTCTCGATGGGACTATTCGTGCCTGGGATTTGTTTCGTTATAGAAATTTCAGGACATTTACCACCCCTTCGCCTAGACAATTTGTTTCCTTGGCATCTGACCAGAGTGGAGAAGTAATATGTGCTGGAACTCTTGATTCTTTTGAGGTTCGTAAGTGTAATGTGTACATGTATGAATCCATATTGAGTTCATGGTTTTCAAAATTTTGTTGTTTTGTTCTTGATTATGTTTTGCGGAAAAATTGTTTCAGATATATGTTTGGTCAATGAAGACTGGCCGCTTGTTGGATGTTCTCAGTGGTCACAGCGGACCTGTACACGGCTTAATGTTTTCACCAACAAATGTGAGTCACCTTGTATCACAGTAAATTCTGACATTCTATTCATAGCCAACCTAAAATTACAACGCAAGCAGCATTTTATTTATAGAATGGATATTTTCTACTTCACTGTTTTGCTATATTTGTCGTTTCTTTGTCTACGTTTGCAATTCGTGTCCTTTATCTTTTTTTCCTCGTTATGGAATTTCTTTTCTTTTTAAAGTAATTTGCTCTTTATTTTGTAGGCTATACTGGCATCTTCGTCGTGGGACAAAACTGTTCGCCTGTGGGATGTATTTGATGGAAAAGGTGCAGTAGAGACATTTCCACATACACATGATGTTCTTACTGTTGCTTATCGTCCCGATGGAAAACAGCTAGCTTGCAGCACACTAGACGGTTTAATCCACTTTTGGGATCCTTTAGATGGCCTTTTGATGTACACAATTGAGGGCCGTAGGGATATTGCTGGTGGGCGTCTTATGGCTGATAGGAGATCAGCGGCCAAATCAAGCTTTGGGAAGTATTTTACTACTTTGTGCTATTCTGCTGATGGAAGCTATATTTTGGCTGGAGGGAATAGCAAATACATTTGCATGTATGATGTTGCCGATCAGGTCGGTTCACCATCAAATAACTTATAGTTACTTATTACCTTTGTGATTGAGAATTGTATCGCCTCGCTTTGCATGACATCTCATGGCTGTTTGTAGTGGACCATCTATTAAAGATACTCAATCAGCATCACCAGTGACATATTATAAGTACTACGTAAATAGGGGGTTGCAGGCACTAAATTTCTTGTAAATAATGAAATTTGCATTTTCATATCTTTTTTCTTTTTTTTAGTTCTTAATTGTTTATAATTTAGGTCATAAGAACCATTAAGTGTTTTGTTTTTTTATTTCCAGGTATTGTTGCGTAGATTCCAAATCACTCGCAATCTCTCTTTGGATGGAGTACTTGATTTTCTGAACTCCAAGAAGATGACAGATGCGGGTCCAATTGATTTAATTGATGATGAGAACAGTGATGTTGATGATGGAGTTGACCAACAAACAAGGGGAAACTTGGGGCAAGATTTACCTGGTTCTGTTCCAAATCGTGGAAGACCCATTGCTCGTACAAAATGTTTGAAAATTGCACCAACCGGAAGATCTTGGGCAGCAGCGACCACTGAAGGAGTTCTAATGTACTCAATTGATGAATCTTTTGTTTTTGATCCAACTGATCTGGACTTGGATGTTACTCCTGAGGTACTGCTTTTTAAGATGCTTATCTAGCCTAGTGTTTTCAACTCTAGCCACCTTTAATAGAGTGTTTCACAAAAAAATAAGTCTGAAACTTCTATTGTCGCGCGAAGCTAAAATGAGATTTCAGCGCAAAAGAAAGTCCACTTCGGAGCCTCTACTTCTGCTGTAGGCATTAGTTTTTGGGGCCATTCTATTATAATGCTTCTTCTAATAGCACTAAAACAACACTTGATTGAATAGCACTATTACCTTTGGTAGGGCAAGCATTCCTTTGGTGTCTGTTTGAACTAGCTTCTTTGGAAGCTTCCCTACTCAAAGTAGCAGCAGCTAGATGTTTTCCAAACAAAATGCTTGGAGTTTTTGTAATGATTTGGAAGCTGATGTGAGCTTTTGGAACCAAAAACAGAACCTCCAAATTGGAGCTTTGATTTTGCTGTTGAAGCTATTTTGGATCGTATCAATTAGAAGCTTTTGTTGCCTTTTTTAAGAGCTTTCCTTGATAGCACTTTGCAGAAACTCTAGCCAAAAGCCAAAACAGGAACTTAAGCATACTTTGCATGACCTTCTTGTTGATAGCTCTCAAATGATGATTACATGTGGAATGACTTACTGCCAATTGTTTTTGTTTTCTGTAGAAAGTAGATGAAGCTCTTGCAGAGGGCCAGCAGCAGAGAGCTTTGTTGCTTAGCCTGCGCCTGAATGAAGATTCTCTAATTAAGAAATGCATCTTCGCCGTGGATCCATCAGATATACCAGCCATTTCTTCTTCAGTACCCTCTAAATATCATCAGAGGTTGATTGAAGCATTTGCCGATCTTTTGGAAAGCTGTCCGCATCTTGAATTCATTCTTCAGTGGTGTCAGGTGCCATTCTCTTCTAGTGATTATACTGGTATTTGAATCGTATGCAAACTCTGGTCCAAATATTTAAATATAAAATATTTGGTGCAGGAGCTTTTTAAAGTTCATGGTCATTTTATTCAGCAAAATTCCAGAAGCTTTCTTCCAGCACTTAAATCCTTGCAAAAGGCAATCACAAAGCTACATCAAGATCTGACTGACACTTGTTCTTCAAATGAATATCTCTTGAAGTATCTTTTATGCTCTAGCGGGACGAAGACATAGGGGTGAGTTTCTTTCTTTCTCTTGACTGAATACAGCTTCAATTAAGGGTTCTTGTATTGAATTTGGTAAGACGAGCAATTCTTTTTCCTCACTATATTATCCCCCCCTTTTTTTTTCACCTGCTCTCTATCAATGACTCGCATGTTTCTCTGAAGTTGAAAATGTTTTGCTGCAATTTTCATCTTCTTTGTTTTTTTTTTTGGGTGGCTTTGTTAATTAATGGCTACCCTCCCAAGTTCGAAGAAAACATCAGTTGCATGTTCCTCCCGTTTTCCTTTTATTCTGTGTCTTCTATGTTCCTCAGAGTTTCATGATTTTGTCAAAATTTCTTGCTTACAGTGAGTTACAAACCATCTCCAAATTATCCACTGAGTTTGCGTTTTCGAAATTTCCTTTTTATTTGTCAAGCTGAGAAATATCCATTTCCTTCCGGTTATTCATCTGTTTATCTTATCTATATCAGTATTTTGTTTTTTTTATTATTATTATTAATTGGATTGTGCTTGGTTGTTGTTTATCTGAAATATTCATCTGCGATAGAACCCTGTGAACTTACCGTGAATATGTTTGTTTTATAAGCAAGCATTCTTGGGCATCGATCATCACGTTCATTATTTCTAAATTTCTCTACCCTTTTTATCCTTTTCTGCAGCTGTAAAGTGAATACCTTCGGTCGTTGGATTCACCGCACGCTCGCGAATCATACGTCTATACTTGAGGAACTTGTGCTAAACACACCGTGGGTTCTTCCTATTATCGATATACATTCCCATGGCTGCAAAACAACCACGTCGTCGCACGAGTCGCCAATGTTGTGGGTGCTGGATCTTCCTTCTTGTGTTGGCAACATGCAACGTGAGGCCGCGATATTTAGTCGGCGCTGCGAACAATATTCTATTCTACTTAGGTTCCTGAGAAAGGCGAGATGAGATCTATGCTTCTCGGAATTATTTATTCTTTTCAGTGATGATGTTCATACCAGAGATTGAGTGATCAGGCTTAACTGTTGTAGCAGTAAAGCCCCCCATGAGTTTTGTGTAACGCAGTGCAAATTTTGGCGTTCCTTATCTTGTAGTCTATATTGAGTTCACGAAACTACGAAATCCTTCGAATTCGATTTGGTTTTTAATGAATTACAGGTCAATCTAACATATTAGTTTATAATATTAAAAATATATTAAAAATAGTAAAGAACTATAATTTTAAATAAATTAAAATTGTGATTTGTTAATTATTATTGCGAAAAGCTTGTTTGAGCGTGTACAACCCCTATGAACTGGTACAAAGAGTGATGGGGCAGAGAGACAGGACGGGACGTGATTCCTCGTACTAGAACGACATCATCTAAGATCACCTAAGGGACAGAATAGTGCCCTCATTAATAGTCCGAGATGATTACCGTGGCAGAAATGTCTAACGGAAAAATCAAAAAAATATTGAATGCGCTACCAACCCATGAAAAAATATTAAATGTACATGCCAAAGTAAACAAAGAATGGGTGCTAAGACAAAAAAATATTAAATTGTACTGAACAAGGTTAAAATAGGATGAGCCCCACCAGCCCATCAAGTGCTGATGGCGTAAAACAAAAAAAAAAAGAAAAAAGAAAAAAAAACATAGGTTCAAAAAGGAAAAGGACCAATAATAATAAAAAAAAAAAAAATTCTAACCAGGATAATAATGTCAAAAATTAATCAGAATAAAGTATTAAATCTATGGGTAATTAAAATTTTCTAATGAATTCTAACTACTTAATATATATGAAACTATTAAGACTAATATACAGAAATAACTTATAAAAATTA
This sequence comes from Aechmea fasciata, assembly GCA_025177825.1. Classification (NCBI taxonomy): domain Eukaryota; kingdom Viridiplantae; phylum Streptophyta; class Magnoliopsida; order Poales; family Bromeliaceae; genus Aechmea; species Aechmea fasciata. The sequence goes on from CM045936.1 coordinate 1,336,963, forward strand.
AAGTTTATAGAAATATATTTATAATTCACTGTACTTGCGGAGACCGGCCAGTATGCAATTAACTCTTAACAAAAAAAACAAATGGAAGCAGGCCCACCAACCCGACAGCTGCGGGGAGCTCGCCAAACTCATTCAGAATTCGCGATTCATGCATGGTATGTAGATAGAATGATAGATGGTTGCACAATGGCTTTACAGTAGTCGTGTGGACGAGGGGACAGCGCATGCAATTTATCAGAACTAATTGGATAGTCACCCTCTCAATCCATCCACTTTGAGAAACAGACGATTCTTTTTTTCTTCTTTTTTTTTAAGAGAGAGAGATAGATAGTACGCTATCCGCCTCGTTTATTTTATTTAAAAATAAACTTAACTGAAAGAATTCGAATTTGGGTCTCAGATACCAACCACCAAATCCTTTACCACTTGCTCTAAGGACGGACGTCGGTAGAAACAGAGGATTCACTTGTGTAAAACTTAGCGTACGCATGCATGCATTATCTAATTGATGTTCTTCGGAATTGTTGGAAAAATTATCCTGATGTGTAAACGTTAGAAAAAAGCCATTAATTACTAGGTGTACGTAGTAGCTAATTAATGATCGGTGAACAAAATATTTCAATTTGATAAGTTTTTTTTCTTTAGTACGTGCACCATTCTTAAAGCAAGCATTTGCTCCTGTGTTATAGTTTATCCCTACGTACAGCTCACAACCTGGGCTCAGTCCAAAGACAATGAACTGCGCATGCAACGTTATATTCATGCATGAAGATATATATGGTGCGAAAATACACTAATAAGCAAATAAGTTTTTTGTTTCTTCGGAAAAGTCCAATTAATGAAGTGCATGCATGTCGTGCAAATAAAGCAGGAATCTTAATTTAGCGATGAAATTGTTACGTACCAACTTTTGTTATGTCACTTTTGGTGGCTCTATTAATTGAACCCACTTAACATATATTTGATTGTGTTCGTTTAAATTAATTAATCTCGAAAATATATGTTCAAACGCTTATCCAGGAATTTGGATTCTCATAATAGCCATTTGAACACGCGCGAATAGGGATGCAAACGGGGCGGGTCTGGGGGCGGGAGCCCCGCTCCGCCTCTCGCCCCGAATCCGTGACGGGTTTAAAAATACATCCTTCCGCGCGCGCCCGAATCCGCCCGCTAACTAATATTTTTTTATAAAATTATAATATTATTAATATTTTATAAAATATAAAATAATAATTTTTAATAATATTATATATATAATTTAATAATATCAATTATAAAAATAAAAATATCAATCACAATTCAAAATAAAATTAAAAAATTTCAAATATAATAAAAATAAAAGTATTAACTTATTTGTATTTTGAATTTTTTGTAAATACATTACTTTTTAAGAATATTTTTTTTAAAATAAAAATAATTTCGGGGCGGATTCGGGACAGGTCAAAAATTTTCCCGTTTCCTACTCCGAATCCATCTCGGATCTTAAAATTTGTCCCGTTTCTTATCCCGAATCCGTTTATTTTCTCCTATTTACTGTCCCCGTCGGGACGAATCAGGACGGGAGCTCCCCCAACCCGGATCTGTTTGCATCCCTACGCGCGAAGCGTTGGTTTTCACGTGTGGGAATATGATGTGCCCTAACAATTAATTCCTAGCAACATGGATCGAAAATTAAAGCAGGAGATGTCCTCTTGCTAAAAGGCAATCAATCAATGCATGCATGGAAAAGAAGGTACTATATGTTTCTCTTGTACCGGAGTGACTAAATATGATAAGGACCTTTCTTTTCGTACGCGGTAGCTAGGGTAGTGTCTTATACATTAATGGCACCATGCCAACTCCCACCAACTTGGTCAGGTCAGGATCAAACTCAAATGGAGATGAATCATATTTGATACTCATGCGATTTGGATTCAGATTCAGATTTAGACCTGGGATTAATTAAGATATATATTTGAATGTCGAAATAAGTTATCTGATAATAATAACAACAGCTTTTGTTGTAAAAGATTTGCTTCTATGATTGAAATTGATCGAGTAGTTTAAAATTAGCCATTTATCTTGCATTCGACGTGCATATATAAGAGGTTAAATAACTTATCACATTTCTTAAACACTACAATAAAAACGGTTTATAGCGACACGTTTAAATGTAGCTATCGGTAAAAAAAAGTACTGCTAGCTAAATTATCGACACTTTTAAAAAGTGTTGCTATATGTGGGGTCGTTAGGTATATAGTGACAGTTAAAGAGTGCCGCTATAACCTACCTAAAAGAATACTGCTAATTTATCAACACTTATTTAAGTATTTAGCAACTACCGAAACTCTATCTCGTTGGCTGCGGTGGCGGAGGAGGATTACAGAGAAGGACTAATTTGTCTAGAATTTCAGTGGATTGAGTGAGAGGAGAAGGAGAGATGGTAATTAATTTTTCTTTTTTCTTTTTTTTTTCCTTGCTGTTTGTAACCGGACCAAATAAGCTGGGTGTGGTGGGTTGAGTAGAGTAATCTTTTATTTTTGTTTGAATTCGGCTTTATATTTAGACACTAGTAGATATTTTTTTTAAATTTTAACATAAATAAAATATTTACACAAAAATGTCTGAAACATGTGTCCCTATAACCCTAATTCTGTTATAGTGAAAAGAGGTCGAATATTGTATATCGTCGACATCTTAATTAGAATTAACTACTATACATACTCTTTAATTTCAGTAAGCAATTAAATCTTTAGTTTGGTTGACACAACTGGATCTATATATAATAACGTGTGTATATATATATGTACGTATCTGTTTGCGTGAGAGGAAGCTGGGACGTACGGATGAGATCATCTATATATCGTGCTGATTAACAAGAATAAAAACTTAGTGGGAAAAGTATCTAATGTGATCGATCGATCGAGTCGTCTAATCTACTGTTTATCACTGTACGAATAGTAAATACGATGGTCTCACGTTGAGGACGGTGCCCACCATTATTTTTATTTTTATTTTTTTTCTTATGATAGATAATTTAAGCTATAGAAAAATATCTGGTTATGGAAGAAACCTCATGAAATATATGTTGCTGGGCTCGTAAAGCTCACTTAATTTGGTAGGAATTAAACTCTATCCAACTTATATTAATATTAGTCACACACGAGATGCCCCGTACGTGTCACCTTTTGTTGTTGGCCTTTTCACCTGCCCTATTAGACACAACGATCGATGAATGATTCAAACACGTCTCATCATTTATTCATGCATGCAACAGTACTACTGCGACAATTTTATGGGCATTTAATCCAAACTACAGTAATTTCACTTCTTTTTTTAAAAAAATTTACGATAGTGTTGATTACTTCTTTTATGGTTCATCTGATTAATTAACACAACTATATAATTATATAAATTAAGTACTAATGGGTGATTAATTGCATAATTTGCATGTGATAGATTGGGTCAAAAAGATATGTGACATATATATATATAGATTGAAGTCCAGAGAGAAAATTAATACTACATGTAAAAAAAGACATGCATGGAAGATAATAAAACTATATATTGTACTCAAACCAAATCACTTTGTAATATATGTTCAAGTTTTTGGATTGGTGTCGATATATTACTATTAATAACGACTCAATTTTTTATGCCCTTTCTTCAAATTAATCATTGGTTTGATCTATACAAGTTGAAATATTTTTTTTTTTTTTTTAAATTGCTATTAGTTTTATTGTTGGCTTACATGAGCCAATATCCTATATTATATATAGTGGGAGGTTAGGGTAGGCCGAGTCGCGTTCCAAGTGGCGGAAGATCGGGTTTGACCTAATCTGTTTGAAGTGATAGGATCGAGGCTGTGTCGGATCGAGTCATAATCGAAATTTATAGACACAGTGTTTATACATTTTAAGTGAATTAGTTGTATTTTCTAACCGCTCGAGTTTTTAGAATTAATAATTAGCGCCAACGATGCTACATTTATGATAGAAAGTTGAAACTAAATTTTGAGCGAGAAGGCTTGCTTCACACTTCTACTTTTGACATAAGTTATAAAGAAAGCAGCTGGGTTATTTCAAAGAGAAAATATTAATGTTTTCTTTAAGTTAGGTTTACGTACAAATGATACTTTAATTTGCAGAAGTTTCAGCTGCGTCAAGTAAATCATGTAATTGAATCAACATAAGTTGACTCAGACTCGAGCCAAGTTGGGACCACCTAACTTGACTTAAACCCTCTCCTTAAATATATCCAACATTAAAATCAATGTGGGTTTTCTAGGTCTTGTTGATACTGTAGCAAACATTAAATTGGAATGTAGAGCACTCACTACTTAATTAATTAGTCATCAATTAATTCTCTCAATGCAACCAATTAACCCTTTTTTATGAGGAAAAAATAAGAAGGACATGGGAAAGTGTAGGCTAATTTTAATTAACCTACCAAATCTTATCAAATAAGAATTAATCAAAATATAACAAATGATCATAGATAGTGTGAACAAATTAATCAAGTGTTGAGGGGTAAAAGGTACAATATTGTAGGGTGTGGGAAAGATCTAGAGAGAAATTAAAGCACACACATTGGTGCAAGTCATTCACAATAACGTGATGGGCGTTCTAATTAATTAAAGATGTGAGATATATAGAACCTTCCATATAATTGAAAATTAAATGTAAACTACCAATAAATAAATGCCATATATACATTTTTTTAAAAAAAAAGAATTACAGGTCAATGTTGTAAAAGAGTAAAGTTATAACAACAGAGTCATATGCGAGTCCAATACATTCTTACTAATTTGGGCCATATTTGGATGAATAAATATCTTATTCAATAACATAAATCGTCTCATCAGTAAAACATATTATCTCATCAAATGGGGCGGATCTGGGGGCGGGAGCCCCGCCCCGCCTCCCGCCTTGACTAGCAAAAATCCGCCCCGCCTTCCGCCCCGAATCCGTGACGGATTAAAAAATACATTCCATAACTCGTCCCACCTCGTAACCCACCTTCCGCCGACGCCCCGAATCTGTCCCGCCAACTAATATTTTTTATAAAATTATAATATTATTAATATTTTGTAAAATATAAAATAATAATTTTTAATAATATTATATATATAATTTAATAATATAAATTATAAAAATAAAAAATATTAATCACAATTGAAAATAAAATTAAAAAATTTCAAATGAATTAGAAATGAAAGTACTAACTTATTTGTATTTTAAACTTTTTTTGTAAACATATTATTTTGGCTTTTTTGCAAAAAAAATCCACTTATTTTCGGATTTTGCAAAACCGGGCCACCTTTTTCGTTTTTGCAGATTCGGGCCGCTTTTTCACCGGACCAAAATGCCCCTCGTATACAAAAGCCCTTCGCGTATTCCTCGACGTACGTATGCCTCGCCGTACGTAGCCTGGCAGCATTTAATACGCCCTCCGCGTACGCTACTCGCCGATCTCTCGAACCCGCACTAAATCGCCCCGCCATTCACGCCCATTGCTTATTGCTCGTTCTCAATACTTTATTAAATAACCCCAACATACCGTCATTGGGAAATATACCAAGAGCCTCAACAGTGGATAATAGTGCAACGCGGAGAAGCAAGGCCGGAGAAATGGTGCAACCTCCCCAATTCATCCCTAGCGACGTTCCTGCAATCTCTCCATATCCACTCAATCTCAAGCTAATACCGCAAATGACGGTGAAGCGTCTGGGCAAGTGACCGGCGTGGCAATCGCGAGATGAATGTTAAACTATATTTGAAGATAAGCGCGGCGAGAAAGCAAGCTCGGCGGCGGGTCGACGATCGCAGCCTCTCCGAACTTCCGTGGGTCCTCTTAATTCGCTTGTCAATCCAGAGTGTTTAACGGTTGAGCCTTTAATATTTTTGTACAATTTCGAGCAAAAGGCTGGCGCAACGTGGAAGGAGGCTAGTAATTAGAAACAAGGGAAGTGGTGTAATGAGTTTTATATTCCCGCATAGATAGTGTTAATAAAATAAGCGAATTTGTTGCACTAGTAATTGAGTTTATATAATCGTAATGGAATGTAGTCATAAGGTAATAATAAATTACGAAATAGTGCAAGGAGGCTAGTACTTGACAAATACGGTAGTAATACCAGTGTAATGGATTGGAAAAGATTGTTATTAAGCTTGTAAAAGTGCAATTCATCAGTAATACCAGTGCAAAGGTTTGTTAACAAGTATTACTAACCTTTTAAGGTGCGTTTAAGTCGCTACATTACGCCTCAATGATTAACGAAGATAATAGTGTGAATTATCTTAAAAATCATCCTACCTAATACAACCAGTGTAATTATAGTTCAACATTAAAGACGCAAATAGTGCAACCCAACGTGTTGTCAAAGAATGCACGTATATAGCCGTTAATAATAGTACAATTGGTTGAAGGAAATGGTCCAATATTTAGCTAGCAGTGCAAAAATAGACTGTTAATAGTGCAATATTTAGCGAATCAAATATCGTGCAAACATATTTTCTCCATCGCTGTGGTTCATTTAATGCTTGTGGAGGAGTATGTAAAGAATGTGTATTTAATCGCTGGTGTCTCTTGGGCTCGTCTACCGGACGACGCCTCTTCGTCTCACCTAATTGAGTATAACGTCACGTCAGTGTACGACGACTCTGACGGTACATTTATTACGATATGCGCTTCAACGCTATCGCCATTGGCGGAGTTTGGAGTTTGCTGTTCGTGTTCAGATATTTTTGCAGAAAAGGATACCTGTGATATGATATGATTAATTAGTGGTGCAAAGTGCACTAGTGCATCATTAGTAAAATAGTGCATGTTACCCCGATATTAGTCCAACAATTCTTGTAGAAAGCACAGTATAACAAATATTATTTATATTCTAAAAGAATAATATGGCTGTTGGCTGTTTCGATTGCATACGTGCCTAGATTATATTGGATTCTAACGGTGTTCCGATGATAGGTTGGCCCATAATACCATCCCACTAACTTTGTAACTCCGATTGATCTAACTTTGTAACTCCGGTTGATCGATCCCTTTACCCCATTTCTAAACCCTATACGCTGTCTAAACCGCCTTCCAGCGCTTTCGTCTAGCCTTTCAAACCCATTGCTCTTTGTAACCGCCATCGTCTGCTTTGAATCTCTTGGTCATATACACTCTCCGCATCGCTAGCAATGTCGTCGAAGTCGTCGCAGCTAGTGAATCATTGAAAGTCACCGGCGGAAGCGCCGTCCGTCCGGGATGCGCGTTCCGCCGTAGGTTCATCGTAAATTCGCGGTGTTTCGTCGGAGCCTACAGGAAGACTTACGATTCGGTCGTGAAGGCGCATCATTATCCCGTCATCCAGCGGACGATCTTCCGTAATATCATACTCTTTCCCGACATCACCTCAGATAGGCCGATGCTGGAGTACATCCTCCGACATTGGAAGAGGGGTGATGAATTCGAGATTGGCTCGCAAGTGATACGCTTCACGGCCCGGAGGTGGTCGTTCTTCTAGGGTTACCCTCTCGGGTTCACCGATTGACCTCGGTAGGAAAGTAGAGTCGATATCCGGAGACGTTACCTGGTGGGTAGGAAGGTCGATCGCAAGAGCCTCGAGGGGATTTTGATGGAGTTGTCACCGAAGCAGGACGAAGAGGACATCACAGACTTTGTCAAATTACTTATTCTATACTTTTTTTGTTGCATTCTTTTCACAAATACTAATAATCTCTGCCCCAAGGGTCTAGTGGGTATAGTCGATGATCTCCCCGGGTAGCTGGGAGAGTACAGGTGCTTTGTACTTGATCCTGGCTGCTCCAGCGACCGACTATCTCCATGCTTGATAAATTGCAAGCAAAATCGAAGCGGGTGGGATACGTTCTTGGATGCACACCGCTTCTTCCATAAGTGTAAAGTGTTAAATTAATAGTGTAACATTGTCTTTGTAATAGTGTAACATTGACTTAATAATAGTGTAACATTGACGTCGTAATAGTGTAACATTGACGTCGTAATAGTGCAACATTGAATTTATAATAGTGTAACATTGTCTACTATATTACAATAGTCCGACTGAACTAGTGTAACATTGGCTTTGTAAACGTGTGGATATACGAGCACACCGGTTACGTATCTCCCCGCCCTCCCGCCGTGCGATATATCCTCGTATCCAGAGGTGGGATACGATTAGATGGTCTCGCCGTTCACGGGGATCGTCAAGAGTGAAGGAAGATTTTAACTTCACTAGCTGCCGCCGAAGGCTCGAACTGTCCGCAGACGAACAACTACGCTTGGGGCGGAGGATAAGTTCCGCGTCGACACCGTCGCAGTATGACGATCCTCCGGAGTGGTATAATAATGTAATGGAGGCAATTACCCGACTGGAGGGTGTGGTCTTGAGTCTTGCCACTAGCGTAGCCAGCATTATGAGCCACCCGGCACTTCTACCTGCACCACAATCCTCGCCAGCCCCACGTGGAAGTAAAAGGATGATGCAAGAAGGAGTGCAAGCTCCAACTCCCCCACCAGCTAAATCTTCTACGCGCTCGGCTAGTAGAGTGAAAAAGCAAGATAGCATCCGCCGTATTGGCGACGCCCGCACCTACGTCGGCCGTTAAGGCGATTCCCGAAATGGGGAAAAACGGAGCGTAAATGCTTCCAAAGCTACGAAGGATGGGGCACGCGAGAAACTGAGCCCGCCTAAGCCTCCCCAGCAGTGTCGTAAGAGGCGCACGCTGCGAAGCCCGTACCTACTCCGGCGGCCCAAAGCCGGAAAGAATAAAGCCGACGACACAATCACTGAAGTATGTGACGCCCTCATCATTTTACATTCTCAACATAACCAATGATTCGTATCATTAGATGATATATTAGTGTGAATGTACGTGGAATTCCTGATATAATAATATTTGTCCCCATTGTGCGAAATGTATAATTGTGTTACATATCAACTTGTAGTGCAATATATAGGACATTAGTGTAACATTTTACCAAAACCATTTCCATTTTTACTTCCGAGGTATGTAATAGTGTAAAATCTGATTAAGTTGTGCAAAAGATATTCTTAAGTAGTGTATTTCATGAACAAATAGTTTAATTGACCGCATTTGATATTACAATATGGCAGCTGCATAACGTCGTCATCGATATATGCGAAGAGGTCGAACCTGATCTTGGACGAGGTACGATTGCGGCGGCATCACAATGACGAAAACGCGCGAGCTGCGCGCGGCGGGAGGGATGCGACCAAACGGCGGTGGAGGTGGAGGCGGCGGATGCGCTGCCGTCGGCGAGAAGGAGGAGCCGCCGCCGTGGATAAGGTGGAGGCGGCGGGCTGCACGCGGATAAGGTGGAGGCGGCGCGGGCCGTCGGCGAGAAGGAGGAACGGCCGCTGCCGTGGATAAGGTGGAGGCGGCGGGCTGCGGTGCGGATAAGGTGGAGCGGCGGCTGCCGCCGTCGGCGAGAAGGAGGAACCGCTGCGTGGATAAGGTGGAGGCGGCGGGCTGCGTGCCGGATAAGGTGGAGGCGGCGGCTGCGGTGCCGTCGGCGGCGCGGGCGCTGCGGCGGTTGCGGATAAGGAGGAGGCGGCGGGCTGCGGCGCGGACCCACACGAAGACGACACGCGCTTCCTCTCGTGTAAGCTTCAGTTACAACATTTACTTCTAAATGGTGCAATTTTATATACATTGTTACACTACTATACACATTGTTGCACAATTATAATTATAATCTGCAGATCTCTTCGAAAAAGGATAAGCCTATCCGGCAGAGGCGGTTGGTGCCACTCTCGAAGGCGACAATGCCGCCGAGACACATTACGGACTCCTCTATATCGAAACGCAGCGAATCGGTCGGTTTGTGAATGAAGCGTCATTACGTTCCTTTAAAGTGACTTAGATTATAATAGTGTAAGAATGTGCTGCAATGGTGTAATGTCTTGTGATCTCACTCCCTTTATTGAATAACCCACCAAGCATAATTGACATCCCCTGGAGCCACATCGTTAAGAGCAAGGGGCCCGAAGCTCAATGTCATGGCGGCAAAACCCCAGGTCCCGTGACGTTAAAGTATTACGGCAAAGGATCGTTACCATTGGAGGATCGGGAGCGAATTGAAATGTTCCCGACAAGCGGTGGTAACGAGTCGATATCCGTGCCTTCCAAAAATATTGAAGTCGGGCGGAAAGACTTTGTTGACCTAACCGCCACATGGCTTTCGTAAGCTCCGATATTATTGACTCCTACTGGGCGATTCTCGAAGGAGGCGGAAGGGCACAGTGCATCTACTCGACTTGTTTCCTTTGTCAAACCTTCGGGACAGCTTACGAGCTCCGATATGTTCCTGCAAGAACTCACCGAGGGGGTGATTAGTGCAGCAAAGTGCTGGTTCATCCCGCTCTTCAACCACGAGCACTGGCATTTGCTAGCGGTTGATCTACAAGGCGGGAAGTACCTCCACTTGTCCTCCATAAAAAATGAAAAATACAACGCTGGTTTCGATGATGCGGTAAATAGTGCAACGACTTCTTTTGCATTGCACTAATCATAACATGTTTGCCCCATTATATTTCTAAATAGTGCAACGACTTCTTTAATAACGTGGCACAAATTTTGGAGACAAAGTTTCGATTTTTGCCGCCGACGTGCACTGTCCCGTCGATCGGGAGAGCGTAATGGAAGACATCCGGTGCAACATCAATCTAATGACTGCGCAATTTTCCTGTTAGCGTACGAAGAATACTTGCAGAAGGGATGGAACTTGGACTTCTCCCAGAATGACATGATGAGGAAACGAGGCGAGATCGCAGCTGAATTTTTGCGTTATTTTTACCATCAATAATTCATGACATTATTGACACAATATACGTGTAATAGTGTAATAAATTCAGTACTGGTGCATTTAATCCTGATTCATTCAGTACTAGTGCAATTAATCTTGATTCATATATGCTTGTAGAATATTTGACCGAAGATGCAAAGGTAACAATGGTCTAGTACCTTAAACTGTTGGAAACGTAGTGATGAGCCAGTATCTTAACCTGTCACAAAGTTCGAAATATACGAAGTAAAATACAAATGCTAATTCCAAATCTTTAACCAGTCATTGTTACACTATTCAGTACGAGATGATGAACTATTTTCCTATCGGTAACACTAATACATACAAAATCGCTCATGCACTATTACTATTACCGATGATTACTGTGGTGGATCTATGTAATCTCTCGTCGCTCGATTTGTCTTGCGACCGGAGGGTTCTTGCATGATCTTTTGTTGTGTCCCCACCTTTGGCATTTCCCGCACCGCTTCTTTATCGCACCATTCGAAATGGACTCTCTCCTAACAACCTTCCTTCTCCTCGGTTGTATGCGCACGGTTGGCGGCCGAGGTCGCACAACGTTAGTTGGTAATTCGTGCCATTGTTCTTTGCCTCTCGGTGGGGGGACGTAGTCGTTGTATGTTGCTTTATAAGTTGAAGTCTTGAAGCCTCGACAAAATCAAACGGATCCCGCATCCCGAATGAAATTGCTCCCATGGCGTGATTACATGGGATGCCGTCAATGTCCCAGTTGCATGAACATGTCTTATTTGAAAGATCCACCACTTCGTGCTATCCTGCAATAACCTGTGGACCACGCATATGTAATTGTTTGAAAAATAGTGTAATATGGACTAATCTACTGCAGGTAATCTTCCTGACATACTATGCAAACGGACATTGTAATCGAACAACACGTTTAATCAATAGTGTAAAGTATTGATAAGTGGTGCAACATATCCTTATAATCGTTTAACTTCCTCACGACATACCTGAAATAGAACATCGGTTGAAGGATTAAGCGTGAAAAAGCGGGAGGCTTCCCTCGGGGTCGCTAGAATCTTTTCAAAGATAGGGCGTTATAACACTCGTCATCTTCTCCCCACGCATTTCTCAAGTAATAATAACTTGTTTTCTTCCTTGTTTCCTCCACTAAGTATGTAATTGGGAGGCCTTTTAAGTGTCGAATAACACCGTTAATAGTTTCGGCACGATTGGATGTGAGCATGGAATAACGCCTTCCAAGGAAGCAATGGGTAGCCCACCTATGCCGAGGAAGCTTCACGACATACTTGTACCGTTCCGGTTCAACTCCTTCATCTTCTCGTACGTGTTCGTTGAACTCGCGATCGTGTACGATGCCCGCCCCGCCCAAAATCTTCGCCAAGGTGTATTTTTTGGCGCGTGAGGAGATTTGTAGACAAACGGTACATGTAATAACCATGAGCCGCATCCTAAAAACTTCGATACGCCTTCAATCAAACCTTTTTGACTACGACACAATAGTTAAGATACTGTTTTCTCGCGGAACCTCGCGATCCGCGACGACACCTTCCCGCAACTGTTCGAGGAACCACTTCCAAGAATGCCGATTTTCACCCTCCACAACTGCCCACGCTAATGGCAGAATGCAGTTATTTGCATCAATACATGACGCTGTGAGAAGAGCACCCCTATATTTACCCGTCAGGAAAGTACCTAAACAATGACGAAGAGTTTATATTATCGCGTAATCGTGTAAATTATTAACGCGTATTCGTAAGAAAATACAATTTCGCATTATTTTAACATATAATAGTGTAAGGAAGTCATATAATAGCGTAAGAAAATACAATTTCGCATTATTTTGCAAAAACATACCGTCCAGACCAAGTAGTGGCCTGCAGTGGTTGCGGAATGCACGGATCGCCGCTCCGAATGCCGAAAAAACGGTGGAAGCGACCCTCGTCCTGGTAAAGAAGCTGAAGACATGCATCCGCATCTCTACTCTTCATCTCTCGCATGTACGAAGGAAGTGCAGCGAAGGAGCCCTCGAAATCGCCGCGGAGCTCCTGAAAGATCCTTTCCTTGGCTCGGTAGGCTTTCCAGTACGAAATTTTGACGCCGTGTTGCCGAATCTCGGTCCCGAATCATCTTCGGCGTGTATTTATCGTTTGCAATGACTGCTCCCTAACAAACGATGAGATAAATGCCGCATCACAATTTCGTGGCCTAATCCCCCTAATGCCCCGCTACAAGTGTGTTTGGACTCTAATTTCTTCACCCACCATTTTGTAAGTCCCGGAACGTTACGGCCTTTATTCTCCACGAACAATCTGCGACGCGACATCGCGCGGTGATCTTACGGTCGTTGCATTTGGTTGGTGCGTACTCAAACCCTCTTTTCATTGCGTAGGCTCGCAGAGCTCTTTTGAAGTCGGTTTGAGTATTGTAGAACTGGCCCTCCTGGACATCATCCATATCTTCCACGTCTCCGTCTGCCTCGATTGTAGCGATGTTCACGATCAAGTCGTCATCCAACTCATCGTCGTCAAATTGCTCAGTAGTAAGCGCCAGTGCATCGCAACTTTGCATCGGGGCGACATCCATGGCGTTGTATGTCTGTTGAAGCACGTCGGGACCGCCGGTGACGATACGGATGGTAACGTCAGAATCGGTATCCTCTTTGAGATCAATGTTAATAAAACCTCCATCATTGACTGCCGCATCCTGATCATCGATGAGAATAGGATAGGACGATCTGCACCAAGTGAATAGTGCAATCGCATTGTAACTTGTAAGTAGTTCAAAATAGATGTAGTAGTGCAACCATTATATATATAGTGCTACGACTGTAAGGGATAAGAGGTATGGTTGCAAACGAGTAAGAAACAAAGATGCATCATAGTAGGTTAATAGTGTAATCGGATAATGTAAGAGTGTAACCTATTTAAAACAAAATATAGCATGTGCAATAGCGAAAATATAATGGTGCAAGATATCACCCAGTAGTGCAAAATGTATTTAGATAATAAATATAATGAGGAAGGAATAGTGTAACATACGAGCCAATTGTTTCTATGTTAGGCCGGGGAGGAATAGATGTACTTGCATCCCGGCAACGATCGCTAATCAACCGATCCAGATGTTCGTCCGCAATGACTTCGTCTATATCATCGGGCTCACACGTAGGAACAGTTGTATCTTGCAATATAGACACTGCATACAGCTCCAACAGATATGCGTGGGATTTAAAGATTCTCATCAAGTTTCGGACATCATCGTCGTCAACAATATCTATGAGTTTGTTGATGTCCCCACTATAACAAAGCTTTAAGTCGAATTTGGATGTTTCCCGCGTATTCATGTATTTGCGAACATTGCTCAAGGGAATGAATAGTATCCCTCGTTCCGATGAAAGAGAGGCGGCAGGATCCTCCAACATACTTGACAATGCCTCCTCCATCCTTAAACAACCCATTAAAATGACAGTGCACTGGAATTTGAGCGCTATCCATTAGTTGGAATGCAAATTGAAACAAGATTTTAACTTTGATATTCAATACAACCGAACTAATATATATATATTCCAGCTTAACGTGCATGAGTAGCTAATATCTGTTAAGGCGAGAAATGGTAGCTCCATTGGCGCCATATTTCATCTGTAGCGCGGGGCATACACGATAAGATAGCTATCAATCGTCGCATTGTTAATATAACGGAGCAAATCGTGCAAAATTATGGACGCTTTGGTAAACTCACATATATTGCACTCTTTGTTTGTAATGTACACTCATCGCTTCGATGTCGCATCGTTTGTTCAAAATGTCGGGATCGATCAAAGATCGGTAATGGTGCCATTTTCTCCATGTAACTCGTACGTCGATATATCATTACTAAGTTACTTTCCGACCTCGAAACACCTGCCGAAGCACCTAAAAAAAGTAATTTTTTTGCTTACGCAAACAGCAAACACTGGGTATGGCGAATAGGTTATGGTGCCATGGAGAACTGGGTTTCCCGCCCGCGCAGCCCGCATTAATGGCTCTTTAATGCTGGTGCAGGAAACACTGTGTGCATAGCGATGTGTGCATAGCGATCCGGTCATAAATGCGGAAATATTAAAATAACCGTAGCGTAAGAAAATACAATTAGCTTCCACGTTAATCGCCGTTGCCAGTGTTTGGTGTTACGTGTTCGACGCTATTCGCCATTGCCAGTGTTTGCTGTTCGGTCACTGCCACGGTAGCCAGATGCTTCCTTAAACCTAGTACTATTATATCACCTCATTGCATTCTTAGAAGCTTTGTTGTATTATTTTGCCGTACGTTGTACTATTTATCAAATAATTGCACTGGCATCACTGATGTATTGCACTATTACAGACATAATAACACTATTTTTCGGACATTTATATTCTTAGTATCTTAATAAGACTCTGTTCTGAACAATTAATTACACCATTTTAACCAATAGGATAAAATTTTGGGGGATACTGAAGAACAAAAAAAGACAATTAATGACCGGGTTCTGGATAATGACGCAAGAATTCTGCTGCTATCTCGCCGCGCTTCCTAGTCATATCATTCTGGGAGAAGTCCAATTTCCACCCCCTTTGCAAATATTCTTCGTAAGCTAAGAGGAATATCGCGTCATTTGATTGATCTTGTGTAGGAATGTCCTCTACGTTGTGCTTCTCCCGCCGACGGGCGGTCCCATGGCGGCCGTAAAATTCTGGGAACTTCTTATTCAAAAATTCTCCTACGAATTTACACTACAAAGAAAGGCGTTGCACTAATTAGAATTAGAAAAGGGTCAGGTTGTTACAAGATTTAACCATTAAGATAAATACTTACCGCGTTGTCAAACCCAGCGTTGTATTTTGGATTTTTAATGGAGGATAAGTGCAGGTAATTCCCTTCGAGATCAACCGCTAGCAAATGCCGTGATCGAAGTTGAAGAGCGGGATGAACCAAGACTCGCCCCGCAATCACCCCTCCGTAATGGCGCCCAAGAACATCTCGGGGTTCATAGATGTGCCTATTGTCCGAGAAAGGAAAGATGTGGAGTATATGCACTGGCCTTCCGCCTCTTCCGAAATCCGGTAGGAGTCAATTATATCGGAGCTAACGAATGCCTTGTATCCGGTTAGGTCAACAAAGTCTTTCCTAGGGATGTCGATATTTTTCGAAGGCACCGTGATCGACTCACATCGGTGTTAGTCAGGAACTTTTCAATTCGCTCCTGATCGTCGATTGGTAACTCTCCTTTGCCATAGTAGTTTAAGTCCACGGGCGCTGAGGTTTTGCCGCCCTTCAATTTGAGCTTCTTGGCCCTTGGTATTATCGATGTAGCTTCCGGGGGGATTTCAATTATGCTTGGGTCGATATTGAAGCAAAGTAGTAGTTAGTCAAGATTCTATATATTATTGTGAAACCATTTGTATAATAATGTAACCATGTATAAAACGTTGCACCAATTCAATATTAATAGTTCTATTGCGAGCTTTACCCCGATGTGAAGCTCGTTGCCTTTGCTGCTGCGCCGCAATCGCCGCATCCATCGAAGCTTGGTTCGCTTCGATCGACGCCGCCGTAATCGCCACACTTGACCACGGCACCTCCGTAATGCACTTAAGGCTCGACGTCTTCACACATAAGGACGAGGAGGTTGTGTAGCTGCGATTTTGCTTTATAAGATGCAGTCAATTACACTATTTTTTCATGGAAAACACTACTTAAGATTTGATATTGCACTACTTAATAAGAGCTTGCACTATTACATACTTCATCGCAAATAAAAATGGACAGTCCGGCGAAAAGACCTCCTGGTGGACTTGCGAAATGGGCGGCTTGTACTTCCTCAGTAAGCACCGACAGCGCCTTATGATGGCCGCTCCCCTCCGTTGGCGTTACCTGCAGACAGTGTTGGTGGTATAGTGTTACACTACTATTGCATATATTGCACTATTATAAGATCTTTAAAACAATTATACATTTCGTGCAAAGTGTTAAAATACCCGCAGACAATGATTGTGTGGTCGGGTCTTTGCATCCATTACCTTTTCATCCACGACACCAACCAGCCGTTGTTCTTCAGGGGACAGGTCGAGCATGCTGTGGCAGCTAGTGAAGTTAAAATCTCCCTTTACTCTCGACGATCCCCGTGAACGGCGAGACCATCTAATCGTATCCCACCTCTGGATACGAGGATATATCGCACGGCGGTAGGGCAGGGGATATCTGTAACCAGTGTGCTCGTATATCCACACCTGTTTACAAAGCCAATGTTACACTAGTTCAATGGACTATTGTAATATAGTAGACAATGTTACACTATTATAAAATCAATCTTGCACTATTAAAATGAAACTGTTACACTACTACGTCGTCAATGTTACACTATTACTAAGTCAATGTTACACTATTACAAAGACAAAGTTACACTATTAATTTAACACTTTACACTTCTTTGGAAGAAGCGGTGTGCATCCAAGAACGTATCCCACCCGCTTCGATTTTGCTTGCAATTTATTGGCGGCGGAGCATAAGTCGGATAAGGGTGCGTCGAGCCAATTGTACCTAGCCATCCGGGAGATCATCGACTATACCCACTAGACCCTTGGGGCGAGATTATTAGTATTTGTGAAAAGAATGCAACAAAAAAAGTATAGAATAAGTAATTTGACGAAGTCTCGTGATGTCCTCTTCGTCTCCGTTTTGACAACTCCATCAAAATCCCTCGAGGTTCTTGCGATCGACCTTCCTACCCACAAGGTAACGTCTCCGGATATCGACTCTACTTTCCGCCGAGGTCAATCGGTGAACCCGAGAGGGGTAACCCTAGAAGAACAGCCACCTCCTGGGCCGTGAAGCGTATCACTTGCGAGCTAATCTCGAATTCAACACCCCTCTTCCAATGTCGGAGGATGTACTCCAAAGATCGGCCTATCGAGGTGATGTCGGGAAAGAGTATGATATTACGGAAGATCGTCCGCTGGATGACTGGATAATGATGCGCCTTCACGACCGAATCGTAAGTCTTCCTGTAGGCTCCGACGAAACACCGCGAATTTACGATGAAAACCATCTGGCGGAACGCCTGATCCGACGGACGGCGCTTCCGCCGGTGACTTTCAATGATTCACTAGCTGCGACGACTTCGACGACATTGCTAGCGGCGGATAATGAGAGTGTATTGGACCAAGAGATTCAAAGCAGACGATGGCGGTTACAAAGAGCAATGGGTTTGAAAGGCTAGACGAAAGCGCTGGAAGGCGGTTTAGACAGCGTATAGGGTTTAGAAATGGGGTAAAGGGATCGATCAACCGGAGTTACAAAGTTAGATCAACCGGAGTTACAAAGTTAGTGGAATGGTATTATGGGCCAACCTATCATCGGAACACCGTTAGAATCCAATATAATCTAGGCACGTATGCAATCGAAAGAGCCAACAGCCATATTATTCTTTTAGAATATAAATATTATTTGGTAAACTGTACTTTCTACAAGAATTGTTGCACTAATATAGGGGTAACATGCACTATTTTACAAATGATGCACTAGTGCACTTTGCACCACTAATTAATCATATCACCGGTATCCTATCCTGAAAAAAATATCTGAACACGTACAGCAAACTCCAAACTCCGCCAATGGCGAATAGCGTTGAAGCGCATATCGTAGGAAATAAACCGTCAGAGTCGTACACTGACGTGACGTTATACTCAATAAGGTGAGGCGAAGAGGCGTCGTTTTACGCTACCTCGCTATCTCTAATCCGGACCAAATCGACGGCTATTCGCCATTGTTTGTCGTTAGGTTTGAATACTTTGATAATTTAGCCGATGCTACCGTCGCAGGGAAATATACAACCCCCTAACAGGGATAATAGTGCAATGCGAAGAAGCAAGGACAGGAAAAATGGTGCAACCTCCAATTTAACAGTGCATCCCTGGCGACTTTCCGGTGCAAACTCTCCATATCCACTGAAAATGAAGTTAATGGCTCAAATGAACTGCGGCCTCGCCAAAACGTGAGGTGTGGAATTTATATAAGGTGTGGATGTTATCTAAGTAGTGTAATGATTTAATTAAATAGTGCAATAAGTTTATTACTGCTAGAAAACACGTAACGCAAGAACAAGATATTAAATTTTTGCTTCCTTCCGCCTAATTAGTGTAAGTCGTCGACAAAACAAGGCAATTTATTGATCGTATTGGTTTTTTATAGAAATCTAAATGTGCAACATTTCTTCGAATTGATTGTAAGGCTTATTGGATCGCATCTAATAGTACAACCTCTCGCTTTATTTCGTGTAATACGCCCAAAGCGGTGCAAGAAAAGAATAAAAGAATAATTTCCAAGAGGTAACAAAGTAAAGAAGGATATTTTTATTAATAATAGCAATTTATACATTGTCATTGAAGAAACTGCAATATAAATTTCTCGTTTTGCATACAATACGAAGTTCATGTTCAGTACTATCACTGTAACATTCGCATACAAATTACTATTAACAATACTAGGCTTTCATTGAACAACATTACAGAATCACCATCAAACCTAGCCATTAAATCCACAACACCGATACCACTCTACTGATACTCCACTTGGATGCTGAAATGGAGGAGGGAAAGTCTCGATCGGAACGGTACGTCCGTGTTATTTGCACCTCTTCATGCAATTTTGGCACTACATTTTTCGTAAAGAGACAGTTTAGTGAGAAACTTTTATAAAAACAATCGAAGTTGAATAAAGATCCGTAAAAATTTACGAACCTCGCATTTCCTCTAGATAGTGCGAATCAATCTTACAAATTTCACCTCGTTGTCGGACGGAACACTTACGAGCCGCCTTCCTCGTCGTGGACCTCTCCGGCGAATCTCTCCCAATGACTCGTGTACCTCCATGCGGGATGCCGTATTGCACCATTATAAGATGAGTTGTACTATTATATCCTAATTTACACCGTTAATATCATAATCGGCATGTGTTGCACTTTTATACGGGATATTGCACCATTTAGCCTGGCGTTGCTTTGTGTTGTTGCATTATTTTACCTGTGTTGTTGAACTATTTTCTCCTATTTCACCGGAACGTCGCTAGGGATGAACTGTTAGCTGGGAGGTTGCACCATTTCTCCGGGCCTTGCTTCTCCGCGTTGCACTATTATCCCTGTTGAGCTGCTTGTATATTTCCCAGCGACGGTATGTTGGGGTTATTTAATAAAGTATTGAAACAACGACAAAACAATGGGCCGGCGAATGGCGGGGGCCGATTGGTGCGGTTCCGAGAGATCGGCGAGTAGCGTACGCGGAGGCGTATTAAATGCGTCAGGCTACGTACGGCGAGGCATACGTACGTCGAGGAATACGCGAAGGGCTTTTGTATACGAGGGCATTTTGGTCCGGCTGAAAAAGCGCCCGAATCGCAAAAACGAAAAGGTGGCGGTTTTTGCAAAATCCGAAAATAAGGGAATTTTTTATGCAAAAAAGCCTATTATTTTTTAAAAATATAGTTTTAAAATAAAATTGATTTCGGGCGGATTCGGAGCGGGTCAAAATTTCTCCCGTTTCTTGCCCCGAATTCATCTCGGATCGTAAAATCCGCCGTTTTCTCGCCCCGAATCCGTTTATTTCCTCCCGTTATCGTCTGCCGTCGGGCGGATCGGGCGGGAGCTCCACCATCCCGGATCCGTTTGCATCCCTACCTGCTGATGCCAGGCTTGGGGGATTTTGATATATATATATATATATATATATATATATATATATATATATATATATATATATATATAGAGAGAGAGAGAGAGAGAGAGAGAGAGAGAGAGAGGTAGGTTGAGAGTCTTAGACTGACACTAAAGAACAATCCAAAAAAGAGTTAAGGGCTGTAGGTACTAAGTTGAGAGCTCGAGACTGACACTGAGAACAATCCAAAAAGAAGTTAAGTACTGTTGCTCTACTAAGTTTGAGAGCCTGAGAGTGACACACCAAAGAACAATCCAATAAAACAGAGAGAGTTAAGGTAATGTTCAAAGAGACAGAATTAGACCCTACTATACGGACAAAAATTGTATTTGTATGGGGGCAGTGGGGTTTCTTTTTGGCGCACCCGGTGCACCATTTTTTACTTTAAAATTTTATTCTTTTATTTTTTTAATTATAATCTTATATTATATATTATGATATTTTACTTATATATGTATAAGAATTTATGTTTTAGGATCTAAAATTAATCCTTAATAAAACATATATTTTTTATATTAAATTAAACCATATTTAAAAAATAAAAAATAAAATTTTAAAGCAAAAAACATGCGCCGGGTGCATGAAAAAAATCCCACTACTCTCCCAACAAGCATTCGCCGCCACGTGGCGTCCACCTGGAGCTAGCGTTTCCAAATAACTCTATTTTGAACACGGTGTCCATAAAATTTTCGCCGCTACAATACCCAGGGCAAAGAAAGATAAAAATAAATAATTTCACAAGCCAAAATATTATTTCTCCTCCCATAATCATTTTTTATTATAAACTTAAAAGCATCGAAGGGCCAAAATGTACAAATAAAATCAACTAGGAAGAATTATTATATCCCAGTTCATTTGCGTTATTAATGTACGTATAATTATTTAATACCTTTTTACTAAGGCATAATATTCCTACACCATTACCATATGATCATAAACTAATTATCACACGAAGTATCGATAGAATTTGGTTAAGATGAAAAACACAAGAAAAAAAATAAATTTAAAAGCTCAATCTCAACCGCCCAGTATTATTTGAAAACGAAGAATCGTAAACCATGACTCGAGTGATAAAAGAATTGTAATCACGGACTCTTCACTGGTGCGCGCATCAATCTCCGCTATCGATCGCATCGTTGACACCGTAAACGGTGAGATCCTTTTCGTGGTCACTCGTGCCATTGTTTAAGACTATATTTGAGGTGGAAGATACGACTTGAGATTAAACATTCAAATTTAATTTGTTAGTGCGTCTTTCACGTGACCCAAAATCAGACTAAGTTAAGAAAGTGGAGCGAGAGGGAGAGAGAGAGAGTCACGTTTCCCATGCCCACAAGCGGTCGTCGGAAACGAACGCGAGGTCGTCGGTGGAGTACTCCTCCGTCCACACCGTCGACGTCGCCCACCAGTCGATGGAGGCGTCGAGCGGGAACTCTGCCGGGTCGAGGCGCGGCAGCTCGACGATCTCGCCGAGGAGGTCGTCATCGTTGGGGGGGGCGGCGGCGGCGGGGTTGGGGGCGGGGAGGAGGGAGGGGTCCATGGCGGCGGCGCGGGCGGCGGCGGCGCGGACGTCGCACGGGGCGGGGAGGGGGCGGGGAGGGGAGGGGAGGGCGGCGGCCAGCTCGGGGAAGTTGAGGACGGCGGTGGGGCCCTTGACGCAGAGGGCGGCGGCGTCGTGGGCGCGGGCGGCCATCTCCGGGGTGGGGAAGGTGCCGAGCCAAATGCGCGTCTTCTTCCGTGGCTCCCGGATCTCCGACACCCACTTCCCCCACGCCCGCATGCGGACGCCCCGGTACGACGGGTGCCGCGTGCTCCCGCGCCGCGCCCCCGCTTCGCCGACGGACCGGGACTCGGCGGCGACATCGCCTTGCTGCCGGGTTCTGCGGAATCGGCGCCGCCGCTCTGCGTCATCTCCGCATTGGTGTGCGGGGTTGCGGCTTATGGTCGCCTCTTTGAAATTCGTGCTGGCTAAGTTTTGGTCGCACTGGTCTACTTTATATATAGTCTTTACGGAGGAAGAGGATGAGAAATGGGGTTTTGTTTTCGGGAGAATTAATAGCCCCGGGTTGTGTGAACGGTGAAGTACATATATAAATGTTTGTTGGGAAAGGGAATTGCTTAATTTTTTTTTAAAAAAAAAAAACTAGTGTCTAACGTAGACTTGAACTGACGAACGGATGGGTTGGGTAATCCATGGACGGATCATTATACCCGTAAATTATTTGAGCATGGATAAAATTTACCCGCAAAATTTTGATAGGCAACATCTTTTTATCCATACCCGCGGGTGCATGGGTATGGGAGTTACCTGTAATTTTTTTTTTTTTGTCTCTTATATTTTAAAAATACAAATACATATATATAAGTTTAAAAAAATATAATATAACTCATTATTTAAAATATCATAACGTACAATAAAAATATTTAAAGTTTTAAAGTAAAAAAATTTCGTAATATAAAAGACGCGATAAGAAATTAGGGTTACAATTTTTAATATATATATATATATATATATATATATATATATATATATTAATTAAAAAATATATATGCGATGGATACATGGATTACCCAAAATACTACAACTTAATGGATACCCATCTCTGTTTATCCATAATTTTTGGGTTCAAAAGTTCAGTACCCATACTCGCAAATTTGCGGGTAACATGGCACCGCGCATGGGTCGAGATTGCAAGGTCTAACTCTAACACATATATAATAATATATAAAATATATTCCTGAGTTAGCCTGCTGTACTATTGCGTAGTTTTCGTGCTATCAAATTATTTTCATTGTAATGACTTCTAAATTGATGATCGATTATGTTAGATTTGATATTTATTATTAAAAGTATTTAAAAACTAAATTTTGTAATTTTTGATATTATTTGGCTGATGATTAAAAGATTTTCTTTTTATTTTTGACAGATAGGTAGCACGCTATCCACTTTGTTTTTTTTCTTTTAGAATAAACTTAGCAAAGTATGAATCAATCAGGATTCGAACTTGGTCTCATGTACCAACCAAATGTGAATCATTTGGTTGATGATTAAAAGAATTTTAAATTAATAATTTTAATAATCGATATGATATATTTGTGAATTTAATGTAAAACAATTCAAATCTGGTGAAATTTCAATATAATTTTTTTCACTGTTTAGAATAAAATCAGTACTTTTGATTTTAAATTCAAGTCTTTGATTATTATTTTTTATAAAATTTTTATTTTTAACCGTTCAATTTTAGATTATCTATTTCATAGGTAAATGATATCGAAAAATTATAAAATTTAGTTTCCAAATACTTTCAATAGTATAGATAGATTAAATCTAACGAAACCAATCATCGATTTAGAAGCCGCATCATTTAAATTAAGCAACTTGGACCTCCGTGCTACTGATAGTATAGCAATTGGAATCTATATTCCAAGTTAACTATGGATGTATTACACCGTGCGGTTGCACGGAGTTTGGCGCTTGTGATTGTGTGTGGATTTTCCACGCGTATAACAACAATAAAGTGTGACTGACCGTCTCTAGTGCAAGTGGCAAAAGGTTTGATAGTCAGTAAAAGATGGACATGAATCAAATTTTGAATAATACAGTGATTGCATATAAAACTAATGTATATACTTTTACACACTGTGGAGATATATAAATAATTTGATGCTGTAAATAAATTCTATTTAGAATAACTGTAACAGCAAAGAACTTTTTCCGGTGGGAGAGAATGATTAGTGAATGGGAGATTCAGAATAATACAAAGGGGTGTTTTTTTGTTTTTTTTTTTGAGAGAGATAGATAATACGTTATCTGTTTCGTTTATTTCATTTAAAAATAAATTTAATTAAAAATATAAATAAATTAGAATTCAAATTTAACATCTGGATCATTAAATTTTTTACCATTTATTTTAGAAAGAGTTGATAGTGATTGAGAGGGTGATGGAGTAGAATAGTAATAGCTGTTCATTTGGCAACTCTGTATTATTCTCGGCCCCACGTGAAATGGTCTGCAGTGCATCAAACGCTTTGGGACGCACCGTACGCATTTGCCGGCCTCCGTTCGTACCCTGCTTTCTTTTCATGTTTCTTCTCCAACATGTTTTTCCTTTTACCTCGTGCTCGCTTTTTAGGGACGCAAATGGATATAGATATCCGACTTTAATTCGAATTCAAATCCGATCGATATGAACGTTATTCGAGATAAATGAATATGAATTTGAATATGGATATTAAAAATAAAAATTCGACGGATATGGGTTTGGATATGGATATTGACTGTACCCGATCCGAACCCGAAAATGGATATAGATATCTGACTTTAATTCAAATCCAAACCCGACGGATATGAATGTTATTCGAGACAAATGAATATGGATTTGAATATGGATATTAAAAATAAAAATCCGACGGATATGGATTTGGATATGGATTTTGACTGTACCTAACCAGAACCCGAATCCAAACCCGAACCTGAACACGAACAAAAATATGATATAATATATAAAAAAAATTCAAACTTTAGATCTGAATCTAAAGGCAAAAAAAATACTTAAACTTTTGTAATCTAAACCAAAATACATATATATATTAATATAATTGGTAAATATTATTTTCGGATTCAGGTTTTCGGATTTTTGGTCCGGTTCGGATTTTTGGTCGGGTTCGGGTTCGGATTCGAGTTTGGTAGTCGGGTTCGGATTCGGATTTTTAAAAACCCAATCCGAATCCAACCCGTTGACATCCCTATGCAACATAGAGTAACTCGGTACGAGAACAAGTGACAAAAGATTTGATAGTTGATACTCGATGTTTCAAGTTCGAATCCTGATTGATTCATATTTTCAACTAAATTTATTTCTAAATAAAATAAACGAAACAGTACTAGCTAGTCTTATGCTTGCTGCCTAAAAATAAATAATGTACTAAAAGCAACTCATAACCTGTTTTGTTCTATGAAAGTGGCGTTTATATATATAAACTTTCGAATAAATTAGAGTGCAAGTATATATATATATTTTAGCTATGTTTTCGCATAGCGGTGAGATTAAAGCTTTTTCAATTTTGTTATTTGTTTGACGGAGTAATTAGAGATGGCTAAAATTTTATTATTTGTTTCTCACTTTTTAATAGACTTTGGTTTGGGAAGGACTGAAATCATTTACGTTATTTTAAAGAGTTTGAATTTCAATTGAAAGATGGAGTTACATAAACCAGGCAAAAGAAGTAATCTTAATAGTTTTGCACACATATATATGGTCGAGATTAAATGAATTATTTCATGTTAAAGTGTGTCAAAAAATCACTAGTTTTCAAAACCTTATATTATATTTGGTATTCCCCCTCACGTTTTGACTCGAAATTTTTTAATAGACCCAAGACGTATATTTGAATAAAATGAGAAAAAGTTAAATAAGTTTAGGGTACGGGGAGACTCAAACTCATTAATTTCCTCTTTCTCCGATCTCATATTAAATTATATGAAATAGTAATTATTTTCTAGAAGCTTAATAGGCAGGTTTAATTTAATTGGTAGAAAATCAAATGTGATTTAGCGGCCCAGCGAGACTCGAATTCATTATCTATTACCTCGTACTCTGATATCATGTTAAATCGTGTCAAATAATCGTAATTTTTTAAAAGCTTACATTACCAAAGAATGGTACATTTTAAATACTTGCATTCAACATTTCCCATGTAGTTACAAATTAAAGCGACAATAAAAAGGAAAATGAAGAAACATGAGAAAATTTAATTCATGAAACTCTTGAAATAGAGGGAGCTTTAATTTAGAACCAACTTATGTATGATCTTAATGTTCTCTCTTTCTATCTATGCACGTGAACTAGAAACAATACTGTATTATAATATTTTATATTATCATTAATTATTCTAGCTTACGGCGAGACTCAAGATTTTGTGATAGATCAAAGATGCCAATTGCTTTTTGCTAATAAATTGAATAAAACTTTATAGGGATAATTACCTATATACTCCTTTTACGTTTGAAAATATTCATTTATTATTATTTTTTTTCTTTCTAAAATACCTTCCACCGTTATTGTAAAATATTTCCGCAGTTATCTTCTGTTAAGTTAACTTGGGTTAAACCTGAGTTAAATATTTATCACAGTTAAAAAAAATTAAAATATCAATTTTGCCCTTAACTTAAGGGTAAATAAGAAAAATGTTGGTGACGGTAGAGGGGGATATTGGAAAAGACCAAAAGTCAAAATACTTTTCGTCTTCGACTTTAAGGGTAAATAAGAAAGACGATGATGGTGGAATGTTATATTTGAAATGACAAAATAGTAATTTTACGAGATAACAAAATTAATTAATGATTTTAACTCTAGGGTATATTAGAAATAGTTTGGAACATAGAAAAAGTATTTTCAATATTAGCCTTCTAAGAATGGTAAATTGAAAAGTCGAAAATTTTTCAGAAATATATAAACAATTGCCCCAACTTTATAAGATGAGAAGTCCGAAAAGAATCAAATTCAAGATCTTTTGGTCTGTACAATTGAAAACAACTTCTTACTAAAAATTCAAGTTTGTTGGACAATACAAACTTCCTCTCTTCCTCTCTTCCTCTACAATCATCTGCAGTTCTTCACATTTTAAATATGGGCATCTACAATTATTTGACAGGTCTAGAGATGTCAGCAGGTCGGGTTTGGGTCGGATTTTTAAAAACCCGAATCTGAACCCGAACCTGAACCCGAACACCAAATTAAAATCCGTATCCGGATCCAAACCCGGCGGGTTTTAAAAATTCATATCCATATCCGTACCCGACAAAAAACTCGAAATCCGAACCCGGCAGGTTTTAAAATCCACACCGTTGAATAAAGGTCTAAAGAATAAAAATTATTAAATATTTTATATATTATATAAATAAATAAAAATAAATTATATATATATATATATATAATTTATTCGGGTTCGGATTCAGGTTCGGGTCGTGTCGGGTAAATACAAAATCTATATTCATATTCATATCCGTCGGATTTTTATTTTCTATACCAATAACCGAAACCATGCCCGTTTAGCTCGGGTAAATCCATTCCGTTCGGATTCGGATTCATATAATATTTCGGGTATCCATATCCGTTGACATCCCTAGACAGGTCCGGATCTTGATCTACTTGATCTTACCAGCCACCTTTATTCACTTGATGGGATTAAGTAACTTTTTGATAAAAAAATCACGAGCTATATATATAGACTCCGACTGAAATACTATCGATAGTATCAATTTTTTATCATTAAATTTAATTTTTTAATTATTTTTATCTGTTAGATTATATTATTCAACCAACCACCCACCCTATTCTAGACGGCCCACATCATCATCCTAGCAACTTAGCAGCAGCAGTAGTAGTACATTGGGTCATTGAATGTTTGCTGTTTCTTTTTTTTATTTGTTTCTTACCTAGCTATCATGCAACGGTCCCATTCTTATAATCAATCAGGCTTAATTAAGTGATGTTGTATTTCGAGGTTGATAATGATTTGACACAAAGATGGAGTACAAAATTATTCTGAAAAGTTATTTTAATAAAGAGTAATTAATACTACGAATTATGTTATTTATTATGTTACCTGTACCTAGGGAATAAATCTGAGAGTAAATGAATCAGGAATAGCAGGTAACAGTGGTCAATGTTGGCTTAGCTTCTACCCATCAATGAATCATGCCTAAGTAAAAAATGTAAAATCCTTGAGATTTGTTTGAGTTGATTGATTGGATCTTTTTTTTTTAAGAAAAAATTGTTGTTCGAGTTTGGTAATTTAAAAACCTTCATATATAGCTCTATCCGCGCTAAAACAGCAACTTAAATTGGTTCTTCCACTTCTGTTGTTTATAAAGACTCGTTCCTTTTATTGACCAAGCCAAAAGTTCTATATAGAGCGCGGGTTTAGGTTATTGAACTATTAACCTTTTTTTTTTTATGCGTAAAAAAGCTGTTTGATCCACAAACTAGTTGAAAGAGCAATTGAGTAGTATAGAGTGCAATTTTGTGTATTTACCTTTAAGCTTATTTAATTGTTAGAACACACCTTTATGTTTATAAAAATTGGGGCAATTTGTTGCTAGCTATATACCCTTATAAACTTGCTCACTTTAATTTATAACCACCTTGAAATAAACTCTTCTAAAAATCAAAATCTTTTTTAATAAATGGTCAAAATCGGAGTAATATTATATATATAAAATTTCAAAGAAATTTAGTAAGTTTCCAAAGGTACAAAAGTAATTTTCTCCTTACAATGTATCAAATACAACTAAAGCCTATACTAAGGTTTTGCCCCTATATATCCTAGCAAATCCAAAGTCGATCGATCAATTCAAATTTGAATTTGAATATCCTTTATAATTTGAACAAACCAATTAAGCTGGCTTGCAATTGATCTTCAAATTTGAAATTTTGCTTAATTTGCTACACAATTTACTCTATCCTTTTGCTTTTGACATGTTATTGAGACAACCTGGTACTCCAAATTAATTAACATTACATCACAAATGTTGCTTTCGACAACTATTGAGAGAATGCGATGTCATCTGAAAATGATATGTTTGTCTCATCGCACTGATCATCGATCTCTATCGCATTAACCATAAATATTCCGCCTTATACGAGAATAGCATGAAGAATTAGTTGTTGACTATATATGAATAATACTAGGGGTATTTTCATCAGAAAGGCTAGATGATGAGTCAGTTTCATATACATGAGTATTAATACGATAAAAGGCGAGTATGATATGCCTTAAGGTTTCTATTTAATACATTGCCTTGTACCAAATTGGCAAGAAGATTTAGTTTGGTACGAGTCGCATGCACTCTCGAGGTTTCTATTTATTTAACATTGAGGACAGGCCAATATTACACGTTAATGTACCCACTTCAATTTTCAAACATCTGATATGAAAGTTAAAACGCTAAAGTCATGCAAGCTAAGTTGTCGAATATGAAAACTGACTTTTTAATTATATCTTTGAGTATATTCTCTATTTAATTAGGACTTGAATTAAATGTGAAAAAATTAATAATATTGTTAGGAGGCCGACATAACTCGAATCCAGAAACTCCTGCTCTGATAACATGTTAAATAATACGAAACAATCGTTATTTTCTAAGAAGCTTAAACCGGCGGTAGAGAACGGTGTTTAAATATTTTATATTTAACATATATTAATACTCAATATATACAATATTGGCCTAATGTGTTCGTGCAAATAAGGAGTACTCTAAAACCACAAGTCAACATTAATTGATGTCTCCCCTACTCCACCCTAAACTCATGTAAGTGGTAGTCAAATCAACCTAGCCTACAAAACCCTAACTGCTTCCCCTCACCAAGGACTCTAATCGACCTAAATTGCTACCTAATGGCCCTATTTTTTCTATCAAATTAATGTTAAGTTGACAAATATTTCAATAATTACCTTCCCTAACTAGGAAAATAAATGTGAAAGAGAAGAAGATTCAATAGGTACGTAATAGAATCGAAGGAATTAAGGTCGATCGATCGAATTTATATTCATTTATGGAGTACTTATAGTAGTTGAGTTCAATGATTAGCACACTGCTTAATGGCTAAGTAAGATTAATAAGCACGAGGCTATCCATGCACGATGCATGCATAGGTTGCATTATGGTAAAAAAAAAACCTATCAAATGATCATGACGTTTCACAGTTTATATATATCAACAAAATATATCATGCATGCATGATACACGCCAACCCCTAGACCAATATATAACTCCAAAGGCCCTATTAATTATTTGGTCTGTTTTTTGAGCTGATGTGACACTACAATTCCCAAAACGTATCCATCCTAAAACTGCTCTCGCCCTAGCTAATACGCACTACTCTTTTAATCTTTTGGGCTTAGCTATCGCCTAAAATACTGTAGTCGGATTAAGAATTTTAGTTCTATTATACCTTATATATAAGATTATTTCAAATTCTGGAGGTGTCACATTTCTCCCCCCTTTAAAGCTGTGATGTACGTGCTTGTCGTGCTTAAACACACACACATGTACTTGAAGTGAGACTCGTTTTAATTATTAGCCTTAGCTAATCTTGTGAGGACTAAGGAGCCACGCTCAACCCACGACGTTCGTCAGCCGAAAAGCTGCATTCTACTCATTGTATAACCCTAACTCAGCCGAGACACATCTCATACTTCTAACTGATCGATGATTTGTATTAATACCGGCCAACTGAATGTGACATCTCTAGGATTTGAAATAGTTCTATATCTAAGTTACAATATGACTAAATCTCTTAACCCAGCTATAGTATTTTTGGACATCGGCTAAATTCAAAAAATTAAGAGGATTAAGCATATATATATTAGGATCATATATAGTAGTTTAGGATGGATATGATTCTTTGGGAAATGGGACGTTACCCTATCTTGGAGCGTGGTTTTTTGACTTGGTCCAGCTCTATATTTATAGCTCTAAAGTCGCAGTTTTTCCATAACAATTAACAGTACTACTGTTTGGACCAAATAAGCCTAAAGGCACTGATCATACTCGCCCATAAGCATAAGCCCAATTTCAAGCTTGCTTAATGTCTCATTAATGGCAGGATAATTAAGGTCAAATAAATAATTGATGGCTCAACAACAAATTAAAAAGAAAATCTTATTATATTTACTCTCAAATAAAGGACAACTTAATATATATAGCTGGAGTTTATTGGACGCGTGGTAGTTGTGCATCTATTTTTAGGTACTGGAGTTATCAAGTGGTTGAGCTATCATGCTATAATAATCCATCAAAAAGAAGCCCCCCTCCATTAATTGCATCAAATTAAGAGTATTGTTTTTGCCCACAATTTACCACAGTTTTCCGATCCTTGATGTTTAGTTTAGAAGTCACGTATAAACTTTTTTTAAAAAAATTTATTTGAAAAAATAATAATATGCTATCGTACTCTTGTTTATTTTTTTAAAAAATAAATATAGCTACAAATGTAAAATAATTAAATTTTAAATATTAATCATTAAATTTTTGGCTTTTTTGTTTCCGAACGGTCCAATATCTATGAAAGAAAGTAATGGTAGAGTACTCTACTCATTTTTTGCTACTTTAGTTGGCACAACTTTTTTTTTTTTTTTTTGAGAAAAAGATAGCACGTACGTTATCCGCTGCATTTATTTGGCAAATAAATTTGGCTACAAGGATTGAGACAACGCGCGCGGTCTCAGAAAACATATATCGGAGACAACCTACTTTTTGGCACAAGTCTAATCCTATTTTGTTGGCCTAGATGAAGTGAATGAAGGCAATGTACGTTATGTTGCGATCTCTTTGTAGTTAGTTGTGTTGTGAACTACTTTAAACACAAAATTCACATGTATATAACTTCTTGGTGCATGAACTTTTCCGAAATCCAAAATTCACTTGTAATTTCCCCTCTCACGGACGCATTAGCACTATTTTGCACGAAGGAAAGGTGCTTTTTTCAAGTTCGCATTATCTTTGCGCAAAAATAATAGGATGAGGATTAATGGGTTTGGCCATTTTTCTTCCATCCTATCCACCAGTGTTTACCTACTAGAATTTGAACATATCCAGATGCTTTAATATTGGAATACTCATGGTTTAACAGTTTGACATCAGATGAACTATTCTTACATCTGGCCTTTTTTTTTTTGAAATAATTTAAGATGATCTAACGAAATCAACTGGTACAAGTAATTCTTTGATTTAGCTGATCACAGAAAAAAAAAAAAAAAAAAAAAAAAACTTTTCCGTAAATGTTGTAGTGCTTGTATATTTCTATGGCTATGCTTCTGTATTTTTCGATTGTAGAAAATTATCGTAACCACTGATTGCAATATACGGAGCGGAATATTACATCGCACGTACTAGGTAGAATGAGAAGATTCCTTTTGTTTGTTTATATAAAAGATGAGGGTAATGCTCTTTGGGCTTTGGGCCCATGAAACCAAATTTGTGTTTGAAGCCTTTTGGCCTCCCTGTGGGCCTCTCACTAGGCCCAAGCCCATAATCGGCCTTACCGGGCATCTTTTGTAGTCGGCGCTGGACCTTAATTTCGGCGACGAGAGGCATTTCGCCACCGACTTTGCTGTAGAGTCGGCTAGATATAGAAGTCGGTATTACGAACTCAAAATATTAACAAAAAGAAATTTGAAGGGGCTGTATCAAAATTTGTTGAAAGCTGAGGGGGTTTATAGAGGGGAAAAACTACCTTCGAGTCGAAGCCATCGTGCCTCTCTCTCTCTCTCCTCGTTCTCCTCGTCTTCGATCTCAAACTCTCTCTCTCTCTCTCTCCATTTCTCTCCCCTTCTTGAATCTCCCTCGCCTCGATCCATCGTCTCCCTCCTCCCCCTCTCTCCCCACTCGCACCTCCCATGGCGCGATTCGGCCATGGCTCCGGCCCCCCCGCGGCGGCGGTGGCGTCGATGATCGTAACGAGCACGCCGAGCCAGGAGCTCGCCCTCACCAACTTCGCCTACTGTTCCCCCGCCGATCTCCGCAGGTTCGCCGTCTCCGGATCGAAGCACGTCCTCGCCATGGTTGGCGATTCCTTCGTCCTCACCCTACGATATCCTTTTCATAGATCCGCACTCTAGTTTCGAATTATTACTTACATTGCTGTTTAGGATCGTATTTGTTGACATGAACACGAATCAGTCGTCATTTCTAGGGCTCATCCATTTTGATTCGTCTGTGAGTGCTTGTTTTGTATGGGACATGAGGAATTGAAGCAGTTTTAGGAGAATTGATTGCACTCTGTTTTGTTAATTTTGAAGGCTTATCATCTAATTGACGATGATAAGCTTCCATCGGCTATTGCGTATTTGATATTCTTTTTCTTTTCTTGGATTTGACTGTCTATTAATTCTACTGTGATGTGGTCCTTGACAAATTTATACTGCTCATGATGCTGTTGTTGATGGTCGTATTGCTTTAAATGCAATCCAACGACGCCATGCTAAAGTTTCCGCGGGTGATACAGTCTCTGTTAGCAGGTATGGGAGCTTTAGTTCTCTATTTTGTGGATTTCTATAGTCAAAATTTTTTCTCATTCTTTTATGGTCATTTTGTGTTTAGTTTTGTCCCTCCTGATGATATCAAGCTAGCACTGCTTACTCTGGAACTTGAATTTGTGAAGGGAAAGTCTAATAGGACTGAAGAAGTATGCCTCTCTCTTGAAATTCATGTGTAATTCTAACTTATTTCATGCTCAATCTGGGTTGCACTAATTCATAAGTTTGATTTGCTTTGCAGTTGGATGCTGTTGTTCTTGCCCAACAACTTCGCAAAAGATTTCTTGATCAGGTAAACAGACCTATCATATCTGTCGTTGCTACGGAATGCTAATGCTGCAGTATGTTGTAACTAATAATGCATTTTGTTCCCCTGAGGGATAAACTCTTTCATGCACTGCAGCATATTCTCGAGCCTTTACTATCCAATTTGCTGATCATTTCTTATTTCGCTACCTTCTTATCTGCTTGCTTATGGCGAATAAGATGTAATTTCCTTTCTTATACACTGTACATGAGCCAAAAGTGTCGAGGAAGTAAGTTCTTCTACAGGTCATTTCAGGTAGATAAGTTATGAAGGAGCCTGAATTATTGTGCAGGTTATGACGACTGGTCAAAGGGTTTCTTTTGAATTTTATGGAACGAATTACATCTTCACAGTCAATCAGGCTATGCTAGAGGGCCAAGAGACATCCAGACCAATGGAGAGAGGAATTATCTCCATGGATACATTCATCATATTTGAAGCTTCTCAAAACTCGGGAATTAAGGTCCTCTTTTCTATTCCTTGGTTTTTCTTGCATATAATTGCTGATTACTATCTTTAGGCAGTTGGTGATTCTCTCTAGGCATGGCCAGTCATAACTTGTTTGGCATGAATTCTGTGGTTTTGCTTCAGATTGTTAATCAACGGGAAGCCGCTAGCAGCAAGCTTTTCAAACAGAAGGAGTTCAACTTGGAAAAGTTGGGGATAGGAGGATTAAGTGCTGAATTTGCAGACATCTTTCGAAGAGCATTTGCTTCTCGAGTTTTCCCCCCTCATGTTGTCAATAAGTAAGGGCTTGATGTCATTTGAATGATTTGAAGTTCTCCGTTTTTCGTTGCAATATATTGTTTCAAGCTTCTTTTAATGGCAATGCACTATAGATTGGGTATCAAGCATGTGAAGGGAATGCTACTTTATGGGCCTCCTGGTACTGGCAAGACACTTATGGCTCGTCAAATTGGGAAGCTGTTGAATGGGAAGGAACCCAAGGTTTGAGATCTATCAATTAATGCATTCTTTGTTAAGATATGTTATACTTGCATCCAGTTGCTTCAGATATATATTGTATTAGACTGGGTGCAGCATTTTATTCTCATTTTGTTATGCTTGATTAAAGCATGAGCTTGTTGATGTCATGCTTGGACATTTTCTAATTTGGGTATCAAGCTTCCAGATGGTTGGAATGTTTTGTACTTAGCCTTTTATAGTTGTAAGTTTTTTATTATAATATTTCCTCTCGAAACCTATGCCATTTTTGCTGCTGGTTAAGGACACTTCTGTATTTGTAACTGTAATCCTGCCTCATGAACCTGTAGATTGTAAACGGGCCTGAAGTTTTGAGCAAATTTGTTGGAGAAACAGAGAAAAATGTGAGAGATTTATTTGCTGATGCTGAAAATGACCAGAGGACTCGAGGCATGCTACTCCTTTCAATACATTTCTCCGTGTTCTGTGCCAACTAGAATTTCTAGTGTTTTCTGGTGTTTCATGCCTTGTACTTGTCTCAGGTGATCAGAGTGACCTCCATGTCATCATCTTTGATGAAATTGATGCTATCTGTAAGGTAAACACTTTATTCCCTTTTCTTCATTATCATCTACTCATTTAACATTTTGTCCCCTCTCTCAAGAAGCTAGGAGTAGTCTTTATTATAGGAAAATTCCATTGGAAGCATTATATTATCACCTGAAACAGGGTCAGACACCTGGAGTTGTTTGAAGCATTTAGCTCCTATATTTTTTTAATTCATCTTTAACTGTTTGCTGATAAATTGCAAGTTCTATGATCATAATAACATTCTTACAAGCTGCCATGTTTAATATAACTTTTCTTTTTGTGCATGGTGTTTTCTTTTTGCACTGAATTTGAGATGTGAATATACAGTCTAGAGGGTCAACAAGGGATGGCACAGGAGTGCATGACAGCATTGTGAATCAGCTCCTTACAAAGGTAAAATCTAGTGGATTTCTAATCTACCTTTCTATCTGTAGTTATATGAATGCTGACCAGGTCATTGCTTTTTAGATAGATGGTGTTGAGTCATTAAACAACGTATTGCTTATTGGGATGACAAATCGAAAGGATCTACTCGATGAAGCCCTGCTAAGGTAAATTTCTTTCTTTCTTGATTGCACTGCTTAACTAAGTTGCAAACTTTCAAGATACTTCTATTTGGAAAAAATAAAGGTACATAAACCACTATAAGATATTATGGATTAGAATACCTCAGAGTATTATTATTAAGTGTTTAAATGATGTACTTGATGATAGATATTTAAATTTTGTAAAAATGCTTTATATTTTTTGCTGCTATTCTTTTTAGAAAAAACTCTTAGCATTTACATACTGTTTTTGTGTTGCAATGATTGTCGAATTTGTGAGGCCATGTGGAAGACCTATTTAGTCCTGAATATAGAGATTACTGCGGCATGATTCTCATATTGTTAATTCTTCGCCACGTTTTATTTCTAGGCCTGGACGTTTGGAGGTTCATGTTGAGATAAACCTCCCTGATGAAAATGGTCGTCTGCAAATTCTTCAAATACATACAAATAAAATGAAAGAGAGCTCTTTCCTTGCTCCAGATGTGAGCCTTCAGGAGCTTGGTATGTGCTCTTTTTTTTGCTTCAGCTTTTCATTATTATGGTTCTTAAATAAGGACAAACACTCAGTAGAGGAAATTGAGAGCTCCGTAAAGCTAATAGAGGAAACATTTAAAACATTATTCAATAAGAAGGTCAAGGTGAAGATACCATACCTAAAGTCTGAGTGCTCCAGTGTTTCTGGAGGTTGCTGTCTGTATCAGCTAGCTACTTATGGCTGATACTTGCATACTGCTAACTTTTGATGCATCAATCCTCTTTTTTGTGGATAGTTTTATCTAATTTATGTCTCTTTAGTATATTACTGTCAAAAAGAATAAGTAATTATTTGTATCACAATATATGTCTGTATGTTGGTATATATGATTTGCTAGATATTCCATGCTAGATATTCCAGAAAGCTGAGATTTAGATTGACATTGACAATTCCCATTTATAAGGCCTTTTTTCATTTTCTGAATGAAGCTGCTCGCACAAAGAATTACAGCGGAGCTGAGCTGGAAGGTGTTGTCAAAAGTGCGGTCTCATTCGCTTTGAACCGGCAAATAAGCATGGATGACCTTACAAAGCCTCTGGATGAAGAGAGCATTAAAGTCACTATGGATGACTTCCTGCATGCTCTTCATGAGATCGTTCCTGCATTTGGTGCTTCCACAGATGATCTTGAACGATGCAGGTACTTTTTTTTTCATCATTCATTATGACTTTTAAACTGGGAATATTATACCACAGTTTCAAATTGGAATCATTCTTGTCTGTCTAGCAAAAATTCCAAGACCATGCCCAGTAGTTAACTCTAAACCATATTCTGAAGCTGTGATAGTATATCCACCCACTGTATCTTTTGGGGCCTTTATTTGACAGTTGCGCATCTATCGCTTGCTTCATGACTTAGCATTATCTATGTAGGCTTAATGGAATTGTCGACTGCGGTGAGAGACACAAACACATTTATCAAAGAGCTATGCTTCTTGTTGAGCAAGTCAAAGTAAGCAAAGGTAGCCCACTTCTTACATGCCTTCTCGAAGGCCCTGCTGGCAGGTAAAATTCTCTATTACCTATTACTTGCATATTTCTCTTTTGGGAATCTTTGTTCTCTAATTCTTTTTTTTTTATTGGCCTTTTCCCCAGTGGTAAGACAGCAATGGCTGCTACAGTAGGTATTGACAGTGATTTCCCCTATGTGAAGATTGTAAGTTTCCTTCTCATTCTCTAAGTGATACTTCTTTTAATGGTATAATGGAACTAATATGTTGATACATTTTATGACCTTAGATATCTGCAGAAACAATGATTGGCCTTAGTGAGAGCAGCAAAAATGCACAAATTGTAAAGGTTTGATGGAAATGATTTGGTTAACTTTTATCTGTGTGAATTTAGTTTATGGATCTATGTGGGAGCTTTTCCTTGTACTTGTCTCTAGACCTGAATTAAACAAGAATCCCAAATTTCCTCGCGCCTGTTTTTCCTATATACGTAACCTTGTGATGCCTTAATCATGCAGGTCTTTGAGGATGCTTACAAATCTCAATTAAGCATCATAATTCTTGATGATATTGAAAGGTAACTAATTTTCTTCTATTTACTTGAGTTTCTCAGTGTTACACGACACTATTAGGTGGATAAGTATCTTGCATAATTAATTGTATGATAATAACAAAGCTCTATGAAATGTTTATGAATTTTGTTTCTTTCATAACTTAAAAGATATCCCGGACCCAGGCCTTCAATTAACACACTAGGCAAGTTAAATTCTGTATGCTTCTATTTTTATTTTGATTTTTCGTATCATGTTATATATTTCAGGTTGCTGGAATATGTAGCTATTGGGCCACGCTTTTCAAATTTGATTTCACAAACATTGATGGTCCTTCTCAAAAGGCTTCCCCCCAAGGTTTGCACTATGTTTCCCTTTTCTTCTTTTCCAGTTTAGTAAATCAAGACGACATGTTATTTTCCCAATTTTGTATATATATTTTTTTATTGTAAACCCTTCTTTCTTGTTTTTTATCTTACTTTTACCAACAGAGTATACTTCTCGCATGCAGTTTACATGTTGAAGCAATGGGAATGCTTGTCTTCTTTCCTTTCAGGGTCTAACAAATTATTTTGCAGGGAAAGAACCTAATGGTAATAGGAACAACAAGTGAAGTGGGCTTTCTAGAGTCTCTTGGTATATGTGATGCATTCTCTGTCGCGTATCATGTACCCAAACTGCACAAAGAAGATGCCAATAAGGTAAAAAATAAAATAAAATAATAAAATGAATTTCAATGTATACAAGTAGCCATATTGTTTACAAGCCTTATTATATTCAGCACTGCCATATTAGGAGCAAGAGTCTGATGTAGGAACAAAGTAGTAATACTACAATTTTCATGTTAAAGCGATAAGAAACCATAAAGAACTGGACTGGTGAAGATTTGAAATAGAAAATAGCGCTAGTAGCAGGAACTTGAGCGGTGGCCGTAAAAGTGGCCATAAACTGCTATTTACTTCTTCAACCCAGGGGACCAATATATTTGTGTACTTTATTATGTTCCCTTTTTTTTTTTTTTCAATATGTAAGTTAGCTGCCATGATCTTACAATCGTTTAGATTCGACGGCAAGTTTTGGCTATGTGAGGATTAACGTTGCCTTTATCTTTATCTCGCTTGCCTTTTGCAGGTATTGAGACATCTCGACGTTTTTACCGACTATGATATTGATTCGGCTGCTGAGGCCCTGGATGATGTAAGCTTCTTGCTTCTCTTATTACTGCAGACTTTGTTCATCTCTATATTTCCTTGTTTTTTTTTTCTTTTCAAGAAAACAAATCAATTTTTATCACATTCTTACTAAATTTGGGATGGTTACTTACAGATGCCTATTAAGAAGCTATATATGCTTGTCGAGATGGCTGCCCAGGGATCCACGGGTGGAAGCGCAGAAGCTATCTACTCTGGAAAGGAGAAAATCAACCTAAATCATTTCTTTGATATCTTGGGCGACGTCGTTTCACTTCGCGTCTAAAATTTTCGTATACCTTTACGCCCGAGCGAACTAGCCTCTTTTTTTCTTTTTTTTTTTCTCTTTTCTTTTCTAACCTCTGGTCTTTGGCTTCCCCCCTCAGCTCTTTGTTCCCTTCTCTATAGATTGGCATGTTGAGATGATTCCTCTCCTGTTTTTGAAAATTCTTCTGATTGTGTGTAATGTTGTTTCCTTGTACCTTTTACTCGATCATCACTTTTGAGAGGAAAGCTATTTGTAAGACTGACTCTCTACACAGTATCGGAGCGAGTTTCTCCATTCGAGCTATATCTGAGTTTCAGCGAATTTGCTTTGCGAAATGTCGTAGATGGTAGCTATATCTCATTCACTCATTCTCTCCCGTTAAGGATCGAGAATCTGAAGTTTTACATATCTGAGTGCTGAAGAATTTCTTCTATCGGGACGTGTAAGAATTTTTTTTTTTTTTTAAATAAAAAGGAAAATGCAAAGTGGTTGAACTGAGGTTTTGGGAGATAAGTTGGTGGTGGCAACAGTGGCGGTGGCGGTGGCGGTGGTGGGAACAGTAGTGGAAGGCTGCGGCCACAGCCGCCACAACTAGTGGTGGTGGTAGAGAAGTGGATGATGATGATTATGATTGCGGCCATAATATGATTGTTGGGGCAGTGGAAGCATCAGAAATGGCAGTAGCGGCAGCAACAATCGCAATCCTTTTTTCTTTTTTCTGTTCATTTTGGCTGGTTGGGCAAAAAACCGTTGGATCGGTTGGCTCCCACTGTGTATAGTGTGGCTAGGGGTGTGATGTGGGTCCGGCACGGCCCACATATTTCGGGCCGAAATAGGCTAGAGGCCAGCCCGGCCTGCCCTGGATTTAATTTCGGGCTGGGCTATGCTGGGCCCAAATTATCTACCCCTCTAGCCTGGCACAGCCCTTCGGCCTGAAAGGAACGGGCTATGCCAGGCCGGGGCATGCTAGTAAAAAATTTATTTTTAATTTATTTTTAACAAAATTTAGTATGAATTTAAAAATATAAACAATCAATATTTTAATTTAAATTAATAAAAATAATTATACTAAAATAAATACTTATTTTATTTTAAAAAATAAGTAAATTTGTATTATTTAAAAAAAAAAAAAGATTTTGGTCCAATGGACTAAATTTTTTGGTCCATTGAGCCAAACTGCTCCTCCGAAGGTCTACCACCTTGGGAGGTGAGCTCCTGGGGAGGTGGGCCAGGAGCTCACGCCCGGGTGGCCCGTTCCGTACCGTGCCGGGCTGCCCCCCTTCCCATCGGCCGGCACGGCCCAGGCCCGTTTCAACCGGGCCGTGCCAAGCCGCTGGGCTTCAAAAGAAAGGCCCAGTACGTCCTAGAGCCTCGGACCGGGCCGGCTCGGCACCGGTACTACAGTATCTGTGCCGGGCTGTAGCCCGGCCCGTTTTACACTCCTAAGTGTGGCCCCTCTAATCCAACAGGAAGGGCCCGATTCCGTTTCAACATTTTTAGTGGCGACTATATAAAAGCAGTAGCAATCACGGGTTTCTTTGTTTTTCATCCTGAGAGGAGTCCCACAAATATCAAAATGACGGCCCACATGCTTCCAAACAATCTCCGCGCACCAAAGCTTTCCTCTTTTACCTGATTTCACGAAATCTGCAACACACCCAACTCTCTCTCTCTCTCTCTCTCTCTCAAAACATTTGAGAGGCATACTCCAGTATAAAAAAAAAAAAGCAGCAAAATGGGTTTGAGTTTTATATATAGTGAAATGATACTCGACGCAATACATGTATATATATATAATTCCCTGGAAAAATCATATCAAAAGTCTTTATCTAGCTAGGGCGACAGTGACCACACTTGGGGTTTCGTGAGCTTATCCCTAATCTTCTTTGTGGGGGGAGGAGGGCGACGTTAACATTTGAGGCTGAGCCTACAATCACCCACCCTTCGCGCTAGTCCATGCGCCTCTCAATTATTGAGATTCCTTTTGTATGCTTCTGCGCTCCGGCGTGTGGTTGGCACGGAGAAGCAAAGCAAAAGCTAAGCAAAGCAAATTAAGCAACTTGCGCGCGCGCGTGTGGGTGTGGCGCGTACGCAACTAGGCTCCTTTTGAATGAACGGTAACCCTCGTGTCTCGAATGGGCTATAAATAGAGACCCAACCCAGCCTCCTCAGAAGAGCATATATATTATTATTATACTGATTAGTTCTGAGCAGTAAACACTTCTGCGAACTAGCTAGGCCTGATCAGTTTCTCCTTATTTCATCTTTCCGGCCGCCATGTCGAGCACCTGCGGCAACTGCGACTGCGCCGACAAGAGCCAGTGCGTGTGAGTGCTCCTTCCGCCTTCTCCTACGTACTATATATATACTCTTATCTTTAGAAGATCAGCGCTTGACAAACATACAAGTTTGAAACTTCTGCCGCAATAAAAATGATAAGTACGTAGTATCTTAACATGCGAAAGCAGAAGCTCATGCATGTTACGTACTTGTACTTTTGTGTGCCGTAAAGACTAGCTAGAACATGATTTTATACGTATATTTATGATATATAACACTGTATAGATCATATATACTTTATCAAACAATACTACTGTATCGATCTTACAGTAGAGTACTCAAACATGCTTCGTGAACTCCGCACGTACGGATGCTACGGAATATTAATTGATCGAAGTTACTGTATATTTATTTATTTATGGTTCCTTATTAATATATCTGTTCTTATTCTGGAGCTCCCTGTATTGAGACCCAAGTCCAAAACACTCCCAACCTGAACCCTGTTCCTTACTCATATAGTCATATGTGCCATGTTTTGTTTAATTTGGCTCCCTTCAATCTCGAGGGTGTTTGTAACTTTTATAGTTCCACAAAACTTTTAATTTTGAGTTGTAACGAGCATAGAGATATATATAATTCCATTCTAAAAATTTAACATAAAAAAGTGACAAAGATTTGGCAAAATACACAGGATGGTTTTTGGATTGTAGCTATGTATGATTTTTCTTTTTCTCGTACTAAAGTTCAAAATTAACTTATATATATATATATAT
The DNA here is from genome assembly GCA_025177825.1 of Aechmea fasciata. Classification (NCBI taxonomy): domain Eukaryota; kingdom Viridiplantae; phylum Streptophyta; class Magnoliopsida; order Poales; family Bromeliaceae; genus Aechmea; species Aechmea fasciata. The sequence goes on from CM045936.1 coordinate 1,379,444, forward strand.
ATATATATATATATATATATATATATATATATATATATATATATATATATATATATGCAGGAAGAAGGGAAACAGCTACGGCATGGAAATCGTTGAGACTGAGAAAAGGTATTCATTTTGATTCTCTAACATTTCTTTATTTTATGTAACACCTTCCCACATCGAAAGAAAAAAGAATTATGGTTAAAAATATAAGGATCATGAATCCTAATATTAATAGTTGCGTTAAAACAACTTGGACTACTATAAGTTAGGCCAATAACTATGTTTGCGCATTTTAGATTGATAGTTCAGAATATCCAGCGAGTTATCAATGCTGGTGAGTCAGATTGTTACATATTCACTCCTAAAAATGTGCATCTCCCTCTCCTAGGCTCGCACGCTCGTGCGTGCTTTTGTTATGATTCGTGTATTTATGTTATTGATCTTCGGTATCGTCCTCTGCAAATTTATATCGAACTGGCCAGCATCTAAGAGCCTATCTATCAAAATCAGTGTTTCAAATCAAAATCCAAACATGATTCTTTTGCTTAATTTGTACAGCTACTTCGACAGCATCGTCGAGGCCCCTGCTGCCGCCGAGCACGACGGCAAGTGCAAGTGCGGTGCTAGCTGCGCTTGTGTGGATTGCACCTGCGGCAAATGAGCAGCATATGTGTGTGTCTGATGTATAATCAAAGGAATGTTTGAAGAAGTATATATATATATCAGGGACTGTCATGGTGTGTAAAAATTGGCAGTTTGGAATAAAATAGCTGGATTATATATCTAGCTTGTATCTGATCAACTCCACAAGTGATCTTACTTAATACATCAGTACTGTTGTTATTATTATTCGCAGTTGTCATCTGTAGTGCAAGTAATTTAATTTCGTCGATGAATTGCGTTGCGATTTGGCTCCTAAAGCCTTCGTCAGTATGGTTTAGGCTCTGTAACTTGACGAATTTCTTGCAATTTCCGCTCGTAGTCATGCAGATGATATTGCAAGAAATTTGTAAGTTCAGATAGTAATCTGGTTAGCTGAAAGATTCGCGACGAAGTTGCAATTTGGAATCACACACAGACATTTGCCCTAGTTTTTATTTACAATGAGTGGCTTCATGAGTTACAAAGAGCAACTTACGGCATCTGCGATTAGTTGCTCGTGATTTCAACCATAAACAAAGAAATCAAGCTTCCACGGTAACAACCACGAAAAATCTCTTAACTTTCTATTAATTAAATGATATCTTGGTTCACAACAAATTTGAAAAAAAAAGGAAAAAAAAAGAGTTACATAATGAAATGATGCAAAATCCTAAGACAGATCATATGCCCTCGAAGAAACAAGTATAAACACCCAGAAGGGGAATTGATCAAAAATTGAACAAAAAACAAAACTTATATCATTTTGAAGTCATTCGCATATACTTCCAGGTTTACTCTTCATAGAATCTGGTCCATATCGTAATGCGGCGAGCCTACACGATTGCTCCTTTATCAACACGTACATCGAAGGCCTCGCATGGGGGACGATCCCGAACTCGTCGTTATATTCTTCCATGTCTTCGGCCATGAATTGCCAAGCTAAGGCACCGGCCCCTGCTCCATTTTTCTTTGCGGAGTCGTAGATTATATCGTATATAGACTTGTATAACACATCGCGGTGCGAGTGATCGAAGTCTTTGTTCTTGTTTGAGAGCCCAAATTCCGTGAACAAGACAGGTTTTTTGAGCTCTTTGTCGCCGTCTTCGATGTGAGAGATAACCCATTTGGAGATGTAGTTTATCTTCTCATTTAGATCTGCATTCACCAACCTGCAAAAAAAAAAAAGGAAAAAAAATCATCTAAATACAAACATGGTAACAAAATCAAGTTTTTGAAGACGCGCACAAAAATTCAGATTCTGTAGAGATGTATGAGTTAAATTGGATACTTCTACAGTTACATGAATGTGAAAAAATTATCTATAAATACGTGATGGAATCGAAAAGGAAAAAAACAGGTCAACATGAGTGAGACTATTGCTCACCAACTATCGGGATAAACGTGGACAGAGGCAAAGTCGATATCTGGAACTCTGGAGTTCCGAATGAAATCCGATCCGAGAGTACCAAACCATTTCCCAGGATTCACGCTCTGCTTCTCCGACGGAGATGATGGACCGTAGAACCCCTCGAGCCCGATTGTCAGAAGATGGTTTTTGTCGATCGACTTCACATATGCGGCCATTTCTTCGATCCAACCCTGCATAGTGCAACACAAGTAAAATTGATAAAGCAATAACATAGCAGGACCAATGTATTCTGGATTTGGCATATAGATTTGCACATTAGTTGGAGATGTTGATTGAATATAGCAGGAAGAGAAGATAAACAAGAAATACTTAGAAAAGATACATTCATGAATAGAGAAAGGATCTCTGCTTATTCACTGAAGAGAATGTTCTGATCAAGAACAAATTTGAATTGTAACTAATACAAAGAAATGTACGGGCGCATCAATAGGCGTATTATTGGTTTCAACAATTGAACTTACCTGGAGCGTATCGCCAGATGCATCGGACGTGCATCTTGGCTCGTTCATCAGCTCCCACGCAAAGATCGCAGGGTCATCTTTATACTCGATCCCGTTTATGTGGTTCTTCCTCGTCAACAGCGTCTGAGAAAGGAATAAACAGAATACATTGAAAGGACGTAAAATATGAATGTAAAATACACGGAAAGTTAACCGAGTTCACAATACACTTATTTTCGTACACCACCCTTGGCCATTTATTTTCAGGAAGTAGAATGGATTCAGATACATTTACGCGCCGAATGAACTTTACAGGGATTAAAAAACAAAACAAAAGTTTAAAAACTGATCTTAAGAAAGAGAGCATTTACTCTGAGATATGTTTTGAAGTAACCGCGGATAGATGGATCGAAGAAGAAGGAATCATTCGAGGCGCTCGTTCCGATCCCCTCCTCCCACGCCCATTTAACATACTGTGTTTTCCCACCGTAAGCGTCGAGATTATTCGCCAAGCTTAGAAGCAACCTAATTCCATGTTTTTGTGCTTCCACGATTACGCGATCCAGCGCCTGTATTTCTCCACTGATCAGCACAAATAATAAACAGTAAAAAAAAAAAAAAAGAATTTGAGAAATGGCACAAATTGTAGCAGCAGCTATGGGAAGCAAACATCAGGGTTTCTCCTCTTCATTCTGAAGCAGAATTTATATTACCTTCACTACACCAATTCAACAATAATGAGCCCATGTTTTTCTCTAACTCACACTAACAAGTAGTAGTTTACAGGGTTTCTCCAAAAAGCTCAAATAAATTATCAAAAACAACAATTATAGAGCATATAATACCTTGAATACAATCTCACCACTAAGCACAAGCCAAATTATAGCTCAAAATCCCCAAAAAAAGATTAAAAAGAAACAAAAAACCTCAAATAAATCCTCCAAAATTCACTTTCTTAGAACACAAAACTATACCTTGAAAACATTCTCATCAAAATGCCCTGGTGAAACTTGGAGTGCATTGTAGTAGCCATCGTTAAATGCCCAGGTCCTGCACACAGTGAGGCCCATTTTAGCACCAGCTCCGAAGATTGCGCCGACCCTCGGCCGCGTCACCTCCTCCACAGCTTGATCCATTAACCAATACGAGTTCCACCCGTTCACGTAGAACACTCTCCCCTCCACGTAGAACCTGGTCCCGTTCCTCTCCACAAAGCTCGCTTTTTTATCCTTGAAATGGAACTCCACATCCCCAAATGAGAAGTATATCAAAGCAACACATGTAACAAGGCCTAGAACATGGTACAACACTCCATTATAGGCCCACATTGTTGTTGTTGTTGTTGTTGTGAGTGATAAGCTTCTCCTTGACCTTCCTCTCCTCCTACTTAAGCTCTTTCCACCATTAAAAGCTATGGATTGGAGAGGAAAGTGGACAAGTTTGGATCTTGTGTGCGTAGCTTATAAGCTTCTTCTCCTTTTCAAGCTTTTTCCCACCACCATTGAAGCTTTGCTAATGAAGGAGAAGGGGAAAGGGGTAAAATGAAGAGGGCCCAGATGAGAAAAGTGGCCAAGATTGGATCTTTGTATGTAGCTACAAGACAATAAGCTTTCCCCGTGCTTCTAAACTTGGCTGGGAGAATCTTAGCACTATAACAAAGATTAAAAAAAAGGTAAAAAAGCTATTCACAGGTACCAAATCGTGAAATAGCCATTTCGACCCTTGGTGCACAAAATCCAACAAGGGGAGAAGTGTGATCTGTCCCTCACAAGTGCATGCCCCCACATGCTGTTCTCTGATTTAAAGAGTGAAAATGGACCACAGCAAAGAAGTGGCTGCTTAAGCAATGGATCTCAAATGCTTATATATATATATATATACATAGCTACATGGAGAAAAATGGGAGCTTGAGGAAGAGGGGGAAAAGGAGTTAAATGGACTAATAAGGTTAAATCAATTGATGGGCATCTTTGAATGAAGGTTGGAGAAGTACAAGCAATAATAAGTGGTTGGCCTCTTATTCTTTATTATTATTATTCTAAGATTACTTCTGGGTATCACAGATTTGAGTAATGTTACAGGACACATAAAATTTACCAGAAAATAATGTTTCATGATGATCTTAGCAGTTAGTATTTTTCTTTTCTTTTCTTTTCTTTTTTCCCCTTTTTGAGATGGTTTCTACTTTGATTTTATATGTCAAATTTAGCCAATACCTTAGTAATTGTCATGGGAACAAATCTAACTAATTATCATTATTTTATTTTATTTTTTTGATTTATCGACTTATACTACAGAAGATATAAATAAATCAGCATATCAGTAATGTATAAAAATAGCATTTTTAACTCTACTTATCAATCATATAGATTTTTTTCTTTTAGAGATAGATAGCCGCTTCGTTTATTTCATTTATAAATAAACTTAACTAGAAATATCAATCAATTATGATTCGAACTAGGGTTTCGAGTATCAACTACCAAGCCCTTATCATTTTCTCTGGAGACGGTCGATATCAATCATATAGATTTGATTTGAAAGGAAGGTTGGTGTGCAAGGTTGTCATCAATTGTCTTCTCTCACCAAATTATGTCAAAAAAAAAGGCATTAAAATATTTGGGAGGTCAAGGCCCTCCACATGATATGTCTCCAACCCCTGCCTAATGTGACAAACATTTTTGATCTTTGGATCCATTTATTTATTCAATGAGTGCTTGGAACCTCAAACTTTTCAACACCATTTCCCTCTCAGGAATGTGGACAAATTTTGTGGGGTGTTCTCTTGCTAAGCCAATGTACATGCTTAATTAACATAATTCCAAGTATCATAATTCAATTCTTTTTGGAATTTCTTTAGTAAAGAACTGTTATTTAAGTCACAAAGGAGTGCAATAATATAGAGGATAAGATCCAATGACTAAACAGAGCCAATTTGGGAACCAACACTTGGTAAGGGAAATGATCTTTGTGAAAATGTAGATCAGAAGAATCACTCAGATTTGCATCAGTAAATGCCTTTGTTGTATTATATTGAAGTGGGAATAGGAAGGGGATAGCATGCCAAATTTGCCTTGTTCTCAGATGGCTTCTTTACTTACAAATTCGAAAGTACGTGTTTGACGAACAGGAGTTTAAGAGATTCTAGGTAAAGCAAGAAGTTCAAATAGCTTCCTACATCCCAAACGACGAAATTTTAATTTGAAACATTTGATTCCAGCTAAGAAAGAAGACTATTATGAGAAATAAACAAAGAATGAGCCGATCATCCTCACTAGGTATATTTGATACGTGATTGCCACTAGGCTTAGTTAGAGCTTTGTCAGTCCAATAAATAGTGTTGTATATAAAAACACAAATATATTATTATCCAATAGTTTGAGGTTTAAAAGATAATCAATTATTTCACATACCATTATACAAGTTTCTGAGTTTAAATTCTATCGCCAATCAAAAAGATTAATGTCTTGCTGCTGCGAGAAAGAGTATTAAATTATGAAAGGTTAGAATAGAAAAACTCTCACATTGGAAGATTACGGAGAAAGGCTTTGTTAAATGTGCAATGAACTCAATGTAAACAACTTGTACTATCACTTACTCACATAGTCACATGTAGATTTTTTTTTTCCTTTTTTCTTTTTTTTAGGTAATCAAACCGAGGCAAAAGTCAGAGGTTGTAATATTAATATATCCTTCACTTGCACTTCAAGTCACGTTGTGTCACACTTTGTCACGGGCCACCAGAAGAGAACCTTGGCATGTTGCTGTACAAAGTCCACAACCGGATTCATGGGTTTGCCATTTGTAAGGAATTTAAAAATTAAAAGACAAATTTTATTCAAATTATATTCGTACCGAATTAACTAACTATTCTCGTATCGCCTCTTCCAAAACTTGGCTGTGTTGTATAAATTTTTTTTTACCATAAATATATATATTATTTTAATTTATTGTAAAAAGTTATATATTTGGGTGGTGAGAAGTGTAGTCAATTGTTTAAAATAAAAATATTATATTCAGTCTTTAAATTATTTTTTTTTCAGGCGGATGAAATATACTATGTTGCTAAATCATGGATAGCAAAATTACAGTAGTAGTCGTTCGTACTTAAAAAATTCTTATACCGAATAAAATAATTCTTGAATAATTTATTAACACTATAATTTAAATCAACAAAAGATAACACACTATCCCGGCCAGTTGCTCCCAACAAGTATATATATATATATATGCATGAAAAGAGCAATTTTGAATGTTATTTATTTGAATTTGAAATTGGTTATGTACAGCTACAAATGAATCAGCTATCGACAGTTTCTGACCAAAAAATACAGGGCACTTGTGCTGCATGAATATAGTAAATCACCAATATCCTCTTCGCAATCTTGTAACAAAGAAAGAATTATGACCTACTCCAAAAAGTTTCAAACTGAGTTGTTCTCCCTTGCGGGGCGGCCTTAGAGCGATGGCGCCTCGAACCCGACTTCCTATCCCGCCCTCGCCGCACGGGTACCTTCCTTGATGCAGGGGTTCTTGTTACCGCCCCGTTCATGGCAGTGCCGGGGAATAGTTTTCGAGGTGCTTCGCGAGTGACAGAGGGAGGTGGGGGCGGGGGCAATGCGGCGAGCCTCTGCTCTAGCAAGTCTCTGTGATATGACTGCATGGGGCAAGTCTAGCTTGTTAAAGCAAAAACTCCTATCTATGTGCAAGAAAATAGAGGAATAAAGAAATGTACAGAAAACCTGAACTGTAAAGACATTTCAACATTGGTGCGCCAACTTTCTTGCTTTTAATTTGGGATGTATAATTGGGGGTAAGAAAGAAGAAAAATACAAGAAACTATGGCAGGGGAGGAGTACCTGAACTACGAAGTTACGCCTTTCGCAGTCCAGGAACATGTCTGCAGTCCAATTAACTTGCGACATTATTTTGTCTCTTACGGTACTAAAACTAAGCTGATCCCTGGAGGTAAAACGGTCGACTTCATTGAACCAGAGACATGTGAAGAGATTCGTGATCGGCGTATGCTCTCTTATTATCACACAGCCTTCGGGGACATCTGATAACGATAATCAAAGTTAGAATTTCCCAGTTTGCAGCGGCTTAAACTAAAAGAAGAGATTAGTGCCCACCACTTGTGATCGGAAGTTTAGCTGGAGTGTAATGAGTCAAACCCTCTCTCTTATAAAACTCAATTTGGTAATCAATAGACACATTATCATACTTTCCGGCAGCTTTATTGGCCTCTGCTTCTTCAAAAACATCAAAGCGTTTGTAGTGCCTTGAGATAGCAAATGTGACTTTTTTCCTCCACAAGAATCTGAAAAGATGTTGAGAAAGTATTCCAAGAGTTAAGGAGATAAGATGAACAAGTAAAAGACGCCGAAAAAAGAAAAATGTACAACATAACAATTACTTATTTCATCCAACTTTCTCATACGCGACTCAAGTTCCAAAGAAATTACACAATAAAGGATGTACAACTCGGTTAATTCTACTGTTAAGGAATAAACTTTAATCCCTCTATTCTATTGTTAAGTCTATTGTACACCTTGGTTAATTCAATTGTTAAACTTTAATCCCTCAATTTTATTATCATGTGCTATATATTTATCAGCAGTAGCACTCTATGGTGAACACTGTACTGGGGTAGTTTGACCGCCTGTTTTCAGTAAATCACTAACAAGGTCGAGATGCTCAATAAACAACAGAATGGTAAGAAATATCAGATACATCTTTTAATCATGTGCACTAGGCATAGGCCTACAATCTTAAGTACCTGTGTATCAGTTGATCAAATACTAATTAGATTGACTGATCATCTGATCAACAATAGTACATGCATTTTTCTCTAACAGAAACAATAGTACGTGTATTCAGACATGCTTAAAGATAAACACACTGAGTCTATAGAGTATAATTCTCATACAGGTTTTCATACCTTATTAGCATCTCTCACTTTATGCCACAAATTTAATTTTCTGCCAAAGCAAAACCTAAAGAGGAGCAAAACCTAAACAGGAGTAGAAGGCAGAAAACTGCTATAACTAATAGAGCTTACATAAATGCATGCCCAACTATAGCCCATTAATGCATGTTGTTATACATATACTTGATTTACAAGTGTAACGACTTACTGCCCGGATGCTGTTGATTCCCATCCATATACATACTTCACTGCACAGTAAACTGAGCAAAAAATACTGGCCACAAAGATAAAAGATTGGCATTTCTTAGTAAGTAATATACCTCTCAAGAATTGACAAGGGATCCACGACAAGCTCTAGCTTTCCATCAAGCCATAAAGACCACTGTACATTTGGGAAAAGTCTATGGAGCAGAAGTTTAGGAATCTGCATGAGATGAACTTGTTAGCACCGTACAATAGAATATACTGCAGAACCTATGCAAAGTATTATTAATCTCAACTACTATTTTTATACATGAATGAAGAAATATAAAGCATCAGAAAAAGGAAATCCATTTAATTTTGGATATCAAAGCTCCAGTTAATTGCAAGTAAAATATTGAAATGGCTAGTTGCCATTAGCTCAAATATGTAAACAACAAAAATGATAAAATATAAATGAGACAGAATTTATCAAATTAGTATAGGTTCTCACTTATCCAAATCTTTAAGATCAGATCTTATCCATTTGCAAATTCTCATATTTTCTCATGTCCAAATTTCTCCCTGAAGATGACACCACAACTGAGTTAACAACCACTGAAGCCTTTAGTGTCTGCTTGGTTCAATGAATCCACAAAGCCCGTGTGAAATCACTTTTACACAAGAATCTAGCATGAATCGTTCGTCATTATTAAACTATTAAGAAGGCTCTTCTAACATGGATAGTTTTATAGACAAACATGGGCTAGTATTATGCCATATTTCAACACTCGAACAATAACATAATGGAAAGTTCTTTAGACAAAGGTACCTTTCCATTACGTCTTGCATCCGCGTAAGGTAGGTTGCGGACTACCAACACCCTCCATAACCCAACTCTTTTCCTGCTGTCAATTGTACTGCTGTTCCTCATGTAGGCATATGTTTCTTCATCCACAAACATGTAAAAGCATACGTTTTCCTTCGAATACTGGCTGATATGCTTTGGTTGTTGCATTATATCATAGTTTCCTGCCCAATCAGATAATAGCAGATGAATCAACCTAAACAGTAATGAGCAGCAATGACAAAAGAAAAGGACAACAAATTAGGGGGAGAAGTGCACAAACAGCAGTGCAGTAGCTCTAACAGTTCAATACCAAAAATAGCAGATGCTACGAGTATCCCACGGCATTGCTCCATTTCAAGAAGATCAGCATAATCTAGGTCAAACCCACTCCCTTGACTAGGTTTCTTTCCTCTCACAAATCTGATCAGACAATAAAGAATGACAACAATAATATAAGCAGGATGAGCAGATATTTGTCCCCTCATAAGACTAAATAAACAACTAGTAGTTGAATCTCAAAATTTTTAGTGCATACGCATGCAAAGCACATGACAAAAAGAAAACCTACCCACAATGAATAGTCATCGACTCTTTTATATCAAAATATTCATTCCTTTGCTCAACAGATGGGTATCCTCCAAATAAAGAGCCTCCAATTGACTCGTTCATGACCAAAGTCTCTTCTGAAACATAATTTAAGTTCTTAATGACAATTGATTCTGATGGCAAAGGCGGCATGAGCATCAGGGCCTCCTCAACAGAGACATAGCAAACAGGACATGCTACAACAGAAGAAGAACAAGAAAATAAAGCAAGTTAAATCATAGAATCCATTATGAACATCTTTTACTCGTTAAAGACACTAAATGAATGTACTAAACTTACGGCGTGGCCCAGTTCTTTTTTTATCGAGCGGTGGCAGAGAAAATGAGAAATTTTCACATGGATGATGTGTGAAAAGTGCCATCGGAGGGAAAGTTGGAATATGAGGCTGAATTTGATTGCTAATGGCAGTAAACTGTTGTTTTATAGATCCCCTAGTTGCTGTGTTACCAGGTTTCATAATAATGCCGACATGATTTGAAAATTCCAGTGTATTCTCAAGTCTAGATGATTCATCTTCGTCTGAAACAAACCACAAAGAACAATGTTACAATTCATTGCAGGTTACTACTAGATTACTAAGTATTGTTTCGAACGACAAACATCAGAAGTTTAGTGCAATACAATTTAACCAAGAACAGGGAGAAAAGTTCCATGACTTCAACTGGCACCTATATAAAACCAGTAAAACCTCTTTAGTTTACACATTATCACTTGCTTTCAGGTTGCCAAATATAAAGCAGAACATAGGTATTTGTTTTACCGTCTAAGCTCCTGATTAACATAGGTAAACAAGAAAATATTAATAGCTTCACTGTAACAATCCACTACTTGCCCTTCTGCTTCACAATGATACTTCCCTATAAAGCCAGTTGAGGGAAAGAAGCAGGAAGGACAATCATGTGATGTAACCAGAAATGAAAGTAATCGCTTTTAAATTTGTGACCGATGAAGAAATCCGTACATACGGTAATAGAATTGTGTGGCTAGCATCAAAATTACAACGAAACCTGTACATACAGTAATGGAAATGTGTGACTAGCATCAATACCTAAATCACATGATGTCACCATAAATGAAAGTGATCACTTTTAAATTTGTAACTGATGAAGAAATCTGTGTATTCAGGAATGCAAATGTGCGAGTAGCATCAATACCGATCACAGACAATTTTCTGAGACGAATAACAAGATGAGATATGGAATCATACGACGGATAAAAATAACAGTAACTTGAGCCCAACTGCAACTGCTTGATCAAGTCTCCGCTCAGAGCCAAAGCAACATACTAGTATGATGCCCATGTTATGTCTCATTATGTATGTATTAACTTCTAGGCATGCCAAGCAGAGTGCTTGTATGGTACCACCTAACACCAGTCCAGATCACTAAAGCATGATTTAGGTACCAACAACCAGAACAAAAACTGGCCAGGTCTAACAACTGGTGTAATAAAGAAAATATATAAGCAATATACACGATAGAATAATATACATATCTACTCATAAGTATGACATTATATTTCTGTCAATCTTCAATAACATAAGCAATTCCTGTGAGCTCACATACTACAGATGACAGTTTAGACATGGTTAATCATCTAAACTGGAACTTTCTCATGACAAACATCCCACTTTGTAGAGACCATAAAGCAATTGGAAACACTGAATTAAAGGAGGTTAAGCCGGTGGGAGGGGATAAAGTTCACAACAACATAACTGAACAAATAGACTGTAGAAGTTTAAAAAGAAAAATTGATCAACTAGCGCAATTGTAATTAAGAAACCTCCAGAAGTGCATTACTGGGTAATTCATGCGCAAACAATAATCAAGACAAGGAATCCTCATGAAAATTCTGAATATCAATACTCACAACTAAGTGAAATGAACACCAAACGGTGGATGGACAACGATAGATCGAACCTTTACTGACGACAGAGAACAACGAACAGTAGAGGGTGGCCGACGCGATGAGCAACAGCAGCATCCCGACCTTCCGCCGGCCGATGATCTTACAGATCCGCTGCAGGAGCCTCTCCTTCTCCCTCGATCCCGAGAGCAGCATCTTCGAGGGCTTGCGCCCTGAGAGGGGCGGCAACGGTACGGACAATGCGGCTCCATTATGCAGCTGGAGCAGCTGCTGCTGCTGCAGCGATCCATAGCTCCCCGATCGGAGCCCCAATGACCCCCCTGTCATTGTCCCTTCCGAGACTCAATCCACCCTTTCATCTCCCCAATCCCCCACAAAACACTCTCATTCAACTAGCAATGCACCCAAAAATCAAAAAAGAACGAATTCAAACCATACAAATCCTATTCTTCCGACTCCAATACTGCAAATCCAAATCAACCGAACATATATGACGAAGATCTACACAATTCTCAATTCAACAACCAGATGCGACGTATAATACATCAAATCCATCAAAAAAAAAGGAGATCTACAATAGATCTATCACTCGTTACTACTTGTCGACGCAAAAAAATGACACAACAAAAAAAAATTACAGGAAAGAGCGATTACGCGATTGGGGAGGGAGGAAACGTCCTTTTTGAGGATTCTTCAATTCGAATTGATCGACGATACTGTTTCGGATCGCCACTGGGATTGTAGGGTTAGGGTTTCAGCGTGAGATGGATCGAGAGAACCCCCTCGCTCGTTCTCCGCGTATGAGAGTGGAGCTTGCGATGAATCGAGGAGGATGAGTTCATGGAGTGTTTATTTATTTATTTATTTATTTATTTATTTATACGAGGGATCAAAATAGAAGGTAGAGGGGAAGGGAAATTAATTAAGATCGCCTAATTATCATTAAATACGAGATTATTGAGGATGATGTAGGCGTACCCCAAAATGTACCTAGAATACTACTAGGGTCAAAAGGGTAAATTTGTTGTGTAGTAAATTAGTAATGCATTAACACACCCTCAATTATATTGACATTTTTTTTTATACTATTTCATATTATATTTTTCTATTTTTTAATAAAATTAATATACAGAAAGAATGGAATAGTGAATTACTAATAATTTTTAAATCGAAAGTATTCATTTATGAATAAATATTAAAAATAAAAAATATATTTTTGCTTTTTGTATAAGTTTTATCCATTATTTACTCGAAAGTAACTGATAATATTATAATAATAGTCAAAAACTTTTTTTCATAAATTTATTCGTACAGAAACTACATAACATTCATGTTTAAAAAATTAAAAAATATAGAAATGTAAGGAATTTAGCTTTTATATTTTTATTTGAAATATTCTACTTATTAAATTAAAAGAAAAAAATATTAAAATTAATAACTCTTTAAATTATTAGTAATTAACTATTTCAATTTTCTTCACTAAAAACAATATAAATTATTAAGTTTAATAAAACTAGTAATAAGTTTTACTAATTAAAACATTCAATTAAATAAAAACTATCTATGGAGTGTCAATTACAAAAAGTACAATGTTAAGGGTGGTAATTTCAAAATTACGTATAGTTGAGGGATCTCCATAGATTTATGTGGGACATTGCAAAAACCATCTATCAAAGTGGTCTAGTAGGCCAGTCGAATCAAAACTGGTGCAGCCTCAAGCCTAATAATTTGATTGGTTCGGTCTAAGATGACGTGGTACGCAGGTTCACCCAATAAACTTTCATTGCATTTGGCGCACTACTTGGGTACAATCTCGGGCCCTATAGCATGTTTTATTTAATTAATAATTTTGTATTTTATAATATTAATATATGTATGTTTTGATTGTTGTCGACGGAAATATGAAAACTTTGATTTGTAGCTCAAAAATTTGCAACAATTTGGGTGGTGATTGGCCCAAAAAGAAAGGTATGGGCCCTAGTATACTAAAGCTAATGGGCTGAGATTGAACAGGGCCCAATTATAGTTTTGAGCACTGGGCCTAGGCCCATTCTAGCCCATACGGTACCTCTGAATTTTAGCTCTTTTGCAAAATTAGGCGTCTGAATTTTTAATTTTAGCAATTAGATCTCTTAAATTTTATTAAATAATTCAATAAACTTATCACATGTCATAAGCATAATCTTATAAGAGTTCAAAATATAAAAATACATATATTTTCTCTTCCAAATTTTATAATTAAGTATAAGGATTGAATAGTAAGTAAATTTAGTTACCCTCGATTCAAATTTAGAAAAAAAAAATATGTGTTTGAAAACTTCATATAAGAGTATGTACAATATGTACAACCAAAACCGTTAATGTAATAGGTAAGAAAAAGAATATCTATTGAACTGTTTGATAAATAAGAATCTTTTTTTTTTTCCTACCCAATTGCAAACACAAATTGCTTAGTCTTCATTACCTAAATTATTTAAATTTAAACTCACAATTAGAAAACTATGAGTAATATGTATTACTGGGTTCAAATCAATCAATAGGCTTTAATTTTATAGGTTGAATATATTAATTAAAATACTAAATCACCTAAATAGTATATATTTATTTATTTACTAGTGTAGTGACCCGCGCGATGCGGCGGATAGATATATTATAATCTTTTAAAATTTAAAATTTAAATTTAGATCTTTATATTTCTATAAATTATTTTGTAGAGAGTAAAACATATTTATTTTAAAAGTTTTATTAATGTTAATGTATAATGAAAAGTATGAAGTTTTTTTTTTTAACATTTTAATTTTTTATATTGAACTATTACGGTAGGTATCAAATCACATTTATTTCCGACAATTTTATGTAGATACCTCATTATCTATATATATAGTAACGTGTAGATTTAATCGAAAAAATAAAAAATATATTTAGCAAACAAATTCCAATATATTCATTAGATTACTAAGTGTAGCGTTAGGTTGCATAATAATTAATAATTTCAAAAATTCTAAACTCTAATATAAACAGATCTATCAAAATTTTCAATACAATCAAATCATTATACAATAGAGATATTATGAGTTGTAAATAAAACAAATCATCATTATATAATAAAGACATTATAATTTGTAAATAAAAATAAACATAAAAATTTATAACATAGTGATCAAAATAATGAAAACAAATATTAAAAAAATATAGAAATTCTAAAAAAAATACCTTTAATTGAAATGGTCGAATTTCATATAATTTAAAATATATTATACGGTAGACAGATGTGATCAATTTTCTTGAAACAAAATAAACAGTATTTATTAGTATGTCATTTCTTATTCATCCAAAATAAGTATGAGTACAACTCTTTATATAGACTTTAAATTAACTTTTCATATTCTAAGATGGCTTTTCATTTTCTTCTATTAAAAAATATATGACTTTTCATATTTTTAATATTTTAAATTCTTATATATATATTACGTTATCAAACCTTTCAACTTCTAATTAAATTAAAAATAAAAATAAAAAAATTGATGGGACCCACTCTAAATTGAATTTTCATATTCTAAAATGGCTTTTTATTTTCTTCTATTAAAATATATATATGACTTTTTACATTTTCAATATTTTAAATTTGTATATATATTAAGTTATCAAATCTTTTTAACTTCTAATTAAATTCAAAAAAGTAATAAAAAAAATTGATGGGACCCACATCCCCAAATTAAGGAAGTTGGGCCACGTCAGCTTTAAGGTATGGAAATTAATGGAAATTAATAGTTTTATATAGAAGATATAGATAGATATATAGATATAGATATATAGATATATAGATATAGATATAGATATAGATATATAGATATAGATTTTTTCAGGTGACAATTAGTGATAAGAATGGCAACCTCCCCATAGTCTTCTGCTACTGTATCTCTATCTTAGTTAAATGTCCCAAGGACAAATCTTTGGCTTTATTCATCATGTGATATATACATCTTTTTTCATTTTATTTTATTAAGGTTACACGTGATACGCACTTTGATTTTTTCTACATTTTCTAGAAATTTCTTTGCAAAGACCATGCCTGAGCCCATGTGAAAATTTACTGTATCACATTTATATTATATTATTATCGATAACAAGTTAATTATATAATTTTTTTCAAGAAAAAAGTATAGTAAACCCATTTTTTTACGAGTAATGCTAGGTGTACACCCCAAAGGGGTACATCTTACAACCCCATCCATCCTTGGGTGGGGTGTAATTTATCAGTCACATCATGTGATTGGTGAGTAAATTTCCACCCTAGGATGGGTGGGTTGTAAGATGTACACTCCTTTTGGGGTGTACATCTAGTATTTTTCTTTTTTTACATTGTCCACGCTTATTGGTTAAAAAATTTGAAAAATAAAAACAAATCATATAATATGATGTGTGTTTAATTTTTGTCTATTATATGACAAAATCATGATTTTCAAAATAGTACAATTGTTTAATTTTTGTTCATTATAAGACAGAATCATGATTTTCAAAATAGTACAATTTGAGAATCATAATTTTCATTTTAATCTTTTCATACTCTTCATTAATTTGCAATGGCAACCAATTACATTTTTTGTCTGGAAAGAAATGTATATATTACTCGCTTCATTTTTAAAAAAATAAATTTAATTAAAAATATAAAATAATTAACTTTAAAATTTAAAATTTTGAGTGTCAATCGTTAAATTCTTTACCTTCTGTGTTAGAACAGCCAGTTAATTATAATTGTTATATACAATATGCTGAATAAATATTTATTTATTCACATAGGTCATATGCTACATATTGAAAAATTGTCTCATTCTTAATATTATGTACAACCCCATCATAACATAGTGCTCAATCCTACGTCACTCCACTTGTTCTAATATCCACCGTCATAATATGTTTTTTTTCAAAAAAAAAAATCTATATAATTTTCAATTCCAAATTAAAAGAAAATAATCAAATCATTTTTAGCCATAATCTATCTATTAGGGACTATTCTATCAGCCTCGCGTGTCAGTGTCGAACTCGGAACAAGGTGCATGCAATTAATCTCTCCCATTCCAAGTGTTTGTGGTGGAGTATATCCGAGTGGGCATAACAATGGGCCGAGCGGATAGAACCGGGCCCAAAAAAGTGGGGCCCAACGAACAATAATTGGGCTACGGGACAGAGTGTACGTTGATGTGGATCCGCACTGTGCCCCGGTATTTGAACTCTCCCAATTCTTCTCATTCCACACCAAACCTACAAGCTGATCCTAACTCAGGCTTAGTTTGGTATTGAGGTCTATCTAACGTTATTTGATAAAATAGAGTTGTAGAAAAAGCATATAGGGATATGCTTCTGTGTTCTCCGGTGGGAACGCAGAAAATATATCGTAACCGACTCATCGCGATATGCGGAACACAATATTACGTACGGAAACAAACGGGGCATTTTTCCAACGTACTTTCTCACCGCATTAACGCAGCGATCTCACGCAATCACAGAAGCCTCACTCATGTTCGGCTTATTGGCAATTCTGGTTTCATGTTTATGGCATCCGATGTGAAGCATATCCGCGAGTGAGCATAATAGTGGGCCGAGTGGATAAAATCGGGCCCAGAAAAGTGGGGCCCAATGAATAATAATCTTGCGAATGGATGGGGTTGTACGTTGACGTGGATCAACGCTGTGCCCCGGTATTTGAACTCTCCCAATTCTTCTCATTCCGCACCTAACCTACGAGCTGATCCCAACTCACTCATGTTTGGTTCATTGGCAATCATGGTTTCATGTATATGGCATTGTTCGATGTGAAGCATATCCGCGAGTGAGCGTAGTAGCAGGCGGAGTGGATAAAATCGGGTCCAAAAAGTGAGGCCCAACGGATAATAAAAGTGGGAATGGATTGGGTTGTACGTTGACGTGGATCCACGCTCGGTATTTGAACTCGCCCAATTCCCTTCCACCCCAGCGGCTACCTAACTTAAGAGCCGGCTCCAATTCGCTTGTGTTCAGCTCGTTGATAACTCTAATTTCATGTTTGTGGCAGCATTCGACGCAGAGCGCATCTGCGAGTGAGCGTAATAATAGACTGAGCGGATAAAATCGGGCTCAGAAGAATGGGACCCAATGGATCAGCATCGATGTGGATCCCGCAACGTGCCACAGTGTTTGAGTCGGCTAATTTTCCTCGTTCCCCTAAGCTAAGATGCTCATGTTCGGTTCGTTGATTGGTTTGGGTATTGTATTTTCGGGTCAGATACAGAGCATATCCAATAGTGAGCATAATTATAGATATAATATTGGGCCAAAGAAAATGGGGCCCAGAAAATAATTGCGCAACAGGACGCGGCGTACGTCGACGTGGATCCGAGCTGTGCCTCGGTGTTTGAACTCGCCCGATTCGCCTCATCCCCGCCCACCAACCCAAGAGCGGGCCCCACCCTCCGGGCCTGTCCACTGCCCTTCCGCCACGTCGACCGTTTGCTGAGCTGTCGCGCGATTCTTCGCGGCGCCTCGTTCCGATTCTTAATCAATCTAGCACCCCGTGGGACCCACCCGACGAGAAATTCTGACCTGCGCCCGGTATATATGTAAGCTTCATGCTCCTCCCTAAATATTAGAATAATTAGATAATTAATATCTTTACCATTCTTTATATTTTTAAATAAATTTTTTTTATATAAAAAAAATAGTATAGAAAAAAATAATAAATTACATACAATTACAGCATTCAAAGTGCTTGTTTACTTAAAAAAAAAACAAAAAAATTTATTTTTTCTTTCAAAATTGCTAGAGTTGTGAGTCCTGTAACAGCAACAAAAAAAAAAAAAACTAAAACCTATTTTTATAAATATGATTAAGCGCAGCTAATAAGTTAAAATTTGATTTTGGCACCTCTGTCCTAGGATATTTTTTTTTTAGATGCGGTGCATGCGACGCACTCATGCACCCGGCGCAAGCAATAACTTCTTCCGTCTAAGTGGCGTATAAAAGGGGGGACGGGGGATATGGGCGAAACTTGTACCACAAACACAAGTGAGTGACGGAAACGGGGCCAGAGGAGGAGATGGGTACGGAAACGGAGAGGGAAACGTTAAGCAGCGGAGGGAGCCTCTCGGATCTGGTAGTGGGGTTCTTCGAGGAGATCGAGGGAAACGCGAATCCCGAGAGCGACGGCGAGGAAGAAGGGTCGATCGGAAACGACGCCGAGCGCAAAGCGTTCTGGGAAACGCAGCGCCAACTCCTCCATGTAAACAAAAAAAAAATAAAAAAACAATCAATCAAAATTCGATTCAAAATTTTAAATTCAAATTCGATTTAAAATTTTTAAATGTTTTAAATCTTTTTTGGTTTAATAACCATATGGAATTATAGGAAGCTTTCAGTAAAACGAGCTCGACGGAGAAGCGGATCCGCGCGGCGACGGAGGAAATCGTGAGGACGATGCGATCGGAGGATCCGATCTGTTCGTGCTCGAATCGGACGGTCAGGGATTGCCGGAGCTGCTTGTTGCGCCACGTGGCCGACCGGCTGCGGTGCGCCGGGTTTAACAGCGCCCTCCGCAAATCCAAGTGGCGCCGATCCCCAGATATCCCATCAGGAGGTAATAATAATAATAATAATAATAATAATAATAATAATAATAATAAACTTTTTTTTATTATTTTATAAATAAAAAAATTTTAGAGAACAACGATTGTTTTATTAATTTATGATAAGATATTCACAGGCGAACACAGCTACGTGGACGTCATGGCGGAGTCGAAGAAGGGCCCCACCGCGGTGCGAGTCGTGATCGAGCTCAACTTCCGGGCGGAGTTCGAGATGGCGCGGGCGAGCGGGGAGTACAGCGGGCTCGTCGCGAGCCTGCCGGAGGTGTTCGTCGGGAAGGCGGAGCGGCTGAGGAGCGCGGTGAGGGTAATGTGCGCGGCGGCGAAGAAGTGCATGAAGGACAACAAGATGCACATGGGCCCGTGGCGGGAGCTCAAGTACATGCAGGCCAAGTGGCTCGCCACGCCGCAGCGGGCGGACCCTGGCTTCGCCCCCGCGGCGATGACGGAGCCTGCGGGGACTGTCGAGAGGCGGCGGAAGATGAGGGCCTCGCTGTTGACGTTCGATTTGCATCCGATGGCCGTCGAGGTTGTGTAACTCGATGTGCCATGAGCCGAGCACTTGTACTGCAGTTGTAACAATTCTGCTGTTCACGCACTTTGTATTAAAATCTACGGTGGACGCTAAAATTAGAAACTTCTATTTCAAGTTTAACTTCAAAATTTTTAAAACTACTGATGTTAAACGTTTTTCACTGTTGAGGTGGTGAAATGAAGTGAATGAGTTTAGTTTCTAAATAGATAGCTCGATTATAAATTACTCTTATGCTCAATTATATATTTTTCTTTATTTTTCTATGTATTATACAAAGTGGAGAACTATCATTCACTTAGCTCAAACTAACACTACAAACGATTAAAAAAAAGGGAGGGGCTAAACTTTATTTGAACAAATCAAGTTGAAAGAATTACCAGTTTCTATATCCACATTAAACTTGAATACTTAGTCGACAACAAATATTATTTTAAAAAAAGTGTGATTTATACCAATTATAACAATCTGGCTCAACTTAATAAGAGATGATTTAAAATGCTGTAATGTGATGTGTAGATGATGTGTCTCCTAAAATTAGAATCAATTTCAAATTTAATTACTTAATAGGAGATAACCCTAATTAATATCAAAAAAAGAAAATTGGCCTGTTTCAATGGCCTCTCTATTTGTTCGTAAACATCGATCTCTTATAATTTCTAATATAATTATGTAATAGGTGTTAGCCCCTACAAATATTCCAAAAAAAAAAAAGGCCTCATTAATTTAATTGACTTTATATATATTATATAGTAATTATCTCCAGTTTATGTGTTCAAAAAAAAAATCTCAAGCTAATTTCTAATTGATAAATCCTAATAGATAGCAAATTGATAATTATAACATATTAGATATTAGCAGTCCAAATATCAAAATCGAAAGATACATAACATAATCAAAACAAGTGAGGTGGCCAAAATTAATTGGCCTAGGCAAGCAACCACTAAAAAATGCCAAAAGTAGATAGAGATGGCTTATAATGTGCTTTCCATGAAACAAGATTCCTTTGCTTTAATTTCTATCTATCTATACCTTCTGTAACTTTATATCTATACATTAATTTTCATTGCTAAATCGATCCTACATGTTCCCACCCCTTAATTTGAAGAGGAGTACTAGGGCCTTTTCTTTTTCTTTTTTTTTTTTTACTTTTTCTCTTTTTCTTTAGATTTATTAAGGCATAATTAAAGAGTATTTTTTAACCTATTTTCTTTACTTTTTTGTACCTTCCATCCTCTTCCTTAAATTTGCAAATTCGAACATTTGTTGTGTTTCATATTCAGAATCAATTAGTTGATTAAAAGTGATATATATATATATATATATATATATATATATAGCTGTAATACTTTTAAGACCAAGTTCTTGGTGTTTCTAAGTTTCTACCATTGGATCTACTTCCCAATTACTAATACCCCTTGGATCAAACACTATTCCACCTACTACCACCTACCACCACCTACCACCATCATCTCAACCTCACATCTATCCATCCAAATTGCTAAAAACTCTAAGGTCTGTTTGGATTGGTTACAAGAGGGGGATAACGGGGTTATCCCCCTCTTGTACCCAAACATAATTTTGGGAGGGGTGGGACACTGGGTGCTCCCCAACCTGGTACAAGCTCCCTTGTACCAGGGTGGGGTGGAACAAGCAGTTCCACCCCAAGGCCAAGGGTGGAACAAGGCTTGTTCCACCCCAAGGAGAGAGAGAGAGAGAGAGAGAGAGAGAGAGAGAGA
The DNA here is from genome assembly GCA_025177825.1 of Aechmea fasciata. Taxonomy (NCBI): domain Eukaryota; kingdom Viridiplantae; phylum Streptophyta; class Magnoliopsida; order Poales; family Bromeliaceae; genus Aechmea; species Aechmea fasciata. Next base: position 1,401,255 of record CM045936.1, read on the forward strand.
GAGAGATTAATTTTTAATTTAAATTTAAATTTTTAAAATTTATAATTTAGTTATTTAAAATTTAAATTTATAATTTTAAATTATAAATTTAAATGTTTAAATTATAAATTTTATATTTTTAATTTTTAAATTTTAAATTTAATTTTTTTAGATTTTAAATTTATAATTTGGTATTTTATATCTTTCAATTTTAAATTTGATATTTAAAATTTCAATTTTAAAAATTTATATTTTTAATTTTAATTTTAAATTTTAAAATTTAAAAGTTAAAATTTTTAGTTTAAAATTATAAGTTTAAAATTTTAAATTAAATTATAGGGGTAAAATTATTATTTTTTATTTTTAACTACCAACTATTCCACCTTATACTCACATTTTTCATCCAAACACAATTTTTCTAATTCCACTATACCCACATTTTCATCCAAACAAAAAAACACTCTTGTTCTTACAAAAATCCATACTTGTACCTATCCCCGGTATAACTAGTTCCTGCTTATACCCGAACCAAACGAAGCCTAAAGCACCACCACATTGGTACTTCTAAAAGTATCCTAGCTCAACTTTATATATATATATATATATATATATATATATATATATATATATATATATATATATATATATATATATATATATATATATATATATATATATATATATATATTACTATCCTTTTAATAGGATAGGAGACTATCTATCAGCTTTTTAGCTTTTGGATCAACTCTTTTCATCATTTCTAACCATTAGATTAAATACTATAACCCGGACCACTCAACCCTGGGGATCATTCAACTCTAACCGACTAATATCATCCTAACCTTATAATTTTTCATCCAAGGGTTAAAAACTTGATAGACAAGTGTCCTATCCTATTAATAGGATAGTAGCACTATATATATATATATATATATATATATATATATATATATATATATATATATATATATATTTGTAAATTGTCTTGCGTATTATTGTAAGTTTTTTTTTATTCATATCAACTGTAATATGACATTTTATTTGATTATTGTGTTATAAAAATAATTTTAAACATCCATTTGCATGATATGCAACCTTTTTTTAACAAGATTGAATAATTTTGTTGGAGTAATTAATTTTTTTTCATTATAATTTTTTTTAAAAACTGTTTGTTTATAATATAGACTACATAATATGAAACTTGATCTTTGTATAATATGAAAGATATTACATCTATCAGCTTAAGTTCATCATGGTTGGTTGGGGCATTTTAATGTGGTTATAAAATTTGATTCATATAGTTAATTAATTTCTAATCTTACTTATATCTATGCGCTATGTGCTAGTTGTGTATAGCATGTGAAGTAGTTTGTATCGTACCGCATATAATACTTGAATTTTTTGTGATTGTATTGTGTTTAATTATGCCATATACTATATAGTAGTGTCTAGCACGTATGAAACATAAGTATTAAGAGAAAAGGAGTCCACATAATTATATTCATGTTGAGATAAAAAATGAACAAAATACATTCTTAAACGCAATGTGGAATTTACATAGCTTCTAATGTTGAAAAAGATAAAATTTGAATTTTCGGGGTACATATATATTAACTTTCCTTCTAAATTAATCGTCATCTACCTCTTATATTCGTGTGAAAATTATATGTTATTCTAAATTGTGTACCATCAAATTATTTTGTGATAAAAATTGGTTAGTAGTTAATTAAGCTACTCAAGTTCCAAATTTAGATATGATTTCTACGATTTCCTTGAAATATAAGAAGTACATCTCTACATACCTTAGTTCCAATTCCTTATGATCTAATAACACTAAAAGTGACCCTTAATACTAAATAGCCTCTTATTTACTTTGGAAATTAACAATAGCAATGTATGATCCAGAATATTTTATCTAAATAATAATTGTTGGGTTTATCAAAGAACTGCTAATAATTTTGGCTGGAAAATAATAGTAGCTTGCTAATTTTACTAGCGACAAATTATATTTTATTAAATATAGTTAAAAGTAGTCATTAAAAAGTGACGATCGAGATTCAGTAAATTGATCTGTCAATAGTAAAATTCTGATATGCATGCCAACCACCTTTTTCCGCTCGGATTCAACCAAACATGGTGTATCTATCCACAATCCGACTAGAAAATAGACCGAATCCGAGATTGGATTGAATTGGATTAAAAATAAAAATAAAAATAACAATATTAATTAACTGATAAAAAGAAATCGATGTGATTAGGTGAACCCCTCTAATTCCAAGCTTATTGACTCAACTTTGTGGTCACAATTGGGATTTTATAAGATAGGCCCACCAGAGTATTGGCATGACCACTCAGATAAGTTATGCTGTCCTAGTCTTAAATATTGCATTTCATATATATTCTCACACCGAAGTGTTATTTGACTGCATGTAGTTGTAACTGTATATTGATTCAAATTTGGCATTTGTTTTTGATACATTTGAACTCGACCACTACAGTTAAAATTGCATAAGAAGGCACGGATGCAGCAGTTAGAACTACGTTCAAATTGACTGTATTTCCAACTAAGTAATTTTAAACTATAAATTAATAAGCCTACATTCTTAATAAGTTTTTAAATACTTTTTTTTTATTCACTACATAAAAGGTAATCTCACAATTTCACATATAAAATAATCAAATAAAATAATTACACCTGGAACACTTTATACCATGTCCAATTAAATAAGATACATGTAATTATAATTGTTGCGTTTGTAACTACACATATATCAATTAAACTATGCTATATTTATAATTAGAGATGTAAACAAGACGGATCCCAAGGCAGAAGGGTTCCCCACCTTCTGCTCTTCTTATTGTAGAATCGATCGGAGCTGATTCAGAACGGATTGACTTTAATCCTAATTTTGACCTCCACTCACTACTCAAAGCTAATCCAAAGAGCAGATTTTTAGTGGACGGATCAAAAAGAAAAAAAGGTCTCATGTTTTTTGCTTTATTTACTTGACGAATTATGGTTGATTCATTTTACCAGTGAGAACTCACAACCCTGCTAAGGCTTCGTTTGGTATTAGATTGCGTTACGTGCGGTGAGAAAGTACGTTGCGAAAATACCCCGTTTGTTTCCGTACGTAATATTGCGTTCCGTATATCGTGATGAGTTGGTTACGATATATTTTCTGCATTCCCACCGGAGAACGCAGAAGCATATCTCTATATACTTTTTCTATAACTCTATTTTATGTAATAGTGTTAGGTAGATCTTAATACCAAACTAAGCCTAAGATCGATTCTAATCAACTAAGAAACTAAACACAGGTTCCAAATCACACATAAATTATTTATTAGTAATATAATAAGAATCAGAAATAAATGTTCTCTAACCCGATAAAACTAATTTTGTTAATTTTTTAAAAGAATCTAAATCTCATAATTTGGGGTCTATAATTTGTATGTTACCGGATCCGTTTGATGCTCCTAGGTACGCTGCGTGCGTGGCCGTGTCATCTCGGGCTTATTTGAATGCGACATCAACCGTTTCCCCGATATTGTCGAGCACGACACGTTAAGTTACATAAGTTTCTCTCTTTCTTTTTCTTTTTTTTTTTTTCTTTCACAAAAAGATATGAAACTTAATTACACTTGAATTTTTAATTTTATCGTGTATTAATATGTTAATTTCTTTTGTTTAATTTATTTGATTCCACTTTTTAACTCCAGTAATTAATAATTAAGTAAAATTAAGTAAAAGATTACGCAGCCGAATCCAAACAAACCAAAATTTATAATCTTATCACACACACACATATATATATATATATATATATATATATATATATAGATATAGATATATATATGAATCCTGGTCTTATCGAGTTTTCGCGTTAGATTTAACCTTTAAATAAATTATTTTTATCCGTTAGATTATACTATTCAACCAATCACTCACTCAACCCTAAGGGGCCTACATCATCCTAACCATTTATTTTTCAATCCAATGGTTAAAAAATTAATAGCATCAATAGCTTGGTGCTATTGATAGTATTCCAGCCTAGTTATATATATATATAGGATAATTGCCTATATATCCCTCATGCGTATGAAAATATCCGATCTACCCCTATTTTTTTTTCCTTTCTAAAATGCCCCTCATATGTTCTACCGTTATTGCAAAATACCCCCGCAGTTATTTCATGTTAAGTTAATCTAGGCTAAACGTGAGTTAAATATCTACAACAGTTAAAAAAATTAAAATACCAATTTTGCCTTTAACTTAAGGGCAAATAAGAAAGGTTGGTGACGGTAGAGGTATATTGGAAAAGACCAAAAGTCGAAATACTTTTGTGCCCCGACTTTAAGGGCAAATAATGATAGAAGGGTATATTTGAAAAGGGCAAAATAGTAATTTTACAGAGATAGCAGAGTTAATTAACAGATTTTAACTCTAAGGATATATTAGAAATAGGTTGAAACGTAAGAGGGATATTTTCAATATTAGCCTTCTAAGAGAGGTAAATCAAAAAATCGAAAACTTTTCAGGGACATATAAACGCATATATATATATATATATATATATATATATATATATATATATATATATATATATATATATATATATATATATATATATATATATATATATATATATATATATATATATATATATATATATATATATATAGTGGGGTAGGTGCAAAGCGAAACCTATCGCGTTTCCATCTCTCTCTCTCTCTCTCTCTCTCTCTCTCTCTCTTTAAAAAAAAAGTCTTAAACTTAAAGAAATATTTTAAGGTTACGCACTTACGCACAAAAAACTCTCTTCTTTTTTTTTTTAAAAAAAAAACACACACTAATTTTTGAACCCCCACGCTTGTACGATCTTTGCATTTCTCCTTTGATACGCCTTATTTATTGCATCTTCATAAATTCCATGCTTTATATATTTTAACCGTCTTTGTTGCGTTTCCGTTGCATTCGAAGTGATAGTTACGATAACCCAACCCCACACACATGCTCATCTTATGATCCCATCTCTTTCTCTCTCTCTCTCCTTTTCCTTTTAATCTCCTATTTTTCTTTCATTAGTAAATAAATTTCCTCTTATTATTATTATATAATATTATATAATATTATATATATATTTTGGTTTCTTTCTTTGGTTACATCACATATATATATATATATATATATATATATATATATATATATATATAGTGTGATCGAGTTTTTATTATTATTTTATTTAAACTATTATTATTTGTTTGTTTGTTAAAAAGGGGGAAAAGAAAGAAGAAGAAGAAGAAGAAGAGAAGAGAGAAACATATTATTATATTATATATTTATGGAATAATAATAAAAATGGAATTGAAGAAACCGAGATCGCCAATGCACCCGGTTGTTGCTACAATGGAGAAGCGAGTGAAGTGGCCGCTTATCCTCACCGCAACTCTATGCGGCGTCCTCATACTCGCCTTCCTCAACGGCACGACCCCGCTCGCGTCCTTGCTCTCGCCGGTCCCCGCGCCCCCGCGGTGCGACGCGCCCGCACGGGCGCAGAATCCGCCGGCTCGCCGCCCATTGGCGCGGGGCGGCCGCCGCGGATCGCCTACTTCGTGTCCGGGTCGCGGGGCGATCTCGAGCGTCTGTGGCGGGCGCTGCGGGCCCTGTACCACCCGCGCAACATCTACGCCGTCCACCTCGACCGGGACTCGCCCGCGCCGGAGCGGTCCGAGCTGGGCGCCCGCGTCGCGGCCGAGCCCGTGTTCGCCCGGGCCCGGAACGTGCACGTGGTCAACCGGTCAAACATGGTCACCTACCGGGGCCCCACCATGGTCGCCAACACCCTCCACGCCTGCGCCATCCTCCTCCGGATATCCGACGGCTGGGATTGGTTCATCAACCTCAGCGCCTCCGATTATCCCCTCGTTACTCAAGATGGTCGCTCCTTTTCTTTTTCATTTTCCTTTTTTTTCCTTTTTTTTTTCCTATATGTGTTTAATTTGTTACTTCAATTATTTATTTATTTATTTTGTATGTGTAGATATTTTGCATACGTTTTCCAAGTTGCCGAGGAATCTGAATTTTATCGAGCACACGAGCCATTTGGGATGGAAGGAGTAAAGTTTTTTCTTTTTTTTTCTTTTTTTTAGCACTAGATATATAATTATTATTATATTCTATAAACCCGTGATTTTTTTCATCTAAATATATATATATATATATATATATATATATATATATATATATATATTATTATATTCTATAAACCCGTGATTTTCCTTGATGAAAAAAATCAAGGAAAAATAGAGTTAGGGTACTATTTATTTACATTTTGAAATTCAAATATGATTTGCTACAGGGATCAGAGGGCGAAACCGATAATTATCGATCCCGGGCTGTACAGATCACAGAAATCAGATGTGTTCTGGGCCTCCCAGAAAAGAGAGCTGCCAGATGCATTTAAATTATTCACAGGTAACCAAGCTGCCTGCAGTTCGCCAGGTTTTTGGATGTTTCTTTTTCTTTTCTTTTTTTTTCTCCTTATCTAATGTTATAAAATGGTGGTGGAAACCGTAATTTGTTTACGTGACAGGCTCGGCATGGATGGCGCTATCGCGCGCATTCGTGGAGTACTGCGTGGTGGGCTGGGACAACCTGCCGCGCACTCTCCTCATGTACTACGCCAACTTCATCTCGGCGCCGGAGGGCTACTTCCAGACCGTAATATGCAACGCTCCCGACTTCGCTCCGACCGCCGTAAACCACGACCTCCACTACATCTCCTGGGACGTCCCGCCGAAGCAGCACCCGCACGTGCTCTCCCTCGCCAACGCCGACGCCATGATCGGCAGCGGGGCGCCGTTCGCGCGCAAATTCGCCCGCGACGACCCCGTCCTCGACAAGATCGACGTGGAGCTCCTCGGTTTGCCGCAGCCGCTGGCAAATGGGACTGGCTTCGTCCCCGGCGGGTGGTGCGCGGGGAGCCCGCCCTGCTCCGAGGTCGGAGACATCGGACGGCTCCACCCCGGGCCGGGGGCGAAGAGGTTAGCCGGGCTTATTGATGGGATCGTCGATTCAGAAGCCCTCAAGCAGAATCAATGTATATAATAAAGATCTCATCCTCATGCTAGAAGGCTTAGAGAAGAATTTTAGTCTTTTCTAATTTATTAGATGTTAAAATTAGTGGAAATTAGACCTCATCAGATATTTTGATATTCTTATAATTAAGAGATTAAATACAGTACAAATTAGAGATTCTACTTTTAAACCTGACAAATAAAACAACTATTTTAGAATTCAAACCAAAGTTGGCGCTATCGACGCGATTGATGACTAGTAGAAGTTATTGCAGCATTAAAGGAACACTACTTTTTTCATGTTACCTGTATTAGACTTTTTGAGAAATATTTAGCCCCTTTGTTTAGATTTGAAGCAGCATTGTATATGGTCTATCTACTTGTTACTTGATAATACAATTAATAAAGAACTTTCACACTTGTGCCAATGGATCATTAATACCGCGAAAAGATACTAATGTAATTGAATTTATGAGATCAGAAACCTACTAGTGTAATTGTATTTATGAGGTAACATCTTCTGATGCATGTTGAAAATTAAAACATTCCTTTAATGTTTTTAAAATGCACTTTGGAAGTAGCTCAAAATGTTAACATGATGTAAAGAGTCTTGTAAAGAATCTGCAGAAGAAAACATGCAGTTCCAAATGCAGAACAGTTGGTCTTCACAAGCATTAAGACATCAGAGTGGATTTCACATTTGAGAACTGCAAAAACAACAAAAATTTCGTATAACATTCGGACAAACATGCTTATGGATATCCACACACAGGGTTCCGAAAATTTTATAAAAAAAATGATATAAATCTAGTGCTTATAGGCTCAGAAGTGAAGAATAGATGATAATTACATGGCCGCGAGAATTAACACGGTTTGGAAGACAAAGAAGTGGGAAAAATTACACTAGCTTGGGTAGTGGATTCCCCGAGCCATTCGTATGCCCGGGTTTAAGCTTTTGGATCCAGTGAAAGAGCCATTTCTTCTGGTCCTGGCAACTCGATGTCTGAAGCTGGTTGAGTGTTCCGTCTCGCGCAAGAGCCGACTCAAACTGTTCCAGAATCTTCACTGTCTGCCAAAACTCGGGCCTCTTTTCCGGATGCAATGCCCAACACTGCTCGATTAGGGCTCGTAACGGTGCGGGACACTCCGTAGGAATTTCAGGCCTCAAATTCTGAAAATGCAAGTTTCATGATCTTCAGTGATCTTATCTTTCAAATTAAATTGTAAACGAATTTTAAAAAAAGAATCATGATAAGACGAGTTCCACAAAAGCAAACATTACACTACCTATTACCGAGTTCTCTGTTCCTCGTGTCGGAACAGTGAAATGCAGAGAACTTGATATCAAGAATCTTTGCTTTGAGCATCAATTTAAAGATGAAGACTAATCTTAAAACAAACTTTTGACTTTTGAATACAGATATAGAGTTCCAGTTATTCATATCTCAATCATATCTAGATAGCTTTTCATATGCCATTATCATATAAGAAACATGGCCTAGAAAGACAGAAACACAGGAATATGCAGAAGCCCTTTTAGGTAACCAAAAAGCTTATAAACAAACGATAACAAATGCTTCCGCAGAGATTGCGAAAAAAAAAATAGTACGATCTTGAGAGCATAGAGAGATGACAATGTTCGCATGCTCAACTTTATATAAAAGAAGCTCAGCATATGTTAATACGCCTACCTTATCAACAACCGCAAAGGCCGCTTGAATGGGATTCATCTCCTCATACGGAATCGTGCCGGTAAGCATCTCCCACAGAAGCAGCCCAAAGCTATAAACATCAACTTTTCGCCCATACTGCTTGTGCTTAATCATTTCGGGCGCCATCCACCTATAGGTACCGGGGTCCTCTGCTAGTCTATCGCAATATGCTTCCTCGCAAGCGATTCCGAAATCGGCAATTTTCACACAGAAGTCCTGATCGAAAAGAATATTCTCGGGCTTCAAGTCGCGGTGGATAACCCCTTGCGAGTGAATGTACTCCATACCACGCGCAATATCCAAGGCAATCGCAATCAGCTTCTCGAGAGGAAGTGATTTGTGCTGTAGCTTGTGAAGAAATGCTCTTAAAGAACCACCAGAAAGATACTCGGTAACTATGCAAAAGACTGGCGGATTCTTACAAGCCCCTTCCAGCTGCATCAGACCACAGAAAATTACATTACAATAAGATAACAATAATAATGAAAAAAAAAAGCTCAGAAACCGAGTTGAAATCTGCGCAAATATACCAAGGTGAAGGTTAACAAGCAGTACCTTAATGACGTTGCGATGATAGAGGTGAGAGAGAAGAGTGACTTCTCTCGTGAACTGCTTCTCGAGCCGAGCCGCCATTTCTCTGTCTTCGTCATCATCAGGCTGCCTAATAATCTTCACGGCGACGGACCGATCCTTATATATGCCATGATACAGGCGACTATGAGCTCCCGATGCGAACCTAAGTCCGAGGTACAGCTTCGAAAGATCGACCGTCCAATTCTCCGCGGTCTCCAAGGCAGCAACTCTACCACCCCCATGATCAAAGTACCTTGCCCAGGTAGTGTCCTTCTTACTACTCGACTTCTCAGAGGCCTTTAGCGAAGACAAATGCTGAAGAGGACTCGAGTTGGGGGTCTTATTGCGGGTCTTATTGGATGCTTTCCTGGTGGGGGAGGTGTGGAGAATCTCTTTTTAAGGGATTTGGCTTCTTTGAAGACATCAGAGACAAAAGTAGAGGGAAGCGGGGATGCCGACCTCCGCCTCGGTATCGAGTCCCGCTCTCTGCTCTTAGTCGACGCAACCGATTCATGAGATGTGGGAATCGACCTCGTCCATGAAGGGTAGACAGAAACCAACGTAGCACCCGCAGTTTGTGGATTCGCTCCTTTATCGGGATAGAAAGAGAAGTCGGAAGATACCGAGCTTGTGTCCTGCGATTTGAGGTCCGAAGATTTGGGACTATCTAAATTAGGCCTCTTCGGTGGAGCTTCCTGAGAAGGTCCCTTGCTCATCTTCGCCGGCTTGGATCCCTTCGAGGGCTTAGATTTGGGGACTGCAGGCACGTTCTTCACCTTCGATTCCGACACCGGGCTCTTCGCTCCTAATTCTGAATTTGAACCCTTCAGTTTCGATTCAGGAATAGGGCTCTTCTGGGTCGAACCGGCATCAGCATCGGCGGCATCAGAAACGACAGGGAATTGAATCGACGGCGCTCTACTGGAGTTCGATCTAAGAACGGAATGCGTAAACTTCGCCCTCGTCACCCAAGAGCTGTTCCCTTCCTCCATTCTCTCCGAATACTAGATAATACCCACAAAGTAAAAGATTAAGAATCAAGCCTCAAACACTCCAATTCAAGGAAAACCGAGCTAAAGGTACGATTTTGATGAGAAGTGAGAACCCATATCATGAGATATTTAAACCCCATCAAGGGGAGTTATAAGCACAGGGTTTTCCCATCCCAGATTTCAAAATCCATAGTATCTTCGTTAACTTTTCATGAAATATCCAATCCAATCACGTTTTAACTTTTCATGAAATATCCAACCCAATCACGCTCAATTAAATGCACCCGTTATATGAATCATCCCTACTTTCCACGCCACAGCGCAACAAATACCCCAACAAATTGTTACCAAAAAACGAAGTATCGCGATCAAATTCGACGAACCTGTGACAAATCCACAAACCAACCCATCAAAAATTAACCCAAACAGCTTCGAAATTAAACCAAATTCTCCCGTTTCCGCCCCCCGGTTAGCAAAAAGGCGACGCCTTTAAGGATCAAAACACGGGACTCTCGCACAAAAACGGAATCAAATCGATCGCAACCCAAATCAAATTGGCGCAAACAACAGCGAAGCTCATGAAGCGTACACAGATTCGTCAAGCAAAAAGGGTAAATAAGGCGCACATAGATAATTGCATACCCAACAAGCAACGTCGAATTAGGGCAAAAAAAGCGCACGAGAAAAGTCGGCGCCTTGTTGCGCCCCACCTCGTCCTCCTCCTATCTACGGAACAGCTGAAGAGTTGGGAGATCAAATTCGGCGCCGATTAAGCCCCCCCTGGGGGGGTCGAATACGACGCCGCGCACACGTATGGTTCGAATTTTTTGGGTTAATTTTAGGGTTACACAAAGCTTGGTCGCTTAACCGGGGGGGATGGGATTAAAATAGGGCAATAATTGAGGAGGGGATGGGGATTTGATTTTTTTTTATTTTTTTATATAAAAAAAAGATGTTCGACTCAGCTCGTTTTGGGGGAGAGAGGAGACGAGGAGGAAGAGGACGAAGACGACGACGACGACTGCGACGGGGAAGCTGTTTTCGGGGAATTGCTTTGCGGAGCGGCGTTATGCGGTGGGGCCCTCCCGATTGGTACCTTTCTTTTTCCGTGGACCGCGGGTTTGTAGACCGGGTTCCTGTCGTAATGCGACACCGTGGAAATTATATACCGTAAAATTAGATTAGAATATAAAAGAAAAATATGTTAAATACTGCATACATATATATTTCTATTAAACACGACACCTATCTCCTAATGGGAGTCTAAATGATTCAATAAAAAAATAAAATTTTCAAAATATATTATGTAAGCACATGCGCAGTTGTAAAAGAGTTACCAGTAAAAAAAAATTTATCATTTAGTCTCTAATATAAATATTGTTAAAACATATAATATATACCAAACAAAGCAATATGAAAAAAAAAAAAATCAATGATGCAATTTTTTTTTTTATCTTACCTTCTCATGTGTTAGATATTTTTTTTAGAAGGGTAAACGTCAAATACCCTCTCGTGGTACCACACTTTTTCAGTTTAGTATCCTGTGGTTTAAAGTGTATCAAGTTAGTCCCTGTGGTTTTGCACTTTCTCACTTTAGTATTCTATGATTTAAAGTGTATAAGTTACTACATGTGGGTTTTTTTTCTCTTTTTATTATTCATTTTACTAGTTTTTTTCGTTAAATTAATGACAAAATTAAAATTAAAGGATACTAAAATAAATAGTCAATGAATATAGGTAGGGTATCTGAGGTTTTTGTATATAATTTAACAAAATATTAACAAAAAAAGTCGATGAAAAGAGAAAAATGAAACCATAGGATACTAGATCGATGCATTTTAAACCATAAGATACTAAAGTGAGAAAGTACGAAACCACATGGTATTAAATTAATACACTTTAAACTACAGGGTACTAAAATAAAAAAGTGTGAAACCACGTGAGTGGTATTTAAAGTTTTTCCCTTCTAGAAAACCCAAACTCACGCCTATAGACCGGGTCCATGCAATAAGTTTCGTGGGTGGAGAGAGAAGCGGGGAGAGGCATACGAAAGCGCCGCATGCGGCGGGGGTTCGTTCGCCGCCGCAGGAATTGCTGCGTCTCCCGCACGTGCTGTTTTTATGCGGCCTCTTTTGTCGTAAGCGTGGAAAACCCAAACTCACGCCTATATTGACTTTGACTGCTCTACGTGCTCTGTTCCTCGTCGTATTCGACGAGTCTATTCGTGACGAACCATTGGGCTTGGGCTACATGGTGGAGCCCACCGAAGCCCAGTTTAGTTACGAAATTATTATGGGCTTTTCTTTTTTAAAAAAAAAAAAAAATTGTTTAGGATTTGCTGTAAAATAATTTGTGTTTTTGTTTTTGTTTTTCCTAGCCTGTTTAGCTATCAAATCCATTTCTTTTGAGCTACGAGAACAAGCATTAGCAATCATTGAGAAGAGGAGAATAACAAAAAGGTGTGATGGTTGATACCCGTGACCCAAGTCAATCCTAACATTTATATTTCTACTAAATTTATTTCTAAACGAAATAAACGAAGCGGATAGCGCTACCTATCTCTCAAAAAAAAAAAAAGAAAAAAAAAAAAAAAAAGGTGTGAAGCGACTAATGGAGCGCACATTCGTAGCGACATTGTTTGCAAACCGACACTCTGATTTGAGAAGTATATGAGCATGGAAATGAGATCTTCAGGGATTAGTTGGTGATTTCAGATTATTATTATTATTATTCTAGGCTTAAGAAAGCGAATGAAGCTAACCAAGATGTCCAAAATTTCGAAACTTATTAACAAACTGAAATTCACATATCCACTGGATTTGTGTGGGTTGGTTACTCAGATAAAAATATCAGCTCGGGCATCAATCTAATAAAGCGCAAACTATGAACCCGAATCAATCTTTTATAGCACAGTGTTTTTCTTTTCATATAAAGAAGCCTACGGTGGTGGTGGTGGTGGTGGTGGTGTGCGTATGCTACAGATGTGAACTATGACCAATACTCTCCCGATGATTTCCGAGAAAGGAAAAACCATATATTCTTAGTTTAACATAAGATGCTCACTTCTCATCTCTCAATTCCCTTGTCAACTCTAATGCACCATTATCATCATCATCCTTGAACTCCTCCTCCACCCATCTCAGCAGCTCCCTCCGCATCCTCCGATCCAACGCCCCTGTCTCCGCCATCTCCCGCAGCATCGCAGCGGCGTCCCCCGTCCTCTTCTGCCTGCACATCTCCCCCAGCAGCGCCCTCCACGTGATACCGTCCACCGCCCGCCCGGCGCGCGCCGCCTCCCGCACGGCGCGCGCCGCGTCGCCCACCTCCCCGTCCATCGCGAGCGCGCTCACGAGCGCGTCGCAAGCGCGCGCGGTCGGCGCCAGCCCCTTCGCCCGCATTTCGTCGAACAGCTCGCGCGCGTTGCGCGTGCGGCCCTGCGCGCAGAGGCCGCGGACGAGGTGGCTGTACGTGTGCTCGTCGGGGTCGCACCGGTACACGCGGCCCATCTGGTGGAACACGCGGAGCGCGTCGTTGAGGTGGAGCGACTCGGCGTAGCCCCGCACGAGGGCGTTGAGCGCGACGATGTCGGGCTCGATCCCGGCGTCGACCATCTGGCGGAAGAGGGCGCGCACGACGTCCGCGTAGGCGTGGCGCACGTAGGAGTCGGCGCCGCCGCGCGCGAGGAGGGCGGTGAAGAGGAGGGCGTAGGTGTGGGCGGTGGGGCGCGCGGCGGGGTCCGGGGACGCGCGCATCCGGGTGTAGACGTGCACGGCCTTGCCGAGCTTGCGCAGGTCGCAGTAGAAGTAGACGAGGGCGTTGAGGAGCGGGGCGGGGGCCCGGGGAGGGAGAGGGCGAGGGACGCGAGGGAGTCGAGCTCCGGGAGCAGGCGCGCGGAGGCGAGCTTCTTGAGGGCGGCGAGGAAGGGGGCGGGATCGGGGCGGGGGCGGAGGAGGCGGTGGCGGTGGAGGTGGAGCGCGTCGGTGAGCACGCGGAGGGAGACGCGCGGGTCGGGCTCGGCGTAGAGCGCCGCGGCGAGGTCGGCGCCGGTGAAGCGCGCGGGGAGGGAGGCGAGCGCGCGCTCGACCTGGGTTTCGTCGATGGGCGGGGCTTCGCGGGGCGCCTCCGCCGCGCGGCCGCGGTCTGGGGCGGAGGAGGAGAGAGGAGAACGGTGGAGGATGAGGAAGAAGACGAAGTTCGCGGGAGCGAGAGCGATCGAGGGGATTAGGGTTTGGGGAATTAGGTTTCGCGAGGTGCGTCGTAGGGAAAGGGAGAGCATTTGGTGAAGAGGAGGGGATTCGATCGGGGACGAGGCTCAAAAAAAAAAAAAGAGAAATTAAAACGAGTAGGTGATTTTCGAATTGGGCCGGCCCATTAAAAAACATGGACCTTCTCAAAACTAAAACAAATGTGTTCGTATTGATTGGCCCATTAAAACGGCGTGGGTTAGTTTTAATAATTCTAAATGGGTTAGTTAGTTGTACGACAAAGGTTATCTTGCTTGGTCGGATAGTGTAAAATATATATAATATTACCACTATGAACAATTCATTTGGTTACACGTGGTTGAAAATTATATTTTTACAAACTTTTTTATTTCATTTTATACATGAGAATGGTAATTACCATCAATATTGGTAAACTTATCACCGTTTGGTACATCCATGCACCTCTTTGCACATCCTATAGATCTCTTTTTTCACCCTCTACATATATATACAATCAAAACGACACTTAGTTCAAATTGATTTGTTAAGCCAGTTTTCCATGCATGTGTTGGAGAGCTTGAAACTCAAAAGAGTAACATATATTATTAGAGGTTCAGCTTTATATACGCCGTAGTTGGTGACATTAATTTGTTCAAACAATGCGCACAATTTTGGACCTCCAAAAAGCTATATATTCCAATAATTCATCAATAATATTCTCCACGAGAAACACGAAGCGTTGTTGGCGCTCCACCCAAAATCTACAAAAAGAATGATGGGTTCTTTCTCTCCAATCTGGGACACACAAAAAATTTTGCACGCGAGGCAACTGCATTGCCTATCCAAAAGGGGGCTCATCTAGATCACACAATTGTGCAGGTCGACCACATCTTGCGTCAGACTGATTGTGATACTGTCATTCATATATATATATATATATATATATATATATATATATATATATATATATATATATATATATATATATATATATATATATATATTACTATACTTTTATAAAGATATATCTCAGACTTATAACTTTTTCGCCATTTGATCCACCCTTTAATCATTTTTATCCGTTAGATTATACTATTCAACCAACCACCTATTCAACCATGGGGGCCCACTATCAATCTAACCGTAATCACTCTCATCCTAGCCTCACATTTTTTCATCTCAACGGCCAAAAAGTTATGAAAGACGATGGCCCAATACTCATAATAAGATAAGAATGGCGATATATATATATATATATATATATATATATATATAGAGTAGGGCTGCTGTGCTTATTAATAGCACAGCAGCCCTGTGCTATAAAGTTATCCACCCTCCATCAATCAAGATGGAGGGCTGAGATTAAAATTCCACTTAACAAACTTTTATTATTCAGAACCTGTTAATCTGTTAGAATTAACACCACTATTCTCTCTCCTCTTTTATTTTATTTTTTTTATTTTCCCTTCTCCCCCCCCCCCCCAATCTCTCTCCCTCTCCCTCTAGATCTCCCCCACCTTGCCGTTCGTCGCTGCCGGAGAAGAGTTTTTTTTTTTGCTCCTAGTTTTTTCTTTCTTTTTTTTTTTTTTTTTTTTTGCTTCTCAACGGGGTTTTTTTTTGCTTCCCGGCGGGGAGGGGTGGTTGGGGGTGCGGCGCACCAGCGAGCGCGCACACGACGGGGGGAGGGGGTTGATAGCACAGGACCTTTTTGTTCTCTCTCTTTCTCTCTCTCTCTTTTTTCTTTTTTTTTCTTATTCTACTTCCAGGTTGGTTTTTTTTTTTTTTTTTTTTTTTTTTGCTTCGATCCAGGTTGGGAGAAGTGGGTGGTTGGGGTGTGGCGCACCACCGCGCGCGCGAGGTGGGGAGAGACAGTGGCCGCACCTAGGGGGCTGGCTGTGTGCGGGTTGGCCACGCCTACCAACACGGTGACTCGGCAGCTTGGGGGTTTTGAGGCGGGGGTGACGCGGAAGCTTCAGGCGGGGGCGGGGGTGGTGTGTTCAGGCGGGGGTGGTGGGTTCAGGCGGGGTGCGAGGTTTTTCCAGGCGGAGCCTATCGGGGAGGGGAGGGAGAGGGAGAGACTGGGGGAAGAAAGAGAAGAAGAGAAAATAAAAAGAAAAAAAGAAACGAAGAGAGAGAATAATAGTCCATTAATTCTAACGGGTTCTAAACAGTAAAAACTTGTTAAGTGGGGTTTTAATCTCAGCCCTCCATCTTGATTGATGAAGGGTAGTGAACTATATATATATATATATATATATATATATATATATATATATATATATATATATATATATATATATATATATATATATATATAAAATTGAATTTCTACGCTTTTAAAATTTTAAATTTATTCTATTGTAAGTTTTTAACCCCGATAGTAATATCATATATATATATATATATATATATATATATATATATATATATATATATATATATATATATATATATATATATATATATATATATATATATATATAATTGAGCTTCTATGTTTTTAAAAGATTGTCATTTATTGTAAGTTTTTAACCCTTGAATTAATAGATGTGCGGTTAGGATGATGTGCCCCTTGGGTTAAGTGAGTGGTTGGTTGAATAGTATAATCTAACGGATGAAAATGATCAAAGTCAGAATCTAATCAGAAAATTCACAATAATGACTATATATATATATATATATATATAGAGAGAGAGAGAGAGAGAGAGAGAGAGTTCGTTATATTATAAATAGCAGACAAAGACTCTGCTACTAAATTTTTCGCCGTTAGATTGATCCTTTTGATCATTTTCACTCATTAGATCATACTATTCAACCAACCACCCACTCAATTCTAAGGGTCCCACATCATCCTAACTGTATATCTCTCAATTCAATGACCGAAAATTTAATAACACCAGTAACTTAGTGCTATTAATTGCATAGTAATCAAACTCTCTCTCTCTCTCTATATATATATATATACAGATGTAGGTAAAATTTTTCTGTACAAAAGAAATTGCATCGAGTTAGGCCTAAATTTGAATATTATCAAGTGCGTGTGTTTTTGCTTTGACATCTGCTCTATAGTATAGTGAGAGGAGGATGGGCTGTCACCAGAAGTCGCCGGAAATTATTTGAGCTGCTACAGAGGGCAGACAGCTATTGAAGTCAAAAAGAGTGACACTGAAGGAGTATTTTGTTTGGGAGTTTGTACTCTTGCTGATGTGGCACAATCCTATTGGTCCCAATCAGTTTCAGGATGTTGGATCCATTTTTCCACCTGGTCTCTTTCATTGCGCGGCTTTTGCTTGACTCCTGGGAGCACTAGTGTAGCAATTAAAAGGGTGCACAGGACAAGAACAAATTTAGAATGCAATTTTTTTTATTTCTTAAATTGCTTTTTTTTTTTTTTGAATTCATCAGTCGCATTATAATTAATAAAAAAATAATTGTATTATATTTTTTTTTAAAAAAATATGATTAGTTGACGTGTTATTGATAATATAGTGTAAGTGTAATATAGTAGACTTTCTCTCCGTGCAGAGCATTGGGTGTGTACTCCCGACATAAATAAAAGGACTCTTTAATTGGCCTGCAGGATGGGGAAGATGCAGATCGGAGAGCCATCCATTTGGTCTCAGTTTGGTTATATCAGTACCTCTCTAAAAAGTGCTGTTAAGTTAGCATTTAAGGCTTAATTTGATATTGAGATCTATCGTACGTTTTTAAATAAAATAGAGTTAAAAAAAAAAGTATATAGAGATATATTTTTGCGTTCTTCGGTGGGACCGTATAAAATATATTGACGTAATCTCCTCGTAATCACAAACAAAACTTAAGTTTGTTTAAAAATAATTTTAGACTTTAAAATACTTTTTATTTATTAGGTAATTAAATATTAATTTTTAAAGGAGAGAAGTGCTTTTGCTCTAAAATACGGTGAGTGTGTCAGGTTGAAAGGGGCTCAAATTCTCTGCAATTTTATTTGTATACACACTTTTTTTTTTATCGATTTCCCTGAAATTCACTATCTCATCATAATTATTAAAAAAAATATATATTTTTAACTCATGCAAATGCCTCGCCTATTTTAGCTCTTTACTTAGCAGTTCTGATATCAATTAAGTAGTAGGATCTCTAGTTATATTTTGTAGGTTTAAACGATTCATGCATAAATATTGTTAAATATACAATTTATTGGCGTGTCAGAATTTTTTGTCGTAACAGATTAAATTGTGAATGTGTATAGAGATAGAGTTGTAGGGAATTTATACTCAATTATCATCAGAAACTTCCTTTCTACTACCTTTTCCTCAACACAACAAAAAGGTGGTGGACAATCGACCGTTCCTAGAGCAAGCATAGCGCATTTACCGGGTTTGCATTCGAGACCAGTCAATCCTAACATTCACATTTCTGTTCAAATTTATTTCTTAACGAAATAAAACGGTTCTTAGTCGCGCCGGCATATATCTCAAAAAAAACAAAGAGGTGGTGGGACAGCCTGGATTCTTGGGCCCACTTAGTGGTAGGTAAAAATCCTCACACTAAAATTTGTACTTTCTAGGTAGCAATCATAAATTTACCAAGTTGAGCCACTTTAGCAATATTTTTTCTATTAAAGTGTACAATATTTTTTTTTTCTATTAAAATGTATGTGGACAGTGGACAACCCCCCACTGCTCTGATGATGTGTTGGTGCATAAAATATTAGAGATTTTAATTGATTCAAGCATAATTTAAAGGTGTTAGTTGATACTGTTACAATATATAGATAGCTCATACACACATATAATATAGGGGCAATTGCTTATATACCCCCGAAAAGTTTTCGATTTTCTGATTTACCCTTCTTAGAAGGCTAATATTGAAAATACCCCTCCTACGTTCCAACATATTTCTAATATACCCTTAGAGTTAAAAATCTGTTAAGTAACTCTGTTATTTCTGTAAAATTACTATTTTGCCCTTTTCAAATATACCATTCTACCATCATCGTTTTTCTTATTTGCCCTTAAAGTTAAGGGCACAAAAGTATTTCGACTTTTGGTTTTTTCCAATATACCCTCTACACCAACCTTTTCTTATTTGCCCTTAAGTTAAGGGCAAAATTGGTATTTTAATTTTTTTAACTCGTGGTAGATATTTAACTCACGTTTAATCCGGATTAACTGTATTTTGCAATAATGGTGGAACGTATGAGGGGCATTTTAGAAAGAAAAAAAAAAGTAGGGATAGATCGGATATTTTCAGACGCATGAGGGGTATATAGGCAATTATCCCTATAATGTAAATATTTTTGAATCATCTTCTTACTGTAACCAAAGAACTTATTTACTGTTATCTATGCATCCATATAAATATTCATGTATCATCCAATTTACTAGAAGTCAATCCCATGGCAAATGTCAATCTATACAATCCATTGAATTGTGGCACTTTTTTATTCATTTCAAAAATTGATAATGGAAGCTGAAAATGAGTTATTTGCAATTGAAAGCTGATGGATGAATAATGCACAAGATGATAATCATTTTTATTTTTTTTTTCTGAGTACACAATTTGTTTTCTGCATTGATATCTTGAGTTTTTTTTTTTTTATCTGTTTCAGTATGAATTGTTTTTGTCAAAATATATTGGGATCAAATTAAAATTAACAACACGTTGACTATTATCTATACCATCTATACCATAACATTATTTTTCTTAATCTTGCCACGTGGCGGCATGATATTCCTCTTAATCTTGCCACGTGGCGACATGATATCCGCGTGGCGGAATTTTCTTTCTTCCGCAGCAAAACCTTCCTTCCTTCAGCAAAACCAACTCTTCGCTTTTCCTTCACCTACAACGTCTAATTAATAGTCCACTATTCTCTAAAAACAAGCCACGTGGCTTCCCTCCGCCTATAACATCTAATTAATAGTCCACTCACCTTAATCTAATACTTCGCCTTTCCTACAAACATAACGTCTAATTAATAGTCAACTACTCACCTTAATTCAATCATTCGTCTTTTCTACAAACATAACTTCTAATTAATAGTCAACTACTCATCTTAATTCAACCATTTGTCTTTCCTACAAGTCTAAACAATAGTTCATCTACTTTAATCTTAATTTAAACTATCCGTCGCATCGCACGAGTTACTAGTTATTAGCATTAAGTGAGTCATTTATGGAATCACAACTATATTTTGATAGGATCCTCAAATCTACCTGATGTTTTTATTAAAAAAAAAAATTACATTTAAATTATAAAAAAAAAAAAAAAAATTGGATGCCTCCACAAAAAGAAAAAAATTCCATTTTTTTTTTTTCAAAATGCCCAAAGGCTGTCCCTTCTTTTAAAAAAAAAAAAGGACAAAGACTTGTCAAATGCTTACAATTCCTCCTTTGATTGGACCTGTTTCTTTATCATTGCATTTCATATACAAACAAATTAAAGCTTGTACCCATTCACATCATAATATCATATCCTGGAAAGAGCAATTTCCACAACTAATTAGACCATTCATTTTAATATTCATTTTTTTAAAAAAATATATATATATATATATATATATATTAATTGTGAATCCATAAATTAATCACTGCATAATTCCATATTAATGGGTCTTCAATCTCTGCATAAAAAATTGCATCAATTTCAGCAGGACTTCCTCACAGGCTCACAGTTTCAAATAGATCCAAAAATTGGAATTACATATAAAATTAAGTAATAAAAATTTTCCAACACAATTTTTTTGCTAGCTGAATAAGCTAGCAAATAAATTGTCAGTAATGGGATCATTTTATTTAAGTTTACATTTATAATATATGCTTACAAAAGAAATCGACCTTTCGACTTTCGTTTTGAGTGTAATGAGAAGTCAGAATTTACGAGACACAAATTTCTTGCCCTCTGACTTTTCGCTTTCAAACCGTTCCTAACTCTATTAAGATTTCATTTGGAATTACGAAAAAATTGCGTTACATACAATGAGAAAGTACGATGAAAAAAATATTATATTATTTTCGTATATAATATTGCATTCCGCATATCGCGATAAATCGATAAATCGATTCCGATATATTTTCTACGATTCCACCGGTTAACTGTAAGATATTCCAATATGCTTTTATCCCAATTCTATTTTATCTAATAGTGTCGGATGAATCTCAATACCAAACTAAGCACAAGTCTTTCTGATTAAACAATCATTCTGAAATTTTAAACCAGAGTAAAATAATGAGAAAACCAGAACTAAATTTTGTATAATTTTTTTTGGTTTTGAAATCTCAGCCACAAATAAGGATTCTTTTGGCATTCCTTAATTCCCTTGCATCCTACTCTTCTTTAACATAACAGCTGGTCCACCCTGTCCAACCAATTTGAAATTGCAAAGACTTAATGGGTCTATTTATTTATTTATTTATTTCTTACTTTACCACTTTAAAATTAATACAATAATTAGTGCCCACTTTAGCCTTTAAAAAAAGCATTTTGTTTTTGGAAAAAGTAAGCCCTAATTCCTTGCTAAGCCTTTTTTTTTTCTTTTTTCTTTTTTAAGAAACAACCAATTTTAAAAGCATCTTTAATGATTATTATTATCTCCCCATAAATGCATTTGCTTTACCCTTCCATTAATGGAATTAAAAAATAGAAACATTTCAGTTACCAGTGGGTAATTAATTCTCAACTTAAATTCCTGGTTTGAACATCAAAATGAAGTAAAATAAAAAACCTGGTGAAAAGCAAATCTAAGGAATTTTTTAAAAAAGGAAAAGAGCAAATTTGGAGAGTTAGGAAAAAAAGAAAAAAAAAAAAAATCCCATTTATGGAAATAGCCACCAAATCTCAAGGTTGGTTAATTTGAGTTCTCTTGCATCATAGAAATCGTAGGAAACATGAAAATCAAATCAAAAAAAAAAAAAAGGCAAAATCAAATACATAATAATCATCAACCTCTAACCCCAAAAAAAAAAAAGAAAAAAAAGGGAGAAAAGAAAATCCCAAGATAATAAAGAGAAACCCCACGAATTAATTGTGATGAGTAGATCAGGGAGAAGAGGAGAGTTGGGGGGAGGTCACCGGGAAGAGGGGGAGGAGGCGCGGCGGGGGCTCGGCGCCGCGCGGCGAGGGGTGGAGGTAGAAGCCCTTCTCGGCGATCGCCCTCTCCTCGGCGGCGGCGGCGGCGGCGGCGAAGGAGTCGGGTGGGCTGGGGCGCGGCGAGCGGTTGAAGACGCCGTCGGGGCTCAGCGGCGTCACGGGGCTCAGCGTCAGCGACCGGAACCCCAGCATGCTCGGCGACGGCACATCGCTCTGCCCCCACGGCGAACTAGGGTTAGGGCTAGGGTTAGGATTAGGGCTCCGGAGCGCGGGCGCGGGGAGGGGGCCGATCGTCTTGAGGCTCTTGAGGCCGCCGCCGCCGCGGCGCTCGTAGAGCTTGAACGCGGGCTTCTTCGGGGCCACGGCGGCGCGGGCGGCGGAGGGAGGCTGGCGGCGCCGATGAGGACGGGGATCCGGTGAGCATCTGGACGACCTGCTTGAAGGAGGAGGGGTCGGCTTGGACGAAGGTGGTGGAGGGCGCGGTCTCGACCGGCCGCGGCGGGGGCCTTAGGGTTAGGGAAGGTGCCAAGACGCCATTGTTGGCGCCGGCGCTCGTGGAGGAGGAGGAGGAGGAGGAAGAGGAACGCGACGATGCGTTGGGGGAGGTGGGTTGTGGGTGGGGATTCGAACACTCTCGACCGTTGGGAACTTGGTTCTCCATCGATGGGGATTAGGGTTAGGTTTAGGGTTTGTGGGTGGGAGAGGAGATGAAACTCGAAGCTCTCCTACTCTCTCTCTCTCTCTCTCTCTCTCTCAGTAAGAGGCTTTTCTCCCTCTTTTGATATTTCTCTTTTGTCCTTAAATGTAAATTAAGTTGTTGCTGTAGGGATCTAATTGCGCACGTCACGGCCTTTGAGGGGGCGAGTTGAAATTTTGGTCACAAAGGGAGGAACGGGATGGGCCCATATAGAGAAAAGCGACGTGTCATTGACTTAGAGAGCCGCTCTCTTTGACTCTACATAAACTGGTTTTGGATCTACTAAATTGTCTTTATTCTATTCTCTGAGAGGAAACAATTATAAATTGCATATTTATCCCAGTAACGTTTGTGTTTTAATTTTTGCTCTCTTCTTGATAATTCTTTTTTTCTTTTTTTTATGCTTCTTAGTATGCAATAAAGAGAATAATTTACAAGTTTTCTGATTTTTTTTCTTTTTTTAGAAAAACAAAGAGAGATTTGTGTAGAGAGAGAGAGAGAGAGAGAGAGAGAGAGAGAGAGAATAGGGTTTTATTTATTTATTTATTCTTAGTAGCTTAATTGAACTATTCTCTACTTTTGGTACTATCATAATGGATTGAACAACAGGTCGCATCTAATTCCTTCATTTGATAGTAAATATTATTTTCATACTATTAATAATATTAATAATTTATTAATTAACTACAAGCACGTTTGATGATGGTACAAGTTTTGTTGGATTGAAAGATGTGCGGTTATGATGATGTGGGCCCCCTAGGATTAAGTGGGTGGTTAGTTGAATAGTATGATCTAACGGGTGAAAATCATCAAAGGGGTGGATCTAACGGTGGAAAACTTGGTAGCAAGTCATTTCGTCTATTAATAAGATAAATAATTTTATATAATTGAGCTCCTATTCTTTTAAAAGTATCTAAGTCATTGGTGTTTGTAAGTTTTTAACCCTTGATTAATAGATGTGCCGTTAGGATGATGTGGGACCCTTGGGTTGAGTGGGTGGTTGGTTGAATAGTATAATCTAACGGGTGAAAATGATCGAAGGGGTAGATCTAATGGTAAAAAAATTAAAAGCACTAAGAAATTTTTATATGAAGACTATAATGACTCTATATAAATATATATTATATATATATAGCTAGCTAGTGGTGGAAATAGAAGTGATTAATAAGCACAACTTCTCCCTAACTTGCCTTTCTTTATTAAATGACATGGAGTGGGTCAAGCTTTTTCTAGGTAAAAGTTTGTGTAGGGCCCCCCATTATAGCCCATTAGAAATGGCCCATTTTAGCTTTTAATATTTTAAATTGACTACTTCAAAGTAATTTTTAGTAAACAAAATTAGAATAAACTAATGAATGAATGACCACAGATAAAATACCCATGAATTTTAGTAATTTTTTTAATTTAACTAACTTGTAGAACCAGTATAAAAGAAACTATAAATTAATAAGAGAGTATCAATTAAAAAGTTAAATTCAGTGTCTTGTATTGGTCGGTTTAAATAATACATTAATAAAATATGAGTAATGGTTGATGGGACTTCTTTTTTGTTGAAACTATTTCAAAAGGACATCAAATTTCAATTTAGCTCTTACGAAAAGGTTCTGACTTTAGACCTAAAGATCCTTTAATGGGTGTAATATGAGCTTCATAATTTTAAGATAAAAAAAAAATTATTATGTCATAAAGCCATATTACTCTATTTACATTACATTGGACACTATTTTATCTCAGTTTTACAAGCTTGCTACAATTCTTTTTGTTTTTTTTAACTATACAAGAACCTAATTTTTCATGTAATTGGTGCGTACACCTTATCATTAGATGGATGAAATGTAGGATAAACACTCATGATGTAGTATATATATATGTAGCATTGATTTTTAACAATTACACTGTTTTTACATTGCTCCCAAACATATCCTAATTAACAAAATAAATTATACTAATAAAGAAAAAATAAGTTAATTTTTTTTCTATTAACAGAATCAGAATTAATAAATTTAATACATCTGTATTAAAAAATGGGACAAGTATATTGAAGAGCCCTATACACAAGGATCAGCACAGCTCAATATAATAATTGCCTTTTAAAAACTGAAAAATTAAAAGATTGGATAATAAAATTAAAATTTTGAAGGTGGGATAGTAGACTCAAAATGATCCATAATTTTGATAAGTTATATACGTTTTTACCCAAAAAAAAAGATAAAAAACTCACCAAAATGTCAAAGGTAATTTGACATTTTGAAAATTGAACGAAAGCTGATACAGTAAAAGGATGAAAAAAATCATGGAAGCCACAAATACAACAAGTGAAATTCATGTCTCAATCATTTGAATTTATAAAGCCGTGAAATCGAAGAACTCACACATTACAGTGCCCGCGATATGTTTTTGAACTCACTCAAGCAAGATTGCAAGATCTTCTGCCTCTTGTGAAGAGACTGGAACTCGCTCTGAAGAACATCGATCGCGCCAGGCGCCACGAACATGTCCATGAACTTTTCGTCGCTCACCGCGAACAAATCCAAGCCCAGGGCCAAGAACAGCCTTTCTCGACTGCATGAAACCAATCAAACTAAGATGATCACTAAAAGCAGCATAAACCTTTTTAACTTGAATGATTTGAGTGGTTTATTGCTTCCTGAACAGAAAAACTAATTTGCTGAAAAATAAGCATTGCTGGCATTTAACTTACCATGGCGTTAAGAATCCTGAGTTCAAGGCCGAGGGTACATTTCTTTCAATTAGAACTTCGCGCATTCTTGCAAAATATTGAGAGGATATTGAACAGATATTGGAGTATGATGACCCGGATTTTGAGCCAAAATCGTTGCCGCCGAACAAGATATTGGTTTGGTTTCTATTTGCATCCGAATTTCTTCCATACGTCACCATCCTTGCGTGTCTTTTTCTTCCGTTAGCTTCCATTAAGTTACCGTTCTCTTTCTTATTCGCAACGTAGGGATCATTCGGCTGGTCGGGTGAGGGCGTCTCTGGAACCGTCATTTGGCTTTCCTTAAGCACTTCCTTCGATTCGGTTCCTCTACCGGGTGGTGTTTGTTGTTGATCTTTTGGTGGTATGTTCTCCTGATTTGTAACTTGCATTTCAACTTGCGGTGCTGCAGCACCTTCTGATAAGTCGAAATAGGCTGCTGTTGGAAGCTGATTCAATCTGTAAATTGAGTTCGAACTAGATCCAATCCCAGCTAACAAATCATTTTCGTAGCAGATGTGAGAATATGGGCTAGTGACTGCATCAAGGTGGTGTCGCACCAGTTGCTTGCATTGCTTGGAGAGATCGAGAATGAAGTTGTTATATGAGCGTCGTAGAGAGGCAAGAAAGCCGATGTATCCATCCATGTCCTTGTTATTTTGCCGACCTATGGAAAAAAAAAAAGAAAAGGAAATGCGTAAGGCAACTGTATTACTAGAACGAAAAATAATACCTCTCAAAAGTAGGAAAGAGGAGATAACATCATTTGAGGTAGTAGTAGGATCATACTTTCACCATAATACGAACTGGTTATCTGACCTTTATTTTACTTATATATTCTCCGGAGTCATAGGTAAGATATGTTCTTTCAAGATTTTGCTGCGAAAGAGAATAACCAGAAGACTTCCCATATTTTTCATGTATGAATGACTATTAGGCTCTTTAAGAATGAGAAGGGTGAAACAAAGACCTGTCGTGGAATGGGGGCCATCAAATAAAAGATAAGCAAGAACCAATGCTTGCCAGTGCAGTAATTCCTACTTACAGTTTATGACTATTATGGTCCGAGTTAGTAGTATCTTTAGTTCATATAATACAAACCATTCTCTATGTAATTCCTACGTACACTTTATGCAATCTTCAAATATCTATAAAGGTTTCAATCTTACTTGTTCATCTTTGTAGCTGCAGACCATCTTAACAAAATGGAAGATATTTGCTGATGTTTGCCAAAAAACTAAAGACTCAAAAGAGATTTATGCTTACGTTCCAAGTCCTGAACACGATTACGCTCCATTGCAAGGTCAAAAAGGCTCTGTAAAACGAAAGCAAGTCGGTCACAGGCAGTATCAAGAAGAGGAGCAAGCCACGCGCGCAGCGGCACGTGCTATTTCAGCAGCGGCCTCTGTCACTCCACCACCTCCACCTCTTCCAGCATGAGCAAGTAGTATATTTGCAACCTGATCCCATTAAGCAGGAAATCAAGCAACTCATTCACCAACGTAGTAGCATACGTAGTCTATGACTAAGAATAAAGAAAAAGAGGTTTCATTTTACCTTCTCCCTTGACACTTGTGGGCATTCTATTGAGTACGTTGCACAACGAAATTCATGCATTACCCTCTCAAATGCAGCTCCACCATAAAGCCTGAGAGTACAATTAGGAGGCTGTACTGCAACGGTGACACCTGGCCAACTCCCAATACCACTCTCTTTTTGTTCCTCCTCCGTACTTTTTCCCCATTGCTCTGGAGCAGGATCAGCAGCTCCATCAATTAGCACACCCTTTAACATTTGAAAACAAGTTTGACTTATGCTTGTTCAACATGTTTTATCAATACGGTCAAAAAGAATGAGAAATTCTTACCAAATGATGGCAAATAGAAGCAGCATGCAGCATCGCCGACTTCCGAAGATGAGAAACATCAGAAGTTGCATGCAATTTCGACTCTGTCCGAGAAAGCTCCAAGGAGACTTCACTGCATCTCTGCTCTAGTAAGGCCAGGGTCGCCGGAGCTGCTTCTTTGTACCTCTTTTGAAGCTCAGATTCTAAGTACTTTCTGAGACTGTTAAAGCCAACATAGGTTCCAAATTTCTCTTCATTGAAACCTCCTTTGATGTTGTCGCGTAGGTGGCGCAATATGTCTGAATCTACCTGGCAAATTTGCCTGCGGAATTCATCATTAGAGATAGTCCCCCTATCTTTGGGCAGAGCCACAAAATATGGGTGGGTATTATCTCCAAGGTAACCACTTGCACTCAAATAGCTATCGACTTCCCACCGTTCAGTGAATTCCTTCAGAAGCAACAATATGGATAACAGATCATAAGGGCAATATGTATTCATCATTAACACATTGAGAGTAAGAAAATATTCAACATTAACACATAGTCACAGAGTAAAGAAAATCTAAGTGCTAGTTGGCGATGTTTTCATTTAAGGCACTTGGGGCAATTTTGTTCACTATTGGTATTGCTCAAATGTTCACAAACCTTATATAATTATATTCATAGGCTTCATATGACGACAAAAAACCAAATTGTTGTAGTACCTTCTTTTGCATATTTAATTTCTTAAACAAGATGAGTTTCCAAATTAAGCAACAATAGTAGGGCTAAAAAAGTTCACCCTTCGAAATCGAATTTGAGGAACATGTATGCATATTATTCTTCAGCAAGAAGAAATTTCAGGCTAGATATACCTTTAATCTATTGTCAAATTTAGAGACGACGATAATTGTCCGCTTAAAAGTGGGATCAATCTCACGAACAGCGTCCAACCAAAGCGAAGAACACCACTCCACACTGCTCTGCTGGAGGAAGAGAAGAAGATGGGGGGGCTCGCTAAGGATTTCACCATCGACAATATCTCATTGGGTGTGTCCTCAGGTTCACCCTTCTTAGCCTGTGAAGATAAACATTGTTCAGCATTGACTATAACATAAATTGCTTCTAATGTTCCCCCAATTATTTTCTAAGAAAGGAGAGACCTTGAGAACAAAACCGGGAGTGTCAATGATGGTGAGATTAGGGCAGTGAGCATATTCTGCTCTCATCACTATTGGCTTCGACGAAACTGCTGCTTGGATCTTTCGCAGATGAGAGTCTGTTCGGGATCTTATAAGATCGGCAATCGCAGAAGATGAAACCAACGGATTCCCGTATTCTTCTGAATCTTCATCCTGTTGTCATAACAGGGACAGGTAATTCCATCGCAAAATACACATAACACTACCAAAATGCAAAATCTGCGGCTAACATAACAAAAAAAAAAAAAAAAACTCCTCACAGGGACACTCTAAACCATTTTACACCACCTCAACCTTTTGTACTTTTATTTTATATATAATTTTCGTTAACTAAATTGGGAAATTTGCTAACTTAAGTGATTGATTTCTATGAGATTAACTGTTCTTTACTCTTCCAGCTGAAGAACTGTAGTATTTGTTTATTGTACGCAGGTTGATAAGTGAATGAGCTGCAAATTTTGGTCAAATCTATATTTGAGGGTCCTATCTCAAAATGGAATTAATTTCTCAAACGAAATCGTATGAAGTTTGAAGCAGTTTTAAGAGCGGAAACAATCAACAATTCAGAGCCCTAGATAGGATCGGGGAAAGATGAAACCCTAGGAGAGCTCATAGAGACGATCCGATACATCAAAAAGCTCAGAGATTAGATTAGAGGGCTCCGACCTGGAATCGGCACCGGGGCTCGAGTGCGGAGGGGTCGTGGACCATCTGAAGCACGAGGGGCCTCCGCGTGCCCATCTCCACCTCGCGGACGTTGAAGCGGAACCCGAGGAGCGCCTCCAGGAGCGAGCTCTTGCCGTCCGATTGGCCACCGACGGCCACGATCTCCGGGATCGGGAGCTTCTCCCCGAACGCCACCGCCGCCGCTTGGAGCCTGTTGTACGCCTCGAACCGCGACTTGAACTCCGGCGCCGCCGCCGCCGCGGCGGAGACGGAGGCGGCGTGGTCGATCGGGTGAGGTTGCTGCGGCGCCGCCGCCGTTCTCGGCCTGAGGACGGAGGAGGGTTGGGTCTTAGGGTTTGGGGTTTTGACCGGGGTGGAAGTCGCCATGGGAGAGGAGGAGATGTAGAGAGAGAGAGAGAGAGAGAGAGAGAGAGAGAGAGAGAGAGAGAGGGAATGGGGATTTTTGAAAGGAGAAGGGAGGAGAGGGAGAAGTAGCCGTTCGAACTTTCATTTGTGGGTTCGGGTGGGATGGTAACCGGAAACATCCGGTTCGGAAACCCATTAGGTGCGAGATTTGTCCGTGGACTCGGTTCGCCGCGTCATTCGTAAACCGATCAATTAACAGCGGAGATTGAAAGTGGAGGCGCGAGTCCAACGGACGGAGGGTTGATCTAACGGCGGTTCACAGCTGCTCCGGTGAATACGGTCTATGCATAGTTGGTACCGTGCATCTGAAGATATTAAACGGGTTCGACTTGGGTCCGAGCAAGAGTAGAGGATCCGGCCCTGAAGAGCCCAATTAAGTGTGTTTATAATTTGAGAATGTAGCATCGTGTAATTCAAAAGGGATTTACACACACATTTTTTTAGATTCGCTAACACAGTAATAATACACATAGAAATATATTTTAGAGCAAATCATGCATGTATGCGCGGCAATGACAAACACTTTTTTCTTAGTCCAAAATTTTTTTTTTTTTTTTGAGAGATAGGTAGCTAAAACCCGCTTCGTTTATTTCGTTTAGAAATACACTTTATAAATGTGAATCAACTAGGATTCGAACCTGTCTCAGTCTCACCATCTGCATGCTTGCGCTACTATTTCTTTAACTAAATATTGTTTATATATATCTAGCGATTCCACACATAACAACATTTTTTAAAAGTGTCGATAATTTAGTTAGAAACACTTTTTTTTTATCTGTACCTATATTTAAAAGTGTCACTATAAACTGTTTTTGTTGTAGTGTTGATTCACATTTCAAACTAAATTTATTTCTAAATAAAATAAACAAACTATCTCTCATAAAAAAAAATTCTTATTAATGGTGTATTAACTATTATTATTATGATCATAAATTGTGATCATGTTTTGTATTCAAAATTTCAAGTCATTGGTTGTTGTACATTAATTAATATTGCATTAAGGGTTGGGTTTCAAAGTTTTGTTTTTGAGAAATTAAAAAGCGTAAATTTACATCCTCGCGTATGCATGGATCGAGGTCAATGCAATAACTTGCCCCTCTATTCGCCTGCGTTGCTGCGCTTGCATTAATCTCGCATTAACTGAAAAAACATAAATTCTAATATAAATTGTATATATTTTGTAATAATAAATTATATGTTGTAAAGAAAATTTGATCGTACCAATTCGGACCAATCACATTCACTTTTGTCATTTTCTTTTTGTTGTGTGTGAATTATGATGGGCGTTTATAAATGCCCAATCTTTTCCAAGGTGACATATTTGATGCATGCGAAAGTTAACCAAACCCCCCATCCTCTGACATTAATGAGTTTACTTCGAATATAAGTAAGAATTAATTTTTTTTTTGAGAATAGGTAGCATACTATCTGTTTTATTTATTGCAAGTGTGAATTAGGCTACAGTGATGAGACAACGAGGGCCTCAAAGACGAAGTCGAAAAAAAAAAAAAAGAAGTCACCGAAGGTGTTTTCAAGAGTCGATCAATTGCTTTTAGGCTTGACCGCTCGATCAGATCGACCAGATGGAAGATAAGATTGTTCGATCTTCCAGATTGGCCCACCAACAAGTTACCAAATCGATTGGTCCGTCCCTCATACTTTGTCTATTAGATCTTCCTTTCCACCTATAATAAGTAAGAATTAGTTATTATATATAGCAATAAGTACAACTATGGGAATACAAAAAATAGTATTTGGATGAAAATTAGGTTGTTTTTTCGAGGATAAGAGAAATAACGTTTGGATAGATAATATGGAATAAGATAAATAATGAACAGTTATATATAGAAAATGAAAGTATTGATGGAGATAATTATACCAGTTTATTTCGGATACTTTCGAAAATTATTATTCTCGGATAAAAAATTAATGTTTGGATATAAAATGAGGGATAAGAGATTATCCCTTCCCTTATTCCGGATCCAAACGCTACCTTAAACAGAAGTCATTATCGGACCTGCACTTCTCGGAGAAAAGAAACTGGTGGTTCAGACAGTAAAAATTTATTCTCCACCGCCCCACTTGCCAGCACCAGGTGGTTAAATGCACAAAACTAATCATTCAATGCTCACTCTTTTATACCTCTGTAAGTTATTTTCGGTGATCAAATATACAAATTGATTATCGGATTGCTAGAGTTATATGATGTAAAAAAATAGGATTAATTTTTTACAGATACTTGTAAATATAATGAATAACAAATATATCCCTCAGCTTTTATGTATTGCTCATACAAAAATACTAATATTTTCAAATATATCACCGTCGTTATAATCCGTTAAAAATTAGTTAATGATAAGTTAAATGCTTAATCTTGATTAGTTTTTAACAGTTTTACACCATTCTTATATTATCTTTATATGACTTTTGAAAGTATATATACATTTATGATGGTAAAATTAAAAATATCTAATGCGTTCCTCGGCAAGAGAAGTTATTTTTGAATAATAATAATAATAATAAACAAAGACAGAATTTTGGAAGCATTAATTATTATGCTTTGATACGAACTATATAACCGGCCACGAAAAATACTAAAATACAATAATTTTTAGGAAAGATACTGTTAAGATTTTGGTTAGATTTATAGTTAATTTTTAATTGGATTGGGATTAATATTTAAATTTATTATATATCAATTAATTTATATTTAGATATTAAGGTTACAGATTGTTAGATGAGATCAGCGAAAATTATCACGAAGTTTGAAATCGAGAAGTTTGACAGCAAGAACAATTTCGGCTCGTGAGCAATCCTCGCACAATAAGAGTTGGACAAGACGTAGAACGCGCAAAAGGCAAAGCCGTCAGAGGCTGCGAATGGAGCATGGGAATGATGAGTGGAAAGCACTGATGAATATGTTTCATTTATCATTAGCATATGAATTTTTTTTTTTACAAATTAGCCAGTGAATATACACTAGCGAAACTGTAGAAGGAATTAGAAGATTTATATATGATCAAATTCTTGACGAACAGATTGTATCTAAACAGCGACTGTTCATATTGTTTTTTTTTTTTTTTTGAGAGATAGGTAGCGCGGCTAAAGTTTCGTTTATTTCGTTTAGAAATAAACTTAGGCTAAAAATATGAATGTTAGGATTCGAACTCGGGTCTCCCAGTCTTCGTGTGAAGCGGCGCACTGCGGCTTGCGGCCAGGGACGGTCGGTGTTGTTCATATTGTGGATACAGGAGATCGACAGCCATACTATATGAGCATATGACTGAGTTAAACAAAGTGGTGGCCTAGTTCACTAATATCTAAGTCAATCTGGATAACGAAGACAAGACACTTATTTTATTTTCTTCATTATAGACGGCATGTGAGCATTTAGTTGCTCCTGGCGGTGCTGTTAATGAAGGCTCCCTGGTCTGAGCACCAAAGAGAAAAGCTAGGCCTGGTTGAATGCACCAAGGTTCACGGGTGCATATGAGAAGAAAAAGAAAAGTTTTTTTTTAGTTTAAAAAAGATGAGAGAGAGAGAGAGAGATGAGAGATTCAGAAATAGTATTCAAATCAAAATTATTTATTTTTGAAAAAAAAATAACAAGCTACCGTTTCATTCATAAGAGGGATGAACTAGACAACAGGTTGAGACAGCCGGGCCTCAAAGGGTACAAATAAAACAAAGCAAAAAGTAAAAAGAGAACAAGAAGAAAAGCAAGAACAGGGTCAAATCAAAACTATTGCTATCTTGTTTCGTTTATTTTATTTTTTTAAAAAATAAACTTAGCTAGAAATATGAATCAACTAGGATTCGATCGAACTTGGGTCTCGGGTACTAACCATCAAGCCATTTGCCACTTCTACAAGACGGTCGGTTTAAATCAAAACTATTGTGTTGAGAAGATGAGTCATGTATAATATTTTATTGATTAATGAATCTTATTTCACCTATCTATTTTTTTATTTGTCTTTTTTTTTTTATATAGTTTTGTCAACAATAACTTTTACTAAGGAGATGAATATATGATAAAGATCTAATTTGATGTTTTCATAGCGAAATGAATAGCAGATCAACAGTAGTCGGTATCAACAAGTTGCAAATTATCAAATTCTAGCTTCGATCGGGGCGAGCATCGCATTCCCAAAAGATATAATAATTAATATTATTTGAGAAAGAAGATAACTACACATTAATAAATACTTTATGGATCAAAAACACTTTTATAACTCACCTAGCATGCATCTCTCTAACTAAACTCGGCTCATTTAGTCTTGGGCATTGCACCCACACATCTCCAAGATCACCTACCACCTACATGTAGGTAAGCAAACCATGACAACTGATCCTATCCTATACACTAATAATTAAACCAACTTTAAATAAATACAAAATTCTCAATCCCATTCAAACTATGAAATTTTCTACATATATATATATATATATATATATATATATATATATATATATATATATATATATATATATATATACCTAAGCTCTTTGACTAAGTTTAATTGGATTATAACTTTAACTTGACGAGAAAGAGTGTTGAATGTGACGATATACATCCCCAAAAAAAAAAAAAAAATTTATTTTTTTAATTGTTTAATTAACTAAACTTTAGGCTTTTCATTAAAAAAATACAGGTTATCTATTCAAATCATTTTTTTTAAAAAAAATAATATAAACTCAGTTAGAAATATGAAGTAATTAGGTTTGACTTGAGATGTTAAACTCGGTCAGGCTCTTAGCCAATTGCGCTCGATCAATACCGTCGATCTTCGGGACCTAACTCGAAACGTCCGATAGCGGAGGGGCTCCGTTCGCATTTTCGCCGACACTGGACAATATAAAACACCCTCATGAGAATAGAGTTCAGTAAACCACCTTAAACTACCATTTCCCTTTTCTGGTACTACTTCAATGGCCGTAGCCTCGAAGGGTGGTGGAGAGTTGGCGATGAAGAGAGAGGAGGAAGAAGATCAAGAAGGAGAAGAAGAAGCCATGGAGGCGCCAGTGAGCCCCATTGGCCAATACTTCAACAGCGACGCGCTCTCCATCTCCATCCTCGGCATATTCGAATCCGAAGTCGCCATCGACGACGCTCCGGTTATGTGGACGTTGGAGAACGTCTTCTTAACCCTTCATCCACGCTTCTCCTCTATCATGGTATCAGATCGAGCTTGTTTTATATATATATCTTCCTTAAGATCTATAATTCATAGTTCGGTGTATCAGATGTCACACGCTAATAAAATTTAGATAAGTTTTTTTTTTTTTTTTAATATAAAATATTAATAACTACAAAAACTTTAAAATACTAAAAATTTATTTCATTTTTCCATTTAAATTTCTA
Source organism: Aechmea fasciata (assembly GCA_025177825.1). Lineage (NCBI taxonomy): Eukaryota > Viridiplantae > Streptophyta > Magnoliopsida > Poales > Bromeliaceae > Aechmea > Aechmea fasciata. The sequence continues at coordinate 1,436,768 of CM045936.1, forward strand.
CAATGTTAATCTTTTCTCTTTTAAAGTGGATATATACTTCACTTTTATTTCAACTTTTCTAATGGAAATACTGACATGTCTTTTATTAAAGAGTATATTTCACTTTTATTTTTTTCAAATAGAAACTTTTCAAATGAAATAGTCAAATGGTATCTTGGGTTTTAAAGAGGATGTTTCTTTTTTTTATTTCATCTCTTAGTTACTTTAAATATTCAATATAATTTTAATATTATTATATAAAAAAATGCTGATTTATCAATAATATTTAGTAAATACAAAGCCACTCTGAGCCAACTTATCATCAGATTAGCCTAACAAGCGAACACGAAATAATCCGTGGCGGGCCACAAATTCTGGAAGGCTGGTCCAGTACTGAATGATCCAAATTCTAAGCCCCTGGCCCGGATCTTTCTTCCGCTTTTCTTGTATGGCTAAGATCATACAAATATGGGCCCAATGGGCACAGTCCATATCACAACCCTATCTCTCTTTATATATCTCTCTCTCAAACTAACTATTTTGAAAATATGTGCTGATATGAAGGGTACACTTGTCGCATTAAGGGCTCAACCATCACGCTCTCGAGCTTCCACGACTTAGTTTGATATTAAGGTGGATCTAACGCTATTAGATAGAATGGAGTTGAGAAAAAATATATAGCGATATGCTTTTGCGTTCTCCGATGAGACAGCAGAAAATATATCGTAACTGACTAACTGCAATATGCGGAACACAATATTACGTATAGAGTATTTTTCTATCGTCGTTTCTCCTTGCGTAAACGCAATGATTAGAAGCCGCCACCTAAACGTTAGGTTTAGGTATTGGGCCTCTTGCTGCGAAGTCTCTGGTAGACCATACACCTACTTAACTTATCAGGCTCATTCAACTCAACTTATTAGTCTCTGGTGCTTATTGTCATTCAGAAAAAAATCGGACTTATTTTAGTTTAATAATAAACGGTCAACAAAAACTACCCCTCTCTCTCTGTACTAAAATGCTTGTCACCCACCGCCCCTACACTGTAATTGGAACATAATATTTCTCACGAAGAATGTTACACTTATAAACAAATTTACACAAATTTAATTATTAGATATTATTAAACATTTATTTTTTTCCCATTAATGTATACACTACACATAACGCACATATTTATGTGATCTCAGGTTCGGGACGATCACGGGAACCAACGGTGGGAACGCGTCGCGGTTGATCTAAATCAGCACGTCAAATCCCCCACGTTCCCGGAGGGTTTAACTACCTACGACAAGCACGTGAAACAGTACATGACAAAGATAGCGAACGATAAGCTTCCCCAGGATCGTCCCCTGTGGGACCTGCACATCATGAACTACCCGACGGCGGCCGCGGCGGCGACGGTGGTGCTGAAGCTCCACCACGCGCTCGGCGATGGCTTCTCCCTCATGGGGGCCATCTTCTCGTGCGTGCGGCGCGCCGACGACCCCTCGCGGCCGCTCACATTCCCCCACTACACGCCGCGGGGGCCGGGGACGGCGGCGGCGGTAACAGGGAAGGAGGGGGGGAAGGCGAGCGCGGCGTGGCGCAGCGTGCGGCAGGGGGTGGCGGTCGGGTTCAACACGGTGCGCGACTTCGGGTGGAGCCTGCTGAAGAGCAACGCGCTGGAGGACGGCCGGAGCGCGCTGCGGTCGGGGGTCGCCGGCGTCGAGTTCCTCCCCGTGGAGATCTCCACGGTCGCTTTTGCGATGGACGACATCAAGAGGATCAAGGATAAGCTCGGCGCCGTGAGTATAAGTAGTTTTAGTGAGTTTCAATTTGGTAACTAAATAAGGGCCGAGTCAAAGAATGATACAGTCTCACGTTCAGGACGGTCCCAACTAAATTTTTGTTCATCCTTTTCTTGCGCCCGCTAACAGACCGTGAACGACGTGGTCGCCGGCGTGATGTTCTACGCGACCCGGCTCTACGTTCAAGCTGCTCAGAAAAACGGCGGCGGCGGCGGCAGCGACGAGAAGCAGCCGGCGATGACGGCGCTGGTTCTGCTGAACACGAGGCTCGTCACCGGCTACCAGAGCGTAGCGGAGATGACGCGGGGGAGGTCCAAGTCGCCCTGGGGCAACCACTTCGCCTTCCTCCACGTCTCCGTCCCCTCGTGCGGGGCCGACGCCAGCGCGGCGGATCCGGTGAGCTTCGTGCTGGAGGCGAAGAGGACCATCAAGGCGAAGAGGGCGTCCCTCGCCGTGTTCCTCACCGGGCACTTGCTCGAGGCTCTCAGGAAGCTCAGAGGAGCTGAGGTACGCACGCATGCTATATATCTAGTTCATCTGTTTGTTCGTGCATCATAAATTCATCAGAAACTCATTTATATCATATTTCATCACGTAGGCCGCAGCTCGTTACCTACATGCTACACTGAGGAACACGAGCATGGGAATCACGAACCTACCTGGGCCTGTAGAGAAGATGTCTATTGCTGGGCACCCTGTCAAGAGCCTTTACTTCATGGTGGTGGGTTCACCTCAGGTAAGTAACAGCTATCATGTTTGGACGTCGGAACAAGTTCTCGCTGCGTCGCAGCATCGATTCTGTCGCTGCGTCGCAGCGACTCTCTGTCGCTGCGTCGCAGCATCGAATGCTGCGACGGTATAGATTAATTAATGTATTTCATCTATAAAGTGATTTAATCGTACTGATCATCATTATGCTTTGTTTGCAGAGTCTCACAGTAACTGCCCTTAGCTACATGGGACAGCTCAAAATTGCAGTGGGAGCAGAGAAGGGGTTTATAAATTCTGAGCTCTTGGTCTCATGCATGGAGAAATCTTTCGAGAGGATCCTTGAAGCATCTGTTGGCCAAAAAAAAACCTAATTAACAGCGCGTAATCGCTCGAATCGATCTTTATTTTATGGAGTAATGTTATGCTTACAAACACTCTGACAAAATTTCAGCAAACTGAATCAGGCAAGTCATATTTCGTTGGTCAGAAACAAATCCTGATTAATACTCAAAACACATGAGTTTGTAGTAAGTTTAAACAAAATTTGTGAGCATAGGATCATTCTTAATGTTTAAATCCTTTCTCACTTGCTCTGTTGTTTCCCTATTATTATATATACTATTTATGTTCTTCAAACTTGTAGTTGTTTCCACAGGGCCAGTTGTAAGTGTAATTGGGGTAATTAAAGTTCAATTGGAGGTTTTTTATTTTTAATTTTGTGGTTTGAAGAGTTTGACCTCACTTAAGCTTTATCTTATTCAGTTGGGCCTAATAATCATGGTATATAGTAGTGTAATCTTAGTGTTAACTTATTTGATACATATAGATTAGCATAATTAAAGGCACAAAATGTCTCTAAAAAAACGTATATAAACAAGAGAGAGCTCCCTGAGCCAATGTTCACATGACACTGCAGGATCATTCATCAAATATTTCAGAATATTCAAGTTTTTCTTTTCTTTTTTTTTTTTAAAAAAAATTGTTGGTATCAGAGGGAAATTATGAGCCAACAAAAGCTTAATTTTCAAAAGGATGTTTACAAAAAAAGGGTACTCCAGGTACAGAATATTTCCTTTCATCACATATTATATTAAACAAGTAGAGAATTTCTACAAACCCTAATAACTAATCCACTAAGATGTGATTAGGCTTCAAGCATTGATTGATCTCTTGACCATATCTCAATGCGGCATCCATGCTTAATTAAACCCTGCATTGAAATGGAAAAGCGAAAAAAAAAATAAGCGAAAAATAATGAAACGCAAAGACTCTTTCAGAAGCTCGATTCAATTTCAAACTGCTGTCGAACACTCCGAAATTCGGTTTCTCAGTATAGAGAAATTTAAAAGTTGTTTCAAAAAACCAGGCAAAATAAACGATAATCGTAACAGGATGCGACAAGAACCTAATTTAAGGTCTAATCCATGGCTGAATGAGGTTGATCCTCCTCCCATGTTCTTTAGTGTCTGCACCTGAGCTAGCTGAAGAAGAAGCAGCTTAAAAACTTAATATTTGCCAATGACTAAATAAACAAAAAGTGTCAGTAAAAAGGAAAAACAATAAATTTGTATCCGCAATCGCTTTACATGTATAGGCTTTACGATAATAAGATCAAATCGCAACTCTTAGTAGATTTAACATGCATGTTAAAGATTGCGGGTACGTCGATGCGCCTCTTACCTTCTCAGATAAGCCGAATCTTTCTTCTTGCTTATCTCTGACCTGCGAAATTCGGCGCGCTCAGTATATAATTAAAATGCACATTTTGTCACACATGCTCAAAATAATAGGCAATTAAGTGATTCTTTATGTTATAATATTGAGAAGTACCATATTTTCGAGAAAATTGATTTCCCCTCCCATCTTTCTCTCCTTCTCTGATCTGACCTTGCTGATGGCTGCTTCCAAATTGTGCTCCAACATGTCCAAAGTGGGCAGTGTGTAGTGCTCTCTATCATCAACCTTCATGAATCTATGCAACCACATTACCACCAAAGTTCTTATTTTTGTACATTTATTAATCTCCAAAATATAACTCATAAATTTCACTCAAAAGATCATTCAAATTCTAACCAAGTTTGTTTTTAACTTGCACTTCATTTGGTTTCACTGTTCTTTTTTTTTTTATTTCACTCTAAACTCATGGCTTCTCGATTCATGTCATTATTATTAGTTAAAACAAATTTATTGCACCATTTTTGTTATTTTTTTGCACGGATTAACCAAAGATGTATGGAACTATATATGTTTAGAAAAACCAAAAAAAAAAAAGAAGAAAAATGGTTGGTTGTACCTTAGTTCTTTCTCCATTAGTTCACACAGTTTCTCAACCTTCTCTGTCTCTGCATTCCTCTCCTATAAAACAGTTATAAACAGCATAAATATATAGCAATCAATCTACAAAGCACCTAATCATACCAGAGAGTTAGAGAGAAAGAGAGATTAATATACTGTACCAAATGGTAATCTTTCCAAATCTTAGTATTGGTGGCCATCTCATACCTCTCAATAAAATTCTTAACACTAAAACAACAAGAGAAAAAAAAGGGGTTAAAAGTCAATAAGAACACCAAAATAAAAAAAAAAAAAGAAGCCGGGTTAAGCTTTAGTTCAAGACTCCCCGATCGCGTCTGGCCTCGAGATATGTATAAATAATTAAATGACGCATCCGGCGGTGGTGGTTCAGATGTACTCGAACTCGGAACCTTCTGCTCTGATACCGGTAAGATATCGGTAAGAAGAAGTGCGTACCTGGGGACAGAGGGGGTGTGGAAATGGTAGAGCTTTCCTGAAGAGGAAAAGAGGAGGAGCAGCAGGTCAGCGTCGCAGAGGATGGAGAGCTCCCTGGCCTTCTTGAACAGCCCATCCCTTCTTTTATAGAAAGTTGATTGCCTCTGTGTTGGGTTCTCTATCCTCTTTATCTCTGTTCTCCCCCTCCCCATTTTGATCCCCTTTTCTCTCTCTCTCTCTCTCTCTCTCTCTCTCTCTCTCTCTATATCTATGTATCTATTTATCTCTCTCTAAAATGGGGCCTCTTCTCTCACAAATGCGAAAGAGGGGAAGGTTTACATGAATATGGCAAAATGGAGTGGAGTGGAGTGTGGGGGAGAATGAGATGGGGTGGGTGGGGGAATGAATGTATGTTTGCTTGTTTGGAGATTCGTGATAAAAAAAACAAAAAAAAAAACCCTTTGTTTCTTTTCCAAACTTCAAAAGTGGTGGCAGGGAATATTTGCTCTCTCTCTCTCTTTCTCTCTCTCTCTCTCTCTCTCTCTCTCTCTTAAGGGGTAGAAAAAACAGAGCAAAGCTTTTTAAAGAGTGCCCAAAGAGTAAACAGATAGATTATCTGATTATATAGCCTTGTAAAAACATAAAAGCAGATGCTTTGCTTTAAACTACTAATCTCCAACTAAGATCTAAGTAGCTGTTTGAGAAAATTATTACTATGTTTATTTTTTTTAAGAGCTAGATAACACGCTATCCGCTTCGTTTATTTTATTTAGAAATAAACTTAGCTGAAAATATGAATCAATCAGAATTCGAACTTAGGTCTCGAATACCGACCATCAAACCTTTTGCAATTTACCCTAGAAACGAACGGTTATTTTATTATTATGTTAGAGAGATGTATTATATATCTATCTATATGAAAGATCACAAGGACATGCAATCATATCAAGCAAGAAAAAGACCTGTGCATGCTCCCGAGCCGTAGCATCTGGGGCAATGCATGGCCTTTTGTACGATTTTTGATGCACATCATGAGCCGTCGGTTTTTACGACTTACCCATTCCCTGATCCATAAACCGTTCATTCATTGAAGAGAATGGTGAGCTTTTTCCTAAAATAATTTAGAATGATCAAATATGGTATAATATAATATAGGAAATACTAAAATGCAAAAAAATTCTATAAATATTTAATTTTTATTTTTAAAATTTTTTTGAAAATCTATATTTTGCCAATTTAAAATTTTTAAATTATCTTTAAAAAAATTACGACAGTAATAAAATGGACAAAATAACCAAGTTGTCGTTACACTTAATATTTGTTCTAAAAAAAATGTTTAATATATTCTTACTGTTTTTTTAAAAAGTGTCAATATAAATTACATAAATGGACGAAATAGCAACGAAGACAAAAAATATCAATTTAAATTTGGAAAAGAGTAAGATAACACATAAATGTTTAAATAAAAATTAGAAAGAAAAAGTAAAAACAAAAATTTATAGATTTTTTTTTGAATTTTAGCTTATTGAAAAATGATGTGTTATTACCAAATCACAATTTTTTTTTTCAAACTTACCAAAATTCAATAAATTATATTAATTCTACTTCTAACTTCTTTATTTTCTTTTTGAAATTACTTTTTTTTGCTTTCCTTATTGGGAAAGGAGTCTCGCGGATGGGTTAACTGGTCCCTGAAGTATTTCCATATTTGGAAATATCTGCGCATCCAAAGTGTATCTACACCGTCCAATTATTCTGAGATTGGTGACATGAGGGATAAAACTAAAAAAATAAAATAAAATCTTGTTGATGCGACACATCCACTGCTAAAGCATTTTAGACTTCGCAAATACTATAAAAAAAATATTCTATTTATTTTGTTTCTTTTGTTTTTTGTTTTTTGTTTTTTTTTTTTTGAGAAATAGATAGGCTACCCGTTTCATTCATTGATAAATGAACTGGGCCAAACAATATGGAAGCAGTTGAGACTTCCGTGGAAAGAGACAAACAACAAGAAAAACAGAAAAATCAAAAAAGTACCAAAAAGTTGCCAGGTCCGAAAAGAAAGTAAGAAATTCAAAAAACTCTAAAAAAGAAAAGCCGACAGAATTAAAGGCTGTTTTGTGCGTCGGGTGGAGCCACGAGCTCGGCCCAGGACTTAGATAGGAGGGCAGCACGCCGTACCGCACGGACGGCGTCGGGACTCGTCAAGCGGAAGATTATATTATTCCTATCCGTCCGGATAACCCACCGGGTGGCGCTAGGAGGTAAGGGCCTTGGCCCTATGTGTTGCGCTGGTAATTGCAGTAGAGTTGTTCCAGAGTGCCCGAACACAGTTCGAATCGTCGGTAGCTACCTTTGCCTTAACAGTAAGAAGCGCGTGAAGATGCAGCTGGAGAAGAGGTGATCGCAACTTTCCGAAGCGAATGCGCAAAAACGCGATGGCCGCAACTCGCATCCCTCGGGTAACCAGTCTGTCGGCAGTGGGTAGTCTTTTGCGTAATAAGACCCAGATGAAGACTTTGATCTTGATAGGAATTTTGAGAGACCAAATGCGATGGTAGAAGGTGTCCTTCGTACCAGTGTTGTCCAGGAACGAGTAGAATGATTTGACTGTGAACAGCTGGTTGGGGGTCCATCTCCATCTTGGAAGATCTGGGCTACTCGAGGGATGGAATCTGAGGAGACGTTTCAAATATTGCGATGAATTGGTTACGATATATTATTCTGCAGTCTTATTAAAGAACGCAGAAACATATCCGTAACATGAGATGAATCTCAATACCAAACTAAACTTTAGTCCTGTTCCGTATTCAATACCATCTAACACTGACAAAATAATTTATGCTTAAAGTATCTACAAATAAAAAAAGAATTACACTTTTTGATGTGTCGAAAAATTTAAAATAAGATTATTACAAGAATGAAATTAGTAAAAAAAATAGTATTTATTTATTAATATGAATATTAAAAAGTTAATATTGATAGTACTCATTGTAAAATCTTATTATAATAATAATGTTTTAGATAATATTTTAACGCTACAAATTACAAATGCTGTGGAGTATAATTCAGAGTAAAACACCCATTTTAATAAACAACGCTAATTTAAACAAGTAAAAGATGAAACTAAGTTTTTTTCATTTACATGTAGAGGATTTTATGTTTTTGTCAGTCATATAAATTGTGAACGAGATATTATATTATTATTATTATAGAATAGTTTGTTAGTACACTTGAGCGTTATTAGTTTCACTTCTCTCCTGAGATTTTAAATGCTAAAATTAATTAAGATGATAATACGAAGTCATAAACAAGCCACACAGTTCAATTGGTTTTAATTAGGGGTGTAAACGAGCTGAACACGAGCGAGCCTGGGTCGGCTCGTTCGGTGGCTCCTTAAAGTATCGAGCTCGAAAAATTCTGGCCGTTTAATAACGAGTTTAACACCTGTTTCCGCCACGAAACGCCCAACGAACAATAAAAAAAAAAAAAAATAAAAAAAAAAATTTAAATATATTAAAAATAATAATTTTATAAAATTTTATCCATCAGACTTTGATCTAATAGTTAAAATTTTATATACAAATGAATCTTTTTATAATTAAGCTCACATTTATATTTTTATTTTGCTAAAAATTAAATAATAAAAATATATATTATATATAATTATTTATTTATATATAAAAATATAAATTAAATAAATTATATAAATATAAAATATATATTCAGCGAAACGAGCCGAACACGAGCGGCTACTTGTGTTCGGCTCGTTTATTAAACGAGCTTAAAAATTCAGCTCGTGTTCTCGCTTACTACGAGTAGCCGATTTCGAAATGAATACGAATGACACGAAATGATTGGATTGCCACACCTAGTTTTAATATTATTAACACACGATTTAGTTCATGCTTGTAGTAGATCACGATATAAATTAGAAAATAAAGTTGTTAAATTGGAACTGCGAATAAAGTAAATAATTAGTGATTGAGATAGAATCTAAATATATAATACAGTTGAATATACAAAGAAGGAAAGAGCAAGGAAAATGTCCAATAAAAACATTTCCATAACTCACAAATAAATCAAAGCATATTCTCTAAAATGGAATCTACACAAGGAAATTGTAATTTTATTTGAAGCAAAAACCAATGTCATTGCACCCACATTAATATGAACACAAAAAAGAGAAAGAAAAGATCACAACCCACTAACCTAAATAATAATCCCAACAATCTATAACACTTTGTTATTGTTATATAATTTAACACCACCTCTCACCACCCAATGGAGACACCAAACAATGCATCATCATCACCTTCAAAGTAAAAGCCCACCACCCAAAACCGCAAACAGGGCACCAAACCCTATCTCGGGCACAATCAAAACAGAGGAGGAAGAATCAGGGGAAGGCCCAGGAGAGGTCCCGGCACTTGGCGAAGGCGCAGAGATGGTGGAATTGGGAGGAGGCGATGATGGAGATGGGGAGGAAGCAGGGAGGAGCTATTAGATGGAGAAGGAGATGGTGTTGGAGAAACAGGGGAGCTCTTAGGTGGCGCAGGAGACGGAGTCGGAGAAACAGGGGAGCTCTTAGATGGCGCAGGAGACGGAGTCGGAGAAACAGGGGAGCTCTTAGATGGCGCAGGAGATGGAGTTGGAGAAACAGGGGAGCTCTTAGATGGCGCAGGAGATGGAGTTGGAGAAACAGGGGAGCTCTTAGATGGCGCAGGAGATGGAGTTGGAGAAACAGGGGAGCTCTTAGATGGTGCAGGAGATGGAGTTGGAGAAACAGGGGAAACAGGGGAATGGGATGGTGCAGGGGAAACAGGGGAAGGAGATGGTGTAGGAGAAACAGGGGAAGGAGATGGTGCAGGAGAAACAGGGGGAGCAGGGGAAGGAGAGGTGGGTGCAGGGGTAACAGGGGCTTTTTTCCTCACGGCTAACACTACTACAACGAGCTTCTCCCCCTTGAGGCACTTCTCCTCCACGCCACTGATGAAAAAGAAGGGCCCCGATCGATAGAACGTGAAAACAGAGCTCCCCGTGTCACGCCTCTCTACAGGGTTGCTCACATTGCACTTGTCGAAGTCCTCCTCTCTCACCACCAAAACAGAGTCCTCCCCCTTCTTGTACTTGAACACTACAAACAACAACAACAACAAAAAATGGCCCAGTTCATATGAATCACACAAAAATCACACAAGATAAGAGGATGGTTTTGATCTACACATACCGAGGCTATCATTAACTTGAAACCTGTTCCTCTCGGCCCAATGAGAGTAACTCTCGGAAGGGTTCAAAACCCACCCATCTCTTCCTCCCACGTAGAAGAAATAAGCTTCCGACGACGCCATTAAAGCCACGAACACGGAGAGTACAAAGAGAACGATGAAGCTTCTAAGCATCTCCATGCCTCTCTCTCTCTCTCCCTCTCCTCTCTTCTCTCTCTCTCTCTGGTTTCAACGACGGAGAGCAAAGGAACAAGGAGAGATTAGTAGGGTTTTTGGAAACAGAGGAGCTTAGGAAATATCGAGAGAAGGGGAAAAGGTGGTGAGAGGTGAGCGTGGGAGGGTCGAGATATTTATACTGGTTTCGTCGTAGGTTACCGTTGTAGGGGGGGTGAGTTTTAGAAACCCGTTCTCCGCCTACGTACACGGGGCCATTGTAATAACTCTGAGAGGAAAATTATACAAGACCCCCTCTAGTATCAAGACATTGCGATTGGAGCCCCCTCTATTCCTATTGTTTTTGGTCTCTCTCAACTTTTAATAATCTTTAATTGCTCTTTTTTAACTAATTAAATTATATATATATATTTTTAATCTTAATAACTTGTTTTGATAAATTTATTTATTGAATCATAGTTACATAACCTTATATATAAGCTATTTTAAAATCACGCTTCTTCAGTATATTATTATTTAAAAATTTCTTAATATTTTTGAGATTATCAAAAAATATTTAATTTAACAGTAATTTGATAAATTTAATAAATTTTAACCGGTAACTATGAGTTCCCTAATGTACTACTAATTTAAAAAACATCAATTTATTTAGAAAAAAAAAATAATTTAAACCAAAATTCTCGAAAACTAACAAAATATAATGGAGGGTCAAATTTCAAACCCCCCAGTAGTTGAGGGATCTCCGCGCAATTTACCAAACTCTGACGCGGTCCGTTTCTTTCCAACTGCACCGTGCGATGTCGGACACGTGGAGGGCCTCGGGCGACTCAACGGTAACCGAAGTTTTCGAATACCCGGGCGTGTAAACACCACCGCTTTATGATTCGTGTGCCGTAAATGGAAACTTGGAGCAAATCCAACGGCTATTACGGGGCCGTGTATACACTTGTACGCAGTATATATCTTTAACTCCCTTCTTTATTATAGGCGACAAAAAATATATATAAAAAAAAAACCGTTTCTTTTTATTTGCCACGGTTTAAATAGAGCGTATATAACTATGAGATTTGGAGGGGTGCATGAAATGAACGGTCGAGATTCGACAATGGATTTGGAAAGGAGAAAACCGAATGTTGGGATTTAATTAGAGAGGCGATTTAAATTTTGGTTGGTGCATTGTAGTAATTTTGTTTACTTATATAGTTTGGATTATTTAGTATATTTTGAGCAATTTTGATTAAATTTTAGATTTTTGTTTACTCTTAACATAATGGAGTCATTGAATTTAGTAAATTTTTTTTTTCATTTTATTTTAAATAAAAAGCTGTGACATATTATAATGTGCATAATAATGATAATAATATATTTTGTTTGGAATGAAAATGAACTTAAAAAAATGAGAAGATGATTCAAAAAACCTACTACTATTCTTATGCTACTATTTAATGAGCTACAAAAAATAGGTCCAGCTGTTTATTTTTGTTAAAGGAAATTAAGGAGGAATATAATTGTTCCTAAAATATATATGTTAATAAAAATGGGTGTGTATATATTTGGTTGATATTTTAATTTATTTAATGCTTGTTCATGTTGTGGGACTTCACTGTGTGGTTTTTCTAAGCCCTATTCTTTTTTCTTTTTATTTTTTATTTTTCTTCAAATAAAATTTTGTGTTCTTAAGAAACAACATCCATGTGAGGGATACAAATATAGAAGCTTAGCAAACTTATGTATTACTTAATATGCATAATTTCATAATGATGGGGGGGAATTATAAGGTTTATTATACCTATTTTTAGGTGATTTTATGTGGGTGTTAATCATGTGGGATCACTATTATGAGGGGAAAGAATTAAATATAGCCTTATTTGAATTGGTAGAGTGTAATTTTTTAGGAATTATTTATTTTATTTTTTTATAAAAAAGTCAATGGAGGATCAGGTGTTTATGTACAAAGGAAAACACTTTATCTTAATTTCCTAAAACAAATTTGAGTTTCCAATGTTTTCTTGGTAATTTATTTTGGGGTAAATCATTAGTCACTGTGAATATCACAATATTTAATAAGGATGAATCTTATACGGCACTCAAAGCATTATTATTGGCTTTTTGGTAAAATCGTACAAATAGATCATTTTGACTTATTTGATTTCAATCCATCAACGATATTTTAATTTTAAAATTTGAATACATCATTTATCTTTACTTGTATATTACACAATTCTCACAATTATAAATTAATTAAACTAAGTAATTTAAATTTTAAAATTAAAGTATACTGACTCAAACCAAACAAATTGAAAATTTTAATAATAAAACCAAAATTTTAAAAGATTAAACGGTTAATTCAAAGTAATCTATAGTTCAAGTAAATTCTCTATGTTTTATCTTATTTTTTGAGAGAAAATAACAACATACACCTGTCCTGTTCTTCTTTTTTTTTTTTTTTTTAAAAAAAAAAAAAAAACTTAACTGAAAATATAAAACAACTGGTCTTTAAATTTAAAATTTCAAATATTAATTATTAATCTCTTTTCCGCCTAGGCTAGGAACAAACGCGACTTCCAATCACGCAACCTTGATACAGGGATAGAACCACAAAGAGATGCTTAGGCTTCGTTTGGAATTGCGGAAAGATTACGTTACGTGCACTGAAAAAGTACGTTGAAAAAATACTTATCTGTTTCCGTAAGTAATATTCCGTTCCGCGTTGAGTCGGTTATGCTATATTTTCTACGATCCCATCGGAGAACGCAGACGCATATCCCTATATACTTTTTCTACCACTCCATTTTATCTAATAAATACGTTAGATATACCACAAAACCAAACTAAGCCTTAGTCTTTTTTTCTCTTAAATACACATGTTTTGGTAGTTACAATCATGCACGTTAGGGTTGTCAACAGCAACTCGGTTGGTTTGGGTTCAGCTACTGCTTTGTTTTTGGGTTTGTCTGTGGACAATAGAGTCCGAAACTAATCGAATTTGTGTGGCTTTGTATCGTGTATTTAAGCGAAAACACGAAAAGGAAAAAGAAAAAAAAGATGTAAATAACTTCTCTCAGAAAAAGCAAACTCATTGGATTCGGTCGTCGCTCGCCGAATTCAATTCAGTCGCAACCTTGATCGTGTCGGAGGTTAACGGACTAAATCCGATTCCGAACCTAGTTTCATTTGGGCCTTGAGGGACCATCAAGTGGACAAGGCCTTCGCCACCCGTATTTGGTGTTGATAATATGTGTGAACATTGACTGGGCCCACATTGGGCCCAGTCCAGTTACGAACAAGCCAAGCGCATTGCATGAGGTGAGACACGTGAAATGCACTCCCAGATTATATATACCAAACCTGAATAACAACTTATGAGACACCACCTGATAGTCTGTGTAGGGCGCCTCTTTTGTGAGAGAGAGAGTTTTTTTTTTTTTTTTTTTTGAGGAAAGGATAGCACGCTACCCGCCGCATTCAAAAAAGTGAATTAAGCTACATGAGTGAAACGACTAGATCTCGAGATGCGCGAAGTGAAAAAAAAAGTTGCAAAGTCGAAGCGTCACAAAGCTAGTATCTAAGAAGCAGTGAAGTACTCCTTCCACAGATTGTACAGCTGTATTATCTTAGTCACAGCTAGGTTTGTATCCGTCTGTGTTTGCCGAAAGATTACTGCGTTCCTGATTTTCCAAATGACCCACCAGACGACTACTAAAACATTGAGTCTAGCCCTCTCTGGCACGCTCGGCCTAGCCGCTAGACTATCCCAGATCGTGTGTACGCCATTTTCCAAGCCAGTGAGTTGGGTGTCATCTAGTGTTATCGCTACAAGAAATTTAGAATAAACACACCGGGAGAAAAGATGGTCCGCTGTTTCCTCCGCTCCACCACATAGTATGTGGTCGGTATTACCCGTCCATCCTCTTCTAGTTAAATAATCTGCTGTGAGAGAGAGAGGTTGCTAGTTCAATCCTGCTTAAAAGCATGCACGGGCGCCCGACCCAAAATGGACAAGAGATGAGATGGCTTAAATGATCAAGATCCGCCTGTGGCGGGAGGTCATGAACGAGTCATTTTCGAACGGCACGAGGCTAGATTGGGCCGAGTCATGTTCAAAGTGGCGTGAGGCTAGTGGGTCGAGTCACAATCGAAATTCGTGACGCCGTTTCGTACACTTTAAGTGAATTGGTTGCGTATTTAACAGAGCTTTTGGGATTAATGGTTAGCGCCAATGATCCGACAGAGACCACGTTCTCAGTCGAGCGAAAATGAGACTCAACTCGCCTAGCCCATAAAGAGATTACACATATATCAGCTTACTCATGAAAAAGAGGAGGAAATGCACTACTACTGAGAACAAAACCAATGAATCAAATGATTATTGACCTAATGTACACAAGTACAAGCTAACAAGTTACACACCATCTGGTCAAATTGAAAAGCCAAGAACCACAAAAACATCTTTACTAGCATGGAATGCCCTAGTTAGTTTACAGCTCAGCTTTTAACTGTGAACAGTAATTAATAAGACACTAATGTTACTGTACTATGCGATATCTAAATGCCCAGGGAGGCATGAGGTAGTTGGACACATTATATGTAGTCCAAATACTTATGACACTCTTTTGAATACTCGCTGTCCTCATTAAATTGAAGCACTGACAATGGAAAAAAAAAAAAAAAAAAAAAGCCCTGAATTTAGAAAGAAAGTATTGCATGGACCTAGTCCACCACATCATCCCAAAACTGGTCCATAATTTTTGACCCTAGAGACTTCAGATCAATCTGAATGTCAAGTCTCCATTGGAAGTGATCTACTGCAGGATCTAAACGACTTGCTATGAAAAAGCAGAAGCTTTGAAAACCTACTGCAGAGACATTTAGTAGTAGTTCTAAAGATCATGGAGCTAAAAGAGCTATTGTTGATGCCAAACCCCGTCGATATTAGGGATTCTTACATTTAAGTTGCAGTTGCGACGCAAAGGACCAAAATCCAGATTCTCAAAAAGAAAGAAAGAAACAAAGCAAAAAAAAAGGTCATGTTGGTCAAATGATAAGTATGTTTCCAAAATTACAACTGTTACCGTATAGAAATTTCAGGTGATGTAGATCACATCCAACGGTTCAAACAAAATTAGGAGTGCTAGACCATGGACTGGGTCTAGAAAACTAAGAATGTCTCCTGAAACAGTGCAAATAAGTTCCTTCATTGCACAAATTTATTATAGCACTCTTAATTACCTATCCGAATAAGCATCTTACTTGTGTATACTCAAACTTACCCATACCATATCTTTGACTCTTTGTTGCTGGAAACAGCCCCATGTATCCTATAGAAGCCTAAATATAGTTGAATGAGGACATCGCATTCATTTAAGAAGAAATATCTTTTCCAAATCTAAGGTTACACAAATTAGATGACTTTACCTCTCCTCTACAATAGTCCCCCACTTTTTCCTAGGGTTTGTGCTACAGAATTTACAACCTTATAAATGCACCTGCAAGTTTTCAGCTAACTACTTGGTCTTTCACTGCATGCATTTATGTCTTTTGTTGCAGTGCTGTGAATTCAATATAATTTATCTCTTACTTGTGTATATAGGTGGTGGTGAGTAGTACACAGCACCTATACTCCCTTAGTATCTATATATATATATATATATATATATATATATATATATATATATGTACCACTTATTTCTCTCTCAAGTTTCTAGTGAGTTTTGAGTTTGGGTAAAGGTAAAGAGGCAGAGGGTCAGAAGAGAATGGCTCTTCTCATGTGTTTTGTGTTACTGGGGTTGGTTTCTAATGGAGTTGCATCCCCGGTAATGGCTAGGAAACTAGGGGTTTCACCGAACAGAAAAACTACTACCCTCCTGATCCCCACCACCATAGTCGTAAGTACTATTTCTCTCTCTCTCTCTCTCTCTATCTTTCTCCCAGGGCCTCTTTGGCTCAGTAGTGAATTTCAAACTACAAACACACTGCATTGCGGTGTGCATATATAATCTCCAAGCATGGTGTCAAGTCACACCACATTGCAAAAAATTGGTTGATTAGTTGCTATGAAACAATTGCGTACCTCTGCCTAGTAATGTTGTTGATATGGTGCAGATTCACCACCAAGCACTCCCTCCAATTGCCCGACGCCGTCGCATGATGGCACGCCGTCGCATGGCGGCACGCCGTCGCACGGTGGCACGCCGTCGTATGGTGTGACGCCGCCAACGCCTCCGCATGGCGGTGGCGGTGGCGGTGGAGGGTACTACAACCCACCCACACCTCCGGGTGGTGGAGGAGGAGGGGACTATAACCCACCCACGCCCATCATCACCACTCCACCCTCCCCTCCGCTTGTGGGTCCTATCACACCAAGCCCTCTCGTTCCGATCACGCCGCCAACTCCGTTCCTCCCGATCCCCACCCCTCCGTCGACTCCCTCGCCGTTCGACCCCAACATCCCGCCCTTCTTTACCGGCACTTGCAAGTAAGCCATCTTAAACTCAACCAAGTATTTAAATGTATAAAAATTGCTTTTTTTGCAAAATAATCTGCTTTCTTTTCCTTTTTGCACAAATATCCCTACACGACCAAGATTCTAAAAGTTAGTAAAGCTAACTAATCACAAAACAAAAGAAACACACAACTTACACAAACCCACAATAAAAAAGAGTAAATTTCTTTGTAAAATAAAAGGTCAGAAAAAAAATATTTATCTCTTAACCATTTTCATGTGACTACTTTGAAGCTTCTGGCGAACCCACCCAGCGATAATATGGGGCGTCCTTGGATACTGGGGCACTGTCGGCAGAATCTTCGGCCCGGTGGCAGCTTCGCCTTTTGGGAGGAACCTCAGCTTGCCGGAGGCGCTGTCCAACACACGTGCCGACGGAATCGGGGCCCTCTACAGAGAAGGCACAGCGTCTCTGCTCAACTCTCTTACCAACAAGCGGTTCGCATTCACGACACAGCAAGTGAGGGACGCGTTCATGACCGCGGTCGGCTCCGAACGTTCAGCCATGGCCCAGGCTCAGCTCTTTAGGAAGGCCAATGAAGAACACATCAAGCATCAGTAGTTTTATCTAATACGTGCCTCTTTATTATATGTATCCCTAAGTTGTTTTTTTAACGTAGCATGCATGTTAAAAACTTGAGTGTTTATGATGAGTTAGCTGTGTCTGGTGTTATGAACCATGATGTGTTTTTGGTGTTACCATGTCTAAGCGAAATGTTAGTTATATTTGGTGACCAAAGATATAATTGTGTGCTTGTTGTTATTTATTTACAGTTGCTAAAATTACATAGGTCTAATGTGATCTTCTATGGAAATCTATATAGAGAGAGATGAAAATATTAAATAAAAATCACATAGCACCAAACTTTAAACAGTGAATCCTGTATGAAAAATACGTTGACATATTTTGGTGAGGGAAAATTATTGCTATGATGTTGGTATCTGTATCATAGTTACTGATATAATATCAAGGTCTTACTGAGATCATTAAATTCTAAAATAATGCATACAGAAAAGGACAGGACACGATCAATGAGGTGGGGATTCTCGGTTCGTACGAAATTTATATCACAAAATTCATGCCACACATTCAAGTCTAAATAAATGAACACGCATGGGTCTGCTATTTAGATTAGCATAATGATGCAGTCAAAGAACAGGATTGGTTTCAAACTGGTATGATGGTAAAATGTATCCAAAGAAGAAAATACAATCCGGAACTTTGTTGCATGCAAAATTTGCCTGAAAATGTTCCACATACATGGGAAATTATTGCTAAGATTTGATTGATCGCCTTATCAGTGGACTAGGATTGTTAAGTACAGCACAGAGCAAATAAGGCTTAAATATTTGATTGAAAATGGTCTAAAGAAGGACTTGAAATGACTGCTGATATAAATTTCACAGTATGAAAAGAGAGCTCAATAACTGATCATGTTCAAAATAATGTGTTGTTTAGTAAATTGATTAGCCATCGTAAAATTCTGACTTATGAATGCCCTAGTCAAGCTGTACCAGAAATCAAGAAATGATCAACAATAACAAGAACTTGCAAATTTGAATAAAGAAGCTGCACAATGAAGCCTTAGCGCGCGAAAAAACATAATGTTAAGAGATAAGCAAACAGCCTACGTCTCACTGAGGGAAAAATAGTTATAAAGAGATAACATGATAGAAACAAATGATGGAAAGAAATGAAGAGACAACATGATAGAACTTAGTGGAGATGGAGGCATTTTGTAATTAAGATAATCAAGACAAATAAAAAAGAAGAGAACAACTATCCGTTTTGCACTTTCTCATCACAGGCAAAGCCTGCAAGGCAAGATTTAGAACTCTGAAAGCAGCATACAAGTTCAGTCCAGAAGGTTCTTTCAAACAGATAAGAAGAACCTCAATTCAAATAGGGTAGACTAAAACGGGCTGAAAATTTATTGTATACGGCACACCCTAGCACCACCAGAGCTTGCATTTAACAGAGCTCCCTCTCAAAAACAACCTAATTTTAAGCAATATGATCCTCAACAAATCTCCTCTCCCTAAGGCGTCCTTGTCACACTATTCCAGATAGTAGGCCAAAAAAATTAAAGAAACGCCAAAAATTTCAGGAATTAGAGAAAAATATAGTAATTAACCGTCATGCACGTGACTGAAAACAACCATGGATCTCATTTATTGAATTAATAGATGGAAAATAATGCAAGTTTTATTCGACAATGTTTCACTACCACCTTAGAAAATAGACTTATGATTTTTTTTTTTCAATTAAAATCTCCAATTAGAAGTAACATGTTATCCAAGCAGGCGCATATTAGGTAGAGATTGGAAACTTGGGTAATCACACGTCTATTGCTCTAAATAATCTCCACAAAGAAAATGTTTTACACAGAGCCACAATTTGAGAGCCAAAAGAAACCAATTGTAAAGAACTCTACTCAGTCCAGATAAAATGATCTTAACACCCCTATCTATCAACTCCAATAAAACCTCGGAGGATTATTAATGCTTGTCATTGACAAAGCATTTGACACTATATTAGCAATATGTTCAATAAGAAAACAATGGACACCAATCACGACAAAATATTTGCATAAACTTAGCAGACAAAATTTGTAGCAGATTTTGAAGCATCGTCGGTCCATTTCGATCATGACTCTAATGATGTAATAATAGCAACAAGGGTTCCTCGACTTTAATCAGCAGGCACAATCATCACCTTTCCGTGGATGTTCTCATCTACAAACTGTCTTTCCGTGTATGGTCCCTGATATTTCACTTCTTCAAACTACTGAACAACTTTCCGAGGGATGCGAGTGTATATTCTTCGTCACGAAAGGCGATTTCACAGTACCAACGATAACATGTTTCTCGCAGTTCTAAGAACCAGTTCAATCCATGTTAACTTCAAACCACTCGAGAATATCATCGACCTGCAAGCTCGTCATCTCATGGTACCCGTACGCAAGATTCAACTCCTCTTGTATATGATCAACCCACTCATACTTTCCCGACAAAAGCCCTCTCTCCTCTGCTGCTTGCTTCCACCAAGTCACACGCCCGTCCTTTCTCATAAACCCCTTCTCATCAACAAACCCTTTCTCCCGAAACAGCTCATAAAGCTCAACAGAGCATTCTTCATTCAACCCCGGAATCCTCTCGGATAGAAGTGTCGGCGTCAAAGGAGACTCCAAACACCTAATCTCTTTAACTCGAACCCCCTTCTTCCGTAGCAACTCCATGTTCATCTCAATCAACTTCGCTCTCCGCGAATCCTTCGGCATGTGGACAAAAAGGGTCGGCGGATAGCCTACCGGCATGTCTGTCGATCCGAACACCCCTTCCGCGATCATAAGCGCAATGCTACTAAACCGTACCTCGGCGGCAAGCGCGGAAACAAAATAACCGCCCGACGATGCCCCGAGCGCCGTAAGAGGAAGCTTTTCAAGCTTATACTTTGCGACCCACCGCTCGATGATCCACTTAACATTCCGGAAATCCTTTTGGACCGACCAACATTTACCGACACTCGAAATTGTCAACACCGCGAACCGCCGGCTAAGCGCGCGGAGCACGACGGCCCGATCTTCGGGCAGGCCGACGCAATCCGGGCAGCTCGGGGACTTGTCCCAAAAGTTGGCTGCCCGGCAATTGCAGCCGTGGGCGACAAAGACGGCGGCTTTCGGGGAATCGGGGATTCGCCACATTGCAACTGTGCCATTGGTGAATTGAACACTGGGCACGAGGTGAATTGCAGAAGCTAGGGTTTGGGGTTGCGTTAGCTCGTGAGAAGCAATTTGGGAACTGGGTTTTGTTGATTCGATTACATGGAAATATAGAGTGCAAATTACGGAAATTGAAGCTACAATTGCGAGAAAAATGGATCGGAACTCACGGTTGCTTCGAGATCGATAGGTCGCTTCGTGAACGCGATTCAACATTGGGGCATGGAGTGTTGCGGTGTGGATTGGGGCGCTAGGGTTTCGGAATCGGAGACGAGGATCGAATTAAAAATGGAGTTGGAAATTTCGAAACCGATATGAGTAGTTGCAAATTTGCAATTTCGAGAGCGACGGAGATTGTAGTCGGGTGTAAAATTAACGGAATGGCCCCTGGCCCAGCCCGACCCGACCCGACCCGACAAGGCCACCGGCTTTTCTGGGCCACACGGCCAACACGTGCACGGCGCGGTTCTAACCGGCCCGGCACAGCTCTTTTTGTTTTTTTTTTTTTACTTTAAAGTTTTTTATTTATATTGAAAAATTATATATATATATTATATTATTATAAAACTAACGGTAAAATAGTTTAAAAAATATTTTTAAAACAGTAAAAAAATATTAATAGTTCGAAAAAAAGAAAAATTAAAATTTTGTTTCTTTATGTTTGCGTGTGAAAGAAGCGAAATTTTGAAATGGGTCTATCGACGGATACATATTTGAAATATATGCTTTTATATATATTACAAATATATTTAGCATTTTCATAAGTAGAATTAGTGCTGATTGGTCAATAAAGAATACGTTGAATATAGTTTTCTTATTCACCAGCAAAATCTTTTTTTAAAAAGATTTTTTGAATTTGTCAACCTCTTTTTTTGGTACCCAAACTTTTCAAATTATTATTTTGAAGATCATAATAAAAGGTGGTGGTACTGTCTCTTTCTGAATGAGCTGTCCACAGCAACAAATGATGGTTCTCATTGCGCGTTTACAGCATAGATAGATGTAAATTCCATTAAAATATATAAATATATATATAATCTAGCTGAAAAAATAATGTTATATGCATTGTTTTTGTATTAAGATGTTTATTGATATAAGTACATATCACATATAGGCCTAGTTTGGTATGGAGACGTATCTATCTAAAATGGAGTTGTCGAAAAAGCGTATAGGGATATCTTCTGCGTTCTCAGGTGGGAGCAGAAAATATATAAATAGCTATCGTGATATGCGGAACGCAATATTACGTATATGCGGAACGCAATATTACGTACGGAAACAAACAGGATATTTTTCCAACGTACTTTCTCACCGCACGTAATGCGATCTCCCCGCAATACCAAACAAAGCCGTAGTTGGGTGAGGGGATAAGTGAATCTGAAATTAGTAAGACTTAGTTTGGTATTGAGACTTATCCAAGCTATTAGATAAATAGAGTTATGAAAAAAGCATATAGGATATGCTTCTACGTTTTTCGATGGAACCGTATAAAATATCCAACTATTAGATAAAATGGAGTTATGAAAAAAATATATAGGAATATGCTCATGCATTTTCCGGTAGAACTGCAGAAAATATAACGTAACTGACTCATCACGATATGCGCAACGCACGTACGGAAACAAATATAATATTTTTCGAACGTACTTTCTCACCGCACGTAATGCAATTTTTTCACAATCCCAAACGATGACTGCTTTTTATGATTTTATTCCCAACAAAAACTGTTTTTTTTTTATATATAAAAATAGATGCTGATCTTAAAATAAACATTTGAGTACTTGAGTTATCTAGTGTTAGTTTTTTTATATATATTTATATAAATAATAACAGAAAATAGGTTACAATAATTACTGTATAGTCCAGTTGATTGTCACCATGAAATCTTTTAAAATATTAAAATATCGACTCATAGGGTTCCTATATAGTTTGATAACAAAGAGCGTCAGCGTCGATGACAAGAGAGTAGGGGTGATAATTCAGTTCGTTGTTTACGAGTAAATTCATGCTTAGTTCGAATGAGTTTGTGATTGAATCACTTGTTTAGTCAACGAGCTGAATATAAGCTAAGTTTTTGAGCATGTTTAATAAACGAGTCAAACATAAACTGGAGTTAGCTGACTCGTGTTCGACTCGATAACAGCTCGAATACATATATTTTATATTTATATATTTTATATCTATATATAAATAAATAATTATATATATAAAGACAGATTTTTATTGCTTGATTTTTAGCCAATCTAAATATAAAGCCTAACTCAAAAATTAGATAAAAATTTAATAAGACTTAGTTTGGTATTGAGGTTTATTTAACGCTATTAAATAAAATAAAATTATAAAAAAATATATATAGAATATGCTTTTGTATTTTTCGGTGGGATCGAAGAAAATATATTATAACCTGCGATGCAATATGTGGAATGCAATATTACGTACGGAAACAAAGCAGTTATTTTTTCAACGTACTTTCTCACCGCACGTAATGCAATCTCTCCGAAATTTCAAACGAAACCTAAGTAAAATTGCATAAATTTATCATATATATATATATATATATATATATATATATATATATATATATATATATATATATATATATATATATTCTTATTTTTTAAATTTTTGTTCGTGAGTTTTTTGTTCGGCTCAGAATTTGAATTTCGAGATATACGAAGTTCGAGCTCGGTTTGCTCAATACGAATCGACCCAGCTCGTTTGTATTCGGCTCGTGGATACCACTACTAGAGAGTCAATAATTTAACGTGTGCTTTTGCTCGTTATATAGCATCCAATGGCTAGTGACAGGTCCATGGTAGACCAGGTCCGCGTAAATAAACAAATTTCGAATTCACCCCCTATTGCGACCCCTTTGTGTTACGTACGACATCCACACAAAACAAGCGGTACAAGTGTATGGACAACCCCTCAACTATTAATATTCTGAACTGGACCGCTCAAATTTATTTTTTTTGATTTATTCACTATGTAAAACTTCAAATTTGTCATATTTAAGTTAAAAATATTACTAGTTGTGATTAAAATTATTAGGTTTGATAAAAATTTTTTGATAAAAAATCATTTGAAAAGAGGAAATAAAGTTGAGAGGGCTATTTCCGAATATGCTATAGGTAAGGGGGTTTCCATACATTGTTACCACCAACAAATTTCCATAACAAGCGTCGCATGCGGGGGGGGGTTCGCACGCGTATCGCGTTCCACGAACTTACCCAGGCGTTTCCCCTTCCCCCCTCGCCTATATATGCGGACTCTCGTTTTTTCCACTCCTACTATGTAAATTTTTTTCCACTAATTTGCGCGTTCGCGATCGTTTCATTTCCCCCTCCTTTTGCGATCCCCTACGCGAATTTCTTAAATTTTTTTTTTTTTTTTCTAAGTTTTATTTTCTGTGTAGATCTATGCCCTAATTTCCTCGTTCTGGGGAAAAATACTTTCGATTTTCTTTAGATGCATTTGTAATTAGATCTGAGAGGAATTTGTGATGTTTCGAGACTCTAAATCGTGACTATTATGGCTTTGCATTTTAGTTCTCTTCAATTATATCATTCGTTTGCATTTTTTGATCTATATTAGATCTGGAGTAGATTATGTTAGTTGAGTTTTAGATCCCATAAAATTGAACGAATATGTTGCGAAGTTGCAATTTTTGAAGAGATGGTTGTGTATGTTTTATCTCTATTAATCAATTTGTTAACTATTTTGGATTATTTTGGAGTAGCAATATATGTACACTATAGGGTTGATGCAAAGTTGCAAATTTTAGGTACTCCATTTGGATTAGTAGTTAAATGCGGGAGATAGGTCTGTATATGCACAAAGTGATTCCATTCTATGTTGGTGTTTTCTAAGAATATTTATTTGCTTAATTTAGGGTGATTATTTCTTTATGATTATGTAAATACTGGTTGAGAAAAGTTTAGATTGGATATTACTTCTATCAAATTAGACATGTAAATACTCGAAGGTAAATGTGGTAGAATTATAAGAGATTATTAGAGACATAAGTTGTTTTAATATGCACTGTAACTGATTATCTTTGAGTGGCTGAGATTTCAGGAGCTTTCTGGTATTTTCTCACCAAAAAAAAAAAAAAAAAACTAAGCTTCTGCGGAGCATGAATGAAACACCCTCGAATGCTGTGAAAACTTATGAATTTTTCAACATTTATGATTTTATCTGCAGTTTTAGTCTACGGAAAAGTGGAAGAAGAAGATGGCGGCATATAGGCCCCAGAACATTCTCATCACCGGCGCAGCCGGATTCATTGCATCCCATGTAGCCAACCGCCTGATCCGCAGCTACCCAGAGTACAAAATCGTGGTTCTCGACAAGCTCGACTATTGCTCCAACTTAAAGAACCTGAACGCTTCCCGCTCATCGCCTAACTTCAAGTTCGTCAAGGGCGACATTGGCAGTGCCGATCTCGTGAACTACCTCCTCGTCACCGAATCTATCGATACCATCATGCACTTTGCGGCTCAGACCCATGTTGATAATTCATTTGGAAATTCGTTCGAGTTCACAAAGAACAACATCTACGGGACCCACGTCCTCCTTGAGGCCTGTAAGGTCACCGGTCAGATCAGAAGGTTTATTCATGTTAGTACTGATGAGGTGTACGGGGAGACCGACGAGGATGCCGTGGTTGGAAATCATGAGGCATCTCAACTGCTACCTACAAATCCATACTCAGCTACAAAAGCTGGGGCTGAGATGCTTGTGATGGCTTATGGGAGGTCGTATGGTCTTCCCGTAATTACTACTCGAGGAAATAATGTTTACGGGCCGAACCAATTTCCTGAGAAGCTCATCCCGAAGTTCATTCTCCTTGCCATGAGGGGGGAGCAACTTCCCATTCATGGCGATGGGTCTAATGTGAGAAGCTACCTCTACTGTGAGGATGTTGCTGAGGCCTTTGAGGTGATTCTTCACAGGGGAGAAGTAGGACATGTATACAATATAGGGACTAAGAGAGAGAGGAGGGTGATTGATGTTGCGAGAGATATATGTAACCTTTTCAATTTGGACGCTGATAGTGTAATCAAGTTTGTGGAGAACAGACCGTTTAATGATCAGAGGTACTTCTTGGATGACCAAAAGCTGAAGAATTTGGGATGGTCGGAAAGGACGCCTTGGAAGGAGGGGCTGCGGAGGACGATAGAGTGGTACACGAATAATCCTTATTGGTGGGGAGATGTATCAGGGGCTTTATTGCCTCATCCGAGGATGTTGATGATGCCTGGAATTGAAAGGCATAACTGGTCTGAAGAAATCAGAGGCATGGTTTCGTCCTCAAAGGAAAGCAGCAACCAGAAAACAACAACAGATGCAGTTCCTGTTCAAAAGAGTAGCTCTCCTCAAAATCCACCTTTGAAGTTCTTGATATACGGTAGGACTGGATGGATCGGCGGGCTTCTTGGTAAGATATGCAAGAAGCAGGGGATACCATTTGAGTATGGGAAAGGCCGTCTCGAAGAGCGTTGTCAGCTCGTTCTGGATATTCAAGAGGTGAAACCGACGCATGTTTTCAATGCTGCTGGCGTGACCGGGCGGCCCAATGTCGACTGGTGCGAGACTCACAAGCCCGAGACTATCCGGACCAATGTTGTGGGCACGTTAAATCTGGCTGATGTTTGCAGGGAGCATGGATTGTTAATGATGAACTATGCTACAGGGTGTATATTCGAGTACGATGCTGAGCACCCACAAGGGTCGGGAATCGGATTCAAGGAGGAAGATAAGCCAAACTTTACTGGCTCATTCTATTCAAAAACCAAGGCGATGGTAAGTTTCTATTTGCCTTTGTGAATCTGTTTTTCGAACTATAGCACTGTTCGGACTGGATGGAGCTTCTAGAGAACTGTTATTCGAGTAGATCTCTTCAAAAGAGTATCAGCGACTCTTTTATTATCAATCTGCGCAACAGCTTTTTGCTGTAGTAGACGCAGAAACTTTGTATTAGACTTCCTCCCTTTGGGGCTCAGAAGTTTTGGTTGCTGACTTTTGGAGTAGGGAAGCTCCTTGTGAAGCTAGGATACACAGGCACTATCTTCTGTTTTTCAGATTTTACGAGCTTATACAAAAGCTGCTTTTGGTGCAATTGCAGGTTGAAGAGCTTCTGAAAGAATTTGACAATGTCTGCACCCTTCGAGTCAGAATGCCTATATCATCTGATTTAAGCAACCCGCGCAACTTCATCACTAAAATTACGCGTTATGACAAAGTGGTGAACATCCCGAACAGCATGACTATTTTGGATGAGCTCCTGCCGATCTCAGTCGAGATGGCGAAAAGAAATTGCAGGGGCATCTGGAACTTCACCAATCCTGGTGCCGTAAGCCACAATGAGATCCTGGAGATGTACAGGAAGCACATAGATCCCGACTTCAGCTGGGTCAACTTTACACTCGAAGAACAGGCCAAAGTTATAGTCGCGCCACGAAGCAATAACGAAATGGATGCTTCAAAGTTGAAGCGGGAGTTTCCCGAGTTATTATCCATCCAGGACTCACTCATCAAGTATGTATTTGAGCCCAACAGGAAGACCTTCTTAATTGATTGAGAGTGATAACTCTTACTGCTGGTTAGTTTAACCAATTTCTGAATCTCTTTATTAGCACTCGTGGCTATTCTTTTCACCTGTGTTTTCTTTTACCCATTAGATCTAAATTTAGCGCAATTGCAGCTATAAGATGATTATTCTAGTTGTAGTTAAATTCTTGTCTCTCTGTTTTCGGTCTCTCTATGAGGTTATTATAGTGTGGTGTTGATTTGATTACTTGTTGAAACTTTGCTGCTGTGTTAACTTCTTTTGTCTCATTTACCCTGTCTTTCGCCACTATCATTTCATATATTTGTTTTTTTTTCACTACTATGCATACAACTAACTTAAAATTACATTCAATTTGAATCAGTATTTTATTGTAAATGAGGTGTATGGGCTAAGATGAATTGTTTTCTTAGTTTGTTAGTGCGTCCTTCATCTGAACCAAACTCAGGCTCCAGATATGCTACGGCCCATTAGATGACTCGACATTGCCTGCTTTAGCCCAACTTTTGCGGGTTCTTGGGCCCGTTGGGCTTTGCATCTCAAGTTTTTCATTTCTTTGGTTGACTTGGTGTGGCCCGAGGACTATTAACCTTAAACCCGCTCGATCCGGTCGAACCCGTGCATTTTCGACCGGACTCGGACCGGACAAATGTGCATGCTCCGGCATGTTTTTCCATATCTAGCCCAGATTTATCTCTGGTCTACATGCAGGAATATTCTTGCAAACAACCCTAGAAGTTCTATGAATAAGAGCCACATTATACAAAGTTATTTTTTGACTTGAAAATCTAAAATTCTCAACAACCAAACCAAAGGGGTTCATTGAAGTAATTTGTCCTTACTTTAAATGTCAACACATCCAACTCATAATGATATTGAGATTCTCAGAAGCTTCCTGGGTCACTTTTGTCATGTAGTGACACCATTAAAGAGGTTAATCCTATTAAGAGTCAGATTAGGGTTCCTTTTGTCATGTAGTGACACCATTAAAGAGGTTAATCCTATTAAGAGTCAGATTAGGGTTCCTTTTCAAGCCGACGTGGAGCGATTCGGTTGGTCGAAATCAAGTTTAAGTAGTAACTTAAAGCTTAATAAGGTCAAACAACTTGCTGCATGGTACTTTTAGTTTTGGATAAGATCAAATTATATGTGAATGATAAAACATTAGTTTATTATTAGTAGAATCCAAACAAATTACGACAGTGTTGTGTGTTAGGTAATCTTATTTACTTTTTTGGTGTTACCAAGTCACAAAGTAGGGATAAACCATGAAGTAATCTCTAGGTGGTGATCTAATCTCTCTTCTAGTTGGTTATTTGACTTGGTTCTCAGGATAGATTGGGAGATAAATAATAATAAAGAAAACAAAAAACAAAATGGAAATAATCGTTTGCTTAGAAACTCAGATCACATCATATCTCATAGTTGATTCTCTTCTTTTTTTTCTTTTTTTTTAAATACTTGTTCCATATGTGACAAAGTTGGCATGTTAGGTGTGAAATTTTGGATCCATGATTAGAAATTTGTGGGTGTATAATGATTAGTACTTATCTTGTCTCGAGGAACAGTTTGTCAACTCCGAGTAGCAGTAACCGAACTACATATCATCAAACTATTCATCCCTGCAGCCTCATCAAATTTAATCCGAATGTCGAACTTGTGACTATGCTTTCATGCTGATGTCACTAGTCGAGCCAGTAGTTTCGATGATCATCGGTTGAATCGCTGATTCTCGAATCAATTGCTTTTCCGACCTATTATTTGTCGTCCGGTTTCGAAATCGTCGCAGCAAATCTAAACAAGAAACCTCTCTAATACTCTTCTTGCTGTCCATTTGGGAGTAATTAATCCACCCAGTAATACAAGTAAAACCATTAGCGGTTAGTGATATATGTGATCACTACTACGAGCTCATTTATGTTCACGTGATGTATATCTATAGTACATGAATTGATATTCCCAATGTTATATCTACTATTGCATGGACAGATACATTATATCCAACAGTATTATTATTATTTTTTTTTCTGAGAAAAGTAGAAACTGCTATGGTAATATCAGTTTCTTTGTTTGTTAGACCTGTGTGTAGCCAACAGATTGATTACAAGCCAATTGTTTTACATGGTTTGCACAAAAACAGGGTGCTATATATATATATATATATATATATATATATATATATATATATATATATATATATATATATAGGGTATATTGCACTGTTGCCCCCCGAACTTTTGGCGGAGTTTCACTTTACCCCCCAAACTCTTAAGACGGTCATTTACCCCCCTATACTTTAATATTGCATCTTGTTGTCCCTTCCGTCGCTAAAGTTAACAGAGCCGAACGGGAGTTGACTAAGGGTTAGGTTTTGACGGTTTTTGGGATGCAAAAACTATGAGAAGAAGAGTTGGAGGGCATAGAAATGGAGAAAAAGAGTTTTTAAGGAATAAAAGTGAGTTGGTTGGAACAAGGGACAGTTTAGGCGGTAGATTTTCCGCAAAAACCTAACCTTTCCGTTAACTCCCGTTCAGCTCCGTTAACTTTAACTGACGGAAGGGGCAACAAGATGTAATATTAAAGTATAGGGGGGTAAATGACCGTTTTAAGAGTTTGGAGGGTAAAGTGAAACTCCGCCAAAAGTTCGAGGGCAACAGTGCAATTTACCTTATATATATATATAGAATTAGGTTCTCCCGTACTTTAGTCTTGTTTTTAATTTTAGGGTGTTTAAATTAACGATCCACACCGTTAAATATGATTTAGGGCATATAAAGTTTTTATGAATAAAATTTAGATTTTTTCGACATCGTTTACTTAGTAAATAAATTATGTCAAAATGGACGGTGAAAATTGAATAATCTTTAAAATTTGAGTATATGACTTTTAAATTCAAGATCAAGAATACTAACCTTAATCTAGATAGTTTCAAGTATTTTCTATCAAAATTTGAAAAAATTTTAAGTATTCTACAATGTTAAACAACAAACTCGTCAAAAGAGCCATAGAAAATTGACAATTTTAAAATAATTTGATCATAAAGGAGACTATATCGAACAAATATAAAATTTTATTTCTAAAAACTTTAAATACCTTAAATCGGTTTAATGGTGTAGATCGTTGATTTGAAACACCTAAGATTAAAAGCGAGTTTAAAATACTAGATCTCCAGTATTAGAGATAGTATAAGAAACTAGCTCTCTCTCTCTCTCTCTCTCTCTCTCTCTCTCTCTCTCTCTCTCTCTATATATATATATATATATATATATATATATATATATATATATATATATATATATATATATATATATATATATATATATATATATATAATTGAGCTCTATACTTTTAAGTACTCAGTAAGTTTTAGCCTTGGATTGATAGATGTGCGGTTAGGATGATATGAACCCCTTGAGTTAAGTGGGTGGTTGGTTGAATAAGTACAATCCAACGAATGAAAATTATCAAAGTCATAGATCTAACTAAAATTCACAAAAAATTTTTTTTTACAAAGCCCATAACACTATACTTATATATATATATATATATATATATATATATATATATATATATATATATATATATATATATATATATATAGAAAGTATAAGGTGTTTCGATTTTTCACTCTTGGATCAAAGATTGTTCGGTTAGGATGATAGTAGTTTTTTTAGGATTGAGTGGTCCTTATTGTGGAAGAATATTAATCCAATGGTTAAAAATAATCAAGAGGATTGATCCAATGGCTAAAAAATCGCAATTACCAATTATCTTTTAATTCAGATAGCAAAATAGCTCTACTCTCTCTCTCTCTATATATATACACGCCCATTTCTATCATAGAATTATTAATATAAAATTGTCATTTCTATTTTCGAGTATTTTTACAGAAATATTATTTTGCAGCATACTATTTGAGAGATAGCTGCAATTGCGTCGCTCAGCGACGCCAAATTGACTCCAAATGTAATTTTAAGCTTAATCAAAAAAAAGAAAAAGAAAAAGTAATTTTATGCTTACTACACTACACTATGTTGATATGGAATGTTTTAACTAGGGTTAAATTTGCAACCTCCCTAGAATAATGATTATATCATAGTAAACGAGAAAATAAGAAAAAATAATAATAACTAAAAAAAGTGTAAACCTATGCAGCTGGGCAAAATATTTTCCCATTATTATATAATTTAAGAGAGATTTGAGAAGGATATGTAATAAAAAATTATGTGGTGCAAATATAGGGTCTATTTGTGCATAAAACCTACATGAAAATGATGGGAATAAATAAATCAAATTTAAGTGAGATATGTATAGCAGCGAAAATCATATATAACTGAGAAAATCACTATCATCCTAATCGTACATATTTTTATCCAAGAATTGAAAACCTAATAGCATTAATAATTTAGTGCTATCAGAAACATTCCAGCTAATTCTATATATATTTATGGGCTACGTACGTACATATTATCTTAATTAATACAACTTGGTGGATAGTTTTCGTGTGCTTGTAAGTCACAATGAACCAAACTCACGCCATGGAAGAATATTAGGTTCAATAATTTATGAATAAATATTTCATGATCCAAAATGTCTCAACCCCAAATAATTGTAGGGATTCTTCTTATCGAAGGCGCAATTAGATGTTACGTTATTGTTTTTTTTTTTTAGAGAGATAGGTAGCACGCTACCCGCCGCTTCGTTTATTTCGTTAAGAAATAAACTTAGCGAGAAATGTGAATCAATGATTTGGATCTCACCAATCAAATTAATTCTTTTATTCTTCTGCAGGAACAGTCGGTGAAGTTATGTTATTTATTATTTCTTTTTTCCGTCCAAACGAAATGGTCCTGGAAATTTATCGTAGTTTGTGCCTTGGATCCATCTCTCACGTATACCAAACGCAAACGAGTACTCAACTTTGACAAGCAAAGCAAATTGCTAACACAAAGTTGTTTGATTCACAATTCATAGCTAAGTTTGCTTCCTTTTGGGATTCAAACAAATATTCATTCTTTATATCTTTATTATGTACGACTCTGAACCATCTAATGCCAATAGGTCAAATTGAACTCTGATAAAAGAATATAAGCCTCCATAATTGGTTGGGGATTAAGGGGTAAAATAATTCTTTAACCCTTATATTATTTTCAAATACTTTTAAAAATAGGTAGGATTAGCTAACTCCGCCTTAAATAAGTTATTCCGCTTAGCTAATCCCACCTAACCCCACCAAATTCCAACAAAATATTATTTTCTATTCATAATAACTCACTATCTTGCTTATCCCACCTACTCTAACAAAACATTATTTTTCACTATCTTAGACTAACTATAACTCCAACCAAACACAAAAATACTCTAATCCCATCTTAACCCTGAACTTAACATTATTCCTGAAATAACCCCGAACCAAACGATAGCTAACAATATATCTTTTTTATAAAATATATTATAACCTACTAAATATAAAGGTAAATAAAATAGCCGTAACACAATAATTTCAAACTGAACCTCCTCATTTCTCATTTTTGTACTTTTTCTTTGGCATTCAATCAACATAAAAATATTGTAAGATTTAAAAATTTTATTAGTTTTTTTTTTTTCCAATTGAGTAAAAAAGTATGAAATATATATATATATATATATATATATATATATATATATATATATATATATATATATATATATATATATATATATATATATATATATATATATTATTTTCAAATACTTTTAAAAATAGGTAGGATTAGCTAACTCCGCCTTAAATAAGTTATTAACTAATCCCACCTAACCCCACCAAATTCCAACAAAACATTATTTTCTATTCATAATAATATATATCTATTTTATCCCACCTACTCTAACAAAACATTATTTTTTACTATCTTAGACTAACTATAACTCCAACCAAACACAAAAATACTCTAATCCCATCTTAACCCTGAACTTAACATTATTCCTGAAATAACCCCGAACCAAACGATAGCTAAGAATATATCTTTTTTATAAAATATATTATAACCTACTAAATATAAAGGTAAATAAAATAGCCGTAACACAATAATTTCAAACTGAACCTCCTCAGTTCTCATTTTTGTACTTTTTCGTTGGCATTCAATCAACATCAAAATATTGTAAGATTTAATAATTTTATTAGTTTTTTTTTTTCCAATTGAGTAAAAAAGTATGAAATATATATATATATATATATATATATATAAATTGAATGTAGCTGAAACAAAAAGGGCATAAATAAGGGGTCAAAAAAAAAAAAAAAAATTCGAAATCGTTGTCGATTTATTATTATTATTATTGTGTAGATTACAAAATGACCTCAGCGAAGCTCAAAACGCAAAATTCCTCAGAGCCGCAAAATTATTGTTTATTTTGAATTAAAATTAAAAATTAAATATTAACAAATTGAATTTGGTGACGTCACGTCTCGAGGAACCCCGTCATCCGCAGGATCGAGTTCCGGAAATGCGTGAGATCGCGCCCCTTCAGCGTCCGCCCATGCCCCACGCACACCGACGCCGCCGCCGCCGCGCTCCGCCGCGCCGCCACCACGTGCGGCGGCGGCGCCGCCTCTTCTCCTCCGCCGCCGCCGTCCTCCTCGTCCGCCGAACCCTAGCCCCCACGATCGGGAGACGCCGACGCGCGCGATTCGGATCGGCGCCGAGGGCGCGGCCCTCCGCCGCGCCGCCGCTGCTGGGGCCGCCGCGTAGTCGTCGCCGCCGCCGCCGTAGCCGTCGTCGGGCCACACGATCTCGGCCTCGTCGTACTCCTCCATCGCCTCCTCCTCCTTCTTCTTCTTCTTCTCCGGGTAATTAGGGTTTCTCTCTCTCTCCCTCTCTCTCTCTCTCTCTCTCTCTGGATTTGGGGTTTTTGAGGGGAGAGGGGATTTTACTTTATAGAGAGGGGTTTGGGGGAGGGGGGAAAGGAGTCGTCGTGTGCACACTTTTGAGCGAGGATGACGTCATCAGAGAGGGGGAGGTGGACGGAGGTGAAAATGTGCGGAGACCCCCTCCCACTATATTATATTCTGAACTTGCTCCTTAACTTTATGTATGTATCGTATATATTTACTTATAATATTTATATGAGTTAATTATTTTAAATTTATTTACTTTATAATTTGCTCAAATTGTTTGAATTTGTTAAAATAAATGATAAGTTTAGGCCTCCATCGGTATGGTTTTTTTTATATTTTTTTAAAATTTTTTAGAGTATTTGTTTTATATAATTTGATATATTAGAAGAAAATTTTAATATATTTGCCTCAAATTCCTTGATTCAAAAAACTTTAATAAAAGCTAAAAAAGAAAAATAAAGTAAGAGGGCATTTACAGAGTTACAATAGTTGAGAGGGTATCCATGCAATTTTACCGCGGAGGTACGTAGAGTCTATGCCACGTGGCAGCATAGTCGGAGTTGGACCGTTCGGATTAGTTGGATTAATTAAAACGAAAAGCAGTTGATTAAGAGAAATTACCATTTGATCGTATTTTTCGAAATCCAAAATCGAAACTTTTAATAAGCGGTTCCGATTGAATGTGGACGTGTTTCCGGGTGTTAGAGGCGGTGAATTTGGCCTCTTTTTGAGTGAATATCCGGTAGTTTATTTAATTATTATTATAAAAGGCTTTTTGGTTAAGCTAGAGCAACCATTAAATCATTACTTAGATTAATTAAGTAATGATTCATTGAAAAGAAAAAGAAGATTCATTGAACTTGATCAACTCGTTTAATACATAACGACTAGAATAGATGAATTTACCGATCAACATCAAAATTAGTTACACTAATGATGTTTCTCATGCACAATAACAATAAGTAAAATTCATCAAACCTGATATATATATATATATATATATATATATATATATATATATATACAAATTTGATCAATCATTGAAATTTTTCGATCAAGTCAATATACATCCTCATAGTTTTTATACTCAAATTAATAAAAAAACAAATTATCTACTAAAAAAACATGTATATAATAAAGAAATCTAGAATCACTATTTTCGTACTAAGCTGCTCATGTGTATATATATATATATATATATATATATATATATATATATATATATATATATATATATATATATATATATATATATATATATATATATATATATATTTTAAGAGATATGTATCTATCGCTTGTTTATTTTATTTAGAATAAACTTAACTAAAATTCAAATTGAGACGCACCAACTATCAAGCCCTTTCTCACTTGCTGTGGGGACGGTCGGCAAATATTGATTATTCGATTGCTGAATTAGTGCGCGCCCACGGAATCTTTTTGTCCAAAATGTTACTATCAGGTGTCATCATGTAGATTTTAGTTTTATCCACATAATCAAGTGTACTTAACACGCAATTAACAATCAATCTTATTAGAACTGTACATGTCATGTTGACAATGCACTTCGTACTAGATGTTCATTTGTCCACATAAGGACAAAAAAATAGTATTTTAAATATTCGAAACATGGTTTATATATGCGCCGTTATTAAAATAAGCCGTTTTTTGAACTACTTATTTATTAACCAAAATCGTTTAAAATGAGATAAAAGTGACCAAAATCTATGTTAAACGGAATAATTAGTTTTTTCTTTCTTTCTTTCTTTTTTTCATTTGCTTTGCTTTTTTTTTTCCTTCCACATTTTTGTTAATTTGCACTATATATGATTGAATCAAATGCATGGAAATGGTTATTTAATTCGTTAATTATTAGGACTGGCACTTTACCAATTACCTCGATCACTAAAATAAGAAACCTAAACTTAAACCTATCATTAAGGCTAAGAGGCTCGTTCCAAAATTAAGTGGGCAAAATTAATTTGTTCCTCTCTCGAATTATGATTGTGTGAACATTTTAGGGCAAAGATGTTGAGAGAGACCCAAGGGCTCGACCAATTTGCGGTACATAACAACATCATCGACGGTGGACACAGCTCGAGCTGATGCTTATTTAAGTAGCCAAAGAATCTATCCTTAGCCACCACCCTATTGCGTCGCCAAGTTACTCATGTTTCTTGCTCGAAACACTTCTCTTTTGCCCCAAATTGAAGCTTGTTTAGTTTGATTTGTTTCACAAGCAATATATTAATGCGGAGTAGGGTTTTTGCGGTTCTTAACACGAGCTTACGCGATTCCATCGCACTTGATTTGTTCTTTATAAAAGTGAATAACATTCATTATAATAGTAGGATTTTCTCGAAATTAGCCAGTATGTATATATATATATATATATATATATATATATATATATATATATATATATATATATATATATATATATATATATATATATATATATATATTTGATCTAGAGTATTTGAAGTATCTAGAAAATAAATTTCGCGATTTTTCGATATCATTTGCCTTGTGATCGAAGTGGCTCAAAATAAATAAAAATCTTACAAAATATGATGATATGACATTAAAATTTTAGATCAAAGTTATTGATCTTATTTTATATGGTATAAAAAATTTTCTATCAAAATTTTATGTGATTTGGATATTTCTACAGTTAAACTTGCAACATTAAAATTAGTGATTTTGAGCCTCTTCGATCATTAGGCAAATGATATCGAAAAATCGCAAAATTTATTTTCTAGGTACTTCAAATACTCTAGATCAACTCTAGAGCCGATCGTCGCTTAAAAGTCCAACATCGAAACAAAGTAACGATGATATTAATTATAAAAGATACATAATGATAACTATATATATATATATATATATATATATATATATATATATATATATATATATATATATATATATATAGTATTATGCTATCAATAGCACGAAGACTCTGCTATCAAGTTTTCCACCGTTAGATCCACCCCTTTGATGATTTTCATAGTTAGATCATATTATTCAACCAACCACTCATTTAACCCTAGGGGCCCACATCATCCTAACCACATCTCTCAATCCAAGCCTTGGTAAAATGACTTAGTCTATTAATAGCATACTAGTTATATATATATATATATATATATATATATATATATATATATATATGCCACGTAATAGTATAGTAGGGATCCTATATATATATATATATATATATATATATATATACACACACGCTGATTGTAATAAACTAAATTCATTATTGTATATATGTGATCACCCATTAATAAACTTTCCAATTCAATCTAAAATTCAATGAAATTTTGCACCCAATTCATTTTATACTAAATATTAGTAGATATTGACACGGATACTTTTGTCACTCAACAGTAATAGGAGAAAATTTTTATAAAATGACACGGTCTACGGCCTCAGGTGTGGACCATAGACCTCGCGCGTCCACCACATTCATCTATGGACCAACCAATTCATCTTCATTCATCTCAATTTTTCGTTGCATGAATGTTATAAATCACGGACCCTTCTAAAAATCTTTCATGTCAGCGTCAAACAAACACGTATTTGTCTGTGTCAAATTCACTTTCAACACAGACACGTCATGAACATATATTCAGTGCCGATCTATAGCATATACCATAAAAATATATAGATTTTTATTTTTTACTTTTATGCGGATATGTATTTTAAGATAATAAATATTTTGACTTTTGATAAATGTATATAAATTTTTTGAATAATATAGATAAATTATGTGTGGTAAGAAAAACTTTTTTAAAAAAAATATATGAATTATTAGTGAGAATATTATTAATTTTTAATTTTTATATGAAATATAACATTAGCAATGTCCATGTCACGTCTGTCATTTTTTTAAGCTATCAAATCGCCACATCTGAATCTTGGTGTGTCTCGTATCTATCTCTGTGATACATGTAGTAATATAAATTAAAATAAAGTGGAAGAAGATAAGGTTGTTGGTCTTTGGATGACATGGTGAACCCGGTTCAAGCAATAGTCTCCCCAATTCGCAACTACTATTTTTTTTTTAAATATGTTCATTTAAATGTAAAAATACCATAATTTATAAACTAGAGTTTAAGGGTGGACTAAAAAATCAAACTACGCGTGGTCCACGGCTGATGTGGCGGACCATGCATACATAAATAATTTCTCCCCATAAAATTATTAACTCTAACCTACACACTTGCATAAATAAATTAATAAAAACCAAGTAGCTGAAAAAATAATGTTTCGTCTAAGAATGAGACAAAAATTACGCGTAAACTTTGTAGCTTTTTTTTTTTCTTTTTTTTTTTTTTTTTTTTTTTTTTTAAAGAGTAAACATTACAAGTTAACAAGAAACAAAACCATACATAGGAGAATCCAAATTAATCCAATAATAATAATAATAATAGAGAGTTAATTCAATTGAGTAACAACAAACCCAATTAAACATGAACAAAAACTCTCATTTATGTTTTCTCCTCATTATTTACATCTATTAACTTCACTCCCCACCTCCAAAAAAAGAAAGGAAGCTACTTACACATTATACAAAAAAAAAAAAAAAAAAAAACAAAGGTAGCAATGAATAGACCTTCCTAAACCATATCTCTCATCATCTTAAAATGGGTACCTAAAATTTAAAAAACTTATTTTAGAAATTAATCAAAAGGATATATATATATATATTGTGCAATTAATTATACAGTGAAATTAAAACTTTTCAAATTTCAGTACCCATTTAAAAATATGCTATGGTTCAGATATATATATATGGCCTAAACATTTTCACCTAAAAAACTTAAAATAAAAAGAAAGAAAACCCCATCTCTATATATTTTTCCCCCACCTTAATTAATTTATATCTCTAAGACAAAGTATTAACAAAGGTCCTTAATTAATTAGCCCAAAACCCTCTCATTGATGCATATGATAATTAGAAAATTATCTTACGTGTTGAGGAATAATATTTCTCCTCGCCTCGAGTGTTTTCCCGTAGATCATCAACACCATCTTGCGTTTCTTGATCCTCCGAGCTACAACAACATGTGGTGGTACAAAATTTTGGCCTCCATTTATCGTGCTAGCACTCGCGCCGTACGCGCTCTCGCCGCCGACGGTGAGGACGGTGCCCGCCAAG
Source organism: Aechmea fasciata (assembly GCA_025177825.1). Classification (NCBI taxonomy): domain Eukaryota; kingdom Viridiplantae; phylum Streptophyta; class Magnoliopsida; order Poales; family Bromeliaceae; genus Aechmea; species Aechmea fasciata. The sequence goes on from CM045936.1 coordinate 1,476,225, forward strand.
GCCGGCGGCCGGCCGGTCGTCGGAACCCTTTTGGGGATGTCGATCGGGGACGAGACCCCCCGACCGACCGGTTTGGGAGGGCGCGTGTTGGGGCTCTCGTCGGGGAGATTGTAGTTGAACCATTTGTGTTCAGCACCGTCCCTGTAATAATCCTCTGACGTATCGGGCCATAATATGTCCGACTCTTCGAACTCCTCCGTTTGCGGTTTTGTACATAGCGGATTTGCTTTGCTTCGGGGCGTGTTATAGTTGAACCACATGAATTTAGCACCGTCCTCGTGATAATCCTCTGACGTTTCGGGCCATAATATGTCCGACTCTTCGAACTCCTCCATTTGTGTTTTTGGATACTGTGGATTTGCTTTGCTTAGGACAATTTAGGAGAGAGAGAGAGAGAGAGAGAGAGCGAGAGAGAGAGAGAGAGAGAGAGAGAGAGAGAGAGAGAGAGAGAGAGAGAGAGAGAGAGAGAGAGAGAGAGAGAGAGAGAGAGAGAGAGAGAGAGAGAGAGAGAGAGAGAGAGAGAGAGAGAGAGAGAGAGAGAGAGAGAGAGAGAGAGAGAGGGATTATATGGTTTGGGAATAGAGGGAATAATCCATTGACATAAGTGAGTGGACCGGGTAAGTTGTAAAATACAATTGGGTGCACCAGGTGCATCCTTTTGAGTGATTTTGATCAAATAAATTACAAATTTTATTAAAGTTATTTATGATATATAATTGAGAGACTATATTTATTTAACAAAAGAAAATGATAGGACGAGTATGGAAAGGGTCATCTTTATCCAACCGTGAATGTGCATGTGCATTGTAATTATCTCACGTGTAACAATGTTGTGTGCACGGAACTGTAGTGTTGAGTCACTATTAATTTATTTTTATTTTTATATTTATTTAAATAATAAATGACATATATGAGTGCACAAGTGGTGAACTGCCACGTGGCTCCAGGATTTATGGTTGGGATAGCTTACTTGCCAGAGAGGTTCAACTCGGTTTCTTACTTCACTGCCACAAAAACGATTTACAGTAACACTTTCAAATATAGGTACAGATTAAAAAAAATATTTATAACTAAATTATCAATATTTTTAAAAATATTTATATATAGGATCGCTAGGTATATAGTGATAATTAAAAAGTGTCGTTATAACCTAAAAAGTCTTTCTTAATTTATCATGATTATTTAAACATTTAGCAACCGCCGAAACTCTATCTCGTTGGCTGCAGTGGCGGAGGAGGACGACATGGAATGACTCTTCGTCTAGAATTTCAGTAGATTGAGTGAAGAGAGAAGAGAAGATGGTAATTAATTTTTTTTCTTTTTTTTTTTTGTTTGTAATCGAGCCAAATAGACTTGGTGTGGTGGATTGAGTAGAGTAATCTTTTATTTTTAGTTGGATTGAGATTTATATTTAGGCATTAGTACATATTTTTTTAAAGTTTTAGAATAAATAGAACACTTACTCAAAAGTCATTCCAAATATACGCCCCTATAAATTAATCCTGTTGTAGTGCTTGTGGAAAAATGTATTTTAAAATTTTAGAAGCCACCATGCATGTATTAATGCTGCTATTATTATTATTATTATTATTATTATTATTATTACTTTAATTTTCATGATGATTTCCTGTAAATAATTGGTTGCAAAAGATGCATGAGAAAAATGAAATAATTGTGATAACAAAGTCGCATAAGGTACGTAAATATTCAAAAAGAAAAAAGGAAATAATAAAAGAGACAGTATGTAGTGTTTAATTTAAATACTACTTGAGGCTTTGACCCACTTTTTAATTGATTCAATTGAAGAGTAAATTGGTTTGTTATTGGATTTGGATTCCAAATTTTGTTTGACCCATTAATTATAAGTTTGGGTCAAAATATGCAGCTCGGTTAATATTCAGAAACAACATCATTTGCAGGGAAAAAAAAAAAAACAAACAAACGAAAAGAAAACATAATGCTTATTCATTGAATTAAAATGAATGTTTTTACCCAAAAAAGTAGTAGTCAATGTATACTTTTTTTCTTTTTTCTTTTTTTTTTAACTTTCCCTTATTGGCCTTTTTTCTTTTTGAAATGTATTGGGAAATAAATGGTTTTCCCCTAACTAACTAATTAAATATATACTTTTCTCACCTTTCTCATATTAATTTTCCCGAAAAAATAATTTGAAAATAATATTTGATGCCATTGAAAATTCTCAATATAGTTAAACTCATATTTATTTATGGTTTAATTAATAACACAGTGATTGACTAGGGTTAGCTAAAGATTGGTCAAATTCGTGGTAATTAAGCTCGATTATAAAAATACTTAGTATTTTCATTGCTTGTTCTTTTGTACTTCTAGGACGGGGAAATAGAAAAAAGAGTTATAAAATACTCAAAACTAATTCAACGCACCATTTGGTTACTAATTTGCGATTATAAAATACTTTGCGTATAATACATTTCAAAAGAAACTTGGAAAACCTAAATTAATGTAATGTTGAAAAGCGTAACGTTGGCCATGCTTAATTATTATTATATGTATGAAAATATGCTATCGTAAACATTTTCTAATGATCTTTTAATTACATTACATACCCATTAATTCTTTTATTAATTTTTTTGGTAGCCCAACTAACTTTGTTCTTTAATCAGGACCCAAATTAATTAATTCCCAATTCACCGTATCAGAATATGATGAATTTAACATGATTAAAAAATATATATCAATATGATGCCCTACTTTTTGAAAGAAAAAAAAATTTATTACCCCTCATTAATATTATTTTTGAAATAGAAAGAGAGTTACCAAAAAAAAAAAAAAAAAAAAAAGAAGTCAAATCAAAATTAGTGGTCTCTTTACACAATGATAAGTTATAATTTTCAACCAAAGGTTACATTATTATTTGAACTGAATGTATCAGTAGTCGAAAAATTTACTAAATTTTAACACCGTTAACTACTGATTGAATTTGATCAGATTTAATGAATTTAATCTATTGTTAGCGGAGTTCGATCGCGACATTACCAAACAAGATTAAATCAGTTGTCAGGTGCCAAATTAAACCACCTCTCTCTTTCTCTCTCTCTCTCTCTCTATCTAACTTAGCACAAACTAAAATAGAATTATTTGTCTATGTATTATGTTGGTTGTTGATATGAGGCAACTAAAAATTGCTAATAAGTAGCATGCTAAAAACATTTTCCCATCAATGTTGCAATGTCATAACCGGAAATTTGGCATCTAAGGCCCTGCCGAAGCTTCTCGCTCTCTCACCGTCGATTCTCACCTGATCCAAACCAAATTGTTTTTTTTTTTTTTTTTTTTTTTTTTTGGAAAGATAGGACGCTACTCCGCTTCGCTTTATTTCATTTAAAATAAACTTATTGAAAATGTAAATCAACTAGGATTCGAGCCAGGATCTCTGTACCAACCACCACCCACTGGCTTTCTGCGACGGTCGGTATCCAAATTAACCAAATTGTTATTACGCTTGCCGGCCGAATAATTTGAGAAAAAGAAAGAGAATAAAATAGTGACCAAATTTACTAAATTATTCACTAAAATTAAAATCATCTTTGTTAAGAACATCACATCATCAATCATTACTATCAACTTCTTCATTAATTCATATCAATTAAACTCGACTAGCATTTACGTACCAATTACAACACTCTTTTTGCACGGCAAAAAAAAAAAAAAAAAAAAAAAAAAAAAAAAAAAAAAAACTCTGGTAACGTTATGCCTCCAGGAACCCGGTCATTCGAAGCACCGAATTGCGAACGTAGCTCAAATCGCGGCCCTTGAGCGTCCTCCCCTGCCCCGAACACAGCGAGAATGCGACCTTCCTCGTGCCGCCTCTGCTGCTGCGGGACGTCAAAATGTGCGGCGGAGTGAACTCCGTATCATCTGCATCACTATCATCATCATCATCGTTGTCATTATCATTATCATTATTCTCCTCAGGCCGGATCCCCCGCCCCTGCGACGTCCTCGCCCTATTCGGGATATCCATCGCCGCGGTGGTCGAACATCCCCGCGCACGGGCATTCTTTTTGGACGATACTCGACCGTCCAATACGCCCGTCGGACGACGGCGATCATCGCTTTCCGGCCACATCACCTCCCACTCATACAACTCTTCCATGCTTTTCTCTTTCCTTTCCCTTTTTTTTTTTTTTTTTGCAAATTTCTTTTGAAAAACTCTTTTAGTACTGTTTGTTATTTGGGGGTTTGAGATTGGGCTATTTATAGGAAAAAAAGAAAAAAGAAAAAAAGAAAGAGCCGTGTAAACTACAACACTCGTAACAACATCATCCATTGGGTGGCCCAACCGCGACTCGCCACGTGAGCTTCACTCAGTTGTTCCTCAAATAGAAGCATATCCAAAAACCTTTGCTTGTGGAATATAATTGGCCACTCAAACTCATTAAAATATATAATCAAATGGCACGTAGATCGCACATAAACAACTCGTTAGTTTCGACATCCTTAATTTTTTTTTGTTTTAAAAAAAAGGGGGACTAAAACGTATAATAATAATAATAATTGCATTGAAATTAAAGAGATATGCATTACCAAGTACGGACATTGAGTGTGGTGGTGCTACGTGTACCAAGTGTTAGAACCGTGGGGGTCAGGATCATGTTGGGCCTACTAGGACGTGACACGTGTGAGCTTAAGAGAGGGGTTTTTCCATTAGAAGTAAGAGATATTTTAATAGTATGAAGCAATAAGACAAGCAAAAGGGTGAAGCAAAAGGAGAGAGAGAGAGAGAGAGAGAGAGAGAGAGAGAGAGAGAGAGAGAGAAAGGTCGTGTTCAAACGTTACCAACCTTGGATAAATGATTAGTGTCTTATTCAATGATAGTAATGCTTATCCACAAGTTCTATATAGAGTCCGATTATGCTGCTTGTAAAAGCATAGGAGCTCTACTTTATATAGAGTCCGGCTATGATTAGTGTTGTATTTAATGAATATATGGTATTTTTAAAAGCATAGGAGCTCAACTATATATATATATATATATAGAGAGAGAGAGAGAGAGAGAGAGAGAGGGAGAGAGAGAGAGAATTAGGCTAGTACTTAAGTAGTTTTCGATGATGGGATATTTGATTCGGCGATCGATTCCGTTAAATTTGATCTACGCTATTGGAACTATTTAGGAACCAAATTTCATAATTTTTTTATTTCATTTGTCTAATGAACGAGTAACCTAAAAATGAACGGTCGAAAATAAAAATTTTATAAAAAATAGTGATAATGGACTCAAATTTCAAATCAGAAGTATTGATCTTGTTATTGATGTTAAGTAGAATTTTTTTTAAAATTTTTTTATGTAATTTGGATATTCTACACCGTTGAACTTAAAAATATGCCACATCGGCCGTTAAAATAGTCATTTTTGAGACCTTTTGATCGTTTGGTAAATAATGTCAAAAAGTTATAAATTTTGATTTCTAGATAGCTCTAATAGGATAGATTATACTTAACGGAGCCGATCGTCGAATCGGATGTCCTATCATCAAAAACAACTTACAAGATTCTCTACTTTCGAAAGTATAGACATTTATATATATATATATATATATATATATATATATATATATTGTAGAGTTACTAAATTATCGAAAGTATAGAGAATTTTATATTTCTAATTTTTTGACTCTTGGATCAAGAATTATACGGTTGAGATGATTGTGATTCCCCAAGGATTGAATAGCTAGCATTTCTAGGGTTGAGTAGTTTCCATAGGATTATAGTATTAATTTAAAAATTAAAAATGATTAAAGTAGTGATCTAAGGTTAAAAAGATGTTCCGATAGCATAGTAGTTAGAGAGAGAGAGAGAGAGAGAGAGAGAGAGAGAGAGAGGACAGTTTCAAATTCTAGGAGTGTTAATTACATATTAGATCTGAGTATTTAATATAAAATATTATGCAATGTTAGCTATTCGCTTAAGTTTTTAAATTGGCCTGTTGTTTCACGTGGTATATATTAAAATAGCTAGGTTGAATATTTTGAATATTTCACCATTTTTCTAATCTTATTTATAGGGCTCGCAAAGGCATTTAGGGCGCCTAATGTTTACTGGGAGATGGAAAGCGTATACTAATGAAACAATTAATGCGATGTACTTAACATGATATTTTATACGAAAACAGATGAAGCGTGCGTGTGAATAACACGTGTGCCCCGCATAGGCACTTTTCTCTAGTGTCGCCTTTCTTAATTATTGTTTATTGTCATACGTAATATTTAAGACCATGAGCGTGAATAAGATAATGAGAGAGAAAAATTATTATGTGCACCCGGTGTATAAGTATATATCGTACACTGTACCTTCCAAAATGTTGTGATGGACATATCAAAACTAGAAACTTTAGAAATTATAGACGCCAAATTCATTTTTGTCGGGTCTGCTGATGTGGAGGTGAAAACTTGGTAAAACATATAACTTTTATACATAGATTCTTTCGATATTTAAGATCCCGGATATTAAGTTTGATACTGATATAAAATGCATTTGGTGCGAGGAATAATTTATCGATAAAGAGATTGAAAGAGATGAGTGGACTTTTTTGAAAAGCTAGCTCGTAGGGATCGATCGATCGAGCATATAATTGATCCATTTCCATGGTTTGACTACAGTGGCATATGAGCACTAAACTTTTGGGACACTTTATGGAGATAGCAACTACTGCTTTGAGACTTTTAATAACACCATATTAATTATCCCCATAATATTCCGTTTGGATAATTGTACGTAATTAATTACTTGCATAAGTATCATATATGTGATATTGTAACCGTGACCGTTTTTCATCCCGAATGGTCAAAACTCAATAACACCAAACGCTGCTTATCAATAAGATTCAATTATATATATATATATATATATATATATATATATATATATATATATATATATATATATATATATATATATATATATATATATATATATATATATTTCATTTTCTAGAACAATCTTTGACGTAATTTTTTTTTATGATGAAAGAGTTAACTTCTTTTTATGTCAACGGAAACATTTATTGAATTTGATTAATATTTATCGACTAAACTTGATCCGACTCTAGTAAAAATGACTCTGTTTATATTACTCTTGTTGCCTATGAGTTTACGGCTACGCATATTGTTGCGTATTTGGAGATTTTTGCGAGAATATTATTTAAGGAGTTTTTTTTTTTTGCACAGAAAATTTTGGTCCAACAAATCGTCCTAGATTTTTTTTTTTTTTTCATTTTTGGCACATCATCACGTTTATTTTCGCATCACTTTATTGTAGAATCTCCAAATTTTTATTTTCCAAACAAATAATTATACTTGAGCTTTTCGCAAAAGTGCTTCTAGAAAAATAGTATAGCTGTTCGAAGAAGCTCGAAGCTTTTATCTTACGGGCCATATTTTTTATTCATCCTGGGCTGGGCTTCGACAGTCGATACCTACGGGCCATCGGCCCAGTTAATGTACAACTTCTTGGGCTCAACAAAAAAAAAATTAAAAAAAAAATTGTGTTTAGGTTGGTATGATATTTGAGAATAATTTAATGCATGTAATAACCAAACAAAATTAAACCTTCATAAAAAATATTGGATAAAACAACATTAACTTGGGTTTCTATTGCGCTCCAAATACACGATTTGACATTTTTCCAAATTAAATTGTTATCCATACCATGTCTTAATTAAAAGTGGGCATGCATGAGTTGTTACACACTTATTACAAGTTACAACTGGCTCCATAAATCAATTCTTCTTTTTTTTTTTTTTGCTCTTTTAATTTTTGAGGCTATAAAATATAATATCTTATCAATATTCACTATGTCTCCAATTCTCCATTGGCCAACTAATCCCTGCAGCGTGATCATATGCATAAATATGTATAATAACAAGTCATTTTCGGAGTAGGTTGTGTGGTGGCATATATGGCAAATGTTACTTTTGCTTGTTACCAAAGTTAATCATTAGATAAACCCTAAACCCTAAACCCTAAACCCTATATATATATATATATATATATATATATATATATATATATATATATATATATATATATATTGTCCTATCGCTATACTATCAATAAGACGAAGACTCGACGCTACCAAATTTTTCGCCGTTAGATCCACCCCTTTAATGATTTTCACCCGTTAGATCATACTATTCAACCAACCACTCACTTAATCTAGAGGGCCCACATTATCCTAACCGCACATTAATAAGATAGTAGTCTAGTTATATATATATATATATATATATATATATATATATATATATATATATATATATATATATAGAGAGAGAGAGAGAGAGAGAGAGAGAGAGAGAGAGAGAGAGAGAGAGAGAGTTCGCTATGTTATCAATAAAGACGAAGATTCGGTGCTACTAAGTTTTCCACCATTAGATCCATCCTTTTGATGATTTTCATCCGTTAGATCATACTATTCAACCAACCACTCACTTAACCCTAGGGGCCCACATCATCCTAACCGCACATCTCTCAATCCAATCTAAAAAAAAAACGGGTCCTATTATGTTATTAATATATAATAAGAGCCTAGTTATATATATATATATATATATATATATATATATATATATATATATATATATATATATATATATATATATATATATATATATATATATATATATTATATATAATGGTAACTTTGAACTCTAGTTATGTAGTAAAAATGGTTTTTGTAACTTCTTGTTTTTTTTTTTTTTTTTTTTTTTTGTTATGATGCTAATGAGACGCATGATTAATTGTTATATGCGCATGCAATTAATTAATTCAACCCTGTAAACAGAATTATATGAAGTTTTTGAATTCTTTTCATACACAGTCGACTCGCATTGAAGTTTGAACAGCAAAAACACTCTGTAAGTGTGGCAAACAATTATAGAAGTGTTAATGCAACATAAATATGAACAACTAAGATTAACCTACTTTAGTAATCTACCTCCTATCTCTATATCTCCTTGCATGTGCATGGTTTGTGCTTGATGCCAAGTTCACAATAAATGCTATATAAGATTCTTGTCGACTATAAATAATTAACCACCACCTATTTTTTCTCCTCTTTTTTTTTCCTTTGTGTTGTTTTAAATAAGCCTTTTGTAACTTGTCCAATTATATAGTAACGATCAATGAAGCTTTGACATCTCCAGAACCAAGAGGTACCAAAGGAGGTGTGTTCGTTTTATAACATTTATATGATCTTATTAGGATTGTATCAACTTTTACTTGATAACAATCAAGGCTTTTAGTTTTTGGGCTTAAGACGGAATGATGTTAGCTAATAAGATTGTCATAACAAGTTGTTAATTAATATCAGAACTACCGACCGTCTCTAGAAGCAGCGACTTGGTTGATATCCTGACCAGTCAATCCTATTGATTCACATTTCCAGCTAAACTTATTTCTAAATAAAATAAACGAAACGGGTAGCTTCTATCTTTGAGGCTTGAAATGTATTTTTTTTTTACTTTTTGCAACATAATTAAGCTTTTGATTTTTTGTGACTCTCGACAACAGCTGAAAGATAAAAAAGTAAAAGATTTGTTTTGTTAAAAAAGTAAAAGATTCGTCGTGCTCCCTCGTATGTCCGGTGTTTGATTTTGTTTTTGTTTGTTTTGTTATTGGTTTTGTTCTTGCTTACACCTGCGACCCGCTCGGGTCCAGGCTACCCCTGTATCACTGGTTCTTCCTCAAATAGGGTATACCTCTGTTTACTCAAAAAACAAAAGAGTAAAAGATTGACCACACAGACCATAAGTTATAGTATAACATTTTAGTACAGTTTAAGAGTCTGTTTGGCCTATCTTTGAGGTGGCAGTAAAGGCCATGTGGTAGGAGGTGGGTGGGGGAGAGAGAGGATGTATTCCTACTTTCCCTTGTCCCTCATTAACTGCAAGGGAGAAACTCAGACCATATCATCATCCACTGATCAGTATCTGACTCACTACTGTTCTACACAATCCCCTTTTCCTACCCCTGCATGCATGCATGGCCTAATTGTTTCCTCTTTGCTCATTCAATGATGGTAGGTATAACCTCTTCTTTTTTAAATATAAAAAATATTATTTTTTTTACCAATTTAAATTTTTAAAAAATAACTATTATTTTGTATTATTTAATATGGTATCAGAATATGAGGTTTTGAATTCGAATCTTAATTCTCATAGCTTATTCAATTCAACTCTATATTAATATAAATCTATCTAAAAGTCTCATAGCCGGATATTTCTCTTACAGCTCACGCTTTTGAAGAACAACGATTGTTCCGTATTATTTAACAATTCTGGTGTCTTTTATAAGATTGCAAACTTTGTTTCATTTATACATGTATGCTAATCTTTTGAATTCGAAATTTTGAGAAGCAAGCGAAATGAAACTAACAATGTAATTAATTTAGAAATATTCTTAAGATCTAAAGGTTTGGTGGTTGTGTAGGGTTTGAGTTCGAATTCTAGTTGATTTATATTTTTAGCTAAGTTTATTTCTGAATGAAATAAACGAAACGGATAACATGCTATCTATCTCTCTCTCAAAAAAAAAAAAAAAAGGAAAAGAAAAGTAAAAATGGTCAAATTGGGCACTGCTAAGTTAGTTATCCATTTAATGCAGTAGAATTTTCATTCAAGTACGTACATGAAAATTTAGTTACTGTTGAAAAAAAAAGGACCAGTTGACTTTCTTAGAAGTAAACTAACCTATATATATTTATATAGCCGACGAAATGGACTTGGTGTGTCTAAGCATGTGTTGCACCTTTCACTTCGGGTGCGGTGCATTAAAGAGCCTACACATGAAATTGAAAAGGGTAAAGTAAATAAAAAAAAAAATTTGTAAAAGTTTATAAGATTTACTTTTTAACATTTAAACGAGAGTTTCGTGATTAAACTGTGAAAGCACCAAATTTGATGGTTTCGATTCTCACTGTGGATATATAATGAGATGTGGTTGCCAAATTGATCGCGCCAAACAAACTTTAAGCTATTGTTTGGTTCGGGGTTAAGAAAAAATTAGTTATTTCAAGAATAGTGTTAAGTTTAGAGTTAAGATGACGTTAGAGTATTTTTGTGTTTGGTTGGAGGTTGGAGTTAGTCCAGAATAGTGAAAAATAGTGTTTGGTTGGCGTAGGTGAGATAAGAAGGATAGTGTGTTATTATGAATAGAAAATAATGTTTAGTTGGGATTTGGTGGGATTAGGTAGGATTAGCTAAGCCGGAATAGTTCATTTAAGGTGGGATTAGCTAACCCCATATATTTTTGAAAATGTTTGGAGATAAAATGCTGGTTAAGAGGTTATTCTAGCTCTTAACCCCCAACCAAACAATGACTAAGAATCTGTCTAGATTTTCGGATTTGGATTCGATTGGATTGCAGACGAAAAATTATAATCGAAACCGAAACCGTCGAGTATTAAATTTTAAATTATTATTATTATTTCCAATAAATATGGCCAATCTTGACCACCAACGCATCCACGTGTCACAATAACTCCACACTAAGCCCTTGTGGAAATAAATTCCATGGACCCACACTAAGCCCAATCCCAACCCTCACAACCCCAACCAAAACCCCAATTCCTTTCCCCTCACACAACACTTACACACTAGTACTCCCCTATATAAAAACACCCCACCACCTCTCATTCCCTTGCACTTCCTCTCTAGTTGCTACTGCTGCTGCTGCTGCTGCTGCTACTACTCTTCTTGTAAGTAACAAAAAAAGGAAAAATGGCTCACATTGAGCTAAGAGGAGGGCTAGGGTTTGGGTGGGTGCTCATCTTAGCTTTGGTCTCGATGTCGTTGGGCTCGGTCCGGTCGGACCCGCAGGTCCCGTGCTACTTCATTTTCGGGGACTCGCTTGTCGACAATGGCAACAACAACAACATGGCGTCGCTAGCGAGGGCGAATTACCCGCCCTACGGCATCGACTTTCCCGACGGCCCAACCGGACGGTTCTGTAATGGGTTGACCACAGTTGATGTTATTTGTAAGTTTAATTCTCTCTAAACAATTATTATACTATATATATTAATTATTTGTACTAGAGGATAACGTTCTCTTATCTATATATATATATATATATTTAACACTTCTCCTCACGGACTCGAAATTTTTTTTTTTTGCAAGGCTCATAACGTGAACTTGTATTAAATAAGTATGTGAAACAATAATTATACTCTAAAAACTTAAGTTATTAAAGAACAGTATTTATATATTTCTATATTTAATATCTACAACTATCCATGCTACGTGCATTTCCTTTGGATTTTGTATGTTGAACAATTTATAAGCTCCTTAGCTAGTTAATTAGGTGTGACATTGTTTAAGAATTTGTGTACGACTAATAATGTGGACTTATACGTTATAAAACGTACAGTAACTTATATTACTTTTTTACCATATATGTTTTGGTACTACGTACGTACGTAGCTTAATTACATGCACTTGGTAATTAGTTGAGACATTCCCTCTCTATATATGACTCTCTCTCTCTCTCTCTCTCTCTCTCTCTCTCTCTCTCTCTCCATAAACTCTTTCATCAAAATTACCTGTTAGTACTTCCTCGACAATGATTGTTTAAGAGTTATTTAAAATGCAAAAAAAAAAAAAAACCCTCGTATGTTCCACCGTTATTGCAAAATACCCCCGCAGTTATCTCCTGTTAAGTTAACTTGGATTAAACGTGAGTTAAATATTTACCACAATTAAAAAAAATTTGAAATGATAATTTTGCTCTTAGTTTAAGGGCAAATATATATATATATATATATATATATATATATATATAAAAGATCAAAAGTCAAAATACTTTTTGTGCCCCTGACTTTAAGGACAAATAAGAAAGACAGTAATGATGGAGGGATATATTTGAAAGGGTAAAATAGTAATTTAATAGAAATAATAGAGTTAATTAACAGATTTTAACTCTAGGTATATTAGAAATAGATTGGAACGTACAAAAAGTATTTTCAATATTAGTCTTATAAAAGGGATAAATCGAAAAGTCGGAAACATTTTAGGAGTATATAAGCAATTGCCCCTAAATAAAATATCATTTGGTAGCTCTTTTTTAAATTTCATTCATTAAGTAAAATGAACTGAGCATACAAGATGGAAGCAGCTTAGGCCTCCGGGGATCATTTGCTAGCTCCTTTGTCACCTCAAAATTGTTTGGGACATATAATTATATGTAATTGTTTTTTATATATATATATATATATATATATATATATATATATATAAGTAAAATAAACTGAACGTATATGACGAAAACAGCTTAGGCCTTCGGAAAAAAAACATGCAAAGGAAGGTTAGGAAAAAGAGCGAGATTTTGCTCCGGAATATCTCTACACCTAACTAATCGAATACCTAGAGCTAGGTCATGTCATTTTTTCTCTTCATTTTTTTTTTTTTTTTTCAGTTTTACAGCTTGCAAAATAATAGTGTTAATTCCACCTATATATGTTCTCCTATATATATATTCATTTTAAGAATGAACATTCCTATGTAGAATGTCTCGTTACCTTCTTGGGTAAAATTTGGGTGGTTGGTAACAGTAACTTTTTGACAAATTAATCAACTCAGTGAATCATAATTATTATCACTAGTTATTCTCTTTCTAAATTTATATTATTATAACACGTAAAAGTTCAAAAACTAAAATATTTGCAATCAATATGAGAGTACGTAACACAAAATTAAACTATATATATTATTTATTTATATCAAAAGGATAGTGTGTGTGTATATATATATATATATATATTGTAGTGAATTGTAGTGTTACTCTAATCGAGAAAAGTCGTTGACACATAAAGCCCCAATTTATTAGGTCACATGTTATGTCTCGTTCTCTTGTTTTCGCGTTACTCAAAAAGACTCGGTAACTAACAAAGGAAATGTGAACATTGAAAATAATTATATATTTATTACTCTATATTTCTTCAATTTTTCACTTAATCATATTTTGTAGTTTCAATATTCCTGGGCAAAAGGAAATTTAATTTTTCAATGTACTTAGAATGGGATTATAAATTATGTCATTTGTAGAAAAATATTTGGGTGGGGTTAGATTAGGTTAATTCGCATATGTAATTCCAAATAGAATTAATGCCAATTAATGGGAAATTTTTTGTTCAAATTGCGAAGCTCAACTGCTGGGGTTCGACGATCTCATCCCGCCGTACGCAGGCGCGAGGGGCGACCAACTCCTCACCGGCGTTAACTTCGCATCCGCCGCCGCCGGAATCAGAGAAGAAACCGGGCAACAACTGGTACTTTTGTGACTAAAACTCCTAAAGAAAATCAAAAATATATGTTACATAACATCAGAGTATAAGATACTGAGTTCCAATATTGTTGATTACGTCCACAATCCTATGCAAATGTACAATTTTTGAGAGCTAGTTTAAAACTTTTGCAAACAAATCCCTGAACTTTTGTGAATCCACCACGACAGGGCGGTCGGATAACTTTCGGGGGCCAAGTGCAAAACTACCAAGCCGCAGTGCAGCAAGTCGTAAATATTCTGGGGGACGAGGACTCGGCTGCAAATTACCTCAGCCAGTGCATATTCACGGTAGGAATGGGGAGCAACGATTACCTTAACAACTACTTCATGCCTGCGTTTTACTCCACCGGTCGACAATACACTCCTGAGCAGTACTCTGATGACCTCATCAACCGATATTCGCAACATTTAACGGTACATATACATATTATTAGGCGTTTTGGGGCCAGATACAGAGGCATTCGTGCTTGTAAGTTGAATTCTACTTCTATTATTATTATTAATAATAATGTGATTTTGATTAGACTCTTTACAACTACGGAGCGAGGAAAGTGGCGCTGATCGGGGTGGGGCAGGTCGGGTGCAGCCCAAACGAGCTGGCTCAGCGGAGCCTGAACGGCGTGACCTGCGTCGATCAGATCAACAACGCGATCCAAATATTCAACCAGAAGCTGGTCGCGCTTGTCGACGGGTTCAACACGTTGCCCGGCGCGCATTTCACGTACATCAACGCTTACGGAATTTTCCAAGACGTTTTGAACGATCCTGGATCTTTTGGTAAGTCATTTTTTCGCACTAATTTGCATGCAGGGTTCTGGGGGGGTTCAGTAGTGCTCAGAAACTCTTCCTTTTAATGATGATGATGATGATGATGATAATAACAGGATTAAGGGTCACAAACAGAGGATGCTGTGGAGTGGGAAGGAACAATGGCCAAGTTACATGCCTACCATACCAAGCGCCATGCCCCAACAGGGATGAGTACCTCTTCTGGGACGCATTCCACCCTTCCGAAGCCGCGAACATAATCGTCGGTAGGCGATCGTACAGCGCGCAGTCGCCGTCCGACGTGCACCCGATGGATCTCCGCGGTCTAGCTCAGGCCTAAGTCCTCTGAATTGTGGGGATATTTTTAGTAGCTCTCATGCTTAATTGTTGCTTTGCTTTGGAAGTGATTCTTATTAGTGTTTTGTGTGGATCAGATAAAGTGTAAGTATGTGCGTCATTTGTTTGAGATATAGTGGAGAGTGTATTTTTTTTTTTTTTTTATTTATTACGTTAGCATCTGCACAATCATAAAATTCATATGCTGAATATAATGTATGGAGAGCCCTTTTAATTTGCTTCATGTGTTTTCACCTCAGAAATTGAGTTCCTGAAAAAATCTAATTTTGCTTTATGTGTTCCTACCAGCAAAATTAAGTTTTGAGGATCAACCTAGGGCTAGCTTTCACTGTTCCTCAAACAGAAAAAGCAGTAAATTGCAACATGGCGAATGGAACAGATTCTGAATCACCATGCAAATGAAGAAAATCGTGAACGGAAGAGATGGAACTTGCAACTTTATTTTGTTAGTACATCACTCGTAGTTTGCGAGAAAAAAAAACACGAAATGACATGGTTTCCGATGTTTTATACACACCATAACACAATCAATATTTATTTCTTAATTTCGCAAAGATATCACATGGTACATATTGTATACATGGTCGAATAAGTATAGAATGACAGATTTTTGCAGCATAAGTCTACCGACAAGCATCAGACGACAGGGTTCAAGAATAGATTATGCAAAGTATTCGATGCTGGAGTCGCTCCTCATTCACTCTATTTGAATTTACTCTTCAGAGAAAGCAGATCATCGGAAACTTCACAAATTCGAATTGGATGAACGTGAAGATCGGCTGTTACTGTTAGAACGATCTTTCTTCCACATGGCTTCTAGGTTCTGGAAGCATTTTAAGGGCCTCACCTGGTAGTTAAGAATAAAAAATCGAATGAAAAAAGGTTCAGTTAAACATACCGAATGTCATTAGAAGCATAATATTAATGACAGGAATAAAAGGTATGCCCGAACTAATGGATATACAATAAATGAATAGTCGTGTTGTTAACAATACCTTCCACCGCTTCTTTTGAGCAATTTCACTTTGAATTATAGTCAAATGATCGATTATTCTTCTAAAAGGAGGTCTGTCGGAAGGATTCTCGCTCCAACATTGCTCGATTAACCTGCACAAATAAGAGATTACACCGCGTCTTTCCAAAATGAATAATATGTACCACACGTAGGAATGGATAATTTGTAATAGTAGCAATGGATAAGAGTTAAACTTATAAACAAGGAGCTAGCTACCCATATATGCAAGAGCACCATTTAGTACGGATATGCCGTTATAATTTATCAGTAACATTCCACCCAGTAACTTAAAATAATAAATAATCTTGACCTAGTTGATACTTGATAGTATAGGAGGCCAGCTGAAATGGATGGGCCATACAGCCAATAAAAGACCTATGGAACGGGGCATTGAAGTCATTGGAAAACTTACTCTTTTAATCCATGCGAATAATGCTTCATAGGAGCTCTAAAAGGAGGCCTTTCTTTAGCTGCATATGCTTTTGGCACTTCAGTATCCTTTTTATTGGCAAACGGAGAGCATCCTTCAATCATCTAGATCATAAATAGACCAAAAATTAAAAAAAAATATTAGTAGAAAGGTCTTTTAACAACTCTTCCACCATAAAAGCAATGTGAAGATGAAAATCTGCAAGATATTAAGAACATTACAGCGGACCTAGTCTGAGAAACAACAATAGAGTTAGAAATAATGGGGAAGGTCTAAATTTAAGATGTTAATTAAGCTCTTAATAAACAAGACTAGTATAATAATAGGTTTCATGTTTTAGGCATAGGGGTGAGGAATATAATATTAACAGCATTTAGAATGGAAACGATTCAACTACTCTAGCAAATAGACTTTAACAGAGCGGGGAATTTATCCCTCCTGTAGGGTCTAACTTTTCCAGCAAAGATCCCTACAGGAGGGATCCTCCTGTAGGGACCAACAACACAATTTGGTTAATCTAATCTGAATGAGATCTATATCAGCATGAAAAGCTTTAGGATGTTTTACCTCTTGTAGAATCAAAGCAAAAGAAAAGACATCCACTTTTGTATCGTACTCTTCATTAAGGAATACCTCAGGAGCCATATACCTGCCTGATAGTATTTTTATCAATTTACTGTCAAGAAAGATATAACTATAAATATGAAACGAAAAGAATGAGACAACATTCAGCTTCAAAACTAGACTTAGACGAAAACCTTTTCTCCTCTTTAGGTGACAGGTGACGGTAATAAAACAAAACTATTGAGATTTACACATGGCAACATGTAGAAAAAAGAGGTCGGTTTAGCACGGAAAAAAGTAGAAGCATTGTAAGTTGATGCAAATGCTAATACACTATATCATCATTAACAAAATTTTAATTTTCAATTAAAATAATGTAATCCTACTGTCAAAGAAAATTTATGTATACTTACAGGCGGCGTCTTGACATTCCAATGGCCTATATTCTTTAACTTTTTTCCTCCACTTCAGCATCTTGCTGACACCAAAGTCCGCAACTTTCAGATGCCCAGAATCATCTCGTAATATATTTCTGTTAACTTACAATAGATAAAGTTAAACAATATTCAACAAGCCAGACTATCCAGGAAGCTCATAAGGCAAACTATAGATCTATTTCAATCGATGCACCAAGAGAAGAGAAAACATAGCAGTATTGAGTGAAGTCACTCACGAAGGTTCAAGGTCACGGTGGATGATGGCTTCTGGTTTATGCTCATGCAAGTAATTCATTCCCCTGGAATGTTTTGAAATAAAAGTAGGCTCCAAAGAAAACAGTTTAGAGGTGCTCAAACATAAAATTAGCAAAGAAATATTGTCAAGAAGCAAGAAGTAGAGACATTGATTATTGACAGTATTAGGTGAAGAAACCTTGAAATATCAAGGGCAAATTTAACCGCCACTGTTGGCTTTAATGCACCCTTCTGTCTCAAGAATGCACGAAGATCGCCCTGCATAGCAGAATGAATTATAAAAGGAATTACATAGTAATTCATACAAACAGATACGGAGCTGTATAAACAAATGCATATATGCAAATTGCAAATTGTATAAGCAAAATATGTATGTCATCATAAAAAAATACAATAAAGCATGTTTATATGCATCTAAAAATAGAGCAACCATAGTTGAATAACTTTCTGTTAAACAAGCACAAGTTTATATTCCAGCTTTTGACACCTTGAAAGTTAATCAACCAAGTTTGCAAAGATGATGAATATGATGTCAAAAACGAAACCTGAAAGAAAAAGTATGGAAAAAATTAACCCCGGTCTATACAATCAACAAACTACTGAAGCAGCAGAGACATGTAACAGCTCCTCCATAAGGTGACTAACGAGTTGGTTAAGTGTACAATTTCCAAAATTCTGTCTGGATGGATTCAGAACTAGCAAAAGGTGTCATAAGAAGGCAGAAACCAAGGATGACAAATCAAGCTTAAAATATTTTGAAATTCATGGGTAAAAAAAATGCAAAGGCAGAATTATTATATTAAAAACAGTTTATTTGGAAAAGGAATAACAACCTTAGGCAAATACTCTGTGACAATCATCATTGGACTACTTTGAGTAACAGCACCCAGAAATTGGACAACATTTGGATGCCGTATTAGTTGAAGCAAGGCAAGTTCATCCCTAAATGCCCTTCTGTAATGTACAGAAAAAGTTTTAAAATGTAAGCTAAAAGATGGCTAACTGGCTAAGAATAAAAGTTATGAAGATTTGCAGCATACAGACATATATAGAAACTAAATGAGGAATCCTCTATATCAATGGGACAAACCCACACTTTATCTTCATCTGTAATTAGATCTTCATCAAGTTGTTTCACAGCAACTTGAATTCCACGCCATGTTGCTATACGAAATGTACCCTGAAGAAAGAAGATTGTGTCAAACACAATAAGAAAATACAACAACTTTACACACCAAATTAAATTAGTGTGGAATGTAAAAGCAGGGTTTCGGCAATATAATAGATGGGGAGTTACAAACATCTTTTTTCAAAAAAAAAAAAAACTGAGAGATATAAACAGAAACATAGAAGTTACCAGAAAAATAAGCATGGTTATGTGAGTCTAATTTTAAACTTAATATTAGCAGAAAGATATCTGAGTCTAATTTTGCTTGCTATTAGAGATTGAAACTTATGCCGACTATGTGAAAAGCAGTTAGAGATACTACATTTAGTATTTCGGTCTATGCTACGTGATTTGACCAAATAAAAGTAAAGAGTTATAGTGATAGAAGTTAAAAAAAAATAAAAAAATGAAAGCATGAGAAAAACAGTTTGTCAGATTATACTGGTTACTATTAGCAGAATGTATTGACCACTTAATCAAGTAACAGAAGAAAAAAAAGAGACTATGAAAGAGAATCTCGAACAGGACTGATTGTCAGCTAAAAGAGAATATTTTTTGGTAGGAAGGGTATGAGTACCTTTGTTATATGTATGCTGTTACTAAAATCAAGTTCCTTTGGGTCTATCTCGTATTCTGGAACTTCACGGGCATTATCAACATGCATTGGAGCTATCTTCATTAGAGAGCAAATTGAGAACAGTCAAAACTGTGACAAGTCACTTGAAGAAAGAAAAAATGACCAAATTTTCATGACAAATAGATTAGATATTTTGCCTGACATACCTTAAGTTTAGCACCATGTTTTTCCAAAAGCTTGATCACGTCATGGTTCTTGTAATGTATTGCATCTGCTAATGGCTATTTATAGACAACAGCAAGAAATAAGTCTAAAACCTACCAATAAGATCCCTTTGCATCTGCTAATGGCTATTTATAGACAACAGCAAGAAATAAGTCTAAAACCTACCAATAAGATCCCTTTACTTATGATTATCGGAGGATAAAATGCAAATTCATGATTTCACTTTCAGTGCAATATAATACACTTTTTAAGCAACACTTTGCAGACTACATATGGCTGAATAATTTATAGATCTCATAGAGATCGTGGCAGAAAGAGATTGCACTACTCCCTTTGATAAGAAGATTTCAGAAAGATGGATTTCGAGAATGCCAGAAGACAAAGCATCCTCCATGACATTCTTTGCACTAATCTTGTATCCCTTCTGTGTGTTTCCTTTCTTTTCTCAAGTTTGTGCAAAGCGTTGAGATTCAAAAGTCTATAACATAAAACTTGCTAGCAAAAATTTTAACTCTGTAACATAAATTGGCACATGAAAATTTTAACTTCTAGTTTTGCCATCATATACTAATCAAAATTTCTTTTCACAAAAGCTGGCATATTGTTATCTTCCCTTCCATGTCTTGCAGCACTTCCCTAAGCCAGTTAATTTTATACAATTTCTGCGGATTTGCGAAGGTATTCGTGCACCTTTATAAATGAATTCTAACATTAAACTAGAAAAAAATGCACCAATTCAATGAAGTGGCCATACTTCTATTGCCCTGCATGCTTTGACTACATTAAATTGACTATTTTCATGCACTAATTTTTAATAAACACATCAAACATCAAACACATTCTTCATCAATTATATTCAATGTTAAACTAAACACCCTCCTTTCCACTAATTGTAATATTTAGACCCAACAATTACTATAACTCATTCGTTTCACTCCTACAATCAACTCGAAACCATGCAATCGCAAGCGAAAGACCGAATTTTAGCCCCAACTAAGAAACCCTAAGAATGTAAGCAAGAGGTGATCATCGAAACCCACCGTGCTTCCCCACCGATCTTCGGGATCGACCTGCGCCCCCCTCTCGAGCAGCAGCTCGACCACGTCCGCGGAGCCCTGGCACGCGGCGACGTGGAGCGCGGTGCGCCCGTCGATGTCCCTGAAGTTGACGTCGACGCCGGAATCGAGGAGCTCGCGGATCCCGTCCATGTCGCCCTCGTTCGCGAGGTACATGAGGCGGATCTCTGCGCCGATCTCCGCGAGGGCTCCGCCGCCATTGGAGCCCTCGGAGCGCACGGGCTCGAGCTCTCCCTCCCCGCGGTCGGGCGCGAGCGACGATTGCTTCCCCAGCGTGAAGCGCCCCGTCGACTTCGACTCCATTAACGCAAGCTCCGGAGATCGCGATCGCGAATTGGACACGAAGATCGGAGAGAGAGAGAGAGAGAGGAGCATAAACCCTAGGAGGAGAGAGAAAGACAGAGCGAGAGTGCGAGAAACGCCGTAGGGATTGAGGATCCGCTACAACCCCAGAGGATAGGATAACTACAAACTGTTTACGTGGCAAGTTTTGATTGGCTACAATACCAAAGTAACCAATGGAATCACGCCACGTAGTCCAATTGTAGCAAATGTCGAGAGCTTCGGTCGTTCCAAGTGTAGATGCGAGTTAAAAAAGGTTGCGGCGTAATTTAGAAGCTTCGACGGACGTGAAGAAGAGTAAACAAAACGGAGGCCCATTCCTACAGGCTGAGTTTGACGATTAAAAAAAAAAAAAAAAAAAAAACACACACACACATCTTTTATTTAAAAAGTTTTTATTTATTATTTTAATCTTACTTTTTCTTTTTTGTTTTTTACTTTTTAGTTTCTATTACTCTATCTAGTCTAGGCATTATAATATAAAATACAAGTTTTGACATATTTAAAAATTTTATAACGTTTACAACTAAAAGATAATTTTAATTTTATGCAACCAAACAGTTCTAAATATATTCTTTATATTCTACTATCCTTTATTTTGTACCGTGAGATTGGAAAACGGATTCTTTCGTAGTATACAATAAATAAGCTTGGTCAAATATTTATGATATGCAACAGTTACATACATCGTCTTGTCGAATCAAATATTATTATATATTATATAATGAATTAAATAACACATATTTTAATAATAAAAAAATATACTAACAATATGATTTTGCATTGTGTGATAATAATTAATTAATCAGGTTAGGTAAAGAGTGTTTGGCTTAATTAAAGCCTTCTAGCTGTCCATTTAGAGCCAACTAATGCATTAAAAACCGACTTAATAGGAGAGAAAAATATTAAAAATATGTTTTTTTTATTTCTTAGTGTGATCGTCAAAATCTAAAGAAAAAAATTTATTGCTATTATTATCTTATTTCGTACCCAACTCATTATCATATACAAAATATTTTTATATTTTATTTTTTTTAACTATATTCAAATATTAGTTCTGGTAATTGATATAAGAAAAAATTACGCTTTTATTTTATAATTACAAATGGGAGGTAAATCTTTACCTACCTAAAAGGCTAAAACGGGAAAATATATATATATATATACAAATGAGGCCGATATCAACGTGCGGAACTACTATAAAGATTCGTGACAATTTTGCATTTAATGCATCTTAGGCCACTTTATTTGACTTTGAATCTTTCTAATTTTTTCGTTTGGGCTCTCATCAATGATGCAAAAAATGCCCATAGATATGCTAAATAAGATATTTATATATACATCCAAAATGATCGACTAATTTATTATCGGCTACTGACCGTCCCAGCAGTGAAGAAGACTGGTTGCATGCGACCCTCGTTCGAATCCTAGTTGATTCACATTTTTAAATGTTTATTTCTAAATGAAATAAACGAAACGAATAACTCTACTACCTATATCTCAAAAAAAAAAAAAAAAAAAAAAAAAAAAAATTATTGTCAGCTTAAGTGGACAACTCACCGACACCGAATATTGGGTCTAGGGATGTCAATGGGTATGGATACCCGAAAAATTATCCGAACCCGAACCCGAGCGCGGGTATACCCGAGCTAAACGGATATGGATTTGATTATGGATATAAAAAATAAAAACCCGACGGATATGGATACGGATATGAATTTTGTGTATACCCGACCCGAACCCGAAAAAATTATATATATATTATTTATTTATTTATGTAAAATATAAAATATATAAAATATTATAGTAAAATATTTAATTATGTTTATTTATATAATAAGAATGTATTTTGATTGTATTTTATTGTGTTTTAAAATTTTAATTTTACTATAATATATTTTAAAATATGATAAACAAATTCATTATTTTGGATTTGGGTTTTCGGGTTCGGGTTCGGGTTCGGGTTTCGGGTTAATGGTCGGGTCCGGATATGGGTATGGATTTTTAAAACCCGTCGGATTCGGATTCGGGTTCGGGTATTAACTTCGGGTTTGGGTTCGGATTCGGGTTCGGGTTTTTGAAAACCCGACCCGTTGACATCCCTAATTGGGTCTATGGCCATGGGTCTATCAAATAAATCTGATCACATTAGATAGGCTTTGTTTGGGCAACTGACGCATGTAGAAGTTGAAACATATTTTGTTTATTATTGAAAGTGATCATCCATCACAAAGATTTAATTGATTCAAAAAAAAGATAAGATTTCAAAACCCCACAAGACAAAGGGGCACATTTTTGTATATATATATATATATTCGTCCTAACGCATTGTGATCTAATAACATTAGACAATTCTGAGTACAAGAGGGCCAGATTGTGCTACGTGTTACGTTGCAGTTTTTCCGCCGAGCAACAAAGATTTAAGATCTTTTGTCTTCTACACCCAATGCCTCACTGTTGAAAATTCTATTTGGATTCGATGACAACTCGATTTATCGCTAAACATGCATGTTGTTATCTAAAGAGTTGCATGATTTTCAAAATTAAGGTAGCCATTTTCGTGCCTTAATGAACTTTCATATATTGCATGCCACCTAGATTTGCTAAATCATGGTGATTAATGGTGGTGTGATTTGCTTTATATTGAAATTTCATTCTTTTTTCTTTTAATGAAATTTCATTCTTATCAATTCTAAGTTGATAGAGAGTAACTACAGCAAATCTCAGCAACATTGTGCTTACAATGGTGCTTATTTATTTTAAATTATATATTCTATATATTATTTTCTATCAGATTGATCTTTCGCAACACGAGATCAGAGACAGTTCTCAGCTCTCACCATTCCGTGATATCAACACCCACCTTCAGCAATTTTCACCTCTTACAACACTTGGTAAAATTCTCACCTCTCACCGCACTTGGTAATTCTATGCACTGTTTTTCATTTCATTATGCGCATAAGTTTATTGGCCAATCATTCGTATATTTTGGGTAATAATTTAGTGTTCACAATTTACTATATATATATATATATATATATATATATATATATATATATATATATATATATATATATATATATATATATATATATATATATATATATATCCTAAAAAAGATGGTCGGATCTTTCAATTCAAGATCGGAGTTATTGATCGTTATCTATGTAGTGAATAGAATTTTTTATCAAAAATTCAACAAATTTCGATTCTTTTACACCGTTAAAATAGCAAGTATCTCATGCTACTGCCGTTAAAATTTGTCAATTTTATGACCTCTTGATCGTAAGGTAAATGATGTCGAAAAACTATAAAATTTAATTTCTAGAAGTTTTAAATGTCAGTAAATAATGTTTAACGGTGTGGATCGTCGATTAAGCTCTATCATCGAAAACAACTTATGAGTACGAGGGTGATCGTACTCATAATAATATAGTAGTTCTCTCTCTCTCTCTCTCTATATATATATATATAGAGAGAGAGAGAGAGAGTAGGGCTATCGTGCTATTAGGAGCACAAAGATTTCTAACCACCCATCAAAGAGAGGATGATATATAGAGAGAGTAGGGCTATCTTTGAGAGCACAACTTTGTGCTCCTAACTTTCTAACCACCCATCAAGTTTGATGGGTGGTTAAAAAAGAGAGGATGAGATATTAAAGAGAAATTTAAGGAAAAAAGAAATTAAAACACCAAACTTCTCCCCAATATCTCATCCTCTCATTCTATCCATCCATCAAACTTGATGGATGGTTAGAAAGTTAGAAGCACGAGGACCGCCGTGCTCCTAAGAGCACAAGAGTCTCGCTATATATATATATATATATATATATATATATATATATATATATATATAATTAGGCTGGAATACTATTAATAGCACCAATGACTTGGTACTATTAAATTTTCTACCGTTGGATTAAAAGATGTGCGGTTAGGATGATGTGAGCCTTCTAGGGTTGAATGATTGGTTGGTTGAATAGTATAATCGAACGGGTAAAAATAATCAAAGGGTTTAATCCAACGAGAAAACTTGATAGCACCAAGTGTCTTGGTCTTATCGATAAGCATACTGTGGACTACTATATATATATATATATATATATATATATATATATATATATATATATATATATATATATATATATATATATATAGTTAAAAACTCAAAAACACCACTCAATGGTGCTTTTGAGAGTATTACTCAACTATATATATATATATATATATATATATATATATATATATATATATATATATATATATATAGTTGAGTAGAATACTCTCAAAAGCACCATTGAGGTGGTGTTTTTGAGTTTTTAACTATTGGATGGGGAGATGTGAGGTTGAGATGATAGTGGTAGGTGGTGTTTAGTGGGGTAGGTGGTGGTAGGTGGAATAGTGTTAGATCCAAAGGCCATTAGTGATCAAAAAAGTAGATCCAATGGCTAGAAACTTAGAAGCACCAAAAGTTGGTGCTTCTAAAAGTATTCTAGCTAAATTCTCTCTCTCTCTCTCTCTCTGTATATATATATATAAGCGTATATTCTCTACGAATGGTTATTATTAATTTATTAAAAATATCTCAACTAAAACCAACGATTATGATTAATCTATTAAATATAAAATAATATTTCCTACGAACAGTTATAATTAATTTGTTAAAAATATCTCAAATAAAAACGAAAGATTATGATCAATCTATTAAATCTCTACTATATATAAAAATCTATTTTCTACAAAAGGTTATGATCGATTTATTAAAAAAATATCTCAAATAAGAACAATTATGATCAATTTATTAAAAAATAGTATTTTTATTAAAAAATAGTATTTGATCCAAAGACTATTAGTAATCAAGGAGTAGATCCAAGGGCTAAAAACCTAGAAGCACCAAAAGGGATATAATTTAGAAAAAATTTTAAAAAATCCTCCTATGGTTCCATACTTTTTTATTTTAGTATCATGTGATTTAAGGTGTATAAAGTTAGTACCCTGTGATTTCACACTTTCTCACTTTACTATCATATGGTTTAAAGTGTATCAGGTGAGTACTCTGTGATTTTATTTTTGTACCAAGTAATTAGTACATGTGATTTTATTTTTGTATCAAGTTAGTACTATATGATTTTATTTTTCTCTTAATAAAATATCAAACCACAGGGTATTAAAGTGAGAAAGTGCGAAACCACATGGTACTACCTTAATACACTTTAAACCACAGGGTACTGAAGTGAGAAAGTGCGAAGTCGTCACAGGGTACTAACTTGATACACTTTAAACTACAGGGTACTAAAATGAGAAAATGGGAGCTTTTTTTTTTTTTTTTGAGAGAGAGATAGGTAGCACGCTACCCACTTCGTTTATTTCATTTAGAAATAAACTTAGCTGGAAATGCGAATCAATTAGGATTCGAACTTGGGTCTCGAGTACCAACCATCAAGCCTTTTGCCACTTGCGCTAGGGACGGTTAGTGAGAAAATGGGTGTTATTCGAAATTTTCTCTAAAATATATATATAGGAAAAGAGTAATGCTAGGTGTACACCCCAAAGGGGTGTACATCTTACAACTCCACCCATCCTTGGGTGGGGTGTAATTCACCAGTCACATCATGTGACTGGTGAGTAAATTCCCACCCTTGGATGGGTGGGTTGTAAAATGTACACCTCTTTTGGGGTGTACAAAAGGGGTGTACATCTAGCATTTTCCATATATCTCTTTTCCATATATATATAATCTATGGTGTACCTGCAATGCATGGTAATGTTTCTCCTTTACATTATTACATGTGACTGTTTATGTACGAACGCACGAGGGGAAGGATACAAACGTCGCACACCTAAGCCATAAGTACCAAGGAATGAACTAAAAGGAAAAGAGAATACAATAGAAAGTAACCAGGGCATCTCGAGGTCATGTTCTTTGAATCTGCGGCAACGCGGGTACATGAATATCCTGTATAACAAAAGTTTCACACATAGCATGGTTCGATCGTATCAAATTAATCTTTTCAATAATATATTATTCGAGTCGGATTTTGAATTCGACCGTCTTTATTATTTTACAGAGAGAATATTTTGAATTCGACCGTCTTTATTTAAAAGAGAGATCATAGATTAAGTTCTCATCTCTCGTCGTATTCGATAGTCAGTGAATCAACTAACTAGAATTCGAATTTGGATCTTGGATACCAGTCATTAAATTTTTTATCACTTACGCTATGGACGATCGATTTTGAAAAGTGGTATTAACTGAGCAACATCTACTATTGCGAGAGCAAATTAGTTCGAAGCATGGTTAGATGTCTGTGTATCGAACCTTCTAATCTAATATGCATTAAGTCCTTTTCGGACTTTTTAGAAATTAGGATCCTCCTAGGGTTTCTCTATCACAATGGACGAGAAGAATCAAATGATATGGAAACATGCATCCTATGTGAGAGATGGAGAATCTGTTCTCTCACACACGGAGTACAAACATAATAATTATCCGAATCAAAAGTTATTCTCAAGGAAAATAATGATTATATATATAATATATATAATAGAGAAAGATCTAGACTTTGAAGACTATACTTTTATGAGTATATACATCTTATCTTATCGTACTTATAAGTTTTCGATCGTTAAATTTTTTTTTTTTCTTTTTTTTTTGACCATTCTTAACAATTATTGAATATCTATATTTCTATATTTTTATAAATTTTTATTTTTTTTCATTATCTATCCGTCACATCGCAAGCATTTTAATAAGTAATGCACTAAAGTATCAAAAAACACGGTTAGATAGTCCAACTATATATATATAAATAAGGATAAAAGATATTAACTATTCACGGTCCCTTTATCTCGATCAGTCGTTGCTGCTGACTGTCCTGCCATAAAGTATTGATTTTTAGAATATGAGAACTATAATCAGCCGTCCCCACTAAATACGGTCGACAACACCGACGGTCTACATCACAATGTTCATAAGAAGCAGAAATAGTAAGTAACAATTAGTAGCTAAATAGTTTGCATCCATCATTCAATATAATGACTTTCACTATAAATCACATCACTCTCATCCTATATCCTTGGGGTCTGTTCAGTTTAAAGTTTTCTATGTCAAATATTCTAAACTTTGATACCAACTTAATTTGAAGATATATTTAACCATCACCACACCCATCCACAAAATGGTATAATATCTTTGGCCCTTCAAATCCCAAAATACTGTGCAGACTGCTATATACACTGATAAACAAATTAACTACACACAAAAAGGATAAAAGATGCTAACTATCCATTATCTCTTTGTATAGATCAGTTGTTGATATTGAAAATTCTGAAATAAAATATTAATAAAAAAAGTATGAGAACTATAATTAGTAGTTTCCAATGGGTACAGTAGGACAGCGTCGACGATTTACACCACCATATTCATAACAGGAAGAAATAGTAAGTATCCCAATTTTGACGACACGGAATATACCTACATTACAAATCTGAGAAACAGAATGATAGTTGGGACAACGAGGTGATCAACTACTACTCTCTGAATGGCAGCTACAACACCTTAAAGTGGCTCAAAAAATTTCTCATTTAAGCCACGTAAAATTAATTTCTAAAATATATAAAATTAATTTCTAACTCTCAATTTCTAAAAAATCCATCAAAAACATTTAAATAAATAAATAATAATAATAATAATAATAATAATAATATGGCACTAACTTCAAGGTTGATATATCAAAAGAAAAAATATGCGTGCTCTCTCTCTCTCTCTCTCTCTCTCTCTAAAGTTAACAACAAAAAAAGGAAAGAAAAGGTAAAGATCTCTCCAAGTTAACAAAAAAAAAAAAAAAAAAAAAAAAAAAAAGAAGAAAAAGAAGAAGAAAGAAAGGGTAAAGATGGAGATGCCAACCTGAACCCCACTACATTAGAATAGCAAAAAAGCCATTAGATCCCTCAAAAATCAAGTATTTTAACTTCAATCTCCCACAAGTTAAATTTTGAATTTTTGAGTTCGTTTTTGCGTCTATTCTATGCCGAAGCGTCTCCGACTCAGTCAAACTTGCCTATTTGCTAACTTTTAGTATATCACATCTCTTACCCCTTTCAATTGTCTTTTATAAGTTCAAAAAATTACTCATTCATGCACCCGTGCGCAAGGTGCATGCACTCGAGCAACAAGCCGTACTCTCCTCTCCCACTGCCTTGTACTCTTCCACCTTAGCATCTTAATTACCATCTTAGGATTCAACTCCAACTCTTTATAAAGCTCAATCAAAGATGTACCTAAATCTAGTACAATTAGAAATTATACTATAATTAATATTCAAATTTAAACTAACTTATTTTAAATAAATTTATATATTTATTCTAATTCAACTAAGAATCAACTGCAAATTTAATCAACATCGATCCTAATGACCGGCTATTTAAATAATACATATAATAAGAGTCCCAATATGTTATCAATAAGACGGATGCCTCCGCTACCAAGTTTTCTACCGTTAGATCCACCCCTTTGATGATTTTCACCCGTTAGATCATACTATTCAACCAACCACCAACTTAACCCTAAGGGGCCCACATCATCCTAACCGCACATCTCTCAATCCAACGGCTAAAAACTTGGTAAAGACCAATGATTTATTGCTATTAATAAAGATAAGAAATTTTTCCATATAATAATACATATAAAATTATATTTTAATTTAAACATACAAATCATCACTATTTAGTGCATTGTATATGACCTATATATATTTGTGTAGGCAATAGTTCTCCTTTCTTTTGGCCTTTGCTTCATTGAATTTTTTTTTTTTTTGAGAGAGATATATCACTACAACAAAATATGTTTTAGGCAAACGCTTTTTAAACGACGCTTTCTTTAGCGTTTTTAATATTTAGCATTTCGACACTATGATTAAGTGTCGCTAATTAATATATTTTTATCAAATATTTATATAAATTTTCTCGACGCTATATTAAAACGCTGTATATTTATCCTGACATGTTTATTTAACGACTCTTTACACGACGCTTTTACAAGCGTCGGGATTATTTTTACCGACACTTTAAAGCGTCGCTAAATATCATTTAAAGTGTCCTTAAATATAGATAGCACGCTACTCACTTCGCTTATTTTATTTAGAAATAAACTTAGCTAGAAATATAAATCAACTAGAATTCAAACTTGGGTCTCAGATACCAACCACCAAATCCTTTACCACTTGCTCTAGGGACGGTCGGTCTTTGACGGTCGGTCTTTGCTTCATTGAATGAGCGAACACAAGCTTGCCTTCTTATCTCTTTTTTTTTTTCAGCTAACATTTTTTTGTCCTTCTTTTTTTTTCTTTTTTTAACAACTTTCCTGGTTGACATTTTATCTTTATAGAAAGGGGCATTAGATATTAATAATACTGTACATTGTACACATTTTATCTTTATAGAAAGGGGGACTAGTTATTTATAGTACTGTTGTACTCACTTTCGTGTATAGTTACATAGGAAAGTTAGAATATTTAGAACTCATTTTGCTTCCAATTTATAATATTTCAATAATACTTCATATTTTTTTCTTAAAATTATTTAAATTATTATTATTCAATTTAAATTGGATATATAGTTATAAAAAGTGGTAGCCAAGTAATAAAATTAATATAATTTTTAGATGATATGGATACTAGATTATCATGAATTATGAGGTGTTCTTATTTCCATACTTAATCGGAATTATTAGTAGCCCACAAATAAAAATATATATATATATATATATGCTAGTTTTTAACAATCTCCTAATCTAAGTAAGTAGCTCGATAAATTTGTAAAAAACGTGTCATTTGAAAAATTACAAATCTTGAACCCTACGATTCATGACGGAGTTGTTTACTTTCACTTCATTTCTGACGGTAGAATATATGAATCAACAATTAGTTTCGTTAAATATAATATAGGCTATTAAAATTTCCTGCAAACTAAAATTTACGATTTTAAAATATCATTTATCTCATGATCAAGTAGGATCAAATTTATTTTATACTAGTCATTAAAAATTATCAATTTTTGAACCACTTAAAGTCTAGGCAAATAATAGAAAAAAAATATATGAAATTTGAAAATTGAAAATTTTAAATACCTACGATCATATCTAACAGCGTCAATACTCAATTCCTCAATTTAGATGCCCGATTAGCAAAAACGCTTTTAAAGTATTCTAGTCGCACTCTTTATTTCAGGAATATATACAAGTTCACTATAAGCGAGAACTAGAAAAATTTTACGTTTGGATGAAATTTAGGTTGTTTTCGAAAATAAAAAAAATAGCGTTTTGATAGATAAGATAGAATTAAGAAGAATAATGGTTAATTATAAATTAAAAATAATGATATTACTCCTCTTATTATATTTGAGTTTTAAATTTTTAAATTTTGCTTTTATAATTTATAATTTTAAATTTTAAATTTTAAATTTTAAATTTTTAAATTTTTGAATTTTAAAAATTTAAATTTTAAATTTAAGACCAAATTTAAATTTGAAAGATATATAAAATATAAAATTTTAAATATTAAATTTAAAATTTTAAAATAGAAAAATTAAAATTTAAATATTAAAATTTGGAATTTTAAATTATAAGTTTTAATTTTAAAATTTTAAATTCAAACATATAAAGGCTTGTTTGGGTAGAAAGGGCGATAAGACCTTATTTCCCCTCTTGTATCCAATCCAAACAGTGTGTACAAGAAAACTGTATTACAAGGATGCTTGAGGAAAATGTTCTAAAATATGACAAATTAATATTGCTGATTCAAAAAACACCGCCATATGAACAATCTATTACATCAAATCAAGTTATTGAAGAATAAACTTTACTATAATTTTTAATTTTTCAACCGTTTAAAGCATTATGATTTTAAAAAATTCCGACATTTTAAATCATCAGAATATATTTTACCAATACTTAATTAGTTTAAGCGTCAGATATACATGGCAACTCCTTATGTGTAAACTTCTCTGTCGATGCTTTCAAATATGATAATAGACTATTTTGATATGCTTTTAAAGTATCGTTAAATATAAAAAAAAAAAAATCATCTTTAAATATTAATTTTGTTTGTACTGTTATTTTTTACAAACATAATTAAAGAGGAATGAGCAGGAGATATGCTTGATGCATTGTAATAACATTGGATAATTAACAAATAGAATATGCGTGATAATATAATTTAGTAATGGGAATTACTAAATAAACTTAGCTAGAAATGTGAATCAACTAGGATTCGGGTCTCGGGTACCAACCACCAAGCCTTTTGTCACTTGCTCTAGGAACGGTCGGTATTTATAGCCGAATACGAATAAAATTATTTTAGTCCAACTATATATATATAGAGAGAGTTGAGCTAGAATACTCTTAAGAGTACCGAGCCCATTTTACTCTCGAGTTGTTTTCGATGATAGAGCTTCCAAATTGATGATCGGCTCCGTTGAACATGATCTATACCACTTAAAGTGTTTAGAAGTCAAATTTCAAATATTTTTGATATCATTTGCCTAATGATCAAAGGGTTTCAAAATTTATAATTTTAATGGTGGATAAGAGACGTTTTCTCGTTTAACGGTGTAAAGATATCCAAATCAATTGAATTTTTGTTAGAAAATTCTTTAAACTATTTAAAACAAGATCTATACTCTTGATCTTGATTACAAGACTCCTATCATCATTTTTTAAAGAATATTCATTTTCAACCATTCATTTTATGTTCACTAGATGGATACAAGAACAATATCGAAAGTGCGTGAAATTTGATTTACGAGTAGTTTAAATAGTTTAGATCATATTTTAACTGTTCTCGATCATTGACTCTAAGCTCTATCATCGTAAAACAACTCGAAAGAACGGCCTATGATTTAAGAATATTCTACCAACTCTATATATATATATATATATATATATATATATATATATATATATATATATATATATATTTATACATAATATTATGCATTGAAATTCGGCAGATGTATGAAGGTTCTTTTTGTGAATTCAAAGCACATAACAAAATGTTAATTGAGATGCAATTCTGTCGTTTGCAATGTCCCAGTTTTGGTACAACCGTGATTTTTTTTTTTTTTTTTTTTTGAGAACGGCGCCAGATCCACATTCATTGTATTTGATTAGCAAGTATCTTATATTGATCTTTAAAAATTGTCAAATTTAAAAAAAATTATCATAAAATAAATTACGTCAAAAAATTATAAAATTTGATTTTTAAGAATTTTTTAAATACTTTAAATCATTTTTAACAAAGATGTTTAAAAGGTCCCTTTGTGCTCAAAAGTTTCAATCGCTAGATTTATTCCTTCGACTATTTCCATCAATCAACCACCGACTCAACTCTAAGAAACTACTATCATCCTAATCGTAGATCATTATCATTCTAATCGCACATCGTTTCATTAGAATACTATCAATAATAGTACGGATGCCTCTACACTACAAATCAGTTGTCTTGTTAAGTTGGAGCTTGAACTTGTAGGTGTTTGCGATGAGCTGCGCCTCAATAAAGCCCCTTTCTTTTTTTTTTTTTTGAGAGATAGATAAAGACGCTACCCGCTTCGCTTATTTCGTTAAGAAATAAACTTAGCTAAAATGTGAATCAACCAGGATTCGAACTCGGTCTCTACCAACCACTGCCCCCTTTCCCACTCGCTTGCGACGGTCGGTAATAAAGCCCCTTTCAATCCCAGCAAAAGGTAGTTTTTCTTTAAATCTAAGGTAGTGTTTGATTCAAGAACAAAATGGGAAATAAGGTCCCGTTCTCTTCTTTGTTCCCAAACAAATTTTCGTACCTGAGAATACTAGTTTTCAGGCCTTTGAAATAAGTTGGTATAATCCTGTAAAAGATTGAAACTGCAATTCCACAATTTTTCCTAAAACAATTTTTTTTTTCCCTAAGTGAAAACATGATTAATTAAAGTCTAAATTTAATTTTAATTATGGCATTAAATTAATCATTATCCATTGCTTAAATAATAAAATAATTTATTAATATATTTTAATCATCTTATACAATATTCATAGCTAATAAATTTATTAAATTATTTTTAATTAATATTTTGATGTTAATTAATTAGATAAAATAGTTTTTAATTTAAAATTATAATAATGATTATTATTTTTTGTTTTAATATAATTATTCAAATATTAATTAAAGTAATAGATTTAAGTTTATCTAACGCTATTAATAAAATAGAGTTGAGAAAAAAAGTATATAAAAAAATGATTCTGCGTTATTCGAAGGGATTGTAGAAAATATATGCCTATCACGATATGCGGAACACAATATTACGTACGAAAACAAACACGTAACGCACTCTCCCCGCAATTACAACCAACCGAAGCCTTACCTTATTTCTAAAAATAACTCAATTTTTCTCGAACGTAAAATTAGTTTAGTTGCTCATGTATACATCTGAACTTATTCTATTTCTGATTCAACGAGATCTTACTTCTGCCCGAACTAAATGCAGGCCGAGGGCTGCAGAGGGCGTGAATAAATGAATGAATGGGAGGCAGGATCTCAACTTTGCGAGGAAAGGGGATTCCGACCTTTTGCGGCCAGAGCCCGCGCCCGCGCCCGCGCCCCTCCCTCCGCATTTATAAATAGCTCACAACCTCGTAACATAGTTTCTCAAACAAAGAAATACCCCGGGTGCAGTAGGACTAACTACTTAACTTGCTAGGTAGGTAGGCAGGTAGGTAGGTAGGGTAGTTTTCCGAAGGCTGCAGGAGCAAAATGCCGTCAGATTCGTTGGCTCTGGCTCGAGTGATACCCGACGTACTGGACCAGTTCAGGCCATCTGTATCCCTCAGGAC
The DNA here is from genome assembly GCA_025177825.1 of Aechmea fasciata. Classification (NCBI taxonomy): domain Eukaryota; kingdom Viridiplantae; phylum Streptophyta; class Magnoliopsida; order Poales; family Bromeliaceae; genus Aechmea; species Aechmea fasciata. The sequence continues at coordinate 1,511,620 of CM045936.1, forward strand.
TATGTACGGCAGCAGGCTAATGGTGAATGGGACCGAGTTGCGGCCGTCTGCCGCCGTAAACCGGCCTAGGGTTGAGATCGGCGGAGACGATCTCCGCAATTTCTTCACGCTCGTAAGCTAATTAATAATAATAATAATTAACTAATTAACAAAATGTATAATGCCCACCCTATAATAATAATAATAATAATAATAACTATTTAGCTAGCAAATATGAATTAATTTAGACAAAAGAGTAGAATCTAAGTTGGTCTAATTACTGCTTGTTGTTTTTTTTTTGGTGCTCAAATGGAAGGTGCTGGTGGACCCAGATGCTCCTAATCCAAGTAACCCATCTCTTAGAGAGTACTTGCACTGGTTAGCATGCATAATTAATGTTAAGTGGGGGCTTTTCTTTTTGTATTTGGTCCCTTAAAAAAAAATTCACAAATAATTCTATCAAATTTATAATTATAATTTTGGCCGTATCTTTATCACGTACGCCGCATCGCCTCACGTATAAATGATTCATCGTGTTTCATACTTACATACTTATTTATATTTTTTAGCAATACATATATTTTTCTTTTCTCTTCTCTTCCTCCAGACATGGTGAACGGTGAATGAATTACCGTATTCAATCTATGCTCCTGCTCACATGGCGCCTACATGACAGTCTGATGTAAATAGAAAATTATAATTATAAATTTGATAAATTTATTTATGAGAATAATTTTTTTAGGAAGCCAATGCACAAAAAAAAGCTCTGCTTCTGTGTAATATTTCAAACTTATTTTGGTTTGGGACAGTGTGTTGTGTGGTTGAGAGAGAGAGAGAGAAAAGAGAGACCTGCTTTTTTTTTTTTTTTTTTTTTGCTTTGGTTTCAGAGCAGTTCTGATGTTTGGATGGAATCTTGTAGGATGGTGACAGATATACCTGAAACAACTGCAGCAACATTTGGTGAGTTTCAACCACTCAAAATTCATTGACTAATCTTGATTTTTTTTTTTTTTTTTTTTTTTTCAGGAACAGATACTCATGCATGCAGTTTCTCAGATAAATTCGAACAATATTTTAAAAACCAAACCTTTTCAAGCTACTAATTAACAGGATACAATGATCCGATCCTTTATGGGCTTGCAATCGTGTTAGGGATGTAATGTGGGTCGTGTCGGACAGGCACTGTCCAAATTAGTCGGGCCAAATGGGCTAGGAGCCGGCTGCTCCGCGTCGGCCCCTTAAATTTTTATTTTTTTTATTTTTTAAAAAACTATATAAATCTTTAAAATAAGATTGATATATTATTTTTACTTAATTTTATATTTTATAATAACAATATAAAATTTTATAAAAGTAATTATAATAATATAATTAATTTTTAATTTTTTTAAGACATTTTTTTTATTATTTTTGAGTAAAAAAAATAGCACTAATATCTCATAAATTGCACCACTTAATATCTCATAAATTGCATTTGAGCTTAATCCGTCATCAAACATTAGGTTCAATTAAGTTTATCAAATCATGAATATAATAATAATAAAGGCCAAATGGTATTACTTTTTTCTTTCACATTTTGGATAGGAGCCTTGATTACTGAAATTTAGGCATTTACCACTTGCATTAGGCTAATAAAATTATAAAGGGTTAATTAATTGCATACAGCTCTTTGTAAATATGATGAATTTCAAATATATAACTACAAAGTTCATCTATTTTATTTTATCTTTACAAAAAAATTTAATGTTTTCGAATTAATATGTCCCTGCCGTTATGTTTTTCAGTCTTTGTAGAGAGTGGCATGCAATTTGCCCAATTATAAATTATTCAAACGAATTATGAATGCATGTGCATGATACTTAAGCCAGTTATTATTTCTAGCGTGTAGGTTTCATATAAACTGATCGAAATTAGTATCTTATCCAATGTGGAACTATTAGGGACGTTATCATTGTCGTACGTATATATATTACTATTTCCTCTATTCAAAATTTTTTTTCTCTTCTCTAAGATTTAATTTTTTGACACGTGACGTCGCAGGTCAAGAGTTGGTATTCTACGAGGGGCCGGAGCCTCGATCCGGCATTCACCGGATGGTGTTCGTGCTGTTCCACCAGCTCGGCCGAGGCACGGTGTACGCCCCGGAGATGCGCCACAACTTCAGCTGCCGGAGATTCGCTGGCCAATACCACCTCAACATCGTCGCTGCCGCCTACTTCAACTGCCAGCGCGAGTTCGGCTCCGGCGGGAGACGGTTCAGGTTCAGGCGCGGAGATATCTAAAGAGAAGGAGGAGCTAGCTGGAGGGAGACCAGATCGAAGAGCAAGGACAAGAAATAAGAACAACTAAGACGCAGTTCCAGTACTAGCTAGTTTTCTAGTAGGAATAATTTCTATAATAAATAAATAATAAAGCGTATCGCATTCCCATGCAACGTACGTAGTCGACTAAATATATCGTAACATCCCCGCACAAACATAAAGCGCAACCGCAAAGCACCTAGGTAAACTATATAGAAATTCCAGTCAAAATCAGGTATAAGATGAGCAAAGTTTTTAGGGGGGGGCAAAAGAATCTAATCAAGTGAGATCTCAACTGTGAAAAGCACTTTCCAGTAATGTTTGTTCCCCCTTGGCCACACCAGGATTAACAGGGAAAAACAGATTCGTGCTGTCTGAAGAGCATATATGCGAAGAACATGAAATGACAGCAGAGAGCCAGAGACACATGATCCACATTCCGAACCAGTAGCTAATATGACATTGATCAGACATAATGGTTGATACCAATACCAATATCCATTCAACTTTTAGGGCTTCCATACAGTGCATGACTCTTAAACTAGAGGAGAAGCTGCAGAATTAAACTACAAGTTTCATTTGCTATACCTGCAACCAGAAAGAAACAGAGGAACAGAGAACCGATCGATGAACCTAGATATCTAACCATGAAGAACCAAGATATATACCCATGCACTGTGGCCTAACTACAAAATTAAGAAGGGGCTGAACAGTTAAAATGAAAAAAAAGAGAATTTATTCTCTTCCTTTAGTGGCAGGGATCTCTCTGTACTACACTTCAAATTGGAGACATAAAAATCCTTCCATGATTCTCTTCATGATCAAACCCTACTCACTATCACCACCATTATTGTACTCGTCGAAGTAAATCTAGTACACAAAGTATGTTCCAGGGAGGTCACCTTGCTAAGGGGATGATTCTATATCCAACTATACTTCATTGCATGCTTTTACATAAGATATCATCTTATTCACGTTCTATTGCTCTAGTTTCTCCTAGCTTCTACAGTCTTAATCATGGGCCTTTATGGAGACGGTCAGTTTGAATGCCATAATATTGTTCCGATCGAATTTTGAGGTTTCAGCGCTCCACCAAGAACCACTTACCCAAGATGTTGATTTACGACAACTACAAGTCAAATATTACATTTATTGATGTTAAATGCTCTCTAAATCTACAAACTTAAGTTCTTCACCAAATCGATTCTCTTCTTCTTTTCAGTACAAAGAATACTGAGATTAGCATAGTTCTTCCCAATATCGAGTTAGACGCAAAATAAAGAATTAATCCTACAAGGTCCTAGTGCAATAGCACCTCAAAAACTAAATTTTGACCTAGCCTTCCACTAGTGTAATGTAACTACAGATATAGAACTTCCAATAGGAGTGTACTCAGAATGAAAAGTAAGATTCTAATCTGCTTCACATGCAATGCAAGATAATAGTTTTGGGTAATTTCTTATTGCCAAGCCTACTGAGAGATACATTGCAAAGCTCGAAACAAGTAACACCACAAAGATCAATTCCGCATTGAACAACAGAAAAGAACTATAAAAGCTTGAAGGGAGATAGAATCAAAGTGCTTATTTATTCTCAAGGTGGCAAACCTCCACTTTCTCCCATGACTCCAAACTCTTATCTTCGGTATCCGTCTTATACAGCGCAAGCTCAGAGATTTGAAGGTTGAGCCCACAAATCTCCTTGTCCAACTCCTCGACCCTCCGCCGCGCCCTCTCCTTCTCCTCATCTGTTAGATCTCCATATAAAAGGCTCAGGTGAGGCATATACGCTGCAATTCCCACCCAAATCAATCCCCAGTTAGCGTAAATCCGAACAAAATCTCACCAAATTAGATCTGGAATAGGGCTATACTCACGAGCCGAGCTCTGGTATCCGAAGTGGCGACAGCAGTGCGCGCTCGCTTCCACCACCTGCATAAGAGAATCGAAGTGGATAATTAGGGATCGATCGATGCCGCAGATCATCGAAAGAGGGGGAAATAAGGTTAGGGTTTGGAGACCTCGGGGGAGGGATCGATTAGGAGATAGACGCACTGGTAGAAGAAGCCGCCGCGGGCGACGGAGGTGACGCGGGCGGGGTACGGGGAGAGCGCGGCGGCGGCGGCGGAGCGGAGCATCTCGACGGCCACGGCGGGGTGGAGGCGGGTGGCGCCGACGACGGTGATGTGCGGGTCGAAGGCGGGGCCGCCGAACTCGGAGCGGAGCGTGGCCATGAGGCACTTGAGGCGCCCGCGCACGTCCTCGGGGGGTAGCGCCCACACGGAGTACACCTCCTCCGCCGCCGCCGCCGTGGGCTGCGTCGCCATTAATGGAGAGGGAGAGGAGCGAGGTGGAGGGAGATGGAGAGATGAGGAGGGGATATGGGATTGGCGAGGACGAAGAAGAAGAGGGAGATGGGAAGAGGAGGAGAAACTGCGATAGTGAGTGGGAATAAGCTCGCGTACAAACATTTCTGTTTTTTTTTTTTGGTAGTTTATAATATAATTTTCTTATAAAAAAAAGGGGATTTTACACTTTAAACTTTAAATTATAATTTAAACTTCTAACTTAATATTTTAATTTTTATTTTGGAAATGCAAATTTTAGTGCAAGATGCCAAAATTAATCAAAGGGAATTCAAATATTAAATTTAAAAACATTTTAAAAAAAATATAATACAGCCATTAATGTTTAATTAGTATAAACTAACAGAAGATGATATTTAAAAATATTTATATTCAAAAAAGAGTAGGCGGTTTATGTAACTTTATATTATAAATCCTATTTACAAACATCAACCAAAAATGTATAAAATAACTATTCGTCTCTACAATTAATAAATTACTAAAAATCAATATTTTTCTAGCCTCCAGGCTCCAATGTACTTGAGCTCTCTCCACAAAGAACAAAGAAAGACGAGTCAGAAAAAAAAAAAAAAAAAAAAAAAGCTGCAGAAATATTGCAATCAAGCATCAAGTAGCAAATTAGCTAAAGACCACTAAATTAGACCTAAACTAGTACAAAACTATTAGTGGTATTAAATTTTCGATCGAAATATACGATTAGAATAATATGAATCTTTTACTAAAATTGAGTTATTAATTTAATAGGATAATTTAACGGATAAAGGTTAAATTAATTTATCAATAACGTTTTGTGCTATCGATAGTATTCCGGCCGGACTCCACTAAAATATACTAATTATTACTACCAAAATTAGTGTAACTAACTACTAATTACAAGTACATAGCATACATATATATGTTAAATCTTTATAATAAACTAGAAACATACATTTTGTCATGATTTCGATTTCAAAACCTGAATTGTTGACGGCGATTCTTACTCGTCGTCGTCGTTCGTCCTCGTTCGCGATCTGCAAGAAGACGGAACGTTTCGAGCCTAATTTTTTTATCCCCGGAGATGAAGCCGTCACAAACAATTAGAATTAGGTTTAGATCGGGACTCCCGTATGTTACATATTTATATATAACTTATATAGATGTTAAATCACATCCGTCCATCAAGAACGTGTCTGGATACATCATAATCATAGAATCTTATTATATCTTTATAGATCAACTTAATTAAATTAACCGTATCTTTATTTATCGTCTTGAATATATTACGTAGGCCCCATCCAACAATATAAGCCCACTCTTATTTCAAGTCGAAAATCCTCAGTCCACATCCTAAACATGCAACATCTTTAAACATGATCACAGAACCATGCACCAGCAATCTCTACCTCTGCAACAACAAACCCCCCCTAAAAGGCTAAAACCATCACGGGAACGGCGCCGAGCGCTTCATCTCGGTCGGCACGGCGTCGACGGCGAACCCCTTGCCGTGCTGCTTCCAGTAGTCCGCATTGGGATTGATCCACTCCGGCTCCTCCATCTCCACCCGCGACTCCCGCAGATCCTGCGTGGCGATCCCGTGCTTCTCGTCGCGGCGGCGCACCAGCTCGGGCCGCACCTTGCCCAGATCCACCGCCTGCGGCGACATCATCAGCGCGGGGGCGCCGAGCGGGAGACGGTCCCCGCGGTCGACCTGCCACGTGCACCAGAATTTGCCGTAGGTCTTCGCCAGGTTCGCGAGCTCCGGCCTCTGCAGCATCTCCGGCACCCCTGGGTTCGTCCACAGACCGGATTTGATCTCGTATGCGTGAGAGTGCCACAGCTTCTGCTCCTCCGGCGGCAATGTCTCGAAGATGCGATCCGATACGATGTACTCCACTCCTGCTCATGCAAATGCAACACACATCGTCATCGTCATTTAATTTGTTCCACAATTTGTTTTTTTTTTTTTTTTTTGAGTTTTTAAGGTTTTTTCGTACCGATGAGGCGGGCGGAGGAGGCGGGGGAGTCGTAGACGGCGCACTGGAGGAAGTCCTGGTTGAGGCGGGCGGCGTAGTGGTGGGCCTCGACCTGCCGGGAGAGGTCGTGGGCGTAGAGGGCGAAGGTGCAGGCGTGCTGCTTCATCTGCCGCACCGGCCGCAGCGCCTGCAGCGCCGCCGCTCCCTTGTCCAGCACCTGCGACCCCACCGTCGGCCCCCTCCCCGGCGTCGTCGGCCCCGGCCCCGCTCTCTCGTCGCTCGACGCCATTCCCTTTCGTTTCCACTCCTCCTTCGGTCGCAGCCTCGCAGGGAGGGGGACTTTTGTAATTGCAGCGAGGACAAGTGAGGGGTTTGGGCGGGACACGTGCCCGGATGGTACGTACACACGTGGCGGATCCAATGCGCGAGAGGTGGCTGTCTATATGTTTTTTTACTAACAGAGAAGCTTTATTCATTCGGGAAGCCGCCAGAACTGTTACATCTGTATTTAAAAAAAAAAAAAAAAAATCTACACTTGTAGATCAAATAGAAGATGCACTTTACACTTATTAAGGGCCGTTTGGTTGCATATAACAGAATCGCACCGTCAGAATAGAATTCTACATATAAATACAAATTTGGTGTTTAGTTTGATGTTTTTAACTCCAGTGCCTACAGTAGGAAATGCAGGAGAAGGTCCAACTGTAGCACTTCGAACTACGCCCAAATTTGCCGCAATTCCAACTATAATAGTTGGCGAGAGTAATTTTAAATAAAAGATATGCTTACCTCCTCAATATTTTTTAAACAAAATTATTATTATTATTTTTTATATTGGAGGTAATCCCACCGTCATATATATAAAATAATAAAACTTTAAAAATTATTTCTCAACCGTACGCAACCAAACAAATTATTTATACTAGCGCTTTCTACTACGTCCACCAAATAAGATTCATATAGTTTATAATCGCCGTATTTTCAACTACATGCATCTCTAACTACAATGTATTTATAATTATATCTAACCAAACGGCCCCTTACACTTAACTAGAGAGTATTTAATTCGGCGGAAAATAAATTAAAAAATTATTTCCGATATGAAAAATATTCTTTTGCTTATTTAGTTTGACGTAAAATAATTTTTTATAAATATTTTTATAAATCTAAAAAAATAAAATTTTTTTATATTTTGATAAAAAAAAATAAAAATTTAAGCTAAGTAAAACTTTTCTCTTTTATTTTTTTTTTGCCACCCAATCAAAATATAAAAATATATTTATTTTGAAACTGATAAATAGAAGAGATTGACGATGTGTGCTTGAATTATATTGTACGTGAATGATGGCTCGCCACATTTAATTAAAGAATGTCTGACAATTTAGTCTCAATCTGAAGATAATAATAAGAAGGGAGGATTAGTAGGGGCTAAAATTTTAAGACGATTTAAAGACCACAAACATGAACCAACTATGGAAAACTCAGTTTCCGTGGCATTTAGGTACAACCGATGGCACGCGACTATCCTAAGGTCGTGAATGACCTCATTTTTCGCATTCAAGTACAACCGGATTTAGTGGTGACTAGGCTCAAACAACTGATTCACTCCCGAATTGATCTTGTTTGAATTTGTTAGCACTTCATTATTCAGTTTTTTTTTTTTTTTTTCCTCCTACCGAGGCTCTTGTTGTCTCACTTATGTAGCCTAATTCATACCTTCAATGAATGAAGCGGCTACCTATTCTCAAAAAAAAAAAAAACTATGGAAAACTCAAGTCTGTTTTTGTTTCGAATGGCTCGAATTGGAGTTTGGATTTTAAGATCCCTGCTGCTGCAAAATTCAAACACATCTATTAGTTGCTTCACACCTGTCCATCCAAACAACTTCCTTGATATTAGGCTTATATAGTAATAATTTTTAACTATTGCTGTTTGATCAAATAATAATAGTTATAATTATAAAATAGTTACCGACCGTCTCTAGAGCAAGAATATAATAGTTATAATTATAAAATAATTACCAACCGTTCCTAGAGCAAGTGGCAAAAGATTTGGTGGTTGGTATCCGAGACCCAAATTCGAATCCTAATTGATTCATATTTTCAGCTAAGTTTATTTTTCTAAATTAAATAAAAACGAAACGAGTAGCGTGCTATCTATCTCTCAAAAAACATATAATTATATAATAGTTATGACTATCTTAAGAATTTTAAAGAAATTAACACCAAAAATGTAAAAAACTTCCGTACTTGGGAGGTCAACTGTTCAGACTTGGCATAAATTTTTAAAAATTCGAATCCGAACCAACTACCGGTAGTACGCCTAAACATTCCTCTCCAAAAAAAAAGAAAAAAAAAAGAAAAAAAACCTAACTGTATTTGATTCCGATGAATTTTAAAACTTTATTTTTAAAAATCCGAATCCGATCAAAAATAAAAAACTTAAATGTAAAAATTCAAATTCGAAATAGTTATTGTTTTTTATAATATTACAAAATTCACTTTATTCAAGTTCGGATTCGGATAAAATTTCGTATATCCGTTACCATTAACATTCGTAGCCGTACAGGCCTAATGTTGTCGTTACTTGTGTAGGCGATGGAAGAGAGCCAATCGTTTGCGTCCAACGCGTGGTTTACGCTCTGAAAATCGGGTCGGATCTTTTCCATGTATAAATCCACATCCGATAACCGCCCCTTTTGCGAACCCTCTCCGACCGACCAATCGCTCCCCAGTCCCCACTCCCCAGCCCTTCCTTTTCCTTCGTCCGGAGACCTCGTTATCGCTCTTATTATCCGCTTCTTCTTCGTCTTCTTCCTCCTCCTATTCTTCGGCTCCAAACCCTAGACCTCTTCCCCTCGACGCCCATGTCCGCGGAGAGATCCCTCTCCTTCGAGCCATGGGAGGAGATGCAGCGCCATGGGCAGGATCTGGCGGATCGCCTCGCCCAGGGCTTCACCGGCCTCATCCAATCCCACATCGCCCCTCCCCACTTCGCGTGGCCCCCCTCGCCCCCGAAGAACCCCTTCGATCTCGACCTCCACCATGCCGCCGCCGATCACAAGGAGCTCTTCCCCTCCGCCACCACCATCTTCGACCTCGGCGGCCGGATCGGCCAGGCCGGGGCAGAGTTTGGCGCGTACATCGACGGCGTCGTCCAGCAGTTCTTCCGGCGACTCCCAGCGCCGTTCCGGCCGGAGGAGGGCGGCGCCGCGGCGGAGAGGAAGAGGTGGGACGAGGCCGCGGAGAAGCGCGGCGGAGGCGAGGCGAAGGGGATCGGGTTGGCGGCGGAGCGGCTCGGGGATCGAGGGTTTGTGGGGGCCGCGACTGCGGCCGCGGGGAGCAGCTTGGATGAGGATGAGGACGAGTTCGGATTCGATCTCGGGGCCCTCGGGCGTTTCAAGAGGCCACGAGTAAGATTTATGCTTAATTACTTCCATAATTTCTTTTCATGATAACTGTATTAGTTTACTTGATGGACTCCTGGATCTGAACTTCGAACGCGACTTGATGTTTTCTCTACTACTGTTCAGGATCGCGATGTGAAAATCTCTTCGATGAGCTTTCCCAAAAATGCTACATTACATTGAAGCACGATGATGGAGTAGTGTTGCATCTAGTTTTCGTGCATGTAATCAGTAGCATAAGGACACTGCTTCCTAAACTGATATATTTAAGGAATTATCTAGTGCAGCAAATTTGATTCTTTCTTTCTAGTGAAAAAATGTTTGGCCAAAAGAGTGGCTTGGAAATGCTTAGAATTACTTACAAGGGTTGTATTTAATAAAAAGTGATGTCTTATTTCCACCAAAATTGGCTTAGAAAAATGCCTTTTTTGCAGTCCCTTCTTTCAGATGCTTAGCATTATCATCTTCGGGATCTATTGATGCATCCTACTTAAAGTTGTCGTATTTGGTACGTGCGAGACGAACTTGACTCAGTTGAGTCCATGCAGAAGTTCATCTTGTCGTTTAACAGTAACTTTAAACTTATGCACGACTTGAAACTATATTTTCTGCATTTGGTTGATTTTAATTTGTTTACTCCTTTTGGAGTAGATCATTCACCAATTTGATTTATTATGTCTTGAACTGGTTAGAGGCAGCTTGAATATGTTGAGAATTATGACTGACATATTGGAAAAGAATTACTGCAATTTGTAGCTTGCTATGTGGTGAATAGTATTTTGCCTAAACGCTCAATATTTATGTAATACCTGCTCATATGTTCGACACTTTGAATATAAAATCTATATCTACGGTGAATGCTGACATTCAGTATGAAACACAGGGTACAATAAATGTCACTTCATCATATAATAGTAGAAACCAGGAAATTGAGAGCTCTTTAGTTGCAAGAGGAGACTTATGGAGGGTGGAGGCATCACGTGGGGGTTCGACTGCCGGAAATGAGAATTCACCTCTTTTCCTTATTCAGCTAGGACCTGTGCTATTTGTTCGAGATTCAACGCTTCTATTACCTGTTCATCTATCAAAGCAACACTTGCTGTGGTATGGTTATGATAGGAAGGTAAACACTTCTTCTTTTCTGTCATAAACTTGCTTGATTTTGCTTACCAATGACAAATTGTTGGTTTTAGGTTCTTTGCTTGTGTAATGAACTTGTTGAATTTTATAGGCAACTTTTTCGTTACTCATGTTGTTAATTTTTCTATTCGTGCACTTGTCAGCTACTCTTTTGTTGATCGAGTTAGATATTTGTCTGCATATACTGACAGAATGCATTTTTCGCATTATAGAATGGAATGCATTCGCTATGTCCAGCATTATGGTCGAAGCATAGACGGTGGTTGTTGATGTCAATGATCTGTCTCAACCCCCTTGCTTGTGTAAGAATCTCAATTACCTCCCATTAATTACTTAATTTATGTTCCTTGTAATTATGTTACTCCTTCCAGTTTTTGTAGAACATTTATACAATTGATTATTTATTGGCGACTCCCAACAAAATTGATGCATCTTTGTCTTCTATTTGGCGTTTATGTCTTATAGACTTTTTGTTATGATTTTATTTTTGCCAAGTTAGTCTTCTCAGTACCCAAGATAAAGAGTTGGTTTTACTTCCAGGGATACAATTACCAGGGCATCTAATAAAATAAACAGGAAAATGAAACTAAACTGTATTGATATCATTGTATTTTTAAAGCAGTACAATTATTAGCTGAATCTTCTAATTTCTCTTCTTATTGTTAGATCATGACCTATACTAGAAGGATTATCTACTGTGAAATCCTGTTAGTTTCTATTTCAGCCCAAATGTCTAACGTTTTATCTTCAAAACATGTGAAAGGATGTCTTCTTTACAAATAAAAATCGGTTGTATTTGACACCAAAGTTGCTGTTTTGGTGCTTTGTTCCAGTCATTTCTGGATCTGCAGTTTCCAAATGGGCAGCTCACATATGTGGCTGGTGAGGGGTTGACAAGTAGCGCATTTCTTCCTCTCTTTGGTGGGTTGCTTCAAGCTCAAGGCCGATATCCAGGAGAAACAAGAATTAGCTTTTCTTGCAAGGTTAGCATCAATTCAGACTAATGTCTTCCAACTGAATGTAGAAATATCATATGTGGTTATGTGTATCTCTCTCATTTTTTTATATTACTTAATATGACATCTCATTTAATTCTTTTAAGCTTTATTTTACTCTATATTATCTTAATAATGCTTATTAGACTAACGGCTCTAAAAGTTTGTTATTCTTTTTACGTAGAATAAGCGAGGTACTCGAATAACCCCAATGCTGCAGTTGCCCGACAAATCTTTTTCCCTTGGGATTACACGGGCCATAGCTTGGAAGAGATCTGGTGTTATGGTTCGACCCAGTGTCCAACTCAGGTCAATTATTTGCCTCTTCCAAAAAATTTCGGGTTTCTTCTTTAAGATTGTTTCCATGCTATTCATTCATGATCTAAATATAATGAACTATATTGCATTTTGAAATGTTTATCTGAACTTAAAAAGATTTGATTTCAGTTCCCGACCTTTCATTATTTTTTATTTTAGTACCTATAAATCAGTTTTTATCAAAACTCGTACTTATGTCAAAATTTTCAGAATATTCCATCAAGTAACAAACTAGCGCAGTTTTTTCTGAGGGGAAAGTAATGGAATAAAAAGCAATGAAAGGCTAGGTACTGAATAAAGACTTTTAAAGACCAGATCGATTTCAAAATGCCCTGCATGTTTCACCTTAAAAGTTTGATACATATTTTACTCATGCATTGTTGAAGTCAGTGCATGTTGTGCTACTGTTGTTAATTGTACACTTTCACTCGTTGTCCTGAAGTTGAACCTAAACTACTTTTCCATTTACTTTTAAACTTGCTCAGTGTATGCCCCACGTTTGGAGGAAGTGATCCTGGGCTTCGTGCAGAGCTCATCCATTCCGTGAAGGATGAAGTGAATATAATCTGCGGCTGCTCTTGCTCGACCCATCCTTCTGCTTTTGCCTCGCTTTCTGTAAGTTGTTCTTTCTCAGACTGGCATTGCTGCATTATACAAATTGATGTGAAGAAATTAATCAATCTCATTTCAATTGACAGCTGGGGAGGTCTAAGTGGAATGGGCATGTAGGGAGCTCGGGAATTGTTATCAGCGCAGAAACACCTTTAAGCAACATTGGCCGACCATCACTCTCGGTTCAACTAAACAGCGGTTTTGAAATTTAGCCATGCCATCTCCCAACTGTACAGATCACTGTATATATGACTAATGTCACTGTCGATAGGCCTGCAGAAACAGATGAATGATGAAATGCCTGTTTCATTTTCTTTTTTAATACATAGATAGGATTAGAACCTATTGTGGGTATTTTCTCCATACAGGAAATTTTGATTGGAAGAACACTCAGCAGCATCGTGGAGATTATGGTTAGAGGCAGATCGGAAAGGGACGCAATTGATGGCTGGAAAGTAAAAGCTTGGAGAAGAAATATATGAAGTTGTCAAACTAATCTGAAATATTTATGTAAATCCAATAGTTTCCGAAAGTCCCTGTTTTAAAATTTTTTATCAGTTTTGCCTGGATTAGGGGCGATCTTCAGCAACAGCTGTTGAAAAGTGGTATGAATGCAAGATTTCTCTATGCTTTTCTTTGTTGTAATCACCAGCTGCAAGGAGACGGTCATGTAAATTGGTGTTAGATGTCTGTGTTAAGTTTACCTGTTGTGCATAGTTAAGTTTGTGATACTTTGATGAGTGGATTTTCTGCTGTGCATATTTTTGTTCTGCTTGGTATCTCATTATGGTGGATGGACTTTAATCTGTTTCAGACTGGAGTTTCTGCGGCTACCGGGTGTTTGAAAAAGCGAATGGCAACAAATTAGTTGAATTCTCTTCCACAACTTTCATCAGAAATGAGCCTTGATCCGTACAAGTACTAACCACTTTATGTGCTTTAACTGAAGTTTTTCACCTGATTAATTACCAAGTTTCCTCAGGAACATAGTGAAAAAGGTGTAAACAACAGACGAACCCCAAATCCGTGGGGTAAAATGCAGGCCAATGGACAACCAAATCCCAAGTTTCCTGAGGAATGATTCTGGCAATGGCAATGGTTCATGCCTAAAATCCAAGCAAATATTCTTGTGCACAAGTCCACGCGTGCGCTCACCCGCACAAGTCGAACCATTGGAAGCATATGGAAGAGAGAAAGAGAGAGAGAGAGAGAGAGAGAGAGAGGAGGAACGGATGGCAACAACACTATTTATGGTGCGCTTTTACAGTATGTTCTCAAAGCAGAACAATAAAGGAAAAAAAAAGTTGGTAAAATTTTAGCCCCATATGGATATGAATATCTAATTTTTGAAAACTACTGTTACAAATTTTTCTTCAATCATGATGAATACGACACAAAAAAAACAGGCGCTCTTGATTTCAAGTGGATATTTCTTTTTAACGAGCATCTCATGCATAGTTTGAAGACGGCGTTGACTTGTATTCGCATTCTGCTACAAGTCTGCAAAGAAATCGGATACTGAAGTACTTGATCGACTCTTGCCTTGCCTCTTTCTCTTTGACTCTGTAAATTAAATTCCACAGAACAACGTAAATTAAAGCAACTCAACATAGCATCAAACAAAGTTCAGCATTATCAACATGGTTCTAATAGAGCAGTGAGTGCGCAAAGCAGTTTTAACGTCAAACAAGCAAAAAACTGATGATCCTCGTGTACTTTTATTTAGCTTAAAGCAGGTCTGAGAACAAATGGAAGACAAAACTCACTTTTTGATGACTCGGCGGGTTTAAAGTCTACATCCATCTCACCATCATCACTATCGGCTTCATCCGGAAGACCATCTTGGGTCATTTGATTGCCATCCAAGAGCTCTTGCAAATCCCAAAGCTATGCGAAGCAAACAGGTAGTTTCATTGTTAAAAATATGAAAAAAAAAAATCTTTAAACAAGTATGCAATAATATGTGTTACAATTAAAGATTAAGCAACCTTCATCATTTGGTCATGTGAAATGCTAGCAAGAAATTTTCTATCGTGTGAGAAATCTGCAAGAGAAATAACTAGAATTAGCTCATAAATATCTGAGGTTGGCTTTCAAGAAACCGAGCCACCTTAATCAAGGAGAAAAGGAACTATAGATTTTTACCAAGCCGTTCTATTGGGTATTCTGAGTGCTCGGCGAGAGGTTGGATAATTCTATTTGGCAAAATACCAACCAACCTGTGGAACGCCGGGAAAATGTTAGTTTACAACAGTGAAATTTCTCAATGTTCACACTGAAGAAAATTTGAATTTACAAGAAGAAATGAATTCATACCGGATGACTCCATCCTCTGATCCAGATATTATAGTATCTTCATCAAGCTAGAAAAGAAGTAGATTTTAGAAAGCATTAATTGGAGAGTTACAACAAGAACAGAACAAGAAGATGAATAATGAGAATAATGAGCTGTCCCCTCACCTTCAATAAAGTATCAACTGACATCGGGTGCCCAAGGAAACGGTCACTGCCCACAAACTCAGAATGTTTAGTTGGTTCAGATAACAAGACTGCATCTTGTACAAAGAGAAAAATGGCTGCATCTTGTAGAAGTGCTAGACTACTGACTAGTACTCAAACATACAACTGATGAGAGGATGAAAAGAAGGCAAACTAATCTATTGTTAATATACAATATCTAGAAACAAGAGATCATGCTCCGTGATGGAACACCTACACAATAATATTCAATGTAGTTACTAATCCTACCAAAACTTTCATGTTCCGATACCAAGTAATTACCTGCAATCCTTAAAGTGGCCCCAGGAATATAACAACAAAGCACCAGTCTGAGTTCCACATATAACTTTTCGACCATTCTGTGAAGATAACAAGGCCATCAGAAGAAAATCAATCAGATCTTATAAACTCGCTTACAGCAATTCAAGCAATAAGAAAAAAATTAGTCTTCTTTTCTGTGCTGCGTTGCATACTGAAAAGAACTCACCATGAAGAATATATATGTTGTATTGATTTCTAAGCAAAACCTTTTAGAAGGAGGGAATGAAAGATTAAAGGTTAAGGTTAACACTAATAGAACCTTGCCAACTATAGGTCCTTTTGAAATATGCCCCTCAGCCCCTTCATTAAAATTACTCAGAAATTATAGGGAAAAAAAAAAGCTTCTCTCAAACACAAAGATGATGAAACTCTAATAAAAACAATAAGTTCCCAATCACTTCCCACCAGTCTCTGGCTAAAAACATAGCTAGTTAGCTACATTTAATGCAGTTCTTCCAGGTAAAAGTAGGAAATGAAAAAGAAAAAGCTAAGATATTGAAAGGAAAAATTACCTTCACTATAACCAGTGATAATAACTCATCTTCACAAAATTCAGACCGGCTTTGTACCTGTTGGCAACAAATAGACTAAAGATTAACAATACAACCTACCATACATAATCAAATAAGAAGATCCTCAATATAAGACACTAATTTTCTATAAGAAGAAGGAAAGGAATATAAGCTGCTCACTTTGCTTTTACGAAGATTGCAAACTGATAGAGACCCATCCCCACTGTAAACAACAACAGTTACAAGACAGAGTTTAAACTCTCCATGAGAAACAAAAGGACAAACAATACAGCATATAACTGCTCCTAAGTGAAGTTAAAACTATGATGACGGTAATTCATATTTCCTCACAACTAAACCATTCTGCTACAATGACGCAAGAAAGTCACATTGTGCTGTATGAGATTCTCTTTTTATCAACTTAAACTGTAGGAAATCATATAGTTGTTATATAAACATGATAAGAAGTGGAAAACAAATTGTGCCTCATCCTAACCACGCTTTCGATAATTAAACTAAAAATTCCTGTAAAAGTACTAGAAGAAGCTAGTTATACGGTAGAGAAAGATATAAAAGCATAGTTATCAAATATCAAGTATAGAAAAGTTGAATTGAAACACTACACAAGATAAAAATGCAAAACATACCTTGTCGCCAGAAGTTGTGTGGTATCAGCAGCAAATGTCATGTCGGAAATATAATCTTCATTAGCCTGAAAGGAATTACAGCAGACACGTTGTCGTGTGTCCCAAACCTGCAAAACCGGACAGCATCTATCTATATCAACATAACTTTGCAATCCCATTGCAGAAACATTGCCAAACATTTGCGGCCATAAACCAAACAGCAGGGTAATTATAGCCAGATTTTGAACTCAGTGAGAACGGGTACTACACAATGCACCTTTATGCACCCTTCATCATCGCCGGACGCTACCATCGTCTCCGTCAAATTAACTAGGCGATTTATCGCATCCCTTGAAACCAGGAAAAGAGATGAAAATGAAGAAGTCCATCTTAGAAAAACAAACTAAACAGTTATTCGCAGAATCATTTAAGCTAACCCGTGAGCATCCTCCAAACGGGCAATGGTAGTCCCCGTCTCCACGTCCGTCGCGAGAATTGAACAATCCGGCGATGCCGTTAAAATTACTGAAAACGCCATAGGAACAGGGTTAACAAAATAATTACGCGGAGCAATTAAAAAGCCAAATTTTAATCCAATTATAGACCATTACCGCGTCCCGAATCCACAAACCTAACAGCTCTACATGATTCGTCATGAGCACGAATCGCCAACAACCTGGAAAGTATACTTCTCTATCAAATCTAACCAGATGAAAACCCAGAACTTGTGAACAATCTACATGATTATAGTTGCAAATGATATAGAAAAGTAGGAAAATTGAGTTGATTAATCACCTCTCGGGTTGCGCATCGGCGGCATAACGATACCTGGGGATTCGAATTCGAGTGAATCGGGGTGTTCGATCTGACGAATTGGAGTTGTAATTAGGTTAAAAATGCTTACAAGTGGAGATCGCCATTGATGAGAGCCGCGGCGACGAGAGGGGACGAAGGGTGGAAATCGAGATCGAAGGGGAGCTTCCCGAGATTGATCTCCATGATCGGGGGGGTGTTCTAGAGCTCCAACTCCACGCCGGGGGAACGAGTGCTCACAAAACGAAGAGCCCCGAAGGAAACAGAGCGATTAGGGTTTTAAGGGTTTGAAAGAGGGACGTGTCTACTGTTCCACGAACCAGGCTCATCCGTAAACTTGTGCACTGGCGTTTACATCCACCGTTGCTTTGCTGAAGTGGTGGACGGTAGAGATTGAAGTTTTAAACGTGATGAAGGGTGGATCAGCGGATCGGTGCATGTATGTACGGATGCACTGGGCGCAGACCATTAACAAAACCTGGGGAAATAAAAAGGGGCCAAACCTTGTATCGTTATTTCCCTTTTAAAAATGTTGGTGGTTGATATTCGAGACTTAAGCTCAAATTCTAATTGATTCATATTTTTAATGTAAGTTTATTTCTAAATGAAATAAAACGAAGTGGATAGCGTGCTATCTATCTCTCAAAAAAAAAAAAAAAAATTTTACGATTCGTCGGGTAAATAAAGTGGAAGGTAAATTACCCTTTTCTTTTCTTAATCCACTTTGATTCATCAAAAATTTATTAAAAAAATACATTTCTGCCATGATCAACTCCGAAAATAAAAAATAATACGCTCCGAATTCGTCCCGTCCCGACGAAAATTAAAGAGAGAAGGTGAAAAACCATCCTTTCCCGGATCCGTCCCGTCTTTTCCGGATCCGCCCCGTCTGCATCCCTATCTATTATTCATGGCACCACTAATACTGTATCTCCTCTACCAAACAGGCCTTAAAGAAAAAAAAACAATCAATAATTCCATAATTCACAAAGAATCACCATGCATTTAACAGTAAAATATGTGTGTGCATGTGGGTGTGTACGTGTGTAACCATTAAAAAAACCAAAAGAAAATCATATCGACTCAATTATCACAAGGCAACATATATACTCCAAAGTCCAAACATCATTTGTACCAAGCCATAATGGGAAAGAAAAAAAACAGCAGCAGCAGAGCTTTTCGAGATTTTACATTTTCCCCAACATAGGCCTCTGAACAAAATTGTTGCAAAGGAAAGAAAAGAATAAAGAAGAAGATTCGGAGTCCCTGCAACATGCGTAACCCTCTTTTATCTTCTTCAAGCTCCGAGCTCTGGAACATACTGCATCTACTTCTCTACCTGTATTCTCTTGTCCCGTATCGGTAGAGGAATCGGCTTCTGAGCCTCATGAGGGTGATCCGGCCCCTCGTACACCTTGAGGTGAGTGAAAAGTGTTCGTCCGAGCTGCGTAATATCCACAAAAACCCAAGTGGTAGATATTTAAATAATTTACTAGAAGAAATGAAAAAAGTGAGTAGGAACACGCCGCTTACAACCTGTTTGTTTGCTCGCAACTAATTTTCAGGCTAAAAGTAGTTTTCGGTTGAACTGAAGTTCATGTGAAAATTACTTTTGCACTCTTGTTTGCTTGATAGAAGGTTCAACGAAGTTCAATGAAAAAGGCATAGAGAACTTTTAGCGACTCACTGTATGCAGAAATTGTTGGGCGTATGTAGCATGTTGCAAGCGTGAAAATATGTGCACATTTAAGCATATCAAACACTTGATCTAAAAACTTTCGTAGATACGAATTGTTCAGTATCTGAACACAATTATCAGAATGTAGCTTGATGATACTAACCCTACCTACAAGCAAGGATGATAAGCGAATCTACTTGTTTCTTATTTTTATTTTTTGGTGACAGGGGAAGTAGTGCTGATAGAGATATTGGCTTTACCCGTCCTTTAGGCAGCATGCCGCGGACCGCATGCTCAATTATTCTCTCGGGAATTCTATTTTGAAGCTGATCGAAAGTCTCCACCTTCATACCTCCAGGCCTTCCTGAATGCCTCCTGTAGAGTTTCTGGGTCCTCTTTTTACCAGAAACTGCAACTTTCTCTGCATTCACCTGTGTGCACGTAAAGACGTAAGTAATCATTATAGTGGATCCGACATCATACAATCTGTATAGTGGGCGACGGTGAGAGGAAAGTCTCTACAAGTCATGAGAAACCATTTGCAGATATGTACTTCTCAGACCCTATGAATGTCTCTAGCCAAGGAATACTTTGAACAAATGAAAAATTATCTACTGTTGGTGTGTATCCACCAGTGATGCTACTTGCCAAGAAACACATACAATGGAATTTACACAATTTGAAAATGAAAACCTGTGGCTATTGGCAAACTTCCATCTGTGTCTCAAATTATAAAAACCATGCGTCAGGTTGATTAAAAAATGTAATTTGCACCAATACAAGTTAATTTGAGTAATATATTACAATGTAGCAATGAATTGTTCACATTAAATCATTTAGCAATCCTGTGGCGTGGCCTTAATTTCTCAACTGAGGGATATCAACATTGAAGTGAAAATGGAAATACAGAGTTCTCCGCACCTACAAGTCAATAAGTCGATGGATACAGTTTGGGAAACAAACTATAGATTGGTGACCTAAAAGGCAAGATGAGTGGAAAAAAGATAAACCAACTAAACTTCATAATGACCAAATGTGCATAAAAAGAAGCTATGTCGAAAAGCTTTTCTCCTTGTAGAAAATGTACCACAATAACATATGCCCCCATGTCCACACTCGGAGTATAGGTTGCAAGATTCTTTCCTCTAATATGTATCGCGATAGTTGATGCCAACCTTCCAAGAATTTTATCAGCTGCATCGACGATATACCATGTCTTCTCCGTGGATATATGATCTGCAGCCTTAGGGTACCAAGTTTTGTTCCAAATATCCTGGAAAAAAAAGTAAACGATAAATCTTACTAGATGTAGCGTAACTTGAACTTCAATATGTAGTATATTATGTTCACTTCTGTAAGAAAATCTTTATTTAGTCATAACTGAACAGCGGCGCTTACAAAGCCAGATCCCTTTCGTCGTCCATTTTCATCTTAGCGCTTGTTTCGCTGCGTTTTTGCTTCTGCTTTCAACTGCAGCGAACGTACTCTGGTACAGCAAAAGTGTTTTTGGCAAACAGATGATACCGAAGCTTCTACTTTTGAAAGAAGCTAAAATGAAATTCTGAGCCCGAAAAAAAAAAGCTCCAAATTTGGAGCTTCTCCTTCTACTGTCGGAAGAAGCCATTGCAGCGGAATTAATATATAACGCTTTCCCCAATAGCACCACTTAAATCTGTGCCCAGTAACTAGAATTCACCATTTTCGATCCCCTTTTCACAATTCAGAACAATTTTTACAGTTCAGAGTAGCTTTATGCACAAATTTTAAGCAATTTCAACAACCTACGCTACCTCCTTCCAATCGCAAACATTTTTTTCCGATCAAAAACCACGAAACATAATAAGAGGATAATTAGTTCTTTCTACACAGAAACTCAACAATGAGAACTTAAAACCAAAACCAACAGCAAATGCCAGAGAAAGGAGATTACGGGGCCAAATATTTCGTCTCCTTCGAACATAAACCGCTGATCCCTAGGGATCATGGCGACCTGCTGCTTCTGCTGTTGCTCGCATCGGATCGGGGAAAAGGGAGCGACTCGAGAGGAGGGTTTGGCAAGGGCTACGGCGACGCGAGAGGAGGAGCCGAGGAAGGGGGTTCGCCATGGGGAGGGAGACGAGGGTTTCTCCGCGGACACGAACGCGGAGGTGGGAATCGCCACCGCCATTGATGAGTAGCCGAGCGCTAGAGTGGAAGAGGAGGGGACGACGAAGCGATAGGATAAGAGTAGAGATCAAAGGTTTTACTCGACCCCAACAAATGAGACCCGACCCGACCCGACCCGACCCAATAAGCCAGCGCGGTTCGAAACCCGAACCGGTTTCGAACCGCGCTGGCTTATTGGGTCGGACCGGACCTTAAATTCCCACCATAACATTACAATGAATTTTCACTATATGGGATTATTTTAATACCCGTGACTATACGATGCATTGCTCATGGTTTGGTTTTTATTGAGTGGATTAGTTAATGTTCAAAAAATATTCGCCTACACTTCATATATCAAACGAGCTACCTAAGTTGACTTATGTGAGCAAATGAATGGTATTTATTAATTTATGTGGGACCATTTTAATTTGACCATGGGCCTCAAATAGCGTGCCCCCTCAACCATACTCTCATGCAAATAATAATAATAATTTTAAAAAATAAAATTTTTTTTTAAGAGATAAGAAGACGCTATCCGCTTCGCTTATTTCGTTAAGAAATAAACTTAAATAAATGTGAATCAACTATGATTCGAACTCGTCTCTGATCAACCACCAAATTTTTTGTCATTACTGCTTTAAACTCTGTAAAAAAATAAATAAATAAATAAAAGAGATTATTAATAGATAATGTTGGCGTTCCCAACATTGGAAATTTGGAAATTTCTCATAGTTTGCTAGATGCTAGCTAGTTAATTTGTCCTCTTTTTTTTTTTTTCTTTTTTGTTTTTTTGTCTTAAACTCTTAATAAGTTTTGAATGTGCCAATTACAATGCCTTTAAATTATACCATATTTAAAAAGAAAAATTTCGAACTAAGTCCTACATCTGGATAATATGCATCATTTACTGGGCTTTACATTTTTGTTGACATTAAAGCATATATTTATTTTTGTGGACACCGGAGGTTGTATTTGTGACTTGTGTGGACTCGTGTAGACGTACTTTTATTTTGGCACCAAAATCGCGAGATCATCGAAACTCTCAATTACAGTTCCATCGGAAACTTTCAATCACAATTGTATAAATGATTGTTCTTTCGACTTTCAGTAAAACGGGTGCGAAATCAAATTAATAAAACTCTCAATTTCTTCGTTATTTGACTTTCTAGTCTCAAACAGATTGATGAGTTTTACCTCGTAGAAGCACTTGATCACACAACAAAATTTAATCTTTTTTCATGATTTATGTCATTTTACTTTACCACTTTATAGTTTTAAAATTTACTCAACTATTTTATAATTATTTTATATCACTTTAGAAATATGCTGTTAAAATGGTATTAAAATACAAAAGTTTGTAAATTAACTATAGGATTATAAAGCGATACATTTTATAAATCATAAGATAACAAAATTAGTATTTTAGTAGCCTGCAACTCAATTAAGTTACTGTTTGTGAGTTTGTCTTATAAAATATATAACTTTACTATCTTATTTATCAAGATGTTGGTAGAGTAAAAAATAAGTTACAACTCGAGAAGACTAAGTGAAATTTATCTCTTTTCTAAAATAAATTTGTCTGAACTATGCCCGATTTTAAACGGGCTATAAAATCTTTCAAAATTTTTATTTTGCCTTCCAATCTTTCAAGATTTGCGTCAACAATAATATTTTGACTTCTAAAATTAATAGAACTACTTACTTTAATATATTTATTTATAATTATAAAAACTGCATTAAGTATATTAATTAAACCAGTAAATATAAACGAGGCATTTAAAAATTTTGTCGACCAACTCAACTAAAATAAATTGAAAAGCTAGGTGAGTAGCGAAATTAAAATTTTGAAAGATTAGATAAGGGAACTCAAAATAGTTCATAATTCAAATAAAATTTTTAGTAATTTTCTTAATTAATTGGTGAGGGTGGTGCATGAAAATGTAAGGGATACACCAGGTGCAGGCAATTGGATAATAAGTTTCGCGAGCATCGAGATGATGCGACCATGCTGCCAGTTGGCAAACGGATCGGGCAAGGGGACGGCGGGGGTTGGTCGGGTCTCAGCTCCCGTATTAAGACCAGTCAACGCCTAATCTTTCCTCTTCTCCCATCTCCCTCTCCCAACTATTCCTCCTCTCTTCTATCGTCTTCTTCGTCCTCTTCTTAGAAAAACGCGTTCTCTCCTTTTCCTCCCCTCTCCCCCTCGCGCATCACCATCCCACTCGGTCAAAACCCTCCCCCACCCACTCCCTTTCTCGACATGCGCCCCGATCCCCTCTCCGATGCCTCTCCGTAGCGCTCTCATGGACGGAGCAAGCCCTTCTCACGACCTCGCCGCCGGAGCTCCCGTGCCGCCGGCGCCGGCGCCGCCGGCGATGATGGCGACGCTGGCGAACGCGGTGCAGGCGCTGGGGCGCGGGTTCGACGTCACGGCCGACACGCGCCTCCTCTACTGCAAGGGCGCGCCCGCGTCGCGGCTCGTCCTCCTCGACGAGCGCCGCGCCCGGGACGTCGCCCTCGCCGAGGGCGCGGGCGGCGGCGGCGGCGGCGGCGGTGCCGTGCTCACCGACGTGCCCGTCGAGGTCGACGTCGACGTGTTTAGGGAGAGTAGGGTGAGGAGTCCCCCGGAGCCCACCCCCTTTGTTTGTAGCTTCCCAAACCCCCCCCCCCCCCCCCTCCTTCCGTTTGCATTGGTGAAATTTCTTGTTATTATAAAACAAACTATGTGATCTGTGTAATTTGCTTCACGATGAGAGCAGGGGCCGGCACCGGCTCCTGATCTTTGTTTTTATCACGAGTTTGATGTTGATCTGTGGTGATTTCATGGCTCGGATCATGGAGTACTGTTGGTTTAGTTATTGTCAAATATAATCTAACGGGAGGAACAAATATTTCTTTGTTCAAGGAGCGTTGGAGGTTCTTAGAATTTACTTCCTGTAGCTATCAAATCAATAGGAATGGCTCGAGCATCTGACGAAGTTGAAGGACATCCCGTCGCCTTATCTTTGTATGAGAAAGTGAGACAAAGTGAGGCTGATGTTAGGCTTTCCAGGAATGTGGATGGAGGATATTAATTGAAGTGATAACATTATCTGTATCTTGGTATCATGGTTACCATCTGAGTTAAACAGATGTTTTTGCAGTAAAGGATTAGCACACCCATTGAAGAGATATGTTGTTATAACAGCTCATGCTTATTTTCATTTTTACATGTGAGGTTTAGGAACCTCATAATCCTTTAAATTTGGAACCACCGTATGCTTCGAAGGAGTGGAGTTAAAGGATCGGTTGAGCTGTTATATGTTGAAGTAATCAAAAGGATAAAGTTGCCAATTTCTTCCTGTCTCACTCAATATTTTTTACTGTTCAACTGGATAGAAGATTGTTGTAGGTGGGCTGTTAAAAGATTCCAATTAAGAACAAAATAATCTGTAGCTTAATAGAACTAAAGTCTTCTGAAATTTATTCAACATTCTAACTGTCACTCTGCTATCTTATTTTGGATGAGTTTTGTGATAACTCCATTGTGCAATTGATATTTTCTCCTCTGGTCGAACTCCTCTTACCAAAATCTTTTTTTCTTCTTCTTTTTCCTGTCCGCAGATGGCTGAATATTTCAACAAGAAGTCAGGTTTATCTGGATCAGTACCACTTGGTAGCTTTAATTCTATGTTCTCTTTCACCGGCTCGTCGAAAAATGATGCTGCAGTAACGAAGGCCCTTGCATTGGATGGTTATTTTGTTCATCTTTTTAAAGTTAAGCTTACGAGTTCTGAATTAGTTTTGCGTGAAGATGTAAAACGCGCCATTCCATACAGTTGGGATCCATCATCCTTGGCTAGGTTAGTAGGTAATAGACTTGTTTGCACTAGGAATTGTGGTATAATTATATGTTATATATTCTATCAATTGGAGGCCTTATATGTTTCTTCAATTGTAAGCTTCCTTTCCAATTGTCAGTACTCTTCTTTATGTGCAGCTTTATTGAAAACTATGGTACCCACATTATTACTTCTGTAACTATTGGCGGTAAAGATGAAGTATATATTAGACAGCACCATTCATCACAATTGTCATCATCAGAATTTGAAAAATATGTGAAGGACATTGGAGATGAAAGATTTCTGAACCTGGAAAACCAGTCTAACACTGCTCCCATCAATTACAAGGAGAAGGTTAGTGTTCTCTGCAAACTTTTAAATTCTTGTGTATTTATATTGAATGCATAAGTAATCAATCTTTTCATGAGAGATATTGCTGTTATAAGATAGCGATATCTGTCTAGTCTTCTACATCTAGGCGAAAGAAGAGTGTTTTTTTTCTCCCGATATCCATTTTTTATATGACAAATTTTTCATTGCTTTACGGGACCATGAAAACTGTAGAAAACCATATTCACAGTAAAATAATGCGCTTGACTATGATTACTCTTCCTAGTCTGTGATAGTGGTCATTAATATTCTCAATTAGTGGAGTCAGGAATGAACAATAAAGAAAAGTTCATGAAGCTGCTAATATGCATGGGCTCAGCCTTATTTCTGTGTTTTGATATCTCTACATGTCTAATGATTGTTAATATTGAACTTACATTTCTATAGTACAAGCCAAAAAGTGATGTCTTTGGCTGTTTTTCATGTCTGATATCTTTTTTATTCCACGTGTTGCTTCATAATGGTTCACAAATATATACGCTGAACTTTCTTGCTTTTAGAGCCTACTCTAAACTAATTATTATTGACCGGTAACCTCAGTTGCTATTTCTTTTATTGCAGGACATTACAGTAATCTTTAGGAGGAGAGGTGGTTGTGATCTCGTTCAGAATCATGTAGAGTGGACAAGAACTGTCCCTTCAGCACCAGATGTTATAAACATGACCTTTCTCCCCATTGTTTCTCTTGTGGAGGGGCTCCCCGGAAAACATTATCTTGCCCGTGCAATCGATTTATACTTGGAGTGTAAGATATAATAGCAGGCTGTTTACTTTCTTTTATCTTTTATTAATCTCTGTCTGTATATTGTTTATTGAAAAAGTTCTTTGCTAAATTTTTCTGCAATATCAACAATTTTGTCATCACCCTAGCATTCTCTGCCCAATATATAGGTCCACCATGTAGCATAATACAATGTCGAAAAGGCTTTATCGAATAACCATTTGTCGCCTTGATATCAACCCTTTAGGAATTTGCGATAATTTCTCTGTCGTGATAAGTTTCGGTTAAAGTGGCTCAACAGAAGTTGTCAGCAGATAAGTTGGTTGTGTATTTAGTCTCTCTCACACTGAATTTGCATGGGAAAAGATTTTACAGAATTACATTTCATATTTCTGGGTATTAGAAAGCTGTGCAAAATATTGCTCCTGTAAAATGGAAGTACTGTAATTTGCCTGAGCAATCTGTATGAACACTAGCATCTCTGCATTAAAGTCCTCTTGACTGCTTCACTACAGCAAAAGCTGAAGCTTCAAGTTGGAGCTTCCTTTTGGGGCCTGAAAAGC
Source organism: Aechmea fasciata (assembly GCA_025177825.1). Taxonomy (NCBI): domain Eukaryota; kingdom Viridiplantae; phylum Streptophyta; class Magnoliopsida; order Poales; family Bromeliaceae; genus Aechmea; species Aechmea fasciata. The sequence goes on from CM045936.1 coordinate 1,538,779, forward strand.
TTGTTTAAACTTCTTGCCACATGCAAGCTCCAACTTTTTTATTTGTCAAAAATCTTTGCTGGTGTTTCTTAGAGTAGACCAGCTGTTAATCAGGCCAAACAGACACAGTGTCTCCATTTCTAAGGTCCGTTGGCTAGAGCACACACATTTCAATTAAACTTTTCTATTTTTCTCTATTAGCGAAGAGTAAGCAGCCTAAATGAATTGCAGTGCATATGGCAAGTTTGTAATAACTTCTAATTTATTCTCCAGACAAGCCTCCGATTGAGGAGTTGCAATACTTTTTAGAGTTTCAAGTGCAGCGAGTTTGGGCTCCAGAACCGACAACTATTCCTGGTCACCATAGAAAGGAACCTGTATGCCCATTTCTTCAGTTTAGCTTAATGGGCCCCAAGCTTTATGTCAGCTCAGAGCAGGTACACAAGATCCTTAACAGTTAAATGCAGATTATCTTTGATGTTTAATCCTCAATAGATTTACAGAATGATGACATATCATGAGAAAATTCGGCAGTTTTGGCCTCTCTACCTTTTCTCAATCTCTATATCTATGAGACTGACTTTCAGAGAGCACGGGAATAGAACTTGGTAAATCTCCCTTGTGGGTAAAGCTTCTTTTTTGTGGAAAATATTGCATTAGAGAACACTTGCACTAGATATGGGATCAAAAATAGCTCTGGATATAGCTTGAGAGAACCTACACAAGATGTATATGTTGAAAAACAATATTGCTTGTCAATCCTTTCTTTGTTTTGATCATCAACTAAAGCATTATGCCGATCAAGATGTGACCTAAATTCACACTACTTTGTATAAATATATTAGAATATTAGCTTCTCCCTTCACTTGACCAGACATGTTTTACAAACTACTTACTCCCTATGGAGTCTTCTTGACACATCATCTAACAAGTATTCTTGCTTGAAGATAGATGAATGCTCTCTTTTGCAAGGACCATCTTTTCACTTATATTACAATATTAAATTTCATCGACCGATCGGTTACTTAACATGTATAAACTTTTCAAAACTCCAGGAAATGGAAAAATGCATATATTTTTACCGTAGTTGACTAGTTACCTTCTCTTAACTAAGTCATATTGATGCAGATTTGTGTTGGGCGGAAACCAGTCACTGGCCTCAAATTATCCTTAGAAGGGAGCAAGCAAAACCGGTTAACCATCCATTTACAGCATCTTAGTTCATTGCCTAAAATCCTCGTACCCCACTGGGACTCTCACGTTGCAATTGGTCCGCCAAAATGGCAAGGCCCCGAAGAGCAGGACAGCCGCTGGTTCGAGTCAATTAAATGGAAGAATTTCGCACACGTCAGTACCGCACCAATAGAGAACACCGAAACAAGTATCGGGGACCTTTCTGGTGTTTACGTAGTAACAGGAGCTCAGTTGGGAGTATGGGATTTCGGTGCGAAGAGTGTTCTCCACCTTAAACTATTGTTCTCGAAGGTTCCTGGTTGTACAATACGGAGATCAGTATGGGATCATAGTCCATCTGGTCATTCAACTCAGAAAGTGGACGAGGTTTCGTCCTCTTCTTCGAGTGAAGGCTCCAAGCTTGCGAAGATCGTCGACATGAGCGAGATGTCGAAGGGCCCGTCAGATTCGCCGGGGCATTGGCTGGTCACAGGGGCAAAGTTGGGTGTCGAGAAGGGGAGGATAGTTGTTCGTGTAAAGTATTCGTTGTTGAACTACTGATTTACAGTATAGTTTTGTTATCTGTTGTATGAAGCATTCTTTTCGACAGGTAGGAGTTCTTGTTTTGTTCTTCCTGTACATTCCTTAAAATCACGTCATTTAACTGACGTTCTTCTTGGTTCACTTAAAATTTGTACTTGCTATTACTAAAAGTCATGTTGCTATACTCTTTCTATGTATTGAATAGTGTGTAAATTTTGTCTTGAAGAGATATGACTTGTTGAGGGATTCCGCCACCCCCTTTTTTTTCTTTTTTTGTTTCTCATGAGCAATTTCAAATGCTCATTAAGCAAGGTGAAAAGTACCAGTATTGCTATGGAGGATTTTATGTAGGTAGTTTACTTCTTCGCTCTTTGCTCGGAAGCTGAAAAGTACCCAGGAACCTTCGAAAACAACAGTTTTAAGGGAAAGAATGCTCTTCGCACTGAAATCCCAAACTCCCAACTGAGTGATTGTTGTTTTGGTGTTCTCTATCAGTGCGGTGCTGATGCTTTCGAATTCGGCCCAGCGCATAAGATTCGGTTCGATTTTGCATGTTGATGTCTTGAGTTACATGACATTTTCTACAAAATCGATCTTTTGGGTACAATTCGCAAGGTGTAATTTGTCTTATTTGTGCCACGCGGCTCTTGTAGTTACATATTGGTGGAACTAACTAATTTCATTTCACAAATGGATGAGATACACCAGCTCCTTTTTAGTAGTCCCTTCCTGAGTGTTCCATTGAGAATAAATCTCTTGCATGGATAAGGATTATATATAAACGGCTGACTCTTAAAACCAAACAACAAAAATCCAGAACTGTGGCTCTCAGAGCATCTAAAGGAGAACTTATTTAAGGGATCTTTCCACCGTTCCAATCTTTCATTCACTATGAAAATTCTTCTAGTGAAAACTCGATGCTGCTACTTTGTTTCATTTATTGACAAGGACTCTGTCCTTGTTCTTTTAATTAGGACATAACATACTTTGTTTTTTTCATTCTTTTATTTTTCTACTTTGTTTCCACTTTTTCTTGATATTACCACCATGTTTTGTTTTGAACATTATTATGCAAACCAATCTATAGCTTATCAAAAGTGACCAAACAGTTACTTAGCTCACATGGACCCATGTGCATTTTTTTTCAATCATTAACCTTATTTAGATCCTCTTAAAATTTAGCTCAATCTATTGAAAACAAGTTGGAGAAAATACTCTCAGGAATCAATCGCACATTACACATCCAATAAGTCAATAGCGATTCTACATACTTATCAATGATCTTAGATAGTTTTTATCATAAAACCACAAACTGATTACATATACTAATAAACATATGTAATATCCCACGATCCTATTAATTGCATCGCTACAAGGGGCCATGTTACTCCTATTTGACTTTTTATCCTCATCCCACATTGATTGACGTGTTATTAGCCTCGGATCTCGGAGGCCCCACATGATCCAATGTTCCAATCTCTCCCACTATATAAACCCCACGACAAACACACAAATTCCTCACCAATTCCAAGATCCAACAAGAACAACTTACTATTTACTACTAGTTCTTGTTTTTATATATGGCTATTGCCAATTCTCTCTTCGCTCTCTCCCTCCTCGTCTCGCTGCAGCTAACATGTGTTGACGCACGCAAACTCGGCGCAGTGAGTACTATAACGCAGTTTCTGGCGCCGCACAACGCGCTGCGCGGTAGCATGGGCCTGCCGCCGCTGCAGTGGAGCGCGCAGCTGGCGGCGTACGCAAACTGGTACGGGAACCAGCGGCGGGGGGACTGCGAGCTCGTGCACTCCACGTCGAACTACGGCGAGAACATCTTCTGGGGGCAGGGCAACCAGTGGCGGATAGCGGACGCCGTAGCGGCCTGGGCAGCCGAGCGGGCCTACTACAACTATAACTCCAACTCTTGCAATCCGAACGCCGACTGCTCGCACTACACCCAGATGGTGTGGCGGTCGACGAAGTTCGTCGGATGCGCGAGGATTACATGCAATAGTGGGGATACATTTATAGTTTGTGAGTATGATCCCCATGGCAATGTCATAGGTCAGAAGCCATACTGAGGATCCGTTTTGTTAGTTGGAAATGTGAATCAACTAGAATTCGAATTTGAGTCACGGATATCAACCACCAAATTCTTTGCTACTTGCGCTAGAAACGGTCAGTAATATTGTGGTTGAAGTTGAATAAGAAGTTTTGTTTGTTTTCGAGTGTTCTAGTAATTGAAGTTTGCTTCAATTTTCTTGTAATAGTATTTATTATTATTTTCTTTGATCTTTCTACTAAAGGCTATATTTTATGGAATATGGATACAATATCTACTTCTAACTCTGAAAGTGATGGATATAAAAATACACTAAACCAACAAAAAAAAAAAAATGGAAAAACAAATAAATAATTCGACATACACGAATTATTCATAAATAATTTGAATAAATCGTATACGGACCGCTTTATTTAAATTTTTAATCATTCTCAAATTAACTAACTATGATTTAATATTCGATATCTCAAATTTAAAATTTAATTAAAATTTTATATTTTTAATCGGGTTCATTTCTTAAAATAGTGAACCAAAACCAATTGACCATGAGGTGCAAATGTACAATCACCCAGAGGAAAAAAAAAAAAAAACAATTATTAAGCAAGCAAGAACATTTGATCGGCCCCTTCACCTTTCTCAGTCCCTTCCATGGCCACTCCCCCGACGATCCCGAACCCTAATAAGCTTCTATCGATCCCCCTCCTCCTCTCCCGCTTCGTCTTCGTCCTCTGCGTTCCCGGCGATCTTAGCTCCGGCTCGGCCCCATCGACGATCCTCCACCTCCATGGCGAATCCGCGGAGCGCGTCGTCGCCGGGGCCTCGCGGTGCCCGTCGCCGAACCCTAGCCTCTACTACTACCCGGTGATCGGGATCGTGAGCCACCCCGGGGACGGCGCCTCCGGGAGGCTGAGCAACGCCACCGCCGCCTCCAACATCCCCGCCTCCTACGTCAAGTTCGTCGAGTCCGCGGGAGCCCGCGTCATCCCCCTCCTCTACAACGACCCCGAAGAAACCCTCCTCGATGTGAGCTTAGTAATTTCTACCATGCGCCGCGCAAATCAAATTCGGTGAATCTGGTCCAATCTGATCGAATTTAGTAACAGTGATTGGATTCTATACATGTTTGTTTCTAATATCAAAATCAGCTATGTTGATAATATTCATTTTTCGAAACAAATACTCTTTAAATCTTTTTTCTGAGGGGGTAAACTTCAATTTACCACGAGGAGGTTTAGTGCCTTTTTCGCTTTGTCGTCTTATGATTTAAAAAGTTCTATATTGTGATAATAAAGTGATACTCTTGTAAATCATAGAACGGTAAAATTCTATATTGTACAACCTGATACTCACTTCGCTACCCTACTTGATAGTACAACCTTATGATCGAGCTAAAATAAAATCACATGATAGTTAAGTGCAATTTTTTAAACCATAGAATTGCAAAATAAAAATGTGCCGAACCTTCGGGGGGCAAGTTGAAGCCTACCCTTTCTTTCTCGAATTGATTGTTTATGTTTCTCTCTCACTCTGCATGTCAATTTACCAAACATGATATTTGGGTTGTAGGACACATGATGATTTACTGTGCAATTCGTCATTAGGATCAAAAAAATAAATATAAAAAAAAATCACAAACTGAGCTTGTATTCCCACATAACCGCTGACAGAAGATCATTTATAGTTGCTTATATAAATTTTGACCAACTATAGGAATACCATTTAGTTGATCCATTCCTATATAAACAACTTAAGTTAAACCTGTCTTTGCCTGGTAACAATCTATTCCACAAGATTCTTCTGAATAAACCAATGGGTTCCATATCTATAAATGGGAGGAGATTAAGTAAAACCGAAATTTGAACTCGCGACTTTCTGCTTTGATACTATGTAAAACTATCATTTTTCTCCAAAAAGTTTAAGCTACTATAGAATGGTGTTTTGATGATTTATACTCAATACAAGCCACGTAGATTTTCAAATTGCAATGCCTATTCAGTACACTGTACACGCTTTCTCTTACTTCGTGATGAATGTCTGTTCTCTCCATTATCTTCTGCCAGCAACTATGGTTTGTTCCTCTGTTTCTTTGACCCCTGTTCTATTTGCTGCAGAAGCTGAGTTTGGTGAATGGTGTGTTATTTACTGGCGGATGGGCCAAAAAAGGTCAATATTTTGAAACCATAAAGAAAGTCTTCCAGGTAATCTATAAACACTACTGTATAGTTCAACTCAAGAATTATAAGTAAATTTGTAGTGCGTAGTGGAAATTAAATATGCTATGTATCTGTACAAAAAGGGTTTGCATTACTCTTGTAATTGTTAACTGTAGGTTTCCTTTTCTGCATGAAGTCACTATTTTTTACTCTTTTTCTTTTCCTTCTCTTTTAGATAATTTTGGACAGAAATGATGCAGGGGATCATTTTCCATTGTTTGCAATTTGTTTAGGCTTCGAGCTCGTAAACATGATAGTCAGCAAGGTTAGTGTCCCTTTATTTAGGCTTTCGAATACTACTACAAGCTGATTCTGAAGTGGAATATTGAAACCGTGTTTCAATTTTCATCGTTCTGCATGCACAACTTCCTTGTGATTTCTGTGGGATGACTCCTGTCAAGGAGTAATCAATTCTAAATAAATGATTACTGCTATTTATGATTAAGCAGATCTATTAAGACTTGAAAGACTGCCTAATGTTTATTATGTAAAATAATGGATAAACACATTAAAACGAAAGGATGTTTAGAATGTACACTAGCCAAAATTATCAATAGTCATCAGTAACACTCTGTATGGAAGTCCTTTTCTTATGAGGATCTACCCTAGTTATGTCCTTTTCATACTGTATTTCTTGTCCAACTTGGTATTTTTAGTGGATGTGTAGGACCATAATATTTGTGAGAGTTTCAGCGCAGAAAATCAAGCATCAACTCTTCAGTTCACAAATTATAGTGTGATTCAAGGATCTCTTTTTGAAAGGTACTTGCAATTGATATCCTTCTATTTTTAGAGTACCTTATATATGTATATATATATATATAGAGAGAGAGAGAGAGAGAGAGAGAGAGAGAGAGAGTTGAGCTAGAATACTATTGATAGCAAAAGGTCCTTTTTGCTATCAAGTTTTTAGCCTTTGGTTCAATTTCTTTCATCATTTTTAACCATTGGATTAAATATTATAGCCTAGTAGGGACCACTCAACCCTAGGGGGACCATTCAACTCTAAAGGACTAATATCATCCTAACCCTACAATTTTTCATCCAATGGTTAAAAACTTGATAGCAAAAGGCCCTTTTTGGAATCAATAGTATTCCAGCCCAACTCTCTCTCTCTCTCTCTCTCTCTCTCTCTCTCTCTCTCTCTTTATATATATATATAAAGGAAGCTCATCTCATTTTGCGGCATTTTGCATTCTAACATTTATCCTGTCACGTTTATTTCTATGCAATTATTGTGTGCATCTAATGTATTGTTCACAAAAATGAAGATTTTGTATCATATCAGCCAATAGACTCTTTTCTTCTATGCACCTAATCTTTAGTTTATGTTGTCATAACGTTGTCCGTAGCTTTATCTGTGATACCATTTATCTGATTTTTCAGATTCCCTCCCGAACTACTCGAGAAATTAAGCACCGATTGTCTTGCTATGCAAAATCATAAAGTAAGTGAAAGAGCAAACATTTGCTAGTTATATCAAATATGAGCTATCTTATTTCTGGAGTATTTAGAGATGAAAGAAGTGTTTTGGTTTTACACTATCATTTCGTATCTGCATCTTGTTCACATCAAAGTTACTAGGTAAGTGAGTGAAATTTTGTTTTTGGAACTGCTTCCTAACATTGTGTAATCCATTTGAATGGTTCACAATTTGAAGCTTGGTATATCTCCTCAAAGGTTGCAAGAGAATTATGCTTTATCAGGTTTCTTCAAGATTTTGACTACGTCAGCTGATGAAAATAACGCGGTACGTGGATAATTCAAGATCTTCCGCTTCCCCCTCTTGCTCACTGTCCCCCTCTTGCTCACTGGCAGTGAGCTTTTCAGTTGCTTCATTGATATATTTACCATGGGAATGAATTTTCTATCAGATCTATGTCTCAACTGCACAAGCATACAATTATCCAGTGACTTGTTTCCAGTGGCATCCTGAGGTATGCTTGGATCACCTTGCTGTCATTTAAAAAGTATACTGTGTGGTCTCACCATTTACTAAAATTTTCAACTATTCTGAATAAAAGAAGAGAACCTAATTCCTTGTGATTTGGTGATCCTCTTAAGCTGTAACAATTTTGTCGGCTGTAGATATACAGAAACAACTTGGGCGCACTAATAAACTTATGCCACTTATCACAGAAAAATGCCTTTGAATGGGGACTATCGATGATTCCACACAGTGAGGATGCAGTTCAAGTAACGCAGCATGTGGCTAATTATTTCATCAGGTTGTGAGTGAGCCTTATTTTTCACGTCGTTTTCGAATTGCTTCACTTTCTAATTCACTTTCTAGTTGCTCAGTTTGCTATCTTTACAACACTGGTAGAGTCGCACACAAGTGTTTATGGAACTAGTTTTTGTTGAATCTGTAAAAGATTCAGTAGCCAAGTTGGCGAGACTGAAGAGTATTTTTCCAATGTGGTATGTTACACAGCGAGGCCCGCAAGTCCTCAAACAGGCCTCCCGCTGAGAAGGTGTTGAATAATCTCATCTACAATTACAGCCCCACATATTGCGGGAAGGAGGGGTAAGTTCTTATGTTATGTTATTGCAGCTCATTTGAGTATCTTCCAACTTGGTTAACGCCGACTCTCTTGTTTTGTCTGTAGGAAGGGGTATGACGAAGTTTACATCTTCTCCGAATATACTGGAAAAAGTTTGAACGAGTAGCTCCTCATCCAAGCCTACTGGGCCTCTTAAATTCGTCGTTAAAAAACTTTCAGATCAAAATAAGCTTTTAAGATTCGGACGCTAGGTGAATTATATGGCTTACCACGCTATGTCAAAGAGAATTCATTAAGGAGCTCCCCATTAAAGTTGCACTTCCTAATACGTCATGCATTGGCGGGAAGGGTATGTGTGCATATTGGTGATGTATGTATACAAATTGTATAGTTTGTTCTGACAATCTATTTGCTATTTCCTGCAACTTAATATAAATGGATCGTCCCTTAAAAAGTTAAAATATTGCCGAGAATGCTTGTTTTGCGTCTGTTTTCTTCTTGAGCATTCTTCGTAAAGCAGTGTACTTTAGAAGCCGTGTAAAAATGATCAATCAAAGATGAAGAATCATGCAGAGCTTTGAACAGTGATCTCTCCCTTTCCTTCTGCCATCTACCTTTACTGCTAATCATATCATCTTAACATAATAGGATTGTTCGGCGGAGCCAAGCAAAAGCTATCAGATGATCCAGAGCCCTACCCTGCAAAAACTAGAGGACGACAGCTATAGATTGAAGGTAATTTGTATTCTGGGGAGCAGTTTAGATCTTTGATACAAATCAGAGCTTTGTTACCTACCTACCTTAATAAATATGCACTTCCTAGACTGGGATCACAGTAACTCGCGCACAATTCACTAAACCACATTCAAGCTTTAAAAATCATCAAATTCGGAGAGCAAGATAATACCAAAACCAAATAAAGAAACAAATAATTCACAGCAAGAAAATGTTGTCATTGAATATTCATTTGTTAACACTGTCAGAGACGACGACGAAACTACACAAATTTCTTCTTTAGCCAGTAGAACGATAGAAGAAGGCATTTCCATGCCCCGTTGATTCTTACATTGGTATCTAATGATAAGTTTCTCCCCCCGTCGTTCACCCGCTTCTGCTGTCCCTGAGATTTGTTTAGTAAAGGAAAATAGAAAAGAAAAGAGAGGAAAGAAAAAAAAAAAAGGGAAAAGGGAAAACCCTTGAATTAGTTATCAACAAATGCCAACTAATATTGGGAAGCCTCGAGAAACTTCGGAACCCTTTGAATGCCCCCAACTCCAGATGGAAAAAGTCGGCTGATGGAACGAGAATTCTTAACAAAGACCGATTAGTTGATATACTCCCAGTTTTTTCCGAACAACCAACCCAAAAAAAAGAATGATCTTTCTAAACTGCAGATTTTACTTGAATATTAGCTCTCACTGGGGTTTATCAGTCTCGTCGTCGGAGGACGGGGCCGACTCTTCTCCACCCGACGCCTCTGGTACACTGGCCTCTTTGGAGGCTTCCGCGAGGGCTCCGAGCATGCTTAGGACGTCGGCCGTGTCATCAAGATAGTACTTGGCCTTGCTGGGTTTCTGGCCGACGGTACAGGCAAAGAGGGCCGTGTTGGGGTCGACCAAGCTCCTCGAAATCGTGGTGGCAATGCCCTCGAACATGTCCTCGTCCGACCTATCGTCCCCGATGCACAGCACGAAATTCGCCTGCCTCCGGCTCACATTCATGGAGGAGAGGATCTTCTCCGCTACTAAGCCTTTGCTGACTCCCTGAAACACCACCACGAAAAAAGTAGAAACAACAGATGACCATAGTTACTCAATGAGATGAGAAAAATCCTGTGTAAACACACCAAGAATATCTCCACCAGCCAATCACATGATAGCAATATTGAGAACGATAAGTTTGAATTGAATTTAAAAAAAAATATATATATTTTTCTGAAATATAAGATCGAAAAAGAAAATTATTATAAATTAGAGTTCCTCTAAAAGCCAAAATTCGGTTGAAACTTCAATGCACATCCTAGACTAGGTGATAGCTAGGTGATAGAAGTTTTTTGCAGATTATTTACCCCAGAAGCCAACTAATGTCAAACAAGCAATGACATTTCTAGCCATTGTCATGCATCGGAAAAGTAGTTAGTTAAAATAATTCATGTAATGAAGTGAATGAATTTTTTTAAAAAAAAGGCCAGAAAAAGTGAGTTAATGAATATTTATATTATATAGCGCATAAAATTGAAGGCATTAACAATATATACAAGTTTGAATAGACAACTATTCTCATTGTAAAACGATGGATAAAATGCATGAACCTCAAATGTAGCTCCATATTAAAATAGGTAACAGAATGTTAGAAATATCAATTACACTAGCTCGTCTTCATAAATTTTGACTTCAGAAAGTTTCACAAAGTGCGGTTAGATGATACGAAACTCAAATAAGAAAAACTGAAAATACCCTAATGACTTAGGTGCTCAGATTAGCAGGTTATAGGTAGAAATACCAAAATTTTACAAGTTCAGATAACATTTCAAAATGGGTTAAGAGTTTAGGAAAGCAGTACATTTTCACTGAAGATTTTCTGTTAATTAAATAGGATCGAAAGAGAGGAAGGGCATCAGTATGTCCCAGATTACCAGATATACATAGAAAACAAACACAACGAACAGAAGTTCATAGTTCATAAAGGAAAATGAAGAAATGATGTTAGAGCAAACAAACCTGAGGCTTGACTTCAACAATGAACTGACCACTCTTGACGGAGACCGGCTCATTCGCAAGCACACTCTCAAGGTGATCGAGCATTTCCTTTGCTTGAGCCGAGCCAAAGCCAGGGTCAGCATCTTGATGGTGCCATACAACTGCACTTTCTTTGGTTTCAATATTTGATCCATCAGTGGCTTCTGTATATAGTTTCATGACTGGCTCTGCCATCTGCATCCATCCAAAGTCTGAGCTCTGGCTGCTGGTTTCCCATTCTCCATCTCCAGACCACCTGCACATATTGAAGTAAAACTGAGTGAGTGATACTGCTATTCCTCCATCGCTACACATTGGTAATAATCTTTTCTCTAGTTTTGGAGGCGGTAAAAGATTGAGTCGGCATATATTGATTATCATGTTTACCCAGTTGGTAAGCCAAATTTTTTTAAAAAAAAATAGTTACATCTCTCATGTCTTAAATCAATCATACTCTATGGATCCTAATAACGTATCTACTGGGGTCTTGATTACTCTCCTGCGCCTCTTTGGAGGAAAGATTACCTTAATAATATAAGCACATGATGAGAGAAAAGTAATGGAACTACCGTCTTGTGATGTAGTCCAATTCTGCTTCATAACTGTGGTTTAGATTGCAAAACATTGCATCCCTGAGGTTGCTATCCTCTGAAGATGTCATCTAATGCATTAACAATCCGGCGTGGAACTATCATATAAACCTTAAAATGTACCCCAAGATGTAATCTATCTTCATTATTATTTTCATGATTCTCCTTATTTACATGGTTTAATTGAATACATAACCGCATAAGACTTATTCAATGGCGAGTCTCATAAGGCTGCAACAATAGCAACATGAAACCAGCGCAACATGAAACCAGTAAAGTATTACAGCCTGAGCCACAAGGTATTATAGCAAAATTAGGCTAAAAGCAAAGCAGTGCGCCCTGAAGTTTTCACAATTATATACGCATAAGCGACGAACAATAAGCCACAGCAAGCAAGCAACCGATCGTGACAACCAGGACGTGCAGCAAACGTCGTTTGCCCATTAATAACAGCATGTCATTAATATTATATTCCCGTCCTACCATACTGAGCATAAAAGGGGCAAAATCAAGAGGGGAAAAGGTACCTCAAAAAGTAACCGTGTTCAGCTGCGATGCCGAGCTTCAGACACGGGGCAAACCACCTACCTAAGCTGCTCCTTCCTCTCCCACTGACAATAAAAACCACATTCTTCTTATCCGAACACAAAGCATTAATGATCCTTATAACCTCTGAACTTGGAGTCTTGTTAATAGATGTCTGCGGCACCACCGTCCCATCATAATCCAGGAATATCGCCCTGCTGCTAGATTTCTCATAAGCTGCGAGAATGGTATCCACGTTAAGCTTCCTGAAATTGGGATCGAGCGCAACCACCCTGAAACCAAAGCCTAACCCGATTCCCCAGCACCTCCTCCGAAAGTGATCCTTACAAGCCCTCTCCAAGTCCTGCAGGTAGCTCTTCGACCAATAAGCCACGTTGTGCGTGCTAACGTATCTATAGTGCTTCTCATGCCGCAGCTGCTTCTCGGGGTCAGACATCGATACGGACTCATTCATCGCTTCGGCTGTTGATTCTATATTCCAAGGGTTCACGCGAATCGCACCGCTCAGCGAGGGCGAGCAGCCGATGAACTCCGACACGACCAGCATGCTCCTTCGCGGGCCGACGGCCTCGGATTCAGAATCGGACCCAGAGATCCCGTGCCTGCAGACGATGTACTCGTACGGGGTGAGGTTCATCCCGTCCCTCACCGCGGTCACCACGACGCACTCAGCCACGGTGTAGTAGGCGATCCTCTCGACGCTGGGCATGGGGCGGTCGATAAACACGACGGGGCTGTAACCGGGCCGCCCGAACTCGTCGTTGATCCTCTTGCAGCTGTCCCGTATCTCGGCCTGTATTTCTTCGAGGTCCTTCCCGCGGCCGCGCGCCGGGTTGGCAATCTGGACGAGGACCGCCCGCCCTTGCCACTTGGGATGCAGCCTGAGCATGTGCTCGAAAGCAAGGAGCTTGAGATTGATGCCCTTGAAGATGTCCATGTCGTCGACGCCCAATAGAACAGTCCTCCCCTCGAACTGCTGGCGCAGCTCCGCGACGCGCCACTCCTTGTCGGGCAGGCGGAGGACGGACTGGAGCTGGCCCATGTGGACGCCGACGGGCATGATCTTGATCCCGACGGTGCGGCCGAAGTAGTCGAGGCCGATGTAGCCCCTCTTGGACTGGTACTCGATCCCGAGCATGCGGCTGCAGCAGGAGAGGAAGTGGCGGGCGTAGTCGAAGGTGTGGAATCCGATGAGGTCGCAGTTGAGCAGCGCCTTGATGATCTCCTCGCGGACGGGGAGGGTGCGGTAGATCTCGGAGGAGGGGAAGGGGCTGTGGAGGAAGAAGCCCATGCGGAGGCGATTGAAGCGGCGGCGGAGGAAGGTGGGGAGGACCATGAGGTGGTAGTCGTGGATCCAGACGTAGTCGTCCTCCGGGTTGAGCACCTCGATCACCTTCTGCGAGAAGAGCTTGTTCGCGAGGACGTACGACTCCCAGAGGCCGCGATCGAAGCGCCCGCCGTGGTCGGCCGAGAAGGGGAGCATGTAGTGGAAGAGCGGCCACAGCTGCTGCTTGCAGAAGCCGTGGTAGAACTTGTCCAGCAGGTCGGCGGGGAGGAACGCCGGCACGCACTTGAACCGCTCGAACAGCGTCTGGGACACGTCGTCCTGCTCCTGCGGCTCCACCTCGACGCGGAGGGAGCCCACGTACAGCACCTCCATGTCGTCCGGGAGCCCGTCCTTCAGCTGCAGGAGGAGCGAGTCCTCGTCCCACCCGAAGCTCCACCCGCGCCCGTCGGGCCGCCGCTTCGGCCGCACGGGGAGCTGGTTCGCCACGATGATGATCCGGTCCTGGGCCAGCGACGACGGCACGTCCGACGATACGCTGTTCGCCCGCTCCTCGTCCTCCAGCTCCGACAGCGTCCCCGGCACCGTCATCACCCTCGGCATCCGCTTCATCCCCGATCGCCCCCCGCCGCCGCCCCCGCCGCCCCCTCCTCCGCCCCCTCCGCCCCCGCCCCCCAAGGCGGTGAAGTTCCCCGCCGCGAGATCCAGAAGGTTCGTGTACGATCTCGACATCATCTTCTTCGCCGGCGGATCAAACCCTGGCAACACTAGGGGGGTTCGATCGAGCACCGCACGCCGAAAATTAGGGATCAACAGATCTAACAAATCACACCCAAAAAAGAAAAAGAAAATCGATCCGATTCTATTCGATCAGATCAGAAATGGCCCGCACAAAATACCTGAATCAACGACGAACGAATTCGAACCAATACCACTTCGCCCTCTCCTCCTTCTCCTTCTCGTTCTCCTTCTTCGACGCGGCGAGGTTCAGGGTGGGAGAGGAGAGAACGAGGACCGAACAATACAGAGAGAGAGAGAGAGGGAGAGGCACCAACAAAAAAAAAAAAAAAAAAAAACACACACAAAAAAAAAACACTATTATATTTATTTATTATATCAAATCTCCGCGTTGGCAACTGGCCTGTGAGAGAGCTGTATAAAGGAAGGAAAGGGGTGGGATGGTGGGAAAAAAAGAAAGCCAAAAAAAATGAAAAGAAAAAAAAAGAGAGAGCAAAAGAGAAGAGGTGAGGGTGGGGAAATTTGGGAAAAATTTGTAGGGGAGTTAATTAATAAATAAATAATAAATATTAATAATTAATAATTTAATAAAATAAATAAGAATTAAAAAATAATAATAAGGAAGGAAACAGTGTGGGGTGGAGAGAGTATATGCGAGAGGGAGGAGGGAGGGGGTGTGTGGGGGGTGTATTTGGTGTTATGCAGTTGGGGGAAGGGGTTTGTGTGGGGAGGGAAGAATGGAGGGAAAGGAAACAGGATAAGGTCGGCCAGCCGACTGCCCCCGCATGCCAGCTGGAGTCACGCAGTCGCCGATCACGTGCCCAACCTTTCGCGCCCTCCACGTGTTGACGGTTTCGCACCTACTGCTCCCTGCACCCAGCCCACCACCCCTCCACTGCCAGCCTACTATAAAAACAAAAAAAATACAAAAAATCTAGAATGCGCCTATATAAAAAATAAAAAATAAAAATAAATAGATTTTAGAATGTACATGTTATATTACTTGATATTTTTACCTTTTTAGATTGAACTATTCAATCATAATTAGTAAAAAAATATTTTTATTATATATATATATATATAGAGAGAGAGAGAGAGAGAGAACTTGCACTATGCTATTAATAAAGATTTAAGTCATTGGTCTACCAAATTTTTGACCATTGGATTAAAAGATGTGCGGTTAGAATGATGTGGGCCCCTTAGGGTTAAGTGGGTGGTTGGTTGAATAGTATAATCTAACGGATAAAAATCATCAAAGGGGGTGGATCTAACGGTGAAAAACTTAGAAAGACCGAGTCGTAGATTGATAAAGATACAAATAATATATATATATATATATATATATATATATATATATATATATATATATATATATATATATATATATATATATATATAATTGACTGATTGATTATTAATGATGTTATGTAAGTGTGATATAGTATATTTTTTCATGACTTATTGTTATTCTATTTAGTATGAAAAAATATAAAAATTTGAGAAACTAACATTTCATGAAATTTTACTTTCTTTTTTCAGTTTTTTGCTCATTTAATTCTTTAATTAAAAAATAGCTTTTTGAAAAAGAAATTCATATTTCATACAATTTTTTTTTTAAAAAAAAAACAGAAAGCCAAAATGCTAGCTTTCTATACAAACTGAAAAAAAAAAAAAAAGAAAAGAAAAGAAAAAAACTAATTTTTTTTAAACCAATGGATAAAAAATTTGGATTTTTTTTTTTACATTTTTAGGAACCAAATAGCTCGCAGCTCGATAGTAGTTTGAGATCGTAAAAATTTATTTTCGTCGTTTGATTTATCGTAAATTCACCATTAGTGGAAACTCATGCTCTCAAAAAAAGCATTAATATCAATTAAATTATTTCTCACACCTTCTCGTTTTTACGTCATTCACTTCTTACCGATTAAATAATATAATTCAAGAATTTTAGTTACACAACTATACAAACAAAAAGCGAAAGAAAAGTCATTTTAGTTGAACTCCAATTCACAAATTTTTTAAAACTTCATTTCCATGTGAAATGGTTATAGTAAAAACACAACAAAATTAGTTTAGATTACATTCATTCTCATTGAATTATACGAGATGATTAAGATCCAATCAAGAATAAAGTAGTAATACTTAATTAAAATAATGCCAAAAATATTATACTTGTAAAATTGTTAGAACCTTATTTTGTATAAATTAATATTGTGACTTTTTAAGCAATGCATGCATTAATATATATACTCTTATTCAATTTGGCACTATCCGATTAGTGTTGTTACCATAAATACTATTTATAAATTATTTTTTAGCAGCATTTAATTTCTCTTTTAGCAAAATCAAAAGTTTGAAAATTATTATTATTTTGTTTATCTTTCTTTAGATACTGAATATTTGATATTAGTTACTAGATATAAGGATTTTATTTGCTAAAAAAATATGCATTAAATTTAATATAATCATAGTTAGATTTAGTTAGATCTTCAATTTATTTGATTTAGTTACTAAATATATACTCATGAACCGATAAAAGCCAAAGAAAATGAAATAGAAGGGACAAGAAAAACTACAAATGGTTAAAAAAAAAGTAAACCGAGCTTCTTTTTTTTTTTAGTCATTGTTAATAATTATTGCTAATAATAATGCATCCTAATAATTGATAATCAATACTATTTAATTTTTAAAAAGTTATTAAGACATGATATTATTTAGGTAAAAAAAATTAATTTTTAAAATATTTAAATAGCCTATTCGTAACCGTACGTTGCTTCGGTGTACGGAATCGACGTCCCCGGATAAACCAAGAGGCCTTCATTTATTTATATAATATTATATATAATATATATATATATATATACACCCGTGGATATTCGGACGGAGGAGGGGGGCGGAGGGACACGTGTCGCGCGGTGAAGCGGTCTTTGCGTTGGTTAGGGTTTACGTGCGGTGGAAACACGTGGCGCTTCGAGCGTTGCGTCATGTGTGACGTGGCCGTCGTGGCTCCACGTTTTCCTTCTCTACGTGGGCCTGTGTGTAGGTTTTCTAGGTGTACAATTTTGCACGGACACCACCCCACCAATATGGAATTAACAAAATGGTCCCCCTCAACTACATTGCCTTGTTGGGCCGATATTTTCCTTTGGATTGTTGTAATATCTAGAGCTTCAATCAATTTACTATCAACCAACTTTTACGTCAATATATATTTCTATAGAAAAAAATACCAACTACTTACTATTTGTAAATTTTCTACTATTAGATCTATATTTTTGATCATTTTCTTTCGCTAGATTATACTATTCAACCAACCATCCCCTTAACGCAAGAGGGCCGACAACGTTCTAACCGCACGTCCCTTGATCCAAGGGCCGAAAATTTACAAGACCACTAACTCTTTAAAAACATGAATTAATTATATATATATATATATATATATATATATATATATATATATATATATATATATATATATATATATATATATATATATATAGAGTCCTGCTATACTTTTATGAGATTTACTTTATACTCATAAATTTTTACTTTAGATTTATTCCATTGATCATTTCTATCTATTAAACTTTACTATTCAACCAACTACCCACTCAATCCTAGGAGATCACTATCATTCTAAGTGGGGACCATCATTATCCTAACCGCACATCCCATTAATCAACGGTTAAAACGTTATGAGCATAAGGGAGTCTATACTCATAAGAGTATAAGAGCCTCTATATATATAATATTTTTTTTACTTAAAATTATGTGATTTAGCAAATAATTTTAATATATGATAATTATTATTTTTTTAAAAAAAAATATAAATTTTATTTTAATAAAATTTTTTTTTTTTTTTTGAGAGAGATAGATAGTCAGCACGCTATCCGCTTCGCTTATTTCGTTAAAAAATAAACTTAGATAAATATAAATCAACCAGAATTTAAACTTCAGCCTCAAATACCAACCATCAAATCTTTTATCATTTGCTCACGGGACGGTCGGTTATTTTAATAAAAATTTGTTGAAGATAATTAAACCGTACCACAAAGAGCAAGTGGGCATCGAGAGATTGGCCTCCACCACCGTATCCTTTTGGCCTCGTGCTAATTAATTATTAATCATGGATCCGACGGTAAGGGAAGGGCCACGTCGCAAGAGCCGCCCCCCCCTCCCCACTTGACTTTTTCAACCAACGCATTCTTAATCATTAACAAGCAAAAAAATATGGGCTTTTTCTTATTATTGAAGCATAAAATAGTGCACACATGTGCTTAATATATATTTACAATAATTATGTTTACTTATTACTTTTAAATCCAAATTTAATTAAAATGCACGTAGGCCTCTAGAAGGGCTCTTATAATCTCGTTTAAAATAAAAGTCAAAATCTTTGATTCTAACAGGCCAGCTGCTCTAAATAAAAATTTAATTTATATATATATATATATATATATATATATATATATATATATATATATATATATATATATATATATATATATATATTATTTGTAATTTTAATTTTGAGCATAATTAAAGAATTTCAAACAAATAAGAATATGAGACAATTTGTTTAATTTATCTCATGATATAGGAAAGGGGACATTGTAATTAGAGCCTTTCATGACATCATAGAACTAGAACTCAAATGCGTTTACTAATGATTTGTTTTCGATAATAAAGCTTGCAAATTGATGATCGGTATCTTTAAACATGATCTAAACTATTTATACTATCTAGAAATCAAATTTCACACATTTTCGATATTGTTCTCGTGTCCATCAAGTGAGCAGAAAATGAATGGTAAATGAATATTCTTTAAAAAGTGATGATACAATTTTTATATTTGAGATCTAGAGTCTAGATCTTATTTTAAATAGTTTAAAGAATCTTCTAACAAAAATTTAGTTAATTTGAACTCTTCTATACCGTTAAACAAGCAAACGCACCATATCGGCCATTAAAATTATAGATTTTGTGACCCTTTGATCGTTCATTAGTGATGCCAAAAAAATCATAAAATTTGATTTCTAGAGAATTTAAATGGTCTAGATCATATTTAACGGTGCCGATTATTAATTTAAAAGCTCTTTTATCGAAACAAATCGGTAGTAAAGTG
Source organism: Aechmea fasciata (assembly GCA_025177825.1). Lineage (NCBI taxonomy): Eukaryota > Viridiplantae > Streptophyta > Magnoliopsida > Poales > Bromeliaceae > Aechmea > Aechmea fasciata. The sequence goes on from CM045936.1 coordinate 1,558,275, forward strand.
CTCGGTTTACTACCGATAGTATTCTAGCAAAGCTCCATGTAATTATATTTATATTAAATATAATAATACCTATTGTGGGTAAAATAAAATATATATATCCACAATAAATTACGGAGATGGTCATTTTCGCCGTATCATATTTTCGGTGGCCGTTTGACCAGGTGACATGCGTGGTCAAACCAAACTCCACAGGGAAAAATATCCTGCGCTAAGTGCATCAATACAATTTATGCACCACTCTTTATATTCAATATACTAATTAAACATTATAAAATCAAATTCCAACCCATATGTTATCAAACATTTTTAAGGAGATTATGTATGAAAATTCGTACATCTAGAAAAATGATTACCTTAATATATATATTTCGAGTGGTCATGAATACTACTCATTTTAAGAAAATTATATACGAAAGATCACAAGTTTTGAAAACTTACTGTATATATGAAATTGTATTTATTCACACAAGTTTTTAATTTATATACTACTATCAATAAATTTTTATTTTTCAAAGACAACACTAAACTATATATCAGTGTCTTGCTAGGTTATACAGTACGTATTGTTAGCAAATTTATTGTTTTAGATCAAAACGCAACAATCCCTATAGATTAAATGAGTTCTATATTAATAATCCTATATAATAAACTCGTGTCACTTATTTTAGAATTACTTTAATCTTAACATGTTTAACCTTCTTAGCGTTTGTAAACTTAACTACAACTCAAAATGCTGCACTCCAGTTTACTATTTACGGTTATTACAAATTATGAGAGTATCGCAGGTTTATTACTAAAGATTTTTTTTTGATAATTCTACATATTTTTATATCTTTTAATCAAATAGAGCTGGATATATACTTTACGACTTTATAACAAGCATTAATTCTTTAATAAAGCTGCAAGATTTTGTTTGAGATTATGAATTTATTATTTATAATGTAGAGATTGAGAAAAATAAATTAATGTATAGTATTTTTACTACAAAAAGTACAGTATATATCCGATAAAAAAAAGAGAAAAGAATCCCTCTAAACTATAGTATAATAAAGTGTGCAATTAAGCTTGAGATATGTGTAAAAATCAACAATATTGTAGCCAAGATTTTTGTTAACTCGTAAGATTAATAATGTGTTCAAAATTTACCATTTTCGATAAGCTGGGGCAGTTTTAGCATGCTCTAAAATGTTCAGTAAATTATAGTTATAAATAGTATTTGAAGATTACGTGTGTACGATGTGCATGCAATAATTCCTTGTACGTACGTACGCGGGGTGGGAGAGTTAAAAATAAGCGACATAAAGCGGTATTTTACGTACGGTACGTGCATACGCGCGGTACATGCATTTTACGTACGGTACATGCATACGTTAGACGTGCACATGTCATCTTGACGACGCGGTGCACGGCTCCCATACGATCACGACGAACGTGGACAATGTTGACTTAAAAAAAAAAAAAAAAAAAAGAAAAAAGGAAAAAAATTTTTAAAGAAAATTCGCTTTCTCATTCCCACGATATATATGATTCATCCATAGATAAGTGAATGTGACTCAAAATATTACCACATAACATGAAATTATTAAAAATATTACTATTTATAAATAATTTATCCCTGGTATATTCCAGTGTGACATCATGGTAGATATATAGTATATTTTGTAGAAATTTAAGTATTTTCATATATATGTAGATGGTAATGTAAGGTGTTGGGCTCGGCTACTATACTTAATTTTATGAGTATAAAGAGTTTCGTACTCATAAGTTATTTTCGATGATAGAGCTTCCGAATCGACGATCCACTTCGTTAAATATGATTTAGAGTATTTGAAACTTTTAGAAAATAAATTTCGTAATTTTTCGAAATCATAATAAAGTCTATAAAACGGGTATAAAATGAACGGTCGAAATGGAACAACGTCCTCAAAATGGATGATCGGATATTTCAATTTAAGATCAGAGTTATTGATCTTTCTCTAGATAGTGAATTGAATTTTCTATAAAAAAATTCAACATGTTCCGATTCTTTTACATCGTTAAAGTAGCAAGTATTTCATACCGGCCGTTAAAAATTATCAATTTTGTGATCTTTTGATCGTAAAGTAAATGAAGTCAAAAAATTATGAAATTTGATTTTTAAAAGTTTTAAATACTCTAAATAATGTTTAACATAGTGGATCTTCGATTCGCAAACTTTATCATCGAAAACGGCTTATGAGTATATATAGTAGCCAGGCTCGTAATATATATAAGATTTCGATTATTCGCAAGTACGTTAAGATAATTTCATTAGTTTTCTATATTACCGTCACATCCTTGCATGGTGGTATATGTTTTTATCATTCTTTGTTAAATATTTTCACAAATTTACAATTTTAAGCTAATTAATTAAAATGAGTCTAAACGATACGTATGCATACTATATACAACAAGGCTTTCATTTATAACCAATATGGGGCCAATAATCATGAGAAAACTAATTAGCAAATTAAGCCATCTATTTTTTAAAAAAAAAAAATTAGACCGACCATATATGGAAATAAGGAAAACACATGAATAAATTTGATATCACATTGAAAGATTCAGATCAATCCAAAAGTTTAAATTAATAGGTATTGTATATAATGTAGAATTCTTGTATTATATATTATGACTAGTATAAGAGAAATTTTTTACCAACTTCAAATAGAATAGGGAAAACTTCAAATACCCCCCGGCCTTTGTGGTTTCACTCGTTCTCACTTTAGTACCCTATGATTTAAAGTGTATCAAATTTGTACTATATGGTTTCGCACTTTCTCACTTTAATTAGTACCATATGATTTAAAGTGCATCAAGTTAGTATCATATAGTTTTGCACTGTCTCACTTTAGTATCTTGTGGTTTAATATTGATATAAAAATAAAACCACAGGGTACTAACTTGATACAAAAATAAAATCATATAGTACTAACTTGATACATTTTAAACCACAGAGTACTAAAGTGAGAAAGTGCGAAACCACAAAATACTAACTTGACAAGACACTTTAAATCATATTGCATCAAAATAAAAAACTACGAAACCACGGGAAAATTTTTGAAGTTTTCCCAATAGAATATGTAGTTTAGAAATATTTCTAGCTATATTAATTTGGTGCATGTGCATGTGCGCCTTCAAAATCTCTTCCTGCACATGCAAAATACACGCGCCAAACACCATGTTTGAAACAACAACCTCGACGTTCCGTAACACGAGCCTAATAAGTCTCTACGTACGTACTTACTTACACTACAAAATCTCGTACGGACATACGTATACGATGTATGCGGACATGTATATACGGCGTAGGTTAGGAGTAATGAAGAACTTCATTACAAAATCTACAAGGACGACGAATCTTAAGGATTTAAACAAATAGAAACATGTAATGAACAGGATTAGGTGACGTCAGTTAAGTGAACATGATATATATATATATAGAGTCCGGCTGGAATACTATCGATATAGTACGAAATATTTTGTGCTATCAAATTTTCTATCGTTAAATTTATCTTTTTTATTATTTTCATCCATATTAATTATTCAATCAACCATGCACATACTCTACTCTAGGGGTCTCAAATTAAGTTGTATATTATGCAGGTATATATATAGCGGATCTTGATTGGAATCCAAATTATTTTTCCTTTGACTTGTTAGTTAAAAATCAATTTGGTAGTGGGAACTAATCAACGTCATAAAATAAAACGATTGAAAAAAAAAATTATGGAAATAAATTTCTATATGTTATTTCGTAATCGACTTATTATGATAAAGACAAATAGCTTAAGAAATAAATCAAATACTTTATTTTACGACCGCATCTAACACAATCTCGCCGCAATCGCTCGGAAATATTAAATACGGTGCATGAGAGGAATACACCCGGTCCATGAAAGCATTTCTCGCGGTCCGCGGGGTCGGTGGAAGGTATATTCATGAACCGAACGGGACGGGGTTACGGAACGGGTTCACACCGAACCCAACAGGGATCCATGCACCAACCCTCCACAGTGCAGATACCTCGCGATGGAGGGCCAGGATGGGTCCACGTCAGCATCACGTTTTGTTCTGGTAGGTGGGCCCCGGTCCACGGCCGCGTGGATCACGTGGTGGTGGTGGTGGGTGGGGTGCGTTGTTTACGGGTCGGATGTTAGAGATCCGCTTTGCATGCACCCGGTGTAACCGTGCGTGCACCTCACACAATGTTAAAAGGTCCTACATTTTTGTTTTAAAAAAAAATCTCATAAAATTTAAACATACATCTATCACTATGGCATCAAATAATCTCAAGAACAAGAACTACCCGATTAATTTATAATAAAATAATGTCCAAAAGTTACAGTTTTTCATATTTGGGTCTTTCGAATATCAAAGAATATATCTAATAAATTGAATTTTCATTTCAAAAGCTTTATTTTCGTATTTGTAGGATGTCACATATGGTACATTCAACGTTTTTATGCAACCTAAGAATAGAAATTCTATGGACAAGACAAATTTATCGTTCATCAGCAGCAGAATTTCTCTGTATCTGCATCATTCAATTTGAACGGGGCAATAAATAAATTTTATTTTTTTTGGTTCTGCGAAAACCTAATTTCATTTTAACATCATTAATGACGTGTGTTGCTTCGTACTCTCTCGCTTTTTTATGTGTTGGTTGGTGTGCCTTTTTTTTTTTTTTTTTTTTTTTTATTATCGTTGAGCCCTCGAAACAAAGACCCTAGTTTGAAATGCGGTAGTTAAAAATATCCATTTTAATAATTTTAGGTTTATTTGAAAATCAAATGTGGAATGCAACACTATTTGTTTATATATATGCTTTTCCATTTTTAAGTCATCAATAGTACAATAATAACATTTCTAAGTCATCAATAGTACAATTTACCCTACTTTTGACTACTCAATTAATCCAAATACTGGATTGATATGAATTTGTTAGGATTTAATTAACTGAATCTTTTTTCCTCTTTTCCTATAAAATGATGATGAAAATCCACAATGAAAAACATCAATCCCAGGCAAATTGCTTCCAATTTGTTTGAAACCTCAAAACATTAAAATTAGGATAAATTTCAAATACCACCGTTGTGGTTTAGCGCTTTTTGTAGCTGCTTCAATTTAAGATTTGATTTATTTTTTTATTTCGTCAGCTCTTCCGTTAACATTTCGTTAAATTATATACAAAAAGATTTCACATACCCTACCTAGCTTTATCGAATATTCATTTTATTACTTTTTAGTTTTAACTTTGTCACCGATTTAACGGGAAAAAAAAATTTAGTGGAGGGGATAATAAAAAGATAAAAATGAAATCACGTGATACTAAATTGATACACCTTGAACCACAGATCTAAAATCAAAAAGTGCGAAATCACATTGTGGTATTTGAAGTTTTTCCTTAAAATTATGTGCATTTGGTTCGGTTAGGAGTGTCAGTTTTATTATCGTATTTAATCCTAATTTATTAAAGAAAACCCAGTTTTCAAGTAAAAAACCCAATCATAATAGTTTACTGATGGAAATTGAGCAAATGTATTAATGAATTTGAAATGCTTATAGTAATTAATAATCACTCTAGCCAAATTATTTAAGAGATTTATATATGTTCCATAGAAATGTAAGGCTATCCAATAGCTTAATAATAGATTAATATCGCTATACTTTGTTTTTGCTCTAAATAACGCTACGTATACGCCTGCTTCTAATTAAAAAGTAGATAGAAATAGAATAAATGTTGAAATGTTCGACCTTTTTTTTGGATATATAGTATGTGAAAATTTTGGAATTTATATAAACCATAGTGTTAATGTAGTTTTTATCAGCTAGATTCGACTTTTATCTACTAGTGCTTAATTTATTTTGTACGTGTTGTAGTTAATTATAGCATTTGTTTATTATAGATTCTTTATTTTGACCCTTTATATTAAAATTTAATCCAAAAGTTTATGTAAACAAAAAATTAAGTGGTCAAAAAGATGCAAATTTTTTAAATTTTTTTTTTCTTTTCATATAAAATTGATCCAAATGGTAGTTGAGCAATATAACCCACGTGACTTTTCACGTTAACATCTTTTTCTTTTGGAGACGTGAACTGGCCCCCTCTACTTTATTTCACACTCCTAATCTTCTATATATATATATATATATATATATATAACTAGTTTATAATTTACTCCCATATATATATATATATATATATATATATATATATATATATATATATATATATATATATATATATATATATATAGTAATAAAAAGTAAGTGTGAGAAAAAGAAAATTAAAAGATCCCCATTATAATTAAACTATCCTTGCACCACCTACATACCAGTTTAATGAGCAAAACAAATTAAGAACCCTACAACACTGTGGATCGATTTTATATAATATAGATCGAATCTTTTTATTCGGATATGAAGGAACCATACTTTTTAATTTGCTCTTTATATTATCTGAGTTGGTTGGAACGTTATCAACTGAGCAACTTGATTGGATGAGTTCACAATTGTGACAACTCACAACCCCACTATGTATGGATATGCTGTTCAACATGTACCTGCATGTAGCTAGGAACCCTATACATTAATTAGCATGTATTGTCACTCTTGAAAAAAAAAGGGGGTTTGGTTATTAATTAAGAATAGTGTGGCATTGTGTCCTTGATTACTTAAGCTTAATATAGGGGGTTATATAATTAGCATTCTTTTTGTTAACCCGTATTTGTCATTCACATTATTCTCAAGGTTAAGTTGTTGAGGCGTTTCGCGTCGCGTAGTTATTAGAAAGGACTTTGTTGGAGCCATCACTCTGATGCTAAAATCGCTCTACCATACTGTCATATTCACATCTCGAACCAACGATTTATAATAGCTTAGGTAGGTTAGCTTTTACTCGATTCAAATTTGACTAAGCCTTTCTGATAACAAATTATATTGTATCTCTAGCGGCTTAAGTTTTTTCTCTTTTTCTTTAAAACAGAAAAAGGACTAAATTATTTGGAGTTAGTTGTAGTGTGGTAATAGTACTCATCTATTTATTTTGATCTTCTTTTATTCATCTATTTTCTCTCAGTGCGTGCAATGCAATCCAAAGAGGGAGAATGTGCATGGGTCTTTAGAGGATAATAAAACAAGCAACTAGTGTGCACTAGTAAACCAAGGTCCCTGATTAAGACCCAAATGGTTGGATGTGGTCTCACCCTTTACATAGTACCTTTGATGATGTGACATATCAATGCAAGTTGGAGCCTTTCTTTATTTCGAGAGATAGGTATTAATTAATTAAGTTTTTTGTCATTGAATGAAGGGATGCTTAGAATAATAATAGTTTTATAGAATCGAGTGGACATTGTTAAATAATATGATCTAACATATGAAAATGATCAAAAAAAACAGATCGAACGGCGAAAAACTAAATCGCACCAAACGCTTGGTACTATCGATAGTATAGTATAGTATCTGAACTCAAATTAGATAAATATGTACCGTGTCACTCTTTTAAAAGTGGCCCATCTCTATCTACAAAAAGTAGGGGAGGGATTGGAAGGATTGTATTGCCCTTGAGTGGATAAGGGAGAGATTATTTTGGCCTTGCATGGAACTCAATTGTGGACATAAATGATTTAACAGGGATTACAAGGGGTGAGATGAAAGGTATAGTTATTGTTAGTACTACTATTATTAAATTGAAGAGAACACTAGATGCATGGGTATCATTTTCCTAAGCCACCATATATGGGACCATGCAATGGGCAAATATCAAGTTGGCATTTGGTAAATTATATAAAATATCTCAGGACAAATATTTTCTTGTGATGTACTAACTTGCTTGATATTTCTGAGGCTTGAGATTTAGATTCACATATCAATTCCATGATCCCTAGCTATAGCCATATATATATATATAAATATAAATATAAATATTATGGTTTAGTTTGTTCATGGCGCACACATGGGTTGTTTTCTAAATAAGATAAGATAGATCATACAAGCACCTGTCATGGAAATGATCTTTAACAAGTCCACATCCTTTGGGAATGTTCTGGGAGTAGGCATAAAGGTCCAGGTCATGTATCCATTTAGGTATAAGTATAACAGATCACTGCCTACAATACCAAGAACTAAACCCAATGATTTGTTTTTGTTAGTGCCTTTTCCAAACATATATAGTCATGTTGGACTAACCCAACAATTGTCATAGTTGGGCTCGAAAACAGGCCAAGATCTAACAATTCATGCATGGGTCGACGAGTGCGGAATTCGGCTATTCATCGGCTGCAGGATGAATTCAGGTCATCTGATACGGTCAGGGCGGATATATTCCGTTGCTGATGAGCGACAGAATGAGCACCAATCAATACGTACATGAAAATTCGAAGTACGATGTCTCGGAGAACGATGTCTCGGAGAAAATCCGTACTATTATGGGTGCCTCGAAAGATAAACGAAAGCGGAGCTCGGCGGGAAAATTCGAACTGCATTATTTATGGTGTTTAATTCGCCTCCCTTTGATTTCATGTCATGCGCGTGGCAAAAGTATATGATAGAAGCTGCAAGGAAGGAGAGTAAATTTTACGAAGCAAGCGTAGGATCCTTGGATCGCTGTTGTTGCATGTTCAGCTCCGGTTGCGGTCGCCACTGCTGTTTTAATTCTTGATCCACCCTATTGATCAAGGAAGTTTCTATGATGATCAAATTACAGCCTCAAATCCTTTATGAACATTTATTTGGTCTACCATGCATTATTTTCATGATTTGATGAATTTATAATCATGAACATATTGTAACTGGGCCGGCCCATAATTCCGTCAGAGGCCCACGACATATCGTAACTGTGTGTTGATCCAAACTGTTCATTGCAAGAACATGCGCGAATCTAAAAGCACGGGAAGCTTTCGATTCTTTGAGAAAAAAAAAAAAAAAAAAAAAAAAAAACAGGTACCATTTTAAGTAAGGTGTTGAAGAGTATTACTATAAGCGGAACAGTTAAATGAGTCTTTTAATTGATTTATGAGCACTCTCTTTATGTGATTAACAGTATTTTACAGGACCCTTTGCGCCGAATCCGAAGCTAGATTTTTTGTTAATTAATGATAAAATTTTAATTATAATACCTAATTTTTTAATTTATTTAATGTAAATTATTCGGTGACTCTTCTGATGTAAAGTTTAAGCTGATTGTTTACATTAATGAACTTATAGTTATATAAACTATATAAAATAAACTAATTGAATTTGTAAAGATGATAGATGCATTCAAAATTTAAAATTTAAAGTATAACTAATTAGCTAGAATCTAATAAATTAAGACGTTAGGTAGTAAAATCAATAGTTTTAAAAGCTAGATAGTCAAAGTCAAGCAAGTGATAGTTGGGATATATATATATATATATATATATATATATATATGTTTTATGCATTTTTACCTTAATTAATTAACTAATTTATTTTTAACATTTTTCTTGTTAATTTACCAAATCTATTGTTTATTGGTCCTTTTAAAAGTTTCAACCATTTTTATTACAGTTATGTACGTAAAATTAGAACCCTGCTACAGTATACGGTTTAAGGATCTTCAAATTAGGAAGAGGACGTAAAAGTACGAGCATTTTTCGGATACCGCCTTAAAGTTCAATTCCACGCGGACGACATGCAGAATCCTTTATAGACGACTTAAATACATTATGGAACATTATAAGCCGGATAGTGGCACTGCTGCCACGATCGGCTCCCTCCAAAAATTAGAGAAAAAAGTACGAGAATTCGAAAAAAAAAAAAAAAGAAGAGGAAGAAAGGGAAAAATGAAAAGGCTGCGTGAAGCAGCGCAGCAGAAGCAGTGGAGTGCTTCTTTTTTTCTGCTTTTCGGAAAAGCGCGGGAAGCACGCTTTTTTTTTGTTTTGTTTTGTTTTGTTTTGCTTGTTTATTTCCGATGAGCGACGGAGAGAGCGCGGAAGCGGGGGACAATGTGAAGTGATTCATGCAACTGAGCCCTGGAAAGTTCGGTACCTCTTTAGCAAGAAACACAACGGTCTCAATGACAGGTGGGGCCCACCACAAAGTAGGATTAGAATTGAATTAGGGCACCGACTGTCCCTAGAGCAAGTGGCAAAGGACTCGATGATTGGTATCCGAGACCAAAATTCGAATCCTAATTGATTCACATTTCCAACTAAATTTATTTTTAAATTAAATTTAAAAGAAAAGAGCTTAGCACACTAAGTTTGAGAGATAGGTAGCACATTACCTGATTCGTTTATTTTATTTAGAAATAAAAATAAACTTAGCTTGAAATGTGAATCAACAAGGACTCGAATTTGAATCTCGGATACTAACCATCAAGTCCTCTGACACTTGCTCTAGGGACAGTTTGTATAATTAAATGTTTTTCAATCAAATCTTTTGGAGGGTTCAAATGGCAAAAACTTCATTAAGGGAGCGTTTAGTTTCGTGTAAAACAAGCCCAAAATTTTTTTCGTTCGGTTTGGTTCGAACATAAAAATATTTTTCAGTAAAAACAATTTTACGGATTATGATAAAAATTAAAATTTTTGTTTTTCGTTATTTTTCGACGAAAAATGAAAACTCAAGTCATGCGTAATTTTTTTAATTTCTTTTTTTTTTCTTCCAAACTAAACAAATGTGAATTTTTTTTCTCTCAACCAAATAAATATTAATGAAAAATTATTTTTCTTCGTACAAACCAATTAAACACAACAAAATGTAATTTTTTTTCCATCAAAAATTAGTTTTCATGGTTTTATGGTGAACCAAATGGACCCTAAACTTTTCATAACAAGCTTTATTTTGTGATCGATTGGTGATTGTTTCTAACGTAAGTTGTAAAAATTTTGATAGTTGGCATCAGAGATTTTAACTTAGAAGCTTAGTTGATTAACATTAGTGTTTAATTTTTGGGAAAACTTGAATACCTCTCTGTGGTTTCGCATTTTCTCACTTTAGTATTCTGTGATTTAAAGTGTATTAAATTAGTACTTATGTGGTTTTCGCACTTTCTCACTTTAGGACTGTCGTTTAAAGTATATTAAATTAGTGCTCTGTGGTTTATTTTTATATCAAGTTAGTACTAGGTATCCACCGTAAGCCTTTAATATTTCTCTTTTTATTATCCATTTCAAATATTTTTTTTATTAAATTAGTGACAAAGTAAAACTAAAAGGTATTAAAATGAATATTCAATAAACCTAAGTAAAGTATATGAAGTTTTTGTATATAATTTAACGAAATATTAAACCACAATGTACTAGAGTGAGAAAGTGCGAAATCACAGAGTACTAACTTGAGACACTTTAAACGACATAGTACTAAAGTGAGAAAATGCAAAACCACGGGGTAGTCGAAGTTTTCCCTTAATTTTTGTAAAATACATAAAAAATTATTTTCTTAAAAATAAAAACTATTTTTTTCAGCAAAATTTTTTTTTTTTGGAACACACATACCAAAGTACACCACATTAGTTACTACTAAGGCTTTCGTTTGGTATTGCGGAGAGATTGCGTTACGTGCGGTGAGAAAGCATGTTAGAAAAATACTCTATTTATTTCCGTACGTAATATTACATTTTGCATACGATATATTTTCTGCGGTCCCACCGGAAAACGCAGAAACATATCCCTATATGCTTTTTTCTCAACTCCGTTTTATTTAATAGTATTAGATAGGTCTCAATACCAAACTAAGCCTAAGTCATGCTTAAAGGTCTTTTTTTTTTTTTTTTTTTTTTTTTTGTATCTACATGCATTTTGAATTGGCCTTTTGAATAGCAAAATAATAATTTACCAAATAATTAACTAAAAAAAATATTTTTTTAAAAAATATTAAACATAAATAAATGGGTGGTTATTTAAATATTTTCTTTTTTTTTTTTAACTCCATTAGGAAGCTTAAAAAGGTGGCTGGACCACGTGAGTCCGTACACGCAATCTTTGTTTGCTGGGCAGTGCGCAGTACTGGCTGTTTTGGCAGAGGGACTCTTCGAAACTGGCCAACCTCTCTCTTTTTTCTTTTTTTTTCTTTTTTTTGAAAAAACTTGAATAATATAGTAGTTTCACACTTTTTTTATTATAATAATATATTCTATGATTTAAAGTATATTAATTTAGTATCTTGTGATTTTATTTTTATCTTTTTATTATTTTTTTTTTTTAATTTTTTTTTTGGTTAAATTAATGACAAAGTTAAAACTAAATTGCAGACTAAAGTGAATATTCGATAAATCTAGATAGGACATCTGAAGTATTTTGCATATAATTTAACAAAATATTAATAAAAAAAACTGATTAAAAGATAAAAATAAAACAATCGGATACTAACTTAATACAATTTAAATCACAAGATATTAAAGTGAAAAATAAAAAACTACGTAAGTGATATTTAAAGTTTACCCCCCTTTTTTTTTTTTATTTGATATTTGCAAGTTCAAGCGGCAGCATAAGTGTTATATGCAAGGGTTAATTGTATAAAGTTTCATATAAATATAATATATATGGGACAATAAATATATTTTTATAAAATTTAATTTCTTATATTTATTTCTATAAAAATTTTAATATTTTCAAACATATCCCCGCTGTTAGGATTTTTTAGAAATATATAGTTAATCAAAGTTAAAATACTTAATCTTAATTAGTAAATGAGATAAATTAATTTTTTTACTCTCGTATATTATTTGTGATAGTAGAAAAAAAAAGATGGCCGTTAGAGATTTTTTTGGAGGATATTTCTACATAATTCTAACAATTAGAGCTATTTATGATGAGAAAAATATCATTTTACTTATTTTTCTGTTAAAAATTAAACATAGCTCTAATGATAACAAATTAAAGGCTTAAATATGAATATCACTAAACTTTTGAAATAAATATAAAAAAGTTGAACTTTGAAGAGGCGTAATCGTATTTACTATAAGATATGTTTACAGAGAGCTATGTGAAATTAACTCTAAATACAAAAATATCTCTAAATACAAAAATATCATTTCTTACTAATTTAAGTTTTTGAAATAATAATAATTTTATATTTTATATAATTTAACATAATATCGAAGAAATAAAATTCAAATTCAAATCCCATTAGAAGTCTAGCATTATTTAAGTTCCGATCTTATTTGATTTCTTCTATTTAATTAAATTTACATCTCGGCCACTATTTAATTAAGTTCACGACCTGACCTCTCAAAATGTCTAAAGCCCAGACGTGAAAAAATATATTAAATATAAAAATATTATAAAAGCATAAAAGTATGAACCTATACTAGATGTTTCACGTCATTTTATAATAAACAAACATACATTACGGGGTGATTAGTATAATTTGCGTGGCAAAAAGTTTCAAAAAAAGGGCATAAATAAACGGCAAAGCATGTGGATTAAATTACATTAAAAAGGGACATATTTAGGTGAATAGTCCCAAGGCCCTGCAGTTCATTTTGCCGTACAAGGCGTGCTGATTAACACCTGCAGCTGCCGCTCAGTTCAAAAATCCTCCTCCCATTTTGGAGAAAATTATTGCCTGCGCCGCATTCCACCAAACCATTGAATGCGCCACTCCTCCCAGTTATTTATTAATTTATTCCATCGTATATAACTTCAGTTATCATTAGTTATTTATTAAAAATTCGTTTAAAATATTCTCTTTCTTTTTTTTTTAAAGTAAGAAAAATAGAACTATGTCAACTTTATTTCTTTCAAAAACAAATTTGGATATATTAATTTGACAATTAGGCTGAAAAAAATTACAAAAAGATTAAAATATAGGAAAAACTTTAAATACCACTCTTTTGGTTTGTACTTTTTTACTTTAGTACTCTATGATTTAAAGTATATTATTTTCGTACCCTATAATTTTATTTTATTTTATTTTTTTTGTTATCCCCTTCACTATTTTTTTTCGTTAAATTAGTGCTAAAGTTAAAACTAGAAGGTATTACTATTAGAAAAACTATAGGTGGGTATCTGAAATTTTTTGAATATGAATTAAAAAAAATTTAATTAAAGGACTAACGAAAAAAAAAAAAAACTATAGGATACTAAATTAGTACACTCTAAACCTCAGTATACTAAAATAAGAAAATACGAAACTATAGGAATCGTATTTGAAGTTTATCTTAAAATATAAGATAAAAAGTACAAAGACTTAAGAAAAGAAAAAGAAAAATATAAATAAAAAAAATGTTGGGAAGACGCTCAAGATAAAAGGGTGCTAAAAAAGAAAATTCTAACTCTAGCTTACTAGAAAAGAAGCACCAAAAATTGATCGCGTCGTTAAAATGTATCTAATGATAAATCGTTAGATTATAACGTTGCAAAATTCTTCCTACACATGGGACTATAGATAGACAGTAAATATCAAACTTATATTAATTTATCATTACATTTTCTTTAAATTTTGAAAAAAAAATTGCATCATGACCCCCACTAGTTGTGAACCGCTTAATTATCTATTCTCTATAAATTACACTCTACATCGCGAAAAAAAAGTTTTGTTAATAGTAAATATTTTATATAAAAATATCAACATCTAAACAAAAACTTTACCGTGGATAAAAGCACAAAAACAAAATCCTCCTATCCAATAATTTCAACACAAAATCATAATAAATAATGTTCTGAATTAGATCACGGTTGTTACATATACCTAAGCAGAAGTCTACAGATGACATGGCGGACCGGGTCTACGTAACAGTTTCTTCCCTGAACCAACGTGAATGGCGGCACCATGTTTCAAACAGCCAAAAAAAAAAAAAAAGAAAAAGAAAAAAAAAAGAGAGGAGCTAAAGCTAAAGCAAAGCGCCAAAGCCCCTTCCTTTTTTTTTACTACTTCTCACTTTTTTTATTATTTTTTTTGTTTTCGATTCCTCTCTCTCTCTCTCTCTCTCTCTCTCTCTCTCTCTCTCTATACTCTTTCTACGATGCTCCCAAATGTACTACGTGTCTCTCTACACAAAAAGCGTGAAGTACCCGTTTCCTGTGTCGCACACTCCTCTCTCCAATCGGAACCGCCACTCCCTTTCGAATGCTAAAGCACAAAACAACTACAACAGCGCAAATATATTTATAAATATAATATATATATTATTATATATATAAACCCCCAAATCACGCTTACCTTGCTCTCTCTCTCTCTCTCGCTTTGTCCCTCTCTCTCCCCACTCACTACTATTTCTTTTCGTAACTCCCCAAACCCCACCAACTACATTCCTAACCGCCAAAAAAAAGAGGGGAAAGAACCTCTCCTCACTTCAAATTCTTCTTTCCTCTCACACTTTTCACACTGCACTACTGCTAATTAATACTCTCATATATAGATAGATAGATAGAGAAAGAGGGAAAGAGAGGAGGAAAATGAGATGGGGGAAGAAGCAGCAGCGAGAGAGAGAGACAGAGAGAGAAGAGAAGAGAACCTCTTTGTCTTTGTTCGCCCACATATTCCCCTTCGCATGGATCTCCAAGCTCCGCTCCGGTAACAAGCCCAACCGAACCGGGGTTGTTCAACCCACCCTTGGACCGGTCACGCGCCCTCCTCCGCCGTCGCCGCCGCCGTCGCCGCAGCGGCGGCGGCGCCGCCACGCCTCCGACCACCTCTCCTTCTCCCCCGACGTCCTCGACCGCTTGGTCGCCCCCGCCGCCGCTCCGTCGGGGACGACGACGGCGGCGACCCGCGCCACAGCCTCCGCCCGCCTCCGAGCAGCCGCCTCCGCGCGGCCCCGGGGCACCGCTCGCTCGGCGGCGAGCTCGAGATCGACCTCGCCGAGCCGCGGGTGGCGCTCGGCCACCTCATCCCATTCTCCACCTCCGCCTCGCGGCGGCGCCGCCCTCCGCCGAAGCCGCAGCCGCAGCCGCCGGAGGCGGCGGCTGAGAGCGACCGGTCGGAGAGCGACCCGGCGCTGGTCCGCCTCCGCGAGCGGCTGCGGCGGCGGCAGCGGACGCGGCGGAGGCCGATCGACGCCGCCTCGGAGCGCACGTCGGAGGCGCGGAGATCCTTCAGCGGGAAGATCCGGACGCGGCCGCGGATTAGGGTTTGCTCGCCGCGGCCTTCGAGGTGGGAGGTGGGGCGAATTAGGGCTCCGGAGGCGGAGGAGCGGGAGAAGGGGGGAGGGGTTTGGAGCGTTTCGCGGTGGTGAAGTGCTCGAGGGATCCGCAGAGGGACTTCAGGGAGTCGATGGTGGAGATGATCTGGGAGAAGGGGATCGAACGGCCCGAGGAGCTCGAGCGGTTGCTCGCGTGCTACCTCACGCTGAACGCGGACGAGCACCACGACGTGATCGTCAAGGTGTTCCGCCAGGTCTGGTTCGACCTCAACCCGGACCGCTTCCGGTCCGGCAGGAGCGCCCGCGCCCGGCCCAAACCGCTTTGAGGCGACCGAACCCGGTTGGTTGGTTTTTTTTTTATATCCCCCTTTAACCAAAAAAAAAAAAAAAAAATTCAGATTTTGTAATAGTCGTGGATCTTCGTGTAAAATAATAACCTATTTATTTGGACTCTTCTTAACTCCTGTGTCCTTCTCTTTTACTTATTTATTTCTGTAAGATCACATTTTCTTTTTAAGCACTCATTTTCCTTTCTTTAATTTGTATGCATTTCATTCCAAACATGATAAATATCATCCTATCCCATTGGAAATAAATAAAAATAAAAATAAAAAAAATCACAATTTTTTGAAGCTGATGAATAGGGGAGAAGGAGTGGGGTACGTACTTGAACATAAAAAAAGAAAAAAAAGAAAAAGAAAAAGAAGAAAAAAAGAGGGTGAAAACCACAATCAATCATTTTAATCTGGTCCAACGCAGAATCAATTACAATCTTCTTCGGCCCAGCTATGTCCCTCCTTTTGGAACAAAAAGTGAATGGAACTCCACACCAGAGAAAAGCTAGCATACAAAAAAGCTAGCATACAAATGAAAGCAAGAGAAGTAACTCGCGGAGACATTCATTGCCCCGTCCAAATACGGTAAATGGTGTCGACAGGGAGAGGTGCGAAGCGCGAATGCTATATAGCTATTATCAACATTAGCAAATAAAACATTTTTTAGTAACTAAATAACCTCGACATTGCGACTTGCTAATTATTAGTATGTGGGGACGTCTAAATACGGTCAGTACTCAGTAGTCATCAGATGGACGATCAGATCATCATAAATGAAAATAAAAAATACTTTACAGAAATACAGATGGACACGTAGTCTAAAATCTAACTAATAAAAGACAATAAAAAGCTAAAAATTATTGTTGAATAATAATGGCGACAACCCAAACAATGGATCATTAGATTGCACGCGTCCAAACCGCGCCATCATTATAAGGATTCATGGCTTGCTTTATTATCTATAAAAGTATTCTAAGACGGAAAGCTCTACTTGAACCTTTACAAAAAATATATATATATATATATATATATATATATATATATATATATATATATATATATATAACTTATCTTTATTAATAGCCAAATCATTAGCACTAAGTTTTTGTGATTGGATTAAAAGATGTGTGGTTAAGATGATGTGGGCCCCCAAGAATTAAGTGGGTGGTTGGTTGAATATTATGATCTAACGGTGAAAATGATCAAAATGATGATTCATTAAGCAGAAAATTTGGAGAAAGACCAAGCCGTTTCGTATATTAATAGCATACAGCTGACTTTATATATATATATATATATATATATATATATATATATATATATAGAGAGAGAGAGAGAGAGAGAGAGAGAGAGAGAGAGAGAGAGAGAGAGTAGGGCTACTATATTATTATGAGTAGTAGAGCCCTACTACTCATAAGTTGTTTTCGATGATCGAGCTTAGAATCGCCGATCCACTCCGTTAAATATGATCTAGAGTATTTAAAACTTCTAGAAAATAAATTTCGTAATTTTTTGAAATCATTTACTTTACGATCAAAAGCTCACAAAATTGACAATTTTTAACTAGATATGGGATACTTGCGTTGGTAGTTTAACTGTAAAAGAATTGAAATAGGTTGAATTTTTGATAGAAAATTCTATTCACTACCGAGATAAAGATCAATGAGTCTGATCTTAAATTGAAGGATCAGATCATCTATTTTTAGGACGTTGTTCGATTTCGGCCGTTCATTTTAAGCCCATTTGATGGACTTTATTATGATTTTGAAAAATTACGAAATTTATTTTCTAGAAGTTTTAAATACTCTAGATCATATTTAATCTGAGGGATCGTCGATCTTAAGCTCCATCATCGAAACAACTTATAAGTAGTAGGGCTCTACTACTCATAATAAGATAAGAGTTCTACTCTATATATATATATATATATATATATATATATATGAGCTCCGCTATTATACTAGAGGCTCTTATACTCTTATGAGTATAGAGGCTTTTATACTCATAAGTTTTTAATGTTTGATCTACTCCTTAATCATTTTTATCCGTTAGATTATACTATTCAACCAACCACCCACTCAATTCTAGGAACTCACTATCATAACCATAATCACTCTCATCCTACACATTTTTTCATCCGAACGGTTAAAAAGTTATAAGACCGGCTCTATACTCATGAATATAAGAGCCCCGGACTATATATATATATATATATATATATATATATATATATATATATATATATATATATATATATATATATATATATATATATATATATAAGCAAAAATAAAATAAAATAAAATAAAGGGTAAAAGATGGTTTTATTCATAGGAAAAAAGTGTGTGTATGTGGAAAATGATGTGTTTAATTATCACCCTTTTATCCCTTATACGCTACGCTGAATTGAAACCAACACATTATAATCCTCCTTTTCTCTCCAATCTACTGAATTATGGGCCTCATGAAATCTCTTGCAAACTATTTCTTTATGCAATTAATACAAATGATCTATACCATCGATTGTTGTCGGTTACAGAGACGTACGTACTCGCTTAATTAATTTAAAAACAAAATTGAAAAATTTGACGTACGTGGAGCCCTCAATGTCGTAGTTAAGACATGCGTGGCAAGTGGCTCCCATGTTGCTATCAAACAGTTGATTAAGCCCTAAGTTTGTGCGGAGCCTTTTACCCAAATACAGTTTAATCAGTTGTTCGTCACATATAAAATATAAATTTTAAAGTACAGATCAACGATTGTTTTCAGTGAGGACGGTCACCATATAATTTTTTTTTTTTTGTTTCTTTACATATTCTAGGGTCAGATGCAAATAACAAATTTAGAGTAAAATTTTAGGAAGAATCCCACAACTAGATGTCGTTTTGAAGTAGTCCATTCACCATCCTTATGTTCATTAACACTTTTCAATTTTTATCTCCTTATAGCTATTACATTACATTAAAATGGAGGAGATTCAGCAAAATTTATGATTTTTTTTTCTTCTGATAATCAATAAATTTATTATTTCATCATTTGAAATATTTTTAGAATACATAATCTATGATCTCTATTAAGTTTTAACATGGCGATTAATTACTATATACGTTGAGATTATAGGCTCGAATCCTCGTGTGCACATTTTTAGAATCTTATCAACAACAATAAGCTCGACATATATAATCCTTAATTCCTTTCGCGACATAAATTAAATAATTGAATACACAATAAAAATCAATATATTTTACAAGTATAATATTTCAAAATCGCCTATACGGCTATACCTGAGGAGGGAGGTACGTACGTGGTTCCTGTACATTTTGGCCACAAGAGAATTTACCTTTTACAAATCCTCCAGCCAATGGAAAACAGCCCCGTCACCCAACCGTACGTCAGCACTGTTTACCACGACGAACCAACGGTTTCCCGCCGCCATCACGAAATCACGACCGTCCGCTCCCCTCGCGGCTCTCGAGGTACACCCGGCACTGTATGATCGTCTTCCCCACCCTAAACCCGGGCACCACCGTGAACGCCACCGTGGCGGGCCCACCGGGCCCACCGATTCCAACGCCGGGCCCATGATCCCTCTCCACGTTCTCCATATACACGTGCGAGAACCTCGACCCCCTCCGCACCTGGAATATCGCGGGGCGCATCTCCTCCCCGAACGAGTAGAAGAGGCAATGCAGCGCCCAAACCCTAATCGCCACCTCAGCGAACCCCACCGCCCACTCCGTCTCCGGCGATCCTCCGGCGGCGGCGGCGGCGGAGAAGAGCGCGGCCTCCATCTTCGGCCCGACCACGCTCGCGTACTTGGCCCGGCGAAACTGCTCGAACCCGGGCGAGCCGACGAGCCCGCCGTCGAGCACCTGGCGCGCGGCCGCGGACCGGACGTGGGAGAACTCGCGGAAGAACCTCCGGCGATCCCAGGCGTGGCGGTCGGCGAGGGGCTTGAGGTTGAAGTCCCTGTGGTGGAAGTCGGAGAACATCCTGTGGCACACGTAGGAGACGAAGGCGAAGGAGCGGTGGCGGGGGTGGCGGAGCGCGGCGGCGGCGGCGGGGTGGGCGGAGCGCGCGGCGGCGTCGAGGTCCCAGGGCGGCGCGGCGCGCTCCATGCGCCGCGCCATGAGGCGGATGAAGGACTTGACGGCGCTCACGGCCCCGCGGAGCGCGGCGAGGAGGTGGGTCGGGTCGAGGCCGGAGAGGTGGAGGCCGGCGAGCGAGCGGGGCCCGCGGAGGCGCGACTCGAGTGCGCGGTTGGCGTGGGCGAGGTCGGAGAGGTCGGACCGGAGGGCGCGGAGGCCGGAGTCGAGGGAGTCGAGGTCGGATTCGAGCTGCTTGGAGGTCACCTCGTAGGTCCGGAGGAGGTTGCGTTGCTCGCGGCGGAGGGAGAGGAGATGGCTAGGGTTAGGGTTAGGGTTAGGGTTAGGGTCGGGGTCGGGGTCGGGGTGGGCGCGGTAGGAGTATTTGAGGCCGGAGCCGCGGCGGAGCTCGGCGACGATGGCGAGGTCGGCGGAGTGGATGGAGGCGGGGTCGAAGGGGTTCTGGGCGAGCTGGAGCTCGGCGTAAGAGGCCTTAATGGCGGAGACGATGGCGAAGAGCTCGGCGATGAGGGACTCAGCATTAATGGCGGAGGAGGAGGAAGGGGATTTGTGGGGGGAGGAAGGAGAGGGAGGGGATTGGGCGAGGAGAGTGGATAGGGTTTGAAGCGGCGGAGGGGAGGAGGAGGAGGAGGAGGAGGAGAGGTGGCGGTGTGGTGGAGGTGGTGGAGGTGGAGAAGCTTCGTGAGGGTTCGAGAGAGAGCGTCGAGGTTGGAGGAGGAGCACTCCATAGGTGTTCGATCGGTCCCTGCGCTGGATCAGGGTGGGTTTAATTATGCTTCTCTTTAACAAAATCCCACAAATAAACCTAATATACATACTTATATATAACAAGTCTCCTTTTACTTTTTTTCCAAAGTACAGTGGACTCGTACTTATAAATTATTTTAAATAATAATAAAACATCTTATTCCACGATTGATTAATTTCGTTAGACCTAATCTCTACTATTAAAATTATTTAAAATTTATAATTTTTTGATATAATTTACTAAATGATGAAAATATTTCCAAAATAACTATTTTAACCTTAGATGTCGCACCTCCTTAAATTCAACAGATAAAATAATTCAAATTAGATAAAATTTTAATAAAAAATTCTATTTAATATCAATACCAAGATTAATACTTGTGATTTAAAATTTGAGTATTTTATCATTATTTTTTATAAAATTTTATTTATGAAATTTTTATTTTTAGTTTATTTTGAGGTTATTAATTTACTCGCAAATAAAATCAAAAAAATTATAAAATTTGATTTCTAAATTGTTCCAATAGCGTAGATCACGTCTAATGTAATCGATCGCCAAATCAAATATCCCGTCATAAAAAATAACTTACAAGTAAAGAGGTCTCTACATTTTCAAAAGTATAAGAATCTTGCTCTAATACAAGAAGCGTACCGCTGTAGTTCGTTGGAATTAAAACCCTGGAAGTGCAATACTAAAAGGGAAAAAATAATCATACAAAAATTATAAAAAATGATAGATCATTTTAAATTAATTTTTTAATTTTTTAAAATTTGAATTTTATTATTCAAATTTGCAATATGTTTGACTTAAGTTAGTCATTGTTATTTTAACTTTAAATTTTAAATATACGAGAAAAACTCAATTAATTCTATTTTTATCTGTACATTGTCAAACAACAATAAAAATCTAAAATTAATTCAGAATATGCAAACAATGTCTAGATTTGGTCTTTAAAAAAAAAAAAAGTAATACTATTTGGAGACCATGTAGAGATAAATATTAAGCTGGATAATCTTTTTTTTTTCTTTCCTTTTCTATTTTAGCCAAATTAATGTTCCACATACTCTGGTCTAAAATATGCAGATCATGAGGCATCAGATTCTCACATTGATGGTGTGCCATACCTTGCATTTCTACTTGTTGTTGTTGTTGTTGTAAATAAAATAAAATAAAATAAAATAAAATAAAGCTATGAGAGAAATTTTTGACCTAACAAATATTTTTTTTTTGTGAATTATATAAAGTAGGAATATCTTGTAGTACACGGAATTTTAGAACAACTTATCCCTATTTATTATATTAAATTCACACCCCTCTAGAAAGAGAAATTGAGTGTGAATTGTGAAATGGGGAGAGCAACAACAACAACAGGGCTTACATATACAGGTACTAAAATTTATTTTGTTTATTTTGTGATCCCGCGTTCACTATGTCTATTTTGTGATCCCTTTTTATTTGTTTCTTTATGTCTACTTTGTGTTCTTATTTTGTTTTATTTTTGTTTTTTTCTGACGTCGGCTCAGTCTGGAGGCTCTAGCTGATTTCATCATGTATGCTAAATTTATTTTGCTTAATGAATAAAGCAGATAGCTTGCTATCTTTTACTCAAAAAAAAATTTAAAACAAACAAAAAATAAAGACCAAGTTTGTAAAAAAAAAAAAAAAAAAAAAAAAAAAAAAAAAAGTGAATTATTACTCATTAATACATGACAAATGAATAGGTTTGACCACTTGTTTGGTGAGTTAAAAAATTGAACATGAAAGAGAAGCCCAAATAAAAACAAAAAAAAAATTAAAGAAGATATGCATTCAAAAATAATGTATCCAAATTTTTGTCCCGACCATTTGAAGTCAATAATATTTATCAATTCAATTCTCTTTTATTTATTTATTTTGTTTCTAGGGTATTCTTCATCAATGATTATGACACCACAACCCAAGGATTATATAATACAAACTTAATAGAGATTGACGCACAATACCTAGTTATAATATTTCTATTTTTAAGTTCGACTGGAATATCATTGATAAAAATGATCTAGAATATTATCATAGCGGCGTTTTGTCTATTAGGTTTACGGTTCTTGGATTAAAAAATATACAGTTATGATGATATGGGTCCCGTAGGGTTGAGTAAGTTATTGATTTAATAGTATAATCTAACGGATAAGAATAGTCAAAGTGTTAAATCTAAAGACAGAAAATTTAATAGCACCAAATGTGTTATCGATAGTATATCCCAGCCGGACTCAGGTCATTTAAAATGTTTTAGATCATGTAAAATTTTTAAATTATATATGCAATGTGATGCATATCATATGCACATAAATATATATGTCATGAAAATGATGGATATCGAAATCTCTATACAATATTACCCAAAAAAAGATCAAATTAATAGGAAATAGTCCATATTAATTGTAACACAAGAATGGCCTAAATGGTAACAATTAGTAAAAGTTTAGGACCCACACTTAAGTCAAGTTTAGCAAGTGTGGCTGCCAAATTACGTGCTTTACGGGTAATTTTTTGAGAAATAAGAAATTAAACTGCAGTGTTAGTTCTCAAACTTTTGATTTCAATATTTGAAACTCCGAATTTAATCCCTAAAGTTCGAAAAGTATTTCATTTTAGTTCTTTATCTTAGATTGAAAACTGTTGCTTCCATCTGGCTAATCTGCTTGTTCGTACAATATGAATCCATCGTTTCCCCACCCATCTCATATATTCAATTCATAGATTTTTTTTTTTTTTTTTTTTTTTTGAGATAGATAGACGCTATCGCTTCGTTTATTTCGTTAAGAATAAACTTAAATTTAAAATGTAATCAACTAGAATTCGAACTCGGATCTCGCATCAACCACTGCCCTTCACACTGCTTTAAAGCAGTCGGTATAGATCTAAATTTTACATTTATAAAATTGTAACTCAATTAATAATAAAAATTAAATATGTGATGAAATATTTAAATTCAGGACAGTGGTGTAGTTTACCCCAAAACAAAAAGTTAAGAGATTGTGAACGTGTGTCTTTTGTGCAATCGTTAAAATTTTCTAATTGTATATAACATTACATTATTAATACTTTTTAAATATGAAAAAGAGTGTTGTGGTGACCAAAGGGCTTAAGCACGATTGTTGTTCTCCTCGGAAAAATTTGGCAAGATATTCTGAACCGAGAATTCCAGAATTACACGCAACAGCGAAAGAAAAGCGCTGTGACAAAACGTGGTATTGATTGATAATAATATGAATATATGAAATATAATATTTTATTTTATAATTATTTATTACGTCACCGTGTCAGATCATGTGCGATCGTAGTTACTAACCAATTATTCTAAAAACACGCCTGGTAAGAAAAGACGACTCATCGTATTTAAGGACTCAACCACAAGACTGCAGATTTCGACCCGACTCAAACCTGTTTGAAAATCGGGTTTATTATTAGTCTTTTATGAATCAGATTTCACTCAACTTATTAAGTTTATTCAACTTGACTTATTAATCTTCTAAATCTATTGTCAAATATTCAGTATATTTTTAGTCCAATAATAAATGGCCAATAATGCACTCGCCGGCTTGTGAATTAAGCCAATTAAAATTGTGCACGAGGAATTCAATTTCACCGTCCACGACACATCAGCGGATTTTGACTCCTGAGTCCTCAGCGACCTCACTTATCTCGTCCGTGCTATTTAATAATTGCTCAGAAATTTTAGTTTTTTTATTTTTTTATTTTTTTTTTGATAAAAATAGGGAATAAATAATAATAATTTAATAAATAAAATATAAAATTTAAACTCTATTTCGATCAACGATTTAATATTGGAAATTTGGCACGAGAAAATCAAGCACCAGTTCATCATTTTTGGCCCTGGACACAAAGGTGGAGTAGAAAAAGGATACACATCAGATGTAACTTTGCGCATGAAAATCATTGCGGCCAGAGTTAATTTTAGATTAATATTATATTTAAAAATAAAGTTTATAATAATAATACTTTACAAACTAATATAATTATTATAGTATTTAATTAATAAAAAAAGGTATAAATCACGATAATAATGACTTGATATTTTAATGTTAAAATCCATCCAGGAATCTTGAGCTTGAGAAGAGGGGTGTAAAAAGTTGAGCACTCAATAATTCTTAAACAAATCGAACTACAATTGCTTTTGCATGTGGCGTTAACACCGAGCTCTTTATTATGTTTTATTAGAAATTAGAGATACACATCTTTAGATAAACAATACTCTTCTCAATGCTATTCCAGAAAAATTCATAGGCTCAACCAACTTTGTTTTTTTTTAAGAACAAGTTACACACCTAACACAATCGAATTATCTGATGCGGTTGCAAATAACAGTATCTAATCTCAGTCGAAGGTATACCAACCTCTGATACAAATGCACTTCTGAAAAGAAGAATCCTTTGTTTCCAGAGAATGGAAAAGGTTAGAGAGAGGGAATGAACAAATTGTAACAATCAAGAGATCGCGACGTGAAGAAAAACTGAGTCCTACTTGCTGTGAATTAGCATTGCATTAGCGAATTGAATTAGTGAACAAAGAATTCGGATTACAGAGGCTACAACAAATCAAAATCCTGATCTAGTGGCAGTGTAGTAATTGTGAGAAAATGTGTGCAAGGAGTAGGACCCCCCAATATCACACCGTAAATATTCTTCGATATGGAATCACCTGTTTTCGACCCCCAAGTTAAGTTGCCCAATCAAGAAATCATGTCATTTACCAAAAAGCGTGTAGTAGTTGCAGTCGCATCGAGAAGTCAAGCAGGTAGTTGAAGCCTCACATTGTTTTTCCAGCTGCAAAATTCATTCGTGCAAGGATTATGTGACTGAATAATTAGCTCTTGTAAATTAGGTCACGCAAGTTTCAATAAGCAGCTTTACCTCAAGTAATAGTAATAGAAGAAATCGGCGTATAAACCGGTCTGGACAAGGCCAGCAATCCAAGCTGAAATTAAGAATATATCGGATTAAACATCGCTTGATTGCATTAGAGGTTAAATCAGATTAGCTAGACATTAGTAAACTTACGTATCCATCGGCTGAAATGCTGCTCTGTGAAGTAGCGATAGATCCAGTTAAGAATGTAGAATGCACGATAGGCCCTGAAGAATTGAAGATCAGAGGAAATAAAATTAGGAATTAAGAAAGCAAGAAAAGCAACAGGTCGACATGTTTAACAGCCAGAAGAATTTTAATGATTTATCTGGATATTGTGTCTGATGAATTTTCTCTGATGATAAGGGAGTTCTTTATGAAGCAGCTTGTCGAGTTCCAAAGAAATAGACCTAGTCGTATGGCAACACTAAGCAGTTGTTGGGGACGTTCATCGTTTACGGCCTAAGGTCTCAAGATTAGGCATTAAATACTAAAACCTACTTATTCACCTTTCATGCAAATCAGTGCAGTGCGCAACAGGTTTACAAGATACAAGTTCTCTGTCATAAAAGCAGACTGATGAATTCCTACCACGATGAATTAGAAAAACAGCAATCAACAATTTTTTTTTTTTTTTATTTAGATAACACAATCAGAAACATAAGCAGATGACTGATGAATAAAGTTCAGGCATATTAAAAACTGGCTTTCTGCAAGCTACTTTCATTAATAACCCGCCTGGAATAATAAAAAAAATAACAGAATTCTCTCCACCGTGTAGCTCCATCATAGTACAGTAAGTTTAGAAGATTCTAAATGATACTATAATAGGAGCAATCAGCTGGAATACTTTCACAAGTATTAGCCCTTTTTTATTTCTATCTTTTTCACCTTTGGATCAACCCCTTTAACCATTTACTAACCTTTGGATCAATACTATTCCACCAACTACCACTAAATCTTACGGAGACCACTATTATCCCAACCCCACAATCCTTCATCCAAGGGCTACAAATCTAGAAGTTAAAAGGCCCAAATACGTATAAAAGTATTCTACCTCGATTCGTGATATGTTCCATTTTAGCTAATACTAAACACATGATAGCTCAAGAGCCATAGTGATAAGCCCCTCTCATGCATGATTTCACTTGGCTTCATTTCCTTGTCAACTCTAGATTGGAATATAATGATGCTGACAACAACAAAGAAAACGCAAAAGATCCATAGGACATAACATAGTAAGCTACAGCCTACGACACCTGTAAGACAAGTAGCAATAACATATGATAAGCCACTACCAAAACTGACCAAACAGTCAACTAGATATCAAAATTGTAGTTCTTTTTGCATATTTTCCACCCAAAACTTTCCATTTTATGCCATTGTTTTCAATCTATTTATTCTAACAAAAAAGAAAAAGTACACAATAGTAAGCTAAAATAAAAGTGGATCAGCATTGCTTGGATAAAGTTAAACAATACCCAAGAAAGAAAACGTATTGTCCAGTCAAATTGTCCACGTTTCGACTTCTCTGCAACAAAACTAACTGGGGTAGTATAGCCACTGCTTCCAAATATATGGAAAATGCCCAGCAAACCTGCATTATGGACCACAAAGCCAAAAAATAGTTTTCTGATATGAAGGATAGTAATGCAGATTTTTGATAATACCCATAAAGCATATAGCACAGTGCTATATGATCTTAACCTTAACTATTCGTAAAATGTTAAATCTAAATATATGGCAAAAACGCAAAAAGAAGAAATGAAGGGATCACATCCCTTGTATTCCATCCATATTCACTTGTTCATGAAGTTGCAATACGATATATCCACTAAAAATCTATTTACATCATATGCCTGAATAAATGCAATGGATAATTAACCCAAAAAGAAGAAAAAGAAAAAAAGAGAGCAGAAGTAGCTTATGAACTTCAGATACAGGTACATCGAGTTAAAGATGGACTGCATTCTAGCTATTAATATCTTCAAAAACCTCTCAGGTGTAAGATATGAGACCACACGAATAGTTAAAGATGTTCATAAATATAGAACATTCAAGGAGAACCTTGCTATGTTTTCTTAGCTAACCTCCTTTTAGAAAGTTCACCTTTCAGAAAGAAGTTTCCAGAGCTAATACTGAAAATTCCATTAAGTACTGAAAGAAACAATACCCTGTCTTTCTTTCCCCTTTTCTACTCCTTTCATATTCAGTTTAAATTTTACAGGATGATAAAATGCCCTCTCATAGAATTCGATTAAATACTGAAAGAAACAATACCATCTTTCTTTCCCCTTTTCTACTCCTTTCATATTCAGTTTAGCTATTACAGGATGATAAAATGCCCTCTCATAAAATGCAAAGCAAGTTAGATATTTTCAACTGGTATGAGGATTTGCAGAAACTTCAGACGTCGCCAACTGACGAATCTAGTAGTCAGATATGGTAAATAGCTGCCAATAGCAGCCAATATCTGAATTAACTCATTTCACCAGCTATGCTCACTATATGGATTTTAATCAAGGTTTAAGCTACACATAATAATCAGAACATCATACTCGTGATCTCGGTACTTTCCCAGCTTATGTAAATGCTTTCTGATACCTTTTCCAGTTATATACAGCAATACAGAGACCATTACTACCAAATAAGACAACAATGCCCCAATTCTAGCATTCTTAAACCATGTCAACCAAATTATAGAAGCGAAAACCCTAGGACGGAGCAATTAGGCAAATTGTACCTCTCGAATCGAGAAGCGATCGTGGAAGAGCAACGCCGAAACCAAGCTCCCGGCGACGAGCGTGTAATGCCGAAACGTGTCCTGGTCCTTGTCGTAGGTCCTACGCGCCACGGGGTGAGCTCGCATGCACCAAACAATGGCAAGCGAGCTCGATATGAACACCAGCTTCATCACAGTATTGTACAAGGATATGAAATCCGTGAGCAGATCCAAGTAGCGGGTTAAGAACACAAGCGCGTACAACTCCTGCGTCTTGAGCGAGATCCCTAAACACATAAGAAAGAGAGAAAAAAAAAAGAAGTAAAAATTAGATGCAAAACAATCACGATCGAATTAGAGATTGCAAGAGGGGCAGAAACCCTTGATTCGAACCGGAGCAGGATTTGGTGGCGTAGATCTTTAGGAGGAGGACGAGGACGCTGAAGAGGTGGGTCATGTCCCCGGCGAATCTGAAGACGTTCATTGTGGTGGTGGAGGAGGGAGACGAGCCCTAGGGTTTTGCTCCGTGCGATTCGAGTCTAGGGTTTTGGGGGGAAAAGGGTGGATGGGGCGGTAGAGGGGGAGGAAGAGCAGGAGACGAAGAAGAAGTAGACGAAGAAGAAGAGGTGTGTTTGGGAGTTGTGCAACGAAAAGGGAAAGGGGTCGACTTGTTCGGGAAACGGAAGGGATGATGACGTGGCAGAGCCAGTAGCGCTCTAGGCTCCGTTACGGTCGGCTGCGGTGTAGCCCACTCGAGAATATTCGGAAAACGAGTTGGTCTCTTTACGTAACACGTGTGCATTATATATATATATATATATATATATATATATATATATATATATATATATATATATATATATATATGTCATCACATTTTGAAATATTGTATAATGAGATATATATACATAATAAAGATGAAAAATATATTTACTTTACATATATATCACTTATTATGTATATAGGACAACTGTAGATCCAAGAGACTATTAATCGACAAGAATCTCAAGCTAAACTGTAGTTAATTAAAAGATCGGCTATTTCTAAGCATTCTTAGCCTTGTCTACCTCAATTCATATATATATATATATATATATATATATATATATATAGTGTCATTACGATCTTGTAAAAGACTAAGTACTTGATCTTTGTAAATTTGTTACCGTTAGATTTAAGACTTCAATCATTTTCATCCGTTAGATTATACTATTCAACTAACCACCCACTTAACCCAAAAGAGTCCAAATCATTCTAACCGCACATCTATTAATTCAAGACTAAAAACTTACAAGCACCAATAACTTAGATACTTTTAAAGCATAGGAGCTCAACTCTCTCTCTCTCTCTATATATATATATATATAGAGAGAGAGAGAGAGAGAGAGTCATTTTTTCTAATACATACACAAATATAGATAGCAATCCATTTATTTATATATTATAACATACCACAAAAACAGATGACCAGACACATTCTTTCTTATCATTTTAATTTGAAAACTTATATGATTGCACAAAAAAATTTCTTCGAATTCAAATGTTAAATGCAGTACATCACGTCCAATTTGATAAAAATTTATTGTTTGCACTTGATATCAAACAATTTAAGCTATTGAAGAAAATGTAGGGGCAAAAAAAAAAAAAAAACAGGAACTTGTCCAGTATTGTAAATATATGCTAAAAAATAATGTAGGAAAAAAAAAATGTAATAAGATACGACCACAACACATATAGGTGAGAAAAGAATACTACAAAACAATACTCTCAAAGTCTAAATAAGTTGCAACAATATTTGTAGCCACGAAGAGTCCTTTTAGCAGCTGTGGAGTATTGATTAGATCCCAATCCTGCCAGTTAACAAAATAAATAAATAAAAAGATGTCAATAGACTAAATCTCAGTGACAAAAAGACAGCAAAAGCCATTACCTTATATTTCAAAGCTATGAAAATCACCAGGTGGAAGTTGCTAAAAAAAATGGGTGTAAAAATATTATTTGCTCATAGTTGTTGATAAGTAGTAGTTCCAAAATATGGAGCAGGTCGACATGAACGCAACGCGAGCAGAGAGAGGAATCGCTCTGAAACATGAAATGACGAAGGACTCAAAAACAATTGATAAAAACGTAAAGTCATCAAATTATTAGGAGACTAATGAATACCAACAGCGCGTAGATCGATCGCAATGTTCATTTTCCGTGCCAAAGAACTCTATATCAATAAGAAACAAAAAAGGTCGAATTCACTTTACCCAAAGTTAAGGATGGAAACGGGAATCCAAAATCTGAATCCTGAAAAAGATAAGGGAAGTAGGACTAATTAAATTCAATCCTATTTGACGGGAATGCAGAAACATATATCGAAAAGCTCATCACCAAACAGTAGAGTGGGAAGGGCATCCTTCTGATATTTGGATGGTAGCTGCGATATCTTTCCTAGCCATAAATTATTCCATGCAAATATAACGGCAATAACACATGGGCCAAGTACAATCTGGTTTAATATAACCTGAAAAGGAAAGATAACAAATAGTGGCGACGACATAGTAACGATAAGTACCGCAAAGAATTCCAGATTTAAAACAAAAAAAAGTACCTTCGTCGACAGGTTTAAGAATGTTGGCTTAGGCATGCAATGATCAAGAAATTTATACCATGCAAAAGAACCCGGACCATAAAGAAGAAACCCATAGGATGCCATTCGAAGTGCACGAAGCCAGTCATGATTCAATAGAAGCACTGATATCAACTCCTGGACGACTAACATAGAGGTAAATTTCCAGACTAATGTAGCAAATAAAATGCAGATCTAACAAGTTGAAAAGCTGAGTGTGAGGTAAGAAGGATAACAGATGATAAATCTGAAGAGAAACATACCAATGCAAAGAGAAAAAAAAGAAGAAGAGATTTAAAGCAGTTATGTGTGGCAGAGTACGGATAAATGGTTTTTTAAACTACAGAAACTATTAAATTAGATTAACATCATGAAAGAGTGCAGAATAATTCCTTCAATTGCAAACTCCCTAGCATTCATAGTGGCAGTGCAAAAAGAAAATCAGAGGTTAGTCATTAGCCTTTACCAAAAAAAATGAAAAAAAAGCGCTGCAAGATAAAAGGTATACATGCAGAGAATTAACAAGTTATTCGAAGGGACCAATATATATTGAGCACAAAAATAGAAGTTTGGAAAAATAGCCGGCTGAAAAAGATTTTTATTATGAAAGAATAATAATAAAAACATCATAACAGTGTCGGTACAAGGGTGTTATCAGTGACCACTGAAGAGGCAAAGAGGACGTCAATCTGCTAAGAAATTCATTGCATGTTTTAAGGAGGTAGAAGCAAGCTGTTTGTTTTTAGTTACGAGCATCTGCCCGAGTCTCCTCGAAGACAGAGGCCGAGAGAATCAACCGGACTCCGAAAGTAGTCATGATAGCAAAATTTATATATTTACTCGTTTTTGGTTCTTATCTCCAAATCATAACCTTCAAGGAGGAGGCCGAGAAGTGCTACGTTAGCACCCATAATGTTTGCAGAAGAATTGACTATAAATTGGCGTTACCAAAGCAGCTCTCCTTAAACTTCGGGAACAAATCCATCATGCTCGAGAAAGAAATACATAGCCTATCACAGCACATCACATTTTGTCACATTTTTAGATGCCATTAATACAGGCATCAGAATTAATAGGCAATGACAAAGTGTAACAAGCAATTTATCCACCATCAACAGTCGACGAAGCCACAGTAAGAGATAGTCCCTAATGAGCCTCCCCTAAATTAGTTTCTAACTTTCCAAAACATAGCCTATTTGGACCCAATGTGATAACCTTTTTGATTCAAATGGATAAGCATTTTGGCTAATGTGGATTCGGATAAAGAAGGAAAAGCAATCAAGCTCAGTTGCAGATCTTCCATCAAGGAACTCTTAAAATCCTCATGCAGGAATTCCAATCTAAATGACCCATTTGAATTGGGATATAAACGGGCAAATCTTAGCCCCAACACTGAAGCTTCCCTAATTTGTACAGCGATTACGATAAATAACTACAATCAACAACGAAAATTTCAATTTAAATGACTCATTTGGATTGGGATATAAACGGGCAAATCTTAGCCCCAACACTGAAGTTGCCCTAATTTGGAAAGCGATTATGATAAATAACTACAATCAACAACAGCCCTAAACTTCGAAATCATAAGCTATACTAGGGTATCCAACATTTCAACGACCCAAAGAATGTAGAGTTCAGAGAGAGAGAGAGAGAGAGAGAGAGAGAGTATAAGCAATCGACCTTGTTCTCTTCGTCTCGTTCGCCATGGAAGTAGCTCACCAAGCGATCTCGGACCTGGGCGACGGTGTCCCCGGTGAGCGTAAGAGAGGCGGCGATCGTCGCCTGCTTCAGGGGGAAGTCGAAGAGGGGCCGCCCCTCACGCCCGAACCCTATCGACTCCGACGAGGATGACCCCGGCCTCCGGTCGCCTCGGCGGCGGCGGCGGCGATCGCCGCCTCCGCCTCCGCCGCCGCACGAGTGGAATCGCCACCACAAGCCCCCGCCTCCGATGGCGCCCATGGGGGAACGGAGTAGGGAGGAGGAGGGAGGAGAGGGGTGGAGAAGAAGCT
Organism: Aechmea fasciata; assembly: GCA_025177825.1. Classification (NCBI taxonomy): domain Eukaryota; kingdom Viridiplantae; phylum Streptophyta; class Magnoliopsida; order Poales; family Bromeliaceae; genus Aechmea; species Aechmea fasciata. Next base: position 1,591,788 of record CM045936.1, read on the forward strand.
CCAACTTGGTTAGGAGAGGGAGGGGAGTGAGGCGACGCGGGCCCTCGGGCTTTTATTATCGGGGCGGTAATCCCTATAAATGGATCCATACATGTTTTATGCTTTCGCTGAAAAACATAAACAAATATATTGTAAATTGATTTCGGCCTTGGACTCATTTTTACTGCAACTTATGTCTTACAATGAGATTTTTTTTTTTACCATATTAAAAATTTAAGTTAATAACATATTCATCGAACTTATTTAAGCAGATCTGAATGATGACTATTTGTACACTATCAAATTAAAATTAGGTATAAGACAAATACAAAGATCCGTATGTATATATTTTTTTATAAATTATTAAATAATTTATGAACAGATCATAAATTTTACTATAGAAAACTCATGTTATATTGAGTTGGATTAAATTTGTGAGATCCAGGAGGTTTTGGTAACTCCTTTCATATTGTTACTAAACAAATAAATTATTTGTCTATGATACTTTCTCACTGTAATTCTTAATATTTGGTTTTAATAACCTCATAACTCCTAACTTATTCTCAAACACATCAAATAAGAAATGGAATTGGTAAATTCCATCCTAAATAAATTATTCCGAAATTTCATCCTATAAATGAATTATTCCGGAATAACCCATTTAGTATTGGGTTAGCTAATTTCACTCCACCCCATTATTCTAATCAAACAAAATACTATTTTATCTATTATCCTTTCTATCCCAGCTACTCCAACAAAATACTATTTTTTTAATCCTACGCTAACTTCAATTCTCAACCAAACACAAAAATACTTTAATCCGATCTTAATCTTGAACTTAACTCTATTTCTGGAATAACTAATTTTTTTTAATCCCGAACCAAACGGTAGCTAAAAACAAACAACTTAAAAATAATAATAATAATAATAATAATAATAATAATAATAATAATAACTAGCCCCCGTTTGGTTGAGGGTTAAGGGGTGGAATAACCCTTTAACCCCCATTTTATTCCCAAATACCACCAAAAAGAGGTGGGGTTAGCAAACCCCACGTCAAAAAGTTATTCCGGCTTAGCTAATCCCACATAACCCCACCAAATATTATTTTTCTATTCATAATAACCCACTATCCTTCTTATCCCACCTATTTCAACCAAATATTATTTTTCACTATAATCGACTAACTCCAACTTTCAACCAAACACAAAAATACTTTAACCCCATCTTAACCCCAAATTTAACGCTATTTTTGTAATATCTAATTTTTTCTTAACTCAACCAAACGACTAAAAGATTTAAAAAAAAAAAAAAAAAAAAAAAAAAAAAAAAAAAGGAAAACTGAAAAAAAAAACGAGCGGAGGGGGAGCGGGAGCTCGAGTACCTCCGTGGAAACTAAAAACGAAGACTTAATTTTACTCTCCTTTACTTTCCTTTACTTTCGCGTGCGCGACCCTTTTGCCTATTTCTCCCACCCACTTCCTCTTTCTCCCTCACCAACCCCTTCTCCTTTTCACGGCTCAATCCCTTCTCCCTTCTTCGTTTACATCTCTCTAAAATCGCCCTTCATCGTCTCCACTGGGGCAGATCAAACGACGCTCAGAGGCGGAGATCGAGGAGCAAATCGCGATCGCGAATCCGAGGAGATCGCTTTATCTGTAATCCGCAGCGGAATCGGTTCGGGGGCTTAGTAAACAGGTCCAAGCTCGGTTTGAGTTCTCTTTTTCCCGATCAATCTCTATTGCACTGTGAGTTTGTTAGTCTTGTTGTTGAGATCTACTCGGAACTAGGGTTTTGGCGCACTATTGAGGAACGAGGAGCGAGATCTAGGAATGGTTTTTTATGCGATTTGTTGTGGTTAGGTCAAAGTTGGTCTTTTGCGTTGGAATCTCTGTCAAAATCCCTTCGTTTAATCTTTTTACGCCTCATAACATGCTTTAAATGGGAGATTGCGATTTGGAGCCTGTAAAGGCGAAGGAAGAAGAGGATGTAGCAGCTTCTGATGCTGGGATTAATGGGCATGCGAGCGAAAGTTGTAGGCCGGTGCTCCGAAAGGAGCCTTCGTTCTCGCGGTGGTGCGATGAGTTTGGCAACCCCTGCCCAGACCGTCCTCCCGATGATGGATCTGTGGAGATTGCCACTGCTGATGATTCGGAAGAGTTTGAATTGCCGTTGCTCCAAGGAAGTGAATCAGCAAAAGAGTTTTCTGAGAAGGAAACCAGGGGAATGAACAATGTTGGCCAAAAAAGCATTAGATCAAATACAGAAAATGGAGGGAGGAGTTATTTACCCTTGGATATTGATAATACAATTGGTGGGATGGAAAAGGTGGAGCTTTCCACTGGAAGCTCGCCGGTATGGTTTGTGCTGAAGCTATTGCTCTATATACTGGTTTGGTACACTTTCAGTACTTGCTTAACGCTGTGAGTGCTAATTCCCTTTCAAGCAATTTCTCTGTTTACTTGAGATAAAAATTTGATTTTGGTGCTATTAACTGATTCTTTCTTTGTTACGATAGCTATAATAAGGAGATGTTGGGGGATCATCTCTGGAAGTTTCCTGCTCCCTTTATGATGACCACTATCCATTTCACATTGCAAGCACTGTTATCTAAGGCCATTGTATACTACCAATCTCGAGGCTCCCAAAACAGCAGGGCTACAATGACATGGAAGGAGTACTTTATCCGAGGTAATGCATTAACTTCTGTTACGTTTATGTTCCAATATTTATGTCCGGGTTCAACTGAAATAAAGTAAACTCAATGGCAACTAGTGTAAAGACGCCAAAAGCACATTTTCTTTGCCACAATGGTGTCCATATCTGTTGCTTCTCAGTATGAACTGGATTCCCTTTATAATGTAATGCCTATCTTATGATTTTCAGCCATGGAACAATGCTGCTGGTATTTGGTAGCTATTTTGTTTGATATCATCTTTCTTCTTTCATGTGCCATTTACAGGGATGTTCTGTAATGAAATTCCGACTTGTTGTTTGAGTGCCCAACTTACTTCCATTTCTTCTCTCCTCTAATGCTCCAGCTTGGCCTTCTTTCTAAACTTCATGTCTGATGTTGCTATTTGCACCAAGATAACTAGATGTGAATTCAAATATTTGTGATATGATGTGGCTTCTGTCACAAAATCAAATGGCTGTTATGAGAGTCATGGTCGTCAACCAAATAGTGAGAACTGTTTTTAGTAGTATTTAAGCTCTTTCAACAAACTTACTTGTGATAAAAGTATTATTGTCGTATTAGTTACAAGATTATTTTTCGTGGTGGTTTTAGTTAAGTTCTTCACTCTCTGATCATTCGAGCACCTAAAGCCACAGATGGATTTCTTTTTCTGTTTCTGTTTTTTGCAGTTGTTCCAACAGCTCTGGGCACCGCTCTTGATATAAATCTGAGCAATATATCGCTTGTTTTTATAACCGTGACATTTGCTACAATGGTGATTTTTCTTCTTAATTAAATTAAAGTTTGGCAGTTCTAAATTGGGTTCCTGACAATTTTAAAACTTTGTCACCTGTAATGCAGTGCAAATCTGCTGGTCCAATTTTTCTCATTCTGTTTGCTTTTGTATTTAGGTGAGTTTACTTTGATCAATTCTTGACAACTTTATTACTTAGTGCTCCTTCTGTAATTTTGTAGTTTACATTTTTGAATAACTGAAAGCTTATTCGCCCTTACCATTTTGTGATTTATTAACCATATTGGCTTTTGCATATGGAAATTTTGTAGTAGTTAAGTACTTATTTTATGAGTGCATACCTGCAAATGCAAGAATATGCATGACTAATTGTGTTAAATTTGTCGCTAGTTCTTCTAGCTTGTAACTTCCAAAACATATTTTGGACCACGATTTGCCAGTTACTCTTTGTATTGAGAAGAGATGAGCCATGTGCTGGTCATTGCAGTTGCTCCTAGCTTTATTTGAAATATGTTCTATATTCCTAAGTTTTCTTCATTTTGTTCTGAAGGTTGGAGAAACTCAGCTTTAAGCTTCTTGGTATCATACTCATAATTTCTTTTGGAGTTCTCTTATCAGGTAACTGTTATACACTTATACTATACGTTTGCACTTGCTTATTATATTATACATGTCTTCCATAGGCAATCTCTTTTCCTATGTATTTCCAATTTACCTATCTATTTTGTATTATTTGCTCATTAATGTCTTTGGGTCCTAATTATGTTGACATGCCTTGTTTATTTCAGTTGCTGAGGCTACTGAGTTTAATCTTTGGGATTTATTCTTATTATGCTTTCTGCTGTCATGTCTGGCTTCCGCTGGTGCATGACTCAGATCCTCTTGCAGGTTCGGCAATAATTTCTCAACTACACTTTTATTTCTCCACGTCTATCTATTACATCTGCGTCAAGATTTCCTCTTAATTTCATTTCATGAAAAACACGATTACAAGTAACATATGCGTCATGCTTCTGTCTCTCTTTTCTCCCTATCTAATCTTGTTTTTATTTTTTTGTCCATGTGGTTTATGAACCTGGCTTGAAGAAAGAGGCATATGGTAAGCAGTCTATCGTGATTTCTTAGTTGTGAAACTCTTTGTAGGATCATTATGGAAATTAAAGAATTAAATATTTTTATCATATTGGGCTTTTATGGAGGCCTTTACAATTTAAGCACTTTCCCTTCTGGGTTGTGCAGGTCTAAGCAATCCCATTACTTTTATGAGCTATGTGACCCCTGTGATGGCAATAGCAACTGCTATCCTCTCCCTCATAATGGATCCATGGCATGATTTCAGGAAGAATCCTTTTTTTGATAATTGGAGGCATCTAATAAGAACTTCCTTATTAATGCTTTTGGGTGGAGCATTGGCCTTCTTTATGGTAAATATTTCATGCTAAACTTTGCCTTTGAGATCAATCAATTGCTGTCAAACTTAATGAGTTACTACTTCTCGAATTTTCAGCCAGTTAACAGATGCTTGAAACAGTTGGACTAAACTTGATTATTATCTTTTTATGTTTCAGACGTTGAATTTGTAGTTTATCTCCTGAGTAGTTTTATCTTTCTTTCTATTGCAGGTTTTAACTGAATATATTCTTGTTTCGACCACCAGTGCGGTAACCGTGACAATAGCTGGGATTGTTAAGGAGGCTGTTACTATTTTGGTATTGTACTTGGATTCTGAACTCTCTGTGTTCATTTAGTCTTCTCTTGTTTCTGAATATACTGCTATTACCCATAAAAGTAGCTTTTATCAGCTACTTTTTAATATTTTGAAGGTAGATTTTGTTTGGGGCTTTTTATCATTGGGACAAATAAATGCCCTTAATGAGAATTGTACTTTTGCGTTACTTATCTCCAATATATATTCTTGCTCAATACCTGTTTTTCCTGTGGCCTACAAGTTATTTTTCATGCCCTGTTCCAATAAACATTGTTCAAAATTAGACTCTTAAGACCTTTGACAATAAGGAACTAACAATCATCATAAACCTCTTCTTTTTCTTGTTAGTTTCACATTACACTCGAGCAGCTTTAGAAATCATATGTTCAGTTCTTGCATTTATTACTCCAAATTGCTAGAGATCTAAGAGATGTTCTTTAATTATACATGTGAACATTGTTCATAAATTATATGCATATGCGAATATACATGCACTGTTCATAATTCCATTGTTCTAACCAAAATATTTCTGCAGGTTGCAGTGCTTCTCTTTCATGATTCATTTACCTGGTTAAAAGGAATTGGACTTGTCATTATAATCTTTGGTGTCAGTTTGTTCAACTGGTACAAGTAAGTGAGGACGTTTTCTTTTTCTTACTGGACTATCATGATTATAATAAAAAAAGCATGACCATTTGATTAAGTGATTATCTAAGTTCATCATTATACTGAACTATCATCTCCCTTTTAACTTCTTTATTTGATTTTGGATGATGTGTAGCGTTCAAAAGAACCATTAAAGACAGACCTTCATAATAGGTCTACTTAAAACAAATGATTCAACCAATGTACTTTTTTTGCTCACTTCTTTGCTAAATCCTCTGTGCTAAGTAGCATTAAATGGTTTCAGTAGTTAATGTGTAAGTACTTAGCTTACTCAAATCCCTGAATACCTATAAGATTGTACCAAATTAGTATTGTACTTTGTTAACAAAGACTTCTTGGTTCGTCTCACAAAGCAGCTCCTAGAATTTGTCCAAAAGCAGCTATTTGGACAAATTTATGCTAGTATGCTGCCTAAGATCTGGGGTTGCAGTGTCATTTGGCATCAGCTCTGGGGTTGCAATGTCACTTGGCATCAGCTATGAATATTCAAGCTCTTTTTGAGTTTTACAAGTCAAATTTGTTTGAAGACATTACTGCATCTTCTGACCTACAACCTCTTGCTATATTTCCTGTAGATGTGTCTGCTGTATGTATGAAATTCTGTAGAGCAAATGCTTGATTGAATTGTTTGAAAAAACTGCAACATACCTGATAATGATATCTTTTCTCTGTTCATCTCTTTGCCTCTCCAGGTATGACAAGTTAAAGACTGGCCAGTCTAATGATAATGAAGCAGCAGAAAATTTTCCATCTTCCAATGGAACAGCTAAATATGTAATCATGGATGATTTGGAAGCACAGGAAGGTGCTGATTGATTGATTTATTTATTTTTTCGTTCCTATACATATCCGACAGGTATGATCTAAATTTCTTTTTTTTTTTTGGAACTTTGGATTTTTTTACTGGCATTTTATGACTCTTTATCTTTTTATCACTCTTTATTATGTGATAAACATCTTAGATTAGTTAATAATTACATTAAGCTTGTGTTAAAGAAATTTATTCTTTATGTTACATTAATACTTGGGAACCAATTGTGAAAATCAAACTTTAACTACGATTTTGAAAGTAGTTTTGGGACATCCTTAATACATGTATAATCTGTTAAAAAATTTTCATCATTTGTTATAACCTGCTACCTATAAGCAGACTTATAGAACACATTCCGTGCCGGAAAACCATAGTGGTCTGTGAAGAAATTTTCATTTGGGCTTCTATTTCGGACTAGGAGGCAGCTGTATTTAGTGTATGATATTGGATGCTTCATAAATTTACAAGCAAACAAATTCCGTGTATAGCTGAGACAAGCTGTGACAAGAAAAAAAAAGCTTCAACACATGTATTATTTCCGGCAAAATATGATCCGCTTATTTATAAACAACTGGATGAGTGTCAGCTTTTCTTTAACCTTTAAAACTTCTCATCCAGGATGTATTCCTACCAGGCACACTTTGATGCGGAAAAGGTTCTCCAGCATCACATGTTTGCAGCCTTGTCTCGCGAATGAATCGCTACCATTCTTTTCATTTTTGGGGGAAACTATGTACTATGGAACAGCCATTGATTCATTCATGCATATTGGTTCAGGTTTCAGCAGGGATGTCACCGATCAAATAGTCAAACAAACAGAAGAAGATATACTGTAGTTTCTGGGACAGTTTTGAAGGTTTTAATCATTTATTTGTTACGTTCTTTATTTTTCGATGTGAATTAGATTCACATCCTCTTGATTTTAAGTGACAAGGAGCATCCTGAAACGCTCTCTGATTCTGTTCCAATCACATTCAAATATGTAAAGGATAACATGTGATAACGTGATATTTAAATTTCATTACCGCATTTCTCTCGCTGTTTCCGAGTAAAACTGTGGCCTCAATTTTAGCTTTTTGCTGCTACGTTCTGAATTTTCGATCTTCATTTGCTAATGATCATCGTCTTCTTTTTATTTCTATGTGTGCTTTTGATGAAGAAGAGGAAGAAGCAGAAGCCCGTAGGCAAACCTGAATCCCATAACACCCTTTAAAAAGGTAAAACCAAGTTATTATTGGAGTTATTTGTTTTTATATAATATTTTTCAGCAAACTTTGCTTGATATTGGACTTAAAAAAGTATCAGAGTTATTGTACCTTGTAAGATAGTTTAGATTAACCCTTGATGTTTTACGCAATCCAACTATTGCAGCTTTTAAATAAAATAAAAATGGAAATTTTTTTTTTGCTACAAGGCTTTCTTTTTGTTTGTTTGGATTGATGTGCTTGTGTTTTACTATGATCTTCAAGTACTTGAATCTTTGCTAAAGCTTGGTTCATCCTTATCTTTCCAAACTAGAAGAAACAAAAAAAATAGCTTATTATACCCACACATGGAAAATGGGGTTGATATTACACTTCCTAAACCCTTTAAATTAGCTAATCCCCCATGTTATCTTTCTTATTTATTTCTAGTTCTTGTTTCTTGAGCTCTCTCTCTTTTAATTTTTTTTGCCTTTTGGCTTTTTTATAAGCTTATTACTACCTTATCTTGCCAGTTAAGATACATTCATAATTAAACCGCAGATCGGTGCCATAATCAACCATGTCTTATGCGAAGGAACTAATACTTTATTTGCTCTCATTAAGTCTAATCAAGCATTTTTAAGTTAATTACTGTAGGTGTGTGACACATTAGATTCTTCATATGGGTTTGAGCTAATGTAGGATTCTTCTGAGTGGCCCATGTGATGCAGAAATTGATGTTTATTCTGTGGAGAGGCTCTCCCTGAGATGTTGAATCTTATTGGTTCTAGGATCTGCATCAAGATTCCCTCTTTTTCTAAAAAAAAATATATTTTGAATAAAGGGAGATGCTTAATAAAACAAAGATGTATATGATTTCTCTCTTTGTAGCTTTGGACTACTACTAAACCCAAATACCCAAGTACCTATTGTAAGATAAACGCATTATTCGGAAACAATAAATCTAGAGTAAGAAAAAAAAAATCTATATTAGTTAGGTATTTAATAAACAAAAAAAAATATAAAACTCTTATAATTGCGAGAAAGTGAAAAAAAAAAAAAAAAAAAAAAACACCTTCTAGAGACCTAACAATCTTGACAAGCATTGAGAAAATTAGATGTGGAAAAAAGTAGAATCAAATCATATATTCCAAAGTTGTTGTCCTATCGAACGATAGCTCTGTTACGCAAAAAAACAAGATAAGAAAATTAAATATTCGTTGTTCAGAATTGTCTGAAAACTTACTCGGATACAATATTATACGTGTACTTTATATAACATAATAAAAAGGTGCTATCTGCTTTCATTATGTACGCTTAGTTTATTTTACTTAATGAATTAAACAAATATCTTGCTATCTATTTCTCAAAAAAAAAAACTACTTTATATAACATAAACATAATAACCACAAAAAAAAAAAAAAACCTCTGAATCATTTTGTTTGTTAAGTTTAGGCGTTTTAAGATTAGTATCTTGATTTTCTATAACCATATTTCCATTACCCAAGTTGTTAGTGTAATCCAAATTCTAACCTATAATTACAAATTTGAACTGAGATTCAGGTTCTTGAGTGCTCAAAACTTGAACTTTGATGTGGTTTATTAGAAGGCACCAAGTGGGTGGTGCTTGTAAAAGTATTCTAGCTCAACTCATATAGAGTGGAGCTAGAATACTTCTAAAAGCACCAAGTGGGTGGTCCTTTAGAGTGTTTAGTTCTTGAACGGAGAGATGTGAGATTGAAATGATGGTGGTAGGTGGTGGTAGGTGGAATAGTGTTTGATTTAAAGAATATTAGTAATCAAGGAGTGGATCAAGAGTTAGAAATTTAGAAGAATCAAGTAGGTGGTGCTTTTAGTCTTTGGATCAATTTTTTTCATCATTTCTAACTATTGAATTAAATACTATAATCCAGTAGGGACCACTCAACTCTAGGGGGATCACTCAACTCTAACTGACTAATATCATTCTAACCCTACAATTTTTTATCCAAGGATTAAAAATTTGATAGCAAAAAGAGCATTTTACTATTAATAGAATTCCAGTCTAATTCTATATATATATATAGAACTAGGCCACTATGCTATTAATAGCACCAAGTCATTTGTGCTATCAAGTTTTTGCCCATTGGATTGAGAGATGTGTGGTTAGGATGATATGGGCCCTCTAGGGTTAAGTGGGTGGTTGGTTGAATAGATCTAACGGTGAAAATCATCAAAGGGATGGATCTAACGGAAAACTTAGTAGCCGAATGCTTCGTGCTATTGATAAGATAGCGGACTCTATATATATATATATATAGAGCCGGACTCTATATATATATAGAGCTCTCGTATATATATATATATAGAGTCCCATTTATATATATATATATATATATATAGAGTCCCGTTTATGCTATCAATAAAGACGAAGATTCGCTACCAAGTTTTCCGCTCGTTAGATCCACCCATTTGATGATTTTCACCCGTTAGATCATACTATTAAACCAACCACCTACTTAACCCTGCCCACATCATCCTAACCACATATCTCCGATCCAATGAAAAACTTGTGCGGCCCGCATCTCTCGGTCAGCGACACGCTAGTGGCTGGTTTTATATATATATATATATATATATATATATATATATATATATATATATATATATATATATATATATATATATATATATATATATATATATATATATATATATAGGGCTACTATCATATTAATATGATAGGAGCACTTGTCTATCAAGTTTTTAACCCTTGGATGAGAAATTGTAGGGTTAGGATGATATTAGTCGGTTAGAGTTGAATGGTCCCCCAGGGTTGAATGGTCCCCACCGGGTTATAGTATTTAATCCAATGGTTAGAAATGATAAAAGAATTGATTCAAAGGCTAAAAAATTGATAGGACAAGTGCTCCTATCCTATTAAAAGTTAAAGATAAGTAATGGGACTCTCTCTCTCTCTCTCTCTCTCTCTCTCTATATATATATATATATATATATATATATATATATATTGAACTCCTATGCTTTTAAAAGTACAAAGTCATTTGTGCTTGTAAGTTTTTAGCCCTTGGATTGATAGATGTGCGGTTAGGATGATATGGCCCCATTGGGTTAAGTGGGTGGTTGGTTGAATAGTATAATCTAACGGGTGAAAATGAATGAAGGTGTAGATCTAATGATAAAAAAATCACAAAAATCACTAAGCTTGGTGCTTTTACAAGCACCATAGCCGGACTCTATATATATATATATATACTAGTTGAGTGTACGTGCTTGCACGTAACAATTTTTTAAATTTATTTTAAATCAATAAATATTTGTAAATCATATTTAATCAAAAATTTAAAATAAAATATCTTCTAAATTTATATGTTACATTTTATTAAAAAAATATCTGAATACCAAATTTAAATTTTAATATAAAATAGATGGATAAATTTGATATCAAAAATTAAATTTAATTCACAATTTAAACTCGATTTAAATTGTAATGTAAAATAAATGGATAGGAATGCAACTTTTTAACAGATTGAACATAATAGTTCAATTTTAGTTTTAATATTTTTAATATTTCGAAATTCAGAAATATATATAGAAAAGAATTTTTTATAGGATTTCCAAACCACACCGGTAATCTGTTATAGAAAACTTACTATTGAAATTTCAAATAGAAAAATAAAATCTCTTATCTTAAAAAGAAAAGATATTTTGAAATTCGGAAATATATATAAAAAATAATATTTTATAGGATAAACTATATTTTTAAGGATTTTCATACCAAGGTAATCCGAGAAATTAAGTATTCATTACGATTTTTATTTCTATTCTTATTCTTATATTTAAAATTTTACGTAAAAGAGAAAATTGGTGTTAATAAAATTGGTGCTAATTTTCCCGCCAAAAAATGGGTTTGTCGACGATCCAAATTTGAATATACGTGCTTTTATATATAGTATATATATATATATATATATAGAGTAGGGCTACTATACTATTATGAGTAGTAGAGCCCTACTACTCATAAGTTGTTTTTCGATGATAGAGCTTCCGAATCGACGATCCACTCCGTTAAATATGATCTAGAGTATTTAAAACTTCTAGAAAATAAATTTCGTAATTTTTCAAATCATTTACCTTACGATCAAAAGCTCACAAAATTGACAATTTTTAACGGCCGATATGGGATACTTGGTAGTTTAGCGGCGTAAAAGAATTGAAATAGGTTGAATTTTTGATAGAAAATTCTATTCACTACCTAGATAAAGATCAATAACTCCGATCTTAAATTGAAGGATCCGATCATCTATTTTTAGGACATCGTTCGATTTCTATTGCTCATTTTATGCCCATTTGATGGACTTTATTATGATTTTGAAAAATTACGAAATTTATTTTCTAGAAGTTTTAAATACTCTAGATCAGATATCTTGCTCTATGGATAAAACAACTACTCATAGTAAATATACTGCAAGCTATAAATATATATATATATATATATATATATATATATATATATATATATATATATATATATATATATATATATATATATATATATATATATATATATATATTGCCATAACATAGTACTACTTGTCTTCGGGAGGTTCTATGTTCGATCTCTAATTGAGAGAGTGACTCGAAAAGATCAGAACAAGTTGCAATGACGAAAACAAAAGACTCTAATCCCCATCTACCACAAATTGAAACACAGATACATAAATAACTTATTCTCTAAGACAACTCTTGTGATTTCCACAACACAACACGCAATTCCCATACATAAAGGTAACACCCAGATGAAGACATTTTAGGCTCTTTTCGGATGTTGGAATAATATTTATTCAGTACGAAATTTCTTCCTGCGTGACAACAAATAAAGAGTTAAAATTTTTAAGTAGAATATGACACCCCTTTTGGCATTAAGCCGCATTTTCTATTCTAAGATATGTAGAATAAATATTTATGTATTCAAATAAAGTCGTAATGCACACGATTAACGAAAACGACGGTGCGATTTCGCATAAACGGAAACATTAACGATGGAGTTGAAACCGACGATGCCGCGACCGGCATCGTCGAGGGCCGCGCTTCCTCCCATTGATTCCACAAGCATACTTTCAATTAGTCTTTAATTAAAAAGTTAAAATCTTTAACTAAAAGTTGAAACACTGATAAATTTTAAAAATATATAAATAAACTATGTGGCACTGCGTATCTTTATATTGGATTAGTTCTGAACTTGGCCGGATTTTGATGTGCATTAAACAAGTATGATTAAGGTACTAGCTAAAAATCAAATGTACTGCTAAAATTTGATTCAAATTTAAATTTAAATTCTAATAAAATTATACAAAATTATGAGGAGCTGATACTGGAGAGAGAAAAAAAAAAAAAAAAACACCAACCCCATTTTTGTTCAATTCCATTTTTTTTAATTATTATTATTATGATTTCGCTTTCTTGTTACCCTCCTACCGAGCTAATTCAAAATCAGAAGAGACGACAACAAACAAAAAAAAAAAAGAAAAAAAAAAGAAAAAAAAAAAAAAAAACCCAAACATTATGTACGTCAAATATTTAGCCATAAAAAAAAAAAAACTACCGAAAATAAAGTTAATTAGAAATCATACGGCGCACAACACGCCTGATGATGATCAACGGCTATGAATCGCCCCCAAAGAGCACGCCACCCCGCGCTTCTTTTTCTTTTCTTTTTTTTTTTTAATCATTTTTTGGCGTGTGGGACGACGATTTAGCTACTCATCGATCTCCACGGCTCCGGCTCCGGCTCCGGGGCAAAGGCGCGGCGGTGGCGAAACACGACGGCGCACTCGGGGAGCTCGCCGAGCCCGGCGAAGAGCGCGTCCTCCTCCTCGGCGCGCCGCCCCGATTCTCCGCACTCCTCGGGGAGCAGCGCCGCGCCGTGCATCGGCCCGTACAGCAGCACCGCCGCCTCCTCGGCGCCCCACTCGAATTCCTCGCCGATCACCATGTCCCCGAACCTCCCCCGCTCCTCCTCCTCCTCCTCCGGTTCGTCCGCCCCGGCCCGGCCCCCCGCGCCCGGTTCGCGCTCCTCCCCGGGCCGGGCCGGGCGCTTCGAACTCGGACGGTGCGGATTCTTCGGCGCCGGCCACGGGTGGTTGTGATCGAAGGAGTAGGTGACCACCAGCGTGGTGGGGTCCACCCGGCTCCGCTCCACCTGCTTCCGCGCAGGGCACCCTTTAGAGCTGCTGCATCTGTAGTAACCCCTGTACGTACGTGCGCCAACACACACACACACACACACACACACACACACACAAATTTCTATGAGGACGCTCGTTTTCCTTTCCCCTCGTTCCTTCCGCATAATTAATTAGTCGGTGGGTACTACAGTACTACAGTAGTGCGTGCGTACCTGGGATAGGGGGAGCCCTTAATGGGCTTTTGGCCGTACTTTCGCCAGGCCCACGGATCCGACGGCGGGCCGGACTCGCCGGCGCCCTTCGCCCGCGACGGATCCGCCTCCGCTATCGGCACCGACACCACCCGCTTCTGGACCGATCGACGGCTGAGATTAATCCCCAAAAAGCCCCCCAAAAAGCCAAAAAAGAAAAAACAATTTGTAACCCGGAACGGTAACTATATATAATCGAAGCAGGGGGGGGGATCGGGGTCACCGCACCTGCGCTTGGTCGGAGGGGGGTGAGAAGTGGGTTTGGGTTCACCGGGGGGTGACGGGACCGCGGCGTCGTCGGGGGAGTCGCTGCTGTAGTAGTAGCCGTCCATGCGGCGGCGGCGGTGGCGATCAGATCAAATCCCGGCCGTCGATTTCCGCGGTGAAACGTACGTGCATGGAAAAAGGGATCGAGTTGCACGGGGCGTACAAAAAGGAGGTGAACTTTTTTTTTTTTTTCTATAAAGTGGGGAAAATTAAATTGAGTAAAAATAAATGTGGTTTTTCGCGACAAAAGAGTTGGGAGAGGAGGAGAAAGATGAAGGGAAAGAATAAGAGAAGAGTTTAGAGAGAGAGAGAGAGAGAGAGATGTATGAGAAGTGAGAAGTGGGTGGAGGCAAATAGTGGCAAATGGGGCAGCTCAAGTAGACATTGTTTTATACATTATATATATAGGCCACGGCTACTATATTATTATGAGTATTGGAGCCATCGTACTCATAACTTTTTAGCCGTTGAGAGGAAAAAATGTGAGGCTAGGATGAGAGTGATTACGGTTCGATTGATGGCTGCACAGGTTGAGTAGGTGGTTGGTTGAATAGTATAATTTAACGGGTAAAAATAATTAAAAGGTGGATTAAATTACCAAAAAATTATGAAAGACAAAGAAATTCTATTAGATATTAGATAATCTTAAATATCTTTATTACTATATATATATATATATATATATATATATATATATATATATATATATATATATATATATATATATATATATATGTATAGTAATAGTATGCGGGGCGTGTTATTAACTTATTTTTGGATTTTATAGAGGAGTAATAATGTAGCATTTTGTGTCTGGAGGTGGAAGAAAACGTGGGACGTGGGAGCAGTGCATACTACGGCTATTAAATTAAAATAAATTTGATTAATTTCATACACATCTATATAAATAGTGTGAATAATAAATATATTTTTATAAAATTTAATTTTTATATATTGTTTTTTTACGTAAGTTTCCGATATTTTTAAATACGTTTCTTCTATTTTCATTAGAGAACTGTTTATATTTTCAACTTTAATATCACAAATATATATTTTTTTAATTTATAATAGTATAATATAAGAGGGGTAAAAATTTAAAAAATTAATCAGGGTTAAGTATTTAACTTATGATTAACTAAAATTTTCTAATAAATTCTAACAGAGACATATTTAAAAAAATCATAATTTTTGTAAAGACAATATATGTAAGTTGAACTTTGTAGAATTATATTTGTCATTCTCTATATTTGTAGATTTATGTATTATATTAACCCTAAACTATATTGTGTAAAGTGTTATTTTTATTCTCATACTATTACTTATCTTATATTTTCGTTCTTAAATTTTAATATTTTATTTAAGTTTTTCATATTATTGCAATCAAATTTTACAATATAATTTTATTGACTTTATAATGATGAAATGTTGATATGATAATTAGAGCTGAGTTGGAATGCTATTGATAGTAAACAGACTCCATTGCAACCTATTTATTTTTCGACCGTGATGAAGCCTCGAAATCGACGATCGGCACCTTGAATAGGATCTAAACAATTTAAGTATCTAGAAATCAAATTTTAAATTTTTTTGACATTAATTTTAATGATCAATATGAAGCGTTTTCTCGTTTAACGATGTCAGAATATCCAAATCAATTGAATAAGATCCTGACTTCTCGTCTTCGGAAGAACTTTTTTGTTAGAAATTTTTTTTAACTATTTAGAACCAAATTTATACTCTCGATCTTGATTACAAGATTTATATCATCACATTATAAAAAATATTTATTTTCAGCCGTTCATTTTTATATCCATTCGATGGATAAGAGAATAATATCAAAAAAATATAAAATCTAGTTTCTAGACATTTCAAGTGGTATAGATCATATTCAATAATACAGATCGTCGATTTTGAAGCTCCATCATTAAAATTAAATGGGAGGCAACAAAACTTGTTTCATACCGATAATATTCCAAATTAACTCATAATAATTAATAATATGATATATTTAGTTATTCACATATTATTAATTAAAATACTGTTGCTATTTCACCTCCACATTATTTAGTTAACTAAACTGCGTTGTAGAACTTCATTATAATAATTTTAAAATTTTGATCTAAAATTATAATAAATTAAACTTAAAAACTGAAATATTATGGGCGCGTAGTAAAAAAAAACAACGGTGCAATTTAGCCTAAATTAAAATATTTAAAGTTGTGAGAGCGACCTCTCACCTCACCATTTTTATACCCACCTACACTACATAATATTATCCCATCTCACTACTATTATATTATATAGAAAAAACTTCAAAAAAAAAACCCCATAATTTTACATTTTCTCACTTTAGTATTTTATAATTTAAAGTGTATCAATTTGGTGTCCTGTAATTTTATTTTTATCTTTTCGAACTTTTTCGTTAATATTTCGTTAAATTATATACAAAAATCTTCAGATACCTACCTAGTTTTATCGAATATTCACTTTAGTACTCTTTAATTTTAATTTTGTTACTGATTTAAAAAAAAAAAATAGTGAAATTGATAATAAAAAAGAAAAATGAAACCATATGACACTAAATTGATATATTTTAAAGCACAGGTACTAAAATGAGAAAGTATAAAATCATAGGGGAGTTTTTTGAAGTTTTTCCAATTATATATATATATATATATATATATATATATATATATATATATATATATATATATATATATTTTGTTTCTTAAAATATTGGGGTTTATCTTAATCTTCAAAGTTTTAAATTTTGATGTTTGAAAAATTCGTATTTTTTTTTTTTTTTTTTTGGGAACGTTCACAAAAAATATTATTGCTTGCCTATGGTTCATATATGTATAATATCTACATTATATGTTGAATTCAATAATTATTGCTTTGCATTACAACTAAATGAAACACACTTTATATATACAGTATATATATATATATATATATATATATATATATATATATATATATATATATATATATATATATATAATTAAAGAATTTAAAATTTCATATGTTTTTCATGTGGTTTTGAGCGAAAACATGCCAAATATTTGATTAAATTAAACTCTTAAATGATGTGATGGAACGGTGATGTCGAAGCCGAATCTGAAGACACGCTCCTGGGTGGAACAGTTCCACGGGTGGGGCCACCGGGGGGCCTCTTTCTATTGGCTGGTCTACTGGTGCTGGGCCCCACTTCCTATTATATATATACCACGTGAATATATATATATATATATATATATATATGTATATATAAAGCATACCATGTGGTCTCTCTTCTAGATCTTATATTTTGTTTCTTAAAATATTGGGTTTTATCTTAATCTTAGAAAAAGCGTTATTTATTTATTTATTTAGGAAGCTAAAAGAAGCTCCACATTGATGAATCTTTGCTTCGAACTTCATGGTAAAAACAGAGTTTACACATTTTTACCAAAAAAATAGAGTAATAATAAGTAGTAATATAATAAAAAATAATGTTCAAATTAAGAGCTCTCATGCGTAGAAAATCCATTTGGGTGTGTTTTCCAATTTATTTTAAAAAAATTTACACAAGTTGGTTTTGAGCGAAAACATGCCCTCTAGTACTTAACCAAGTTCCCTATTAAATTAAACTCTTAAATGATATGAATTTTAACATTTATTACGAACCATATCCACATCTATCATACCGGCTTGTCACACTACAACTCATGTCACCCCAGCCAATGGGGTTTCACCACGTCATACCATGCATAAAAACTAAACACAATTTAAATATAATAAGCTTGTTTTATATATATATATAAATTTAAATTACTATCATATTAATAGGATAAAAGCGTTATTTATTTAAATTTTTAACACTTGGATAAGAAATTGTAGGGTTAGGATGATATTAATCTTTAGAGTTGAACTTCAGGGTTGAGTAGTCCCCACTAGATTATAGTATCTAACACAATAATTAGAAATGATGAAAAGAATTAATCCAAGAGCTAAAAAATTGATAGGACAAGTGCTTCTATCCTATTAAAATAAAGGATAGTGTTTCTAATTCTCTCTCTCTCTCTCTCTCTCTCTCTCTCTCTCTCTCTCTCTCTATATATATATATATATATATATATATATATATATATATATATATATATATATATTATATTCTATATCTATTATGAGTAGTAGACCCCTACTACTCATAAGTTGTTTCGATGATGGAACTTCCAGAATCGACGATCCACTCCGTTAAATATGATCTAGAATATTTGAAACTTGTAGAAAATAAATTTGTAAATTTTTGAAATCATAATAAAGTCAATCAAGCGGGCATAAATTGAACGGTCAAAATCGGACGACGTCTAAAAAGGATGATCGGATCTTTCAATTCAAGATCGGAGTAATTGATCTTTATCTATGTAGTGAATAGAATTTTTTTATCAAAAATTCAACAAATTCCGATTCTTTTACACCGTTAAACTAGCAAGTATCTCATTCCGATCGTTAAAAATTGTCAAATTTGTGACCTCTTGATCGTAAGGTAAATGATGTCGAAAAATTATAAAATTTATTTCTAGAAGTTTTAAATGTCAGTAAATAACATTTGATGGTGTGGATCGTCGATTCTCTCTCTATCATCGAAAACAACTTATGAGTACGATCTCTCTCTCATAATAGTATACTAGACCCTATATATATATAAGTCCCTATATATGCATGTATGTATATAATGTAGAGTTGGTAGAATATTTTCAATAGCACCACGAGAGTGGTCTTATTGAGTTTTTATTGGATGGAAAGATGTGAGGTTGAGATGATGGTGGTAGGTGGAATAGTGTTTGAGATGATGGTGGTAGGTGGTGGTAGGTGGAATAGTGTTTGATCCAATGACTATTAATAATCAAGGAGTAGATCCAATGGCTAAAAACCTAATAGCACCATGGGACTAATACTTCTAAAAGTATTCTAGCTCAATTCTATAATGTAAGATATATATCACTTATATATGGGAGACCAATTCCTGCTTCGCATATTCGGATAGAGATGAGTGTCATGCCCAAAATATCCTATTCCTTTTTTCTTTTTTTGTTCTAATCAATGATCATAGAGCTTCCATGCATTTTCATCCCAACAAACATACTATTACTTACTATTCGACGTGGTCAGAGAATTAAATTCTGTATATATGCACGCGCGGAGTTGAAAACTCTGCTATTATTTAGACGCACCCCGGCCAGAATAAAATCTACTGCATTAGACAATGGTTCATACTCCTCTTCTCTTCTTCTTCTTCTTCTTCTTCTTCTTCTTCTAGTTGTGTTCCCTTGCATTCAACATTCTCCTCATTTCTGCTTCTAGTTGTGTTCCGATCCTTTCCATTTAAGATCGATGTATGCTATAGGTTCCTCAGATTGTCTCTCAAAATTTTTTTTTTTTTTTTTTTTTTTTTTTTTTTTTTTTTTTTTTGGAGGAAAGGTAGCATGCTATCGCTTCATTCATTTAGAGTATGAACTAGGCTACAGAATAGGCAGCCGGGGCCTCAGGGAAACAAAAAAGAAAGAAAAAAAAGAAAATGATCAAAACAAAATTTAATAAAAATATAGCGTGGAATAAAAAATCATCGGTCCCGTAAGAAAGATCACAAGAATGACACCATAAGTCTACGAGAGATCTCTCTCAAAATATTGTTGATTTATCAAATATATGCCACGTACGTGACAATTTAATTATCAGTAATATACTTTTGACAAATTCGATTTGGTACTGATTAATTGTTAGATATCCAACCTGTTCAAACCATTGTACTTTGGGTTTCTTTAATTGTATCTCTTTTGCGTTCTCACAGTGCTCTGTATCTCTCTATCTTATTTTAATTACATTTTATTTCCGCGCATGCATGGATCGAAATACAAGAGACGTTGTACGATCATAATTTTGTATGTTCAACTGTAGTACGTACGCAGATCAAATAGAATTGTTGTTAGTTTACAGAGTCGCTCGTGATGCATGTTAATTAAAATGCAATTAGAAGTAAAATACGATCGAATTTAGCCAGTATTATATTAATTAATAATGACAAAATTGAATTTACTCTACTTTTTGATAGTTTTATTTTTTGTACATTAATTAAACATTGCTTTCATACAACAAATAAAGTTTCGAGAGAGTATGTAACGTGACGGCATTTAACTTAGAAAATTTTCCTAATACTAGACTTGAAAAATTCTTATTTTCTGCCGAGGAGGGCGCAAACAAACAAGGCTAGACTTGTGGCCCACGCTCTTACAATTAAAATTTAGGGGAGCTCGTCACGGTGAGGGCGACATCTTTTGACTTTATTATCGCTAAATTATTTTGATACTTTGATTGAGGAAGCTAGGGCATGCACTAAGCAACTTAGTCTAATTAATAATGGCATTTTATATGCTGTAAATATGTTAAACTTTGCTTAAGCCTTGGATTTGGTCGGTTAATTAGGGGTATTAATTATCTCAGAAAAATTTATAACTTTATATTAGGTCTCACAATTCTATAATAAAATGTTTGTATTTTTTGTTTGTTTTTCTAAAAAATTAATTATAAATCATTCCTGTAGCTGGAAATGTGAATCAACTAGGATTCGAACTCTTGCCTCGTAGATATATACTAAGACTGCTCTTCATTACTTACTCTAGGGACGATCGGTAATCATTTTAATTTATTAGTCCTACAAGTTTGGTATGGTTTCGACTTGGAGCAAACGGGATACAAGAGATATTTTATATTTTTGAACACTAACTAGATCTGAGTTGAACATAAAATGATAAAATAGTTGTGGTCCGAATTAAGTTCTCAAACAGTTATTATTTTTATGGTGCCGACCGTTTAGAAGCAGTGACAAAGGGCAGTGGTTAAGTCTGGTTCTTGAATCCAATTGATTCACATTTCTAGCTAAGTTTATTTTTAGATGCAATAAACGAAGCGGGTAGCGTGCAACCTATCTCTAAAAAAAAAAAGTTATTATCCTTATGGTTTCTGGGACCAACATGATTGGGACTCAAAACCACTGCAATTCCCTACATTAATTCAACGTGTAATTAATATATGCAACTGATGAAGATTGAAAAAAATATATATATATGTTTATCGAATTTAGAAAACACTAAACAGATACCTTGCTCCTAATTTGAAAAATATACCACCACTTTTAAAAAAATTTGTATATATTAATTCAAAAGGCGCCTTTTTTATGTGTAATCTGTGGCTAATGAGATAGATGGATAGATCAAGCACTAGCAATAGATTTTTGTTGGTAGGAGTTTAATTAAATGGGCCGAGCTCATTGATTGTGTTCTGAGGTTTGAAATGAGCCCAGTTTATTAGACAAATAAATATAAAGAATTTATAGTTGGATCGAATCAAGCTCAATTTAAGCCCTAATTCAGTCGCGGGATCGGAAATATATATGTGTGTTTATTGTGATTTTGTCGATTGCTCGACTATCAATGCACATCCTTCAGGTCCCATCCACTGAGCCTCGCTACTGTACTTAGTGTTCTAAGTTAAATTGAAACTTGATGAAGTTAAAATAGTGTTGGAACCCGAGAAATTCGGCCCTAAGCAAATCTTTCTCTTCTCCTTGTTTGAAATAACCAGCCTATATAGTTAAATCTCAATTTATTTTATTTATTTAACTTTTTTGTTCATGGTCGATTCTTTACAATGAGGAATTAATGATCCACATTGTAAGTATAAATGTGTCTCAACACCGCAAGTTAATGCGCATTTGTATATATATTCATTCGATTCGGGTGTGAGAAGAACATGAACAGTACAAGAAACTAGTTTAATTAATTAATTAGTTAATTTCATATATACTTTCATATACTAGTTTGATCTTTTTAACTATCATTGCCAATACCAGTAATTAACAACGTAAAATGCATAATTAATGATTCCTACTGCATGTTTAATTACTTAGGACAATACAACGATGTTAGACGCCACGTGATCGAAACCTATATTTGAAGAACAACATATATATGTAATGTGACCGACCGTTCCTGGAGTAAGTGGGAAAGGACTTTGTGTTTGGATTGATTAATCGGATCGGTGCATGAGATATTGGATTCTGTTTCTTATAAATATATAAATATTAGATCTATTTTAAAGCTAAAGTAGAAGTTTAAACTTTTCAATACTTGCATAATTGCAGCCCAATTAATGAACAGGTCTAGCTAGGACATGAAAAAATTATTACATGCACGCACCTACTTTATTTTTGATTACTGGCATCTTAAACCACAATTAACCTAATGTGGTGTAGATCGGAGCGATCGACAAAATCTAAAGAGCTTAGTGCAAATATATAAATATTAGATCTATTTTAAAGCTAAAGTAGAAGTTTAAACTTTTCAATACTCGCAAAATTGCAGCCAAATGAACAAGTCTAGTTAGGCCAGGAAAAAATTATTACATGCACGCACCTACTTTATTTTTTATTACTGGCATCTTAAACCACAATTAAGCTAATGTGGTAGATCGGATCGGAGCGAGCGACAAAATCTAAAGAGCTTAGTGCAAAAAATTATAAATTTAATTTAGTACAGTGGCATCAAATAGCTCCAAAATCTAATGTGTATAAAAGGGATTACAAATAGACATCTGAAATTGATGCGCGTGTTTGAATAGCATATCACATCTAGTGAATGAAATTCTATTTATAAAGCTTTACAATAAAATTTTAAAAATGCATTGTACCGTACGTATGCAAAATGTTTGTAACAATTTTTCCTAAACACCGACCGTTCCTAGAGCAAGTGGCGGCAAAGGGCTTGGTGGTTGGTACCCGAGATCCAAGTTCGAATTCCAGCCAAGTTTATTTCTAAATAAAATAAACGAACCAGATAGTTTGCTACCTATCCCTCCAAAAAAAAAAAAAAAAAATTTTCCTAAACTATTTGAGCACCTTGAGTTCGGACCATCGTACACAGTACATACTTTCGCATCTTCTATCCTGGGCAGGATAAAAAAAAAGGTGAAAAGTGCTTGAAAAAAGGTGTGATATCGATATCCTCCATAATCTAGCATATAAATTTTTTCTAAAATCTTACAAAATCACTTGCTGTGATATAGTTTTTATGCTTGTTGTTATTCCAGCATATAAGAAACGTACTAGTTATTTTTGTTGGTGAATATAGAAAAACGAAGTGCAAGGGTGCTGATGAATTTTGCAGACTAGTGCGCACAAATTTCTTGTACATCGTCAATATTTGACGATCTCTTTGAAAGGCAGAATCGGATTCCACCAATTATAACAGTAGTTCGAATTTATCTTGACTTTTAACGAATGACAAAATCAATTAGTGTGTCCAAAATATTAGCTCTTAGAAATTACCAAAAGATATATAATTTTAAAAATGTTAGAGAGAATATATGAGTGGTCACCTCTTACCGCACTCATCGACACTACCAAATAATGGAAAGTTTACATGTGGTAGATTTACACATCCTTCGCCTCTTTCTCTTTCAACGTATCATCTAGACGAAGCATGTCCTTAAGCATATGCCATTGCCCCATTAATTGCACCCTAGCTACAATGGCCATGGAAATTAAGGCCAGATCTCGACACCACTAAGACCCTATAAATACCTAACAAAACAAATCGATCACTCCTTAGAAGAAACAATACGTACACATGCATGCACTTGTATATACATGCATACACTTAGAGCACGATTATTGAGGCGTTCGATCGACTCGGTATGTTTAGTTGGATTACGGGGCAGGTTATCTTTGGCAGTGAAACACAAAGCTCGTATTATTATAACTTACACAAAACGTTGAGTGCACAGTACTGCCAAAGGAGATTTGCCCCTTAATTCGACTGAAACAGTACTGTTTGCTCCAATCCTATATACGTATTCATTTCCCAAACAGTGTTTGCATGGGTAAGTTACATTAATTGCTTTCTAAATCACGTCCTATCACTTTCACATTTTAATCTTATGGGGGTTTAAGTTCTAAACTAAAGTTACAGGCAATTATTGAGGCCCCATCGCTAAATCTCTGATACGAAAGTCGCTCACCTTGTTGATCTGCACCGAATTCGCCGACTACATCCTCTACTATGATGAAGTTGAGATCGAGCCCAAGCTCGAAATCTCCGCCATCATGCGCCCCGCGGGCAAAGCAATTCAAACTTGTGTTCGGTTCGAATGCGAGCCACACGTTCCCGCCAAATTATATGGCTCTGATCTCCGAGCAGAAGCTGATCATGCATGGTCGGTCTCCTGCAACCAGAGTAGTACAAATTAGTACAATTATACAACGTGGCTTCACGTGATAGGTTCCCAGTTATTTTTGCTACAGGATACCAACTACTATATTGAATCGGTTTGACACTTTACAAAATGAAGAAAACGTGCACTTACTTTTAATTCACCTACTCAGGTCGTATTATTAGCTACGACTTCCCTTCTACGATTCCTTCAAAAAGAGTGAAAAAAAAAAAAAACTAACAATGAGTAGAAATAGTTGCCTACACCTGGTGCATAGAAATACAAAGTTTTTTTTTTTAAAAAGCTAATTTTTGGGATATGTTCTATAAAAAAAAAAAATTATGAATTATGGACGCTTATTGGTTATAAATATAACAATTTATTTTAAATTACTTAAAATATATATATATATATATATATATATATATATATATATATAGTATGGCACATTAAAAAAAAAAAAAATTTGAGTGGACAAGTACACTAGGTGCACCCAATAATATGTGGATGCCCAGGTGGGGCCCCGTCCAACGACCTCGCTCCCAATAATGTGAGCTGTGGTCGATCCACACTTCCATGTGAGCTGTGGTCGATCCGCACTTCCCTTCGAATCCCCGCAAACTCGCGCTCTTCGCACGAAAATCGACATCTCCGGCGCTGTCGAAAGAGGCCTTTGCTTGCATTCTCTCCTTCCTTCCACCCGCCGACGCGACGCCCCAACCCCTTCCTCTCCTCTACATAAGCACCACCGCGCCGAACCATGCTCTCCCCTAGGGTTAGGGTTTCACCTCCCACCACCGCGAGCACGAGGAAGAGCACGAGGGGAAGGGGAAGGGGAAGGGGAAGGGAGTTAGGGCTTTGGGTTGAGGACGATGACGGAGTCCGGGGCTCCCCTCTGCAACGCGTGCGGAGAGCCCGTGGGGTTCGCGTCGAGCTCCGATGGGGAGCTCTTCGTGGCTTGCCATGGCTGCAACTACCCGCTGTGCAGGGCGTGTGTGGATGAAGAGATCAGGGAGGGGCGTTCGTGTTGCTTCAGGTGCGGGGAGCGCTATTTGCAAGCCCTAGGTCCTCTCTCTCTCTCTCTCTCTCTCTCTCTCTCTCTCTCTCTCATCTACTCGTTTGTGATCTTAATTTGTTACTTTAGTAGCTTCGCTTTATGTCTTATGTGTAACAATGCTCTCGATTGGTTTAGAAATCACGTGATTTGGTGGTGATGAATCTATAAGCAAAACTACCTTAGCTGCCGTGATGATAGCTAGCTTAACCCAGGAGAATTGCTTCTCTTATGAGTGAGACGAGTATTTGTGCTTCTATGCGTCCTTTTACTGAGTAGTGAAGAAATAAAGAAAAGATAGATTAAAATTAAAATTAAGATTGCTTATTAAAGCTAGATTACAAAAAATAAGCTTGAGAAACTCAAAATGGAAAAAGACTTTTGAATATGTTTTGCTTTCTCTATTTGAGAAAGAAAGGAAGTTAGTTGTCTCAATCTCTGGTTCATATTTACTCTCCTACTTGTTTTCGTACCTGACACAGTTGTTCAATGAACTTATATATGTTTTTCTCGTTATTTCTTATCTTAATTAATCAATATTATAGTTAGGGAGCGGAAACATATCTCGTGTCTAACATCGTGATTGATAACACCCTTCTTAAGAACTTGTCGGTGAACATCTCTGTTTTAGATAATTTAGACTCTTAAATTTCATTATTACAATCAGCAATATTGGGCTTTAGGACCCGATAGTTCTCTTATTTTCTAACTAGGATCTTGCTTGATGATGTTGATAACTGTAAATGGTTTTTTGCAGATAAAGCAAGTAAAGCTGATGTTAATTCTGGGGAAGACAAGCATTCGAAGGCCACCTAAACGCTCACGAGGTGAAGTTTGCCAGCTTTTGTACCTTAACATATTTCTTTGGGAAGTTTATCTTTTACTGGTTACATTTTTAGACGCTCGCAGATCATTCGAGTTATTGCCCTGTAAATTTTCTATATTCAAACAACTTTTCCTGTTCTTTTGACTTGCACAGGATAACGGACTTCATGCTCGAAACTTAAGCAATCTCTCTGCAGTTGGAAGTGGTAGGGCTTTTTGTTCTGATCACTACGTGTTTTCTTAACAAGAGTTCTTAGTTTTTTCTCTATAGCTACTGTAGGTTGTAACTACTTAACTTTCCTGTGTTTTTGTTTAAAAGAATTAAATGATGAGACGGGGAACCCAATATGGAAGAATCGAGTGGAGAGTTGGAAGGACAAGAAGAATGTAAAGAAAGCTACAAAGAAGGCTGAAATGGCTCAAATTCCAGTAGAGCAGCAAATGGAAGAAAAAGAGTAAGGACATAGGGTGCTATCGGAAATTGACTTTTTAATATTTTTCTGTTCACACTTAACTAGCTCTTACCATGTGAAGCAGTATTATTGCACGTCATTTCTCTAGTAGATATTAACTGCTGCTATGTCCTGACACTGTATTGCAGGCTGTCTGAAGCTTGGCAACCACTTTCGAGCATCATTCCCATCTCACCTAATAAGCTCACGCCGTATAGGACTGTAATCATAATGAGATTAGTTATCCTTGGGCTATTCTTTCATTATCGAATTACCAATCCTGTTGACAGCGCTTACGGTCTGTGGCTGACCTCGATCATCTGTGAGATCTGGTTTGCAATCTCTTGGGTGTTGGATCAATTTCCCAAATGGTCACCTATCAATAGGGAGACATATATTGACAGATTGTCTGCAAGGTATGCATTTGGAACTGTTGAATATGGCATTTTGCTTAAGTATTTATATATCAAGGGATTGTCCATAGAAATGATGTGAGGATGGTCCCACTTGTTTCTGATATATGCGAAAATGCAAGTTTAAAGTGAGGATGGTTTGTTTTGTTTCTCACTCAGAGACTTTATCATATCATTATTGGAAAGCTTTTAATCTGTTGAGTCTAATTTATCATCAGAAAAATTCACTTGAAACGAAACACGACTAATACAAATTGCTATCTATATATGCAAGAAACAATCAAAAAGTTTTTTTCTTCCCAGATACGACAAAGACGCTGAAGGTAATGAACTTGCTGCTGTGGACTTCTTTGTCAGTACTGTGGATCCCCTAAAAGAACCACCGCTGGTTACTGCAAACACCGTCCTTTCAATCCTCGCTGTGGATTATCCTGTTAATAAAGTTTCTTGTTATGTATCTGATGACGGTTCTGCTATGCTTACTTTTGAGACGCTTGCTGAAACTGCGGAATTCGCTAGGAAGTGGGTTCCATTCTGTAAAAAGTACTCAATTGAACCACGAGCACCTGAGTTTTACTTTTCACAAAAAATTGACTACTTGAAGGACAAAGTGCAGCCGTCTTTTGTTAAAGAACGCAGAGCTATGAAGGTGAATTATTTCTGCTATAATCCTTCCAAGTTCCAAGTATTGTATAATTATCTAATGAGCTTTTCTGAAGTAGTCTTTGCAACTAAATAAGGCCAAATTGGTAGAAACAGATTGATAAATAGACCTTAAAGAACAGAGCATTAATATCTACGTCTCTTCACAGAGAGACTATGAGGAGTACAAGGTGAGGATAAATGCCTTAGTTGCTAAGGCCCAGAAAACACCAGAGGAAGGATGGGTTATGCAAGATGGAACACCATGGCCAGGGAATAATCCACGTGACCACCCCGGCATGATTCAGGTTTATTTCTTTTAAGTTAGGGCCATCATCACATGCATGTGTTGAGTTGATTGAACCTATGCCATTGTGACAACTAGTATATAATAAACTTAGGAACAACAATGATGCTATATTTTATCATGTAGTTTTGTTTTTATATCCTTTTCTAAGTATATTTGTGATCCAATTCGCAATATTCTGTTCTCCGGGGTTTTGACATTACTTTATGGGTGCCATGGTAGGCAAATTGCTATTTATGACATATGATATTAGTTCCTGGAGGACATCTCACAACGAAAGTGACCGCCTAGCCGGGACTAGATAGTTAGGATCTTTGTTGTGCATAGTTAGCACTAATTTTACGGAAAATTAGACCCATTTAAGCCCTTCAGTTACATCTATTTTCAAGGCAACATCATTAAATTGTTGCCTATTTGGCTCCTTTAAATGCCTGTGAGTTTTTCTGTTCTTCTGTTGACAGATGATTCTATCAATATTTTTTGTAAAGTAATCTATTTCACTGATGTTTAGAAAGATGATTATCATTTAGATCTGCTACAGTCGAAACCACTGCTGCATAGATGTATGTTTTTGAATGGGGTTATTGTTAAGCTTTTTTTTCCTGCAGGTTTTTCTTGGTCATAGTGGTGCTCATGACATGGAAGGAAATGAACTTCCCCGACTAGTGTATGTTTCAAGAGAGAAAAGGCCCGGATATCAGCACCACAAGAAGGCTGGTGCCATGAATGCATTGGTACAGAGAATCATTCTTCAGATGAATAATTCTTTCCGAGTTCTCATAATTAGTAATGCACCTCACCATGGCTTACAGGCTATTTATTTTATTCATTTTATTTTTATTGCAGGTTCGTGTATCTGCAATTCTCACAAATGCTCCATACTTTCTTAACCTTGATTGCGATCACTACATCAATAACAGTAAAGCGGTTCGCGAAGCGATGTGTTTCATGATGGATCCTGAAGTAGGTAGAGATGTCTGTTATGTCCAGTTCCCTCAGAGGTTTGATGGTATAGATCGCAGTGATCGATATGCTAATAGGAACATTGTCTTCTTTGATGTAAGTAACAAAATATCTGCACCCACCTTTTGACGCTTTCTTCTCTCTCTCTTTAATTTCTTTATTGCATTCTTGCCATGTATAGGTTAACATGAAAGGACTCGATGGCATCCAAGGGCCTGTTTATGTGGGAACAGGTTGTGTTTTTAATAGGCAAGCACTCTACGGTTACGGACCACCATCTTTGCCAGCTGTTCCAAAGTCTTCGTTTTGTTCATGGTGCTGCAGCTGCTGCTGCTGCTGTGGGGGCTCCAAGAAAGTTCAAAAAGATCAGAATGACATTTATAGGGAATCTAGACGAGAAGATCTTGATGCTGCTATATTTAACCTACGAGAAATTGACAGTAAGTATGCTTTACGTCACGTAGCTTTTACAATGAGGAGCTTACAATGCTTAGAAATGATGTTAATGCTTACACAGATTATGATGAATATGAGAGGTCCACACTAATCTCTCAGGCGAGCTTCGAAAAGACTTTTGGGTTGTCCTCAGTGTTCATTGAATCTACTCTAATGGAGAATGGAGGGATGCCCGAGTCTGCAAACCCAGCAACACTGATTAATGAAGCTATTCACGTCATTAGTTGTGGGTACGAAGAGAAAACCGAATGGGGGAAAGAGGTGCGTCTCTTCTCAATCTATTATAGTGCCGAATTATATTTTTGTAACAGATAACAGCTTTATGCTCAATACGCCATGACCGAAGTACAAGAGCTCGATAAGGGTACTTTTCACTCATTGATATCGAACTATGACCGATGAAACAAACATTAGCAGAAAATGAATGGCCTAACGAATGGCTGGAGTCAACCTGCGAGTTGCGTGTGAATTTAACTCTGAGGTGTCTTCTTACTTTCTGATGAATGATTTCGCTCTTGTATCTTTTATCTGGTTGTACATTCTCAAGGTGCAATGAGTACGACTTGTTTCAAAGAGCCTTTTGTTCTTCCCACCTTACAATACAGGATAATCCTTGTTGCCGAACATATTGGTATTCTTTATTACTAGATCCTTTCTGAACCCTGGCATATAATTGTCTCACAGATTGGCTGGATATACGGATCTGTAACAGAAGATATATTAACTGGATTCAAAATGCACTGCCGCGGGTGGAGATCGATATACTGCATGCCAACAAGGCCTGCTTTTAAAGGATCGGCACCCATCAACCTCTCAGATCGGTTGCATCAGGTCCTTCGCTGGGCTCTTGGTTCTGTCGAAATATTTCTGAGTCGGCATTGCCCCCTTTGGTACGGCTTTGGAGGTGGCCGTCTGAAATGGCTCCAAAGATTAGCCTACATTAACACCATCGTCTATCCCTTCACCTCCCTCCCTCTCGTTGCATACTGTACCTTGCCTGCTATATGCTTGCTGACAGGAAAGTTCATCATCCCGACGGTAATATGCATCTTTCTTCTCTCCTTAGTGCAATAAAAGCGTCAAAATATTAGTGCTTAATGCCCTAAATAGTGATATCAAAAGCCAAACACATAAAGCTCAGATCCAAAACGTACTCTAAACTCAGTGTCTCTATATGCAATTCACCCTTAGCATTGGTAACATATCCTACTTCGCTAATACTATCGCCCCAGTAATTGTGTTGCTAAATCACTTTACCTCTGCAAATTTTACTCTCTACAGTTTTGCTGATGTCCAAGTCTCTCATTCTTCGAAATGACTTACAATATTTCCTGTTTCGTATCTTGCGCCATCTCTTTGACAGCTATCCAACCTCGCAAGCGTGTGGTTCCTTGGCCTTTTCATCTCGATCATCCTCACAAGCGTTCTCGAGCTGCGGTGGAGTGGTGTCGGGATCGAGGATTGGTGGAGGAACGAGCAATTCTGGGTGATCGGCGGCGTCTCTGCCCACCTCTTCGCCGTCTTCCAAGGCATACTCAAGATGGTTGCCGGCCTGGACACCAACTTCACCGTCACATCGAAAGGCTCCGACGATGCTGAATTCGGCGAGCTTTACGTTTTCAAGTGGACCACAGTGCTGATCCCCCCGACGACCATTCTCGTCGTCAACCTAGTAGGGGTAGTTGCCGGATTCTCCGATGCGCTAAACAGTGGGTACGAAGAGTGGGGCCCGCTCTTCGGGAAAGTGTTCTTCGCGCTGTGGGTGATACTTCATCTCTATCCCTTCCTCAAGGGTCTCATGGGGAGGCAGAATCGGACTCCGACCATCGTCGTGCTCTGGTCCGTGTTGCTCGCCTCCGTCTTCTCGCTGCTGTGGGTGAAGATCGATCCATTCTTAAGCAATTCAGATAGTACCGGAACTGAGGGCTGCATTTCCATTGACTGTTGAGCTTCATTTTCAATGGATATGAACTTGCTCGAGTGGTAGACCTGCATAATATGATTTCTCCTCTTTTTTTTTTCTTTTTTTTTTTTAAAATTCTTATTTTGGGCGTTTTTGAGTGAGCAGCAATTGAACACCGAAGTGATGATCAGCTTATTCTTATCAGAAACTGTATTTAGCCTGGGTTATGTGGTTTCTATTTTGCATGTTTCATCCTTTTACAACTTTATTGTTGAAGGTTCGAATACGATTGTTGAAGGTTCGAATACGACATGTAAATTGTTTGTAAGCATTGGAATGATTACCTTCCTTTTAGTAAAGCAAATATAGTCATATTAAAAAGCTCGAAAACCAGAGTTTACATTTTTAAGTTAAATTCTCATTCATGCTTCGAAATTATCTGCATATTTGTTCGGTTCTGCATTTCGTATGAGGTTTAAAAGTTCATATCCTTTCAAATCTAACAGAGCCTCCTTAATCTTACATCTCTCCCGCTCCAGTACGTGAAATTTACACACCAAAAAGTCATAAAGAAATTGAAAAATGTCATCGAAAAACTTGGAATACTCATAAATAAACACTGATTTATAGGGGGAAAAAACATATTTTCTGATCTGTTTAAGCAAACTCATCATAGCATACATTGAACGAGAAACAACAAAACAAAGCGTGTTGAGTAGTGAGTAACAATGATAGTAATAAGGTCATCAGATAGGAGCGAAAGACTATTTTCTTTTCTTAATCATAGCCTCAGAGGGCTAATTCATTTGAACTATGCAACTAGTCATCACGCGACCTTATCTATCTATTTTGCCAATAACGCCATCAAACATTAACACTCAAATCATGCAAAAAAATTCTCAAATCGAAAAAATAAAAAATAAAAATAAAACATATGGATATATATATATATATATATATATATATATATATATATATATATATATATATACTAAATTAGTGAGAAATTTTTAGCCTCATAGAGAAGATTAAATCTACTCAACACAGCATGAGCTTCAGACATATGCTTGTCATTTACTCGTCTAATCATTGGCACGAATTTGAAAAAGGATTAAAAAAAAATTTAAAAAAAAGACAAAAAATGATGAACCCTAATACAAGTTAATATTTATGGAGAAAGGGGATGGGACTCAGAATATATCTGGATGGTCGGCAAGGCTAAAAAGTAGCCATTACGACGAACGAGACCTTTTAGGAAAGCACGGAGCATTCATCATCGCCTCCCTAATCGAACCCAACATCATTAAAATTCGAAAATATTGCGAGGAATAGAATCGTCGTAGAAAGAATCGCTAAAAATTTGCCCAAACAAAAAAATCGATCGATGAGAACACGAAGAAGAGGATCGGCGAACAGGAGGAAGAGATCGCGCGTGGTGAGCGCACCTCGGCCTTTTATTTATTGTTTGGGTATATATAAGATGCTCTCAGGATTAGGGTTTCGGGGAGGATGATATCTGAGCCGTTGGTTGCGGGGATCTCTTTGATCGTGGTGATGATTAAATCCCCACCGTTGACCGTCCCAGGGGCGTGAGTGGTTTCTAGCATTTACACCCAATCGGCCGTGAAACTACTTATGAGTAAAGTTGAATTTTTTAAAAAAAAAAACAATCTTAACTCATTGCCCAAAATAAAACTTTAAAATCAATATGCGAATCTGTACAAATAAACTAGTAAATGATGATTTAATCCTCAACTATATCATTTACGGGTGATATATATATATATATATATATATATATATATATATATATATATATATATATATATATATATATATATATATATATATATATATATATATATATATATATATATATATATATATATATATTAGTGCAATGCACGTCGCACAAATACTAAAAAATAAAATTTTGGCTAAATTACGTAAAATTCTCCTGTAATAATCCGTTTTTTTTACTTTCCCCTGCTGACATTTAAAAACCTACACTTCGCCCCCCTGTAAAATAAAAAATATGCACTTCACCTCCTACCGTTAGGGTTCCATTATAAAATATTATTTTATGCCGAAAATATCCCTCCACCCTCTTTCTTGTTGCTTCGCCTCCCTCAGGCTCGCCGCCTCGTCGCCGTCTCGTCGCCGCGCCGTCCTCTACTGTCTCGCCCCTACCCACATCCCTTCGTCCTCCTCTGCCGCCTCGCCTTCGCCTTCGTTGTCTTGCCTACATCTCCATCAACACCCACCTTGATTTCCTCCCTATTGTCGACGAAATCGTGGGGCGGCGAGTGCGGGAGGAGAAAGGGAAGCGGTGGAGAAGGAAATGGAAAGAAATTGTGGCCGATTGAGGTTGGAATTGCGGCCGATCGAAGGGCTGAAGAAGATGAGAAAGAAGACGAAAATGGCGAGGGCAAAAGAGTCATTTTACATACCGTAACCCTCTCGTGAACATTTTTCATTTTACGTGGGGCAAAGTGTAGGTTTTTAAATGTCGGGGGAAGTGAAAAATCGGATTATTACGAGAGGTTTATGCAATTTAGCCTAAATTTTTTATAAATAAATATTATAGATTCGATATATAGTATTTAATCATTACCAAGATAAAATAAGAAATAAAAAATAGAATTACAATATCATCAAATAAAGGACTCAAAATTCATCATGGTATCATTAAAAAAAAACAAAAAAATTTATCACTAACTAACTTAAAATGACACCGTCCGACTCTCTTCCGTACACATTGTACTGAAAGTAAGAAAAATAATAAAATAAATATTAGTAAATCATCAGAATAGATAAAATTAATAAAAAGTGTAAATTTAATAAAAATTCATATAAGTAAAACTTTTTAGCTTAATTTTATTTCTTAAGTTTTTGAATAGGTGAATTAAGCACAATTTTACTTGCAAAATTTTGCTAAATAAATTGATCCTGATAAATAAATTTAAAATACTATAGAAAAAATAAAATATTAAAAAGTATACTATTCTAATTACCGATATTAACGTTCACTGCTTTAATACAACAACTGAATTGTTTCCAATAGCGTCTCTTCATATGCCAATGTGTGTTAGCACTATCTTGTCATAGAGGGATATAGGACAATCTAATTCGATTCATGCTTCAATTCATCAAAATAATTAGTTATTAATAATTTTTTCATGCCAATGTGTGTTAGCAGATAGCGAATAACGCGACAATATACCTAAGATAGGCAATGATGATGAATAGAATGATGACGATATACCACCGTGACAAATAAGAAAAAATATAACTAAAAAAATATTTGAGAAAAATATAGATAAAGATATAACTAAAAAAATATTTGAGAAAAATATAGATAAAAATAAGAAAGGATACTACTAAACGAATATATGCTTATGTAAAAACCGTATGGTAAAAATGAGAAAATACCAAAAAATATATGCTAACGAAAAAATATGATGTATCTATTGTGTGATAAATATTATGATAAGATAAGATTGGGTAGTGTAGATATTGTATGAGCAGGTATTAAGATATATTCTATATATGATGAGATAAGATTAGATAGTGTAGATAATATATGAGAGGGTATTAAGATATATTATATATTTGAGAATGCGAAGAATATTTTGGTGGGTATTATTTAAATATTGAATATTTTACTTAAAAAAATTAATATTATATTTAATTAACGATTTATTTTTGATTGGACATGTATTATTTATTTTAGAAATAAGTTTTTATGACGTATTATTTAAATATTGAATATTTTGCTAAAAATATTTAAAATTATATTTAATTCACGATTTAGTTATGATTTAACGTATTATATTTTTTTAGCAATATTTAACGCTTCTATGTCGTGCCAAATTTTAATACTCGTTAAATTTAAATTTATTATTTTATATAAGAAAAAATATACTACCATAGATTAAAATTTAAATTATCAAATTGGCATGTATTAAATTTTGACGGACATTATTACAAATTTAAAATTTAATTTTGAATACTACTTGATTGGATAGGTATTATGTTTGAGAAAAATTATTTGAGAAAATGCTTGGATAGGAAATAAATTTAATTTTACGTATTATATGATTAACTGAGGTATTAAAATTCAAATTAGCAAATTTGCGGGTATTAAATTTTGGCGGGCATTACAAATTTAAATTTTAATCCTGAATACTATATGTTGGAAGATATTATGTTTGAGAAGAAAAATTATTTTGTTAGATATGAGATAAATTTAATTTTACGTATTATATGATTGGTGGGTAGAAAAAATATTTGAGAAACACGACGAGATAAAAAATAACGGATGTGGAGGATATTTTTGTCAAGACAAATGACAGATACTTTTATTTTTATTCGTTGGATAAGATCTAACGGCGAAAACTTAAAATCTATATGTGAGAATATATTATTATGTTAAAATTTATTTGAAATGATTGGTTGAAAATTACTAGATAGAAAAATATTAATAAAAAGGATAGAGGCATTTTTGGAAAAAAGAAAAATTTAAAACTCACGCTTTTATAAGTAGTATATAGAGTTGAGCTAGAATACTTTCAAAAGTACCAATTAGTTGGTGCTTTTGAGTTTTTAACCATTGGATAGATTGATGTGGGGTTGAGATGATGGTGGTAGGTGGTGGTAGTTGGTGGTAGGTGGAATAGTGTTTTTGTAGATCTGCAATAGCATAAATTGAAAGCACCAAAGAGCTCACGTTTATATATTCTATATATATATATATATATATATATATATATATATATATATATATATATATATATGTTATGATTTAACATATAATATGTTATTTCATTGTCCATGACATGATTAGTTTATTTATTTGGCTTCATTTGTTACTGTTATTTTCAGATTTCATTTTATTAGTTCTTTATTAGAAATTTGTTCGCCACCATTTTTTATTTTTATTTTATTTTTTTTAATTTTTTCTCTTGAGACCGGGTTCTTTTTATAGGCTTGTATGCGTGGGTGAAGAACCTTGCACTTCAAAATCCCAAGGTCATGGATCAAATGCCGTTTAGTTTTGCCTACTGCGGCTTCTCTTTTAACTGCAATCGTTTTCAACATACCTTCAATAAACAACTAGAAACTAAACTACTATTCTATCAATAGTATCAAATTATTAATGCTAATAAATTTTTGATCTTTTGAATGAAGAAATGTACAATTAGAAAGATACTGGTTTTTTAGAATTTTTTAGAATTTAAATAATATAATTTAATAGACGAAAATAATCAAAAGAATAAATTTAACAATGAAAAACTTTATAGGTGCTATTGATAATAGTGGCCAAACTCCAAACAACACTACCTACAGCCACATTTGTAGACAAAAATATTACAAAAAAAAAATAATAATAACGATGGAACTAAAATACTATATAGTAAAATGTATATATATTATTTATCATCTATTCTTTATCCCTTAAAAATTTATAAAATTGACTATTTGATGGTACTATTATTATAGATCGATAGATTAAATAATTTACAATAAATAGTATTTCAGCTGGACTCAAAGATTAAATCCTAAAAAAAAGGCATCAAAACTAGATCTCTTGCTTTATGTTATAATATATGTTAGTGAAAAAGCCTTAAGACTTCACTTAACCGACCACCCCTAGCGCAAATAACAATGAGCTTGGTAGTTGGTACCCGAAATTTTAGATTTAAAATATAATTACTTTATATTTTCAACTAAGTTTATTTATAAAAAAGATGAAAGAAGTGTATAGCATTCAATCTTTCTCTCTCAAATTAAAAAACAAAAACAAACAAGCAGCACTGATCGAACAATAATTGAATGCCACTTTCTAATCAGATGATACATCCAGCATTAAACTTAAAAACCATTCAGAGACTGAACAAAAAGGCATTCTCATTTTCCTAACAGGCTAACTCAAGCTTATTATGTGTGAAGTCCAATATTCAAAAAAGCACCTTAAAAACAAAAAATAAATAAGTGCAAGAAAAGGCTCCAGCATCACAACAACAATAGAATGAATGACAGAGAAAGAGAGCTTTTATTAGTCTTTAGTTCTAGTGCCAACACAGCTGCTTCCCTAGTGGGAAAAAAAAAAAAAAAAAAGATTGCATAAGATGTTAAATACAAGATATGTTTAGTTTTAAATTGTGTGCAGTTCCTACTGTAGTTTTACAGCAAAAATGCTCTTAATTTTTTTAAGAGTTTTTGGAGTATATATAAGAGCACAACACTAGTCCGACGAATCCTAAACAAAACGGTGAAAAGGGGGCGTTGATTCATAGCATAGCGCTGCAAGTGCAGTGACGATATTAGATCGAATCAGATCGTCTATTGATTAAACAGGAAATAATTATTCTGTTTTTAGCATTTACTGAATCAATCACAGATGTAGATGTAGAACAGAGCCCTACACTACACTGAACATAATCTAGTAGAGTTAATGATGATAACACAATTCACAATACAATTAAAGAAGCTACAACTACAGTTCAACCAGAATTTCAAAGCACACGAAAAGAGAAATTTACCTCAAAATTGCGCGCATGATTTAGATGAGAGCCTCGACCAGAATAGCTTCACCATCCCCTTCTTCTTCCTCCTCATCCTCCTCATTATCTCCCTCACCCTTCTTCTTATCCACACCACGGATCCCTTCCTCTGCGCCATCGACGCAGGACCTCTTCCCCGCTCCGTCCAATTCCGCTCCTCCCACGACCACAACCCTATCTCCACCCTCTCCCTCCTTTCCAACCCCCACGACCCTCACCTCATCGGCGGCGCCGCCGCTCCCAGGCTCGTCTCCGCCCCCGGCGCCGCCGCAGAGCGGCCGAGGCTCCTCCCCGAGGGCGGCGGCGGCGCCGCCGACGAGGGCGTCGGGGATCTCCCCGTTGCTCGGCCCCGGATCCTCGACGCAGCAGCCGCTCCCGTTGTCGTCCTCGCCAGTGGCGAAGCGGGATCGGATGGAGATGGCGGCGCGGGAGAAAGCCTCCATGATGGACTCCGGCGGGAGGGCGCAGTCCTCGAGGCCCGCGTCCTCCAGCCTCGGCGGCCGGAGCGAGGCGGCGGCGCCGAGGGCTCCGGCGATCTCCTCCGCCATCGTCGCCGCAGCCGCTCTAGGGATAAAGGATTCTCGCCCGCCCTGCTTTTGCTGCTGCTGCTTCTACGGTGGAGGATCCGTGATACAACTATACAAGAAGCTTCGCGAAACGCGGTTCGGAAAGAAGAGTGGTCGCAGGAGCTATTTATAGGTGGTGTTCGGATAACAATCTCTTAGACCGACTTATGTTCGACCGACGTGATGAACGGTGATCCCGCGTTGCTGATATCCAACGGTCCTTATTTCCCCATCTATGCATCCGACCAAACGCCGTGGCTCAGTATGCAAATTCAGCACACTACTTCTATACTACGTACAAATACGCTTTAAAATAATTCCCATTTGATGCTTCAAAATGATAGAAGAACTAGACTCTTACATTAACAGCATAAAGGTGACGAACTTTAAAAAAATTTTAAGTTTTTTTAAATTAAATGTTTTGAAAACATCAAAATGGATGAGTTCGAATAACCAAATTCCACCAAAACCTTGCAATGAGCACGGAATGGATTCATTACAGAGCAGTTATTTTGTTTTGTATATCATCATAAAGACTACTTACTAGGGCGGTGAGGGCTCAAGCCATCAAGGAAACAAAAATAGACCATCTGCTACTATACAAGTAACAAAATAATAGAAAGGCAAGCCAAGCCCTCTTTCAAAAGGAAAAGGAACAGAAATTCAAAAAAAAAAACCTATCTTCCTGATTCCACCAGCAGTGAGTATTCGAAGAGAAAAGAGATAAATTCAGTCTGCAGTTACTTTGCGAATGTCATGCATAAAAATCTGGAACAAACAACATCGATTATTTTCTTCGTACACGCAGCATATTTACACTACTAATGAATGTGGAAAGTGAGAACAAGAGCACAAGGAATTCAAGTCAACAATTCAAGAATGCATAAATCATTTCCAGTACAGACGAACGCAGAGCAAAACAAATGGAACGAAATCCACTTAACAATCGACACATCACAGAGAAAGCAGGATGTGAGAAAGAAAAAAAAGGCTTTCCCATAATTACTTGGACTGTGCCACGAATTGCGAGCAAAGGCGAAGCTATATTCCGTGCCGACCTAGCATTCGCACCCTGATGACCTTTGCTGCTGACCGCCACCCGCCAGATCAATGGTATCGGGTAGGTAACTTCAACACCAGAAGAATGTGTAAGTTCATCTTTCTCAAATGAAAAAGAGGAGGCAGAAAGCATAGCAACTCAGTTAAATGAAGGAATGCAAAGAAAACTTCCATCCAATATATCATGATTCAAGAGTGGTCCATTTGTCATTGTCGACCATACTTTCACTACATTCTTTTCGTAGCCGAGAGAACTACCGTGAATCTAAAGAAAATTACCAAATTTTGGTAGAGGATTTGAAGAAAAAGGTGTACTCACATTTCCTCCTCTGGTTCATTCTTCAGAGCATTCTGGGCTATGTACTGAAAAGCAGCTTCAACATTGATTCCCTCCTTCGCAGATGTCTCAAAGTAGGGAATGTTACCCTTCGAAGCACACCATGCCTTAGCCTTCTTCTCAGAAACCTAAAACAACAAAAGCCAAACTCACATATCAGATAAGCGATAAACAAAACGTCTGAAGAAAAGCTGTTTTCCATCCGTCCTAAACAAAATTCAGATACGGCATAATATAAAGAAAATTATCATTTACCACACGGCTGTTGCCGCCATCAATATCAATCTTGTTTCCCAACACCACAAAAGGGAAGTTTTCAGGGTTGGATGGGCTAGCCTGAAGCAGAAACAACCAGGACCAGGGACTTCAATCACAATAGTGGAAATACTGTGAATCCTCAGCATAGTATGAGGACTGGTTACGTTACCTGAATTAGAAATTCTTCCCGCCAATTATTCAGGTTATCGAATGATTTCATGACATTGACGTCGTACACAAGAACACAACAATCCGCACCACGGTAGAATGCCACGCCAAGGCTCTGGAATCTTTCCTGCCCTGCTGTATCCCATATCTGGAGATTTAAGGGGAAGTAAAACATGATTATAAAGGTACAAAGAATTTCTATATTTTCAATTTCAGGACGACACTATTCTTAGGAAACCACCACAACTACGATACAATAAGGATAAAGAAACATAATTATTGAAGGATGAAAATTCAATATGCTAGTACCATCTAAATTGCCATATCTAGTTTTACCAACACATCTTTGATATGGCCCAGATGCACACATGGATATATCATAGGCTTCTCTAAAGTGCCTGATCTCGTGAAAAATAGTGAAAAGTCTCAATAGTGCTGAGGTGTTTCTGTATGATTAGTTGAGAGTCTTCTGGATGAGTTTAAACTAGAGATCTCACATTAGCATTTATCCACGAGGCTAAATGAACCCTCAGAAAAGGTAAAGCAAGAGATCTCTATTATTTTTGGGGGAGATCGAAGCAAAATCTCTCGATAACAAAATGAGACAATTTGTTGATTGGTATAACAGGTCTCAACTTTAGAATATAAGTATATGATGGATTATGGAAGTAAAAGATTCCTAAATTTGGAGTCTACAACACCAAAATAACTTCTGTAATCTGTTAATATTTTTCATCCAAACTTTTCATATATTTCCAATAGTTTCTAATGTCATGGACCTGATAAGCGTTCGAATCAGACTTCGTCATGAGTTGTAACTTCTTATTTGATATTCAAAGTAATATCTCTTTCTCGATTATTATTCATAATGACGTACACCTCCTCAGCCTATTATTTCTAGATCTGTTATATCGGAATGTATCAAGTATTACATGTGCCAATCAAAAAAATATCGCGAATATAACAACAATATCCATGTAAAGGGGGAACAATATACAAGCAATAGTGCTATACCGATAGTTCAGCTACCCAAGCGTAAAAGGTAAATGGGGGGACTGATCTCTTTCCCACAAAAAGTTTTGTTACATTTGTATCAATTGTCTAACAAGCAAATTGTAAAGACCACAACAACAGCTTAACACTATCAAGGAAAGTAATGGATCTGAATCTATCATGATAATTGATAATCATATGCTACTCAAATATCATGCAGAAAATTGAAACTACAAGAAACATAAAAAAGCAATTGATATCCGTTTGCTTAAAATACATAAAGCTAAGAGGGACAAACGAGAATAGTAGGGGCTACAACACAAATCCAAACAAATCTGCAGATATTGAGATTTCATACTTGTAATGTGAAGAGCCTATCCTCAATTTGGACCTCTTTGGTTAGGAAATCAGCTCCGATCGTCGCTTTGTACTGGTTACTAAACTTTCGACTCACATACCTAGTTAAAACGGCTTAAGAAGAACCCAAAAAAAAAAAAAAACAAAAAAAACACAATCTATATGTAAATCAAAGGGAAAATTAATCCATAAAGAAAGGAACTCTCCAGGCGATTCAAGGATACTGATTCATCAAAGACGTTTTCCCGACCCTGTTAATAATCAAAAACCAACCAAAATCAGATCGAAACAAAAAATAAAAATAAAAAAATTCATAAGAAATGTTACTAGATCTATAAATTAAGATCGAAAGAGGAGTTAAACAGCACTATAAGATCGAGGAATCACCCGCTGTCTCCGAGGATGATGACCTTGAGGAGCGTTCTCCGCCGCGACGCCATGGGTTCGGAAACCCTAGATATTTCGAGAGAGGTCGATCGGAGAGATCGAGAGAGAGAGAGAGAGAGCGCACGCGGTCGGGGTCGGAAACCCTAGAAATGGAGAGCGCTCCAATGACTCCAAAGAGGAGAGGGGGAGGGGGGGGGGGGGGACGATTCTGATTTGGAGTAGAAAAAGGCAAAGCGGAGAATAGCCAAATGGAACAAGAAGTTTGTTTGGGGAAAATTATTGCATGCACCCGGTTTATCTATGCTTCTCATGAACCGTTCTGTAAAATGGTGGGCCAATTGCAGCCCCCTAACCTTATTATTTTGCTATTTGCTCCTATATTTATATTTTGTTTCAATTTGATCCTAGCTATTCAAGTTCCCATTAATTTATAATGATAGAATAGGTCGTGTTCACTTGGATCGAGTCTTATATATTCATACAGATTGTGCAATCAGTCTCATCATTTTTGTTTAAATTTCTTAAGAAGCTATATAATTCGTCTATATTGATACTAAAAACGTACATGACTTTTAAAAAGACAGTAAATATTGTATGAAAAGTCGAGATAATTATATATTAAAAAAATTATATTAAGGATGATAAAATTGGGCTTAATGTGATGTTGAGAAAATATAAGAATCAACAATATAATTATTTATAAAATTTGAGATCTAATAATAAAAAAAATAGGATTGAATAAAAACTGAACAATTCAATAAATGCTGGACGCAAGGGTGTGATTAACCTGGCAATATATATAATTAATTTTCTATAACTTTATTCTTTATACAAGCTTGATCACGTTTACTTGATAAGATTTTTATTTTAAATCTTAATTATCAAAGTACATAGTTAGCTTTTAGAATTATTTAATATCTGGGTAATAAATTTTCTATGAATTTTTTTTTCCTTTTTTTTGCAGGCTTGGTCATGCCTATCTTGTTTCATTTTTATTTTAAAATATTAATTATTAAAAGGGTAAACTTCAAATATTTTTTCTGTGATTTCGTACTTTCTCACTTTACTATCTTGTGATTTAAAGTGTATCAAGTTAATACCTTGTGTTTTCATTTTTTTTCTTTTTGCTAGCTTCTTTGTTAATATTTCGTTAAATAATACACAAAAAAACTTCAGATACTCTATCCACGTTTATCGAATATTCACTTTAGTACTCTTTAGTTTTAATTTATCACTGATTTAACGAAAAGAATTAGTGAAATGAATAATAAAAAAAGAAAATTAAAACAACAGAATATTAAATTGAGATACTTTAAACCAAAGAGTACTAAAGTAAAAAAAGTATGGTGCATGATTTGTACGGATACACTCGGTGCAATGGGAGCATATGCAATTGCTTTCTCAAGTTTCGGTCTTGGAGTCCTTGGACTCCCTGCTGGTGTCGACGTGTGGTTCATCGCCACCGACACTCCAACCTGTTTCCTGCAGCGATTCTTCTCGAACGCTATCCTGGTCGATGCAGCAAACACCGTTTCGAGCGACGTGGCGCTCAGTGATTCGTCCACCCTATGGGTGGGACCCATCTCTCTCATTTGTGATAAATATAACCCACGAGAGTTACCGATCGTTTCTAGCTCGAGCGGTAAAAAGGCTGGGTGGTTGGTACTGAAAACCTAAATTTGAATCCTCCTTGTTGATTTACATTTTCAGTTAAGTTTATTTTTAAATAAAATAAACGAAACGGATAGAATGTTATATTTTACTATAATAATAATAATAATAATAATAATAATAATAATAGATATTAGATAAAATAGAGTTGTGAAAAAAAAAAACATATAAGAATATGATTCTACGTTTTCAAGTAGGACCGTATAAAATATATCGTAACCGACTAATTACGAGATATGC
Source organism: Aechmea fasciata (assembly GCA_025177825.1). Classification (NCBI taxonomy): domain Eukaryota; kingdom Viridiplantae; phylum Streptophyta; class Magnoliopsida; order Poales; family Bromeliaceae; genus Aechmea; species Aechmea fasciata. Next base: position 1,636,141 of record CM045936.1, read on the forward strand.
TTACGAGGTCCCATCGCCGTAGAAAATATATAAATCGAGTCATCATATTACGTATCGTAACCGACTAATTACGAGATATCTTACGATCACTGAAAATATATATCAGAATCGAATATCGATCAAACAAACGCAGCCTATATGCGCCTATATGCTATTGTCACGTTGAAGTACGTCGCCAAAGTATAGGATTTCGAATTTGCGTGTTTTTTTTTATTAATGTCATAAAACGTATCTGATAAATTGAGTAGCAACGAGGAACATTGTTTTGAAGAATTTTTCTCACATTAAACACAGTTGTTTATTGGTAAATATATTGACACTAAACTTTTGGTTGGAAATAGGAAAATATTGGTAACTGTTTAGATTATCTTATTAGGCCTATTTATAGAAAGAATCAAACAAATAATCTCTCTCCTCTGCTAACTTTTCTCTTCATACAAAGAACATATGCACAATTCCAATTTTCAACATACTTGCATATTCACAATTGAATTTTTCCATCCTTTGAACACTGATTTCTTTTTTTTTTCCTTTCTTTTTTCGCACAATAATATCTTCATGTGAATAAAAGGTATGAACACAAAAAGAGGATAACAAATGAAAAAGAAGGGAAAAAAACTGTGGTTTAGAACAACTGATCGAGTTCTATGGTCCGCTGCTGAGGCCGTGGCTGTGTTTGTTCAATACTTTTGCTTCGATTTCACCCGTTTCTTCTCCACTAGTCGATGTGGATGGATTCTGACCGAACTCGCTGGTCGGTTCGCTGTATTCGCTGCTGACGTAGTCTTGACTTCCGAATGCCATTTTCCGGAGCCTTCTGATGTGCTCACCGGAGCTCTGGCCGGAGCCCTGCAAAGCGCTCTGGCCGGGCATAATACCTGCGTTCAGATCCTCTAGAGAGATTTCTCCTTCAAGGTACCGAACTATCTGCTCCAACGATATCAAACATTGTTTCCCGTCAGAAGACGACAAAACATTGTTACCATCAAGCGAGCATGTGTTAGGAGTCCACTGTGTGATTAAATTGAAACTGGCAAATTAAATGTGTAGTCAATCGGGTGAATGAAGTTTGATCTCGATTTCAATTATGGTCTTACTCTTCAAGTTTGAGATTTCAATCGAGTTCTCCTGTTATATCTCACTCACGCGGATTGCGTATAGTTTCTTAAGTTTCATTTTTGGCGATGATGCCGAGATGTGATTTATATGTATTGTTTTTTTCCTTTTTTAAATCACTGCTGGAGTAACAGTTTCATCATCATAGAGAAAAACTTCAAGGATTTACACTAAAAATTGTTATTCTGAGGAGGTAACTGTACTGGGATCAACTTAGGCCGACTCGAAGCGTAGAGCAAAAAGTTAGGAGCAAGAAAAAAAAAAGAGATGATCAAGTATAAGGACCTGACTCATTCGCGGGCGATGCCTTGCTGTCTGACGCACAGCAGCGGCAGCACAGGCAACCAAGCGCGACATTTCATGGGGGTCGTAGTTCGTCTCAAGCCGCGGATCGATGAGACCATCATAGTTGTCCTCTTCAAGGGCCCGTGACAGCAATGGCCTCGCCTGCATTTCGAAAAAAAAAAAAAAAAAGCAAATGAACTTCATCAGCCGCAAGGGAATTTCTTGAGTTTCTGAGCTGGAAAACATGTGATCAGAAAAAGGAATGCCCGTTCTAAACCTACGAAAAAAGATTGGTTATTCGTACCAATCATGTCCGTCAAATTTTACATTACAAAGGAACTGTTCTGCAAACTACAACAGCTACACAAATAAAATGGCATTTGTGGTTACACTTAATTGGCACATAAAAATTGCCACACGTAACCGTTCCATATGAAAATTATGCCCTGTGGTGTTGCCTATTTCGTCTTAGCACGAAAAAACATGTTAGATCTGCTAGCAAACTAATTCAGTTGATCTTCGATATAAGGGCCATTCCACTACAGAGGTGAAATTTTTATCGATCTCGTTATAAAATTAACAGTCAATGCCTATTCACAGTGGATATTACTACTAGTTGCAAACTTCTACACTGGTATGTTGTACTTAATTGGAGGGAAACTTATTAATTGCAGCAAATATCATCATGTGATGATGTTTAATGTAGAAAATTTTCAAGGGAGGAAACTAAGAAACCAACCCATCCAACCAGAGTATCATCCATGTAAGTCTGAGATGATAGAAAAGGTGGCCTTCCAGTAACTAGCTCTAGAAGCATCACTCCGAAAGAAAAGACGTCCGATCTGTCGGTAAGTTTCCCAGAAGTTGCATATTCCGGTGCCAAGTACCTGGGATAAAAAAAATTGGATGGATAAAAGAGGTTAGTTAATACATTTTGCAAAAAGAAATTCACATTATTTAATTTAATCAAGTTCAATATCAGGAAAGTAGATAAAAGCTTCAACATTTCAGCATGTTTATGCCAAAAATACATAACGGGAATTGTTATATCGCTGTTGATAGAAAAGACAAGTTGAGCATAAATGAGATCGAGAAAGTGGCTTCACCCGAAAGTTCCCATGACACGCGTGGAAACATGAGTATTATCTTCAGGTTGAAACTTTGCTAATCCAAAATCTGAAACCTGCACAGAACTCACAGCTTGTTGATTGAAAATATCCACAACTCCAAGTGATGACACAGATAGGATTACTGGTCACCCAAAAGAAACTAAGTAAACATTTAGGCAATCTATATACCTTTGGCTCGAAGTTGTAATCAAGAAGAATATTGGCCGCCTTGATATCACGATGAATAATTTTAGGATGGCCTGAGAATAAGTGAAACTTCAATTGGCAATATCAAAATCCATAATACAGAAAATCAAAATTAAATAGCACAAATATATATATATATAAAAAAAAAGAATTAGGGACTAACAGTCCTCGTGTAGATACGCCAAACCCTTTGCAGAACCCAAAGCAATTTTCCATCTTCTTGGCCAATCTAGGGTCGGTCGACCACTTCCTGCAAAAAGAAAGGTCCTAAGTGAGCAAATTTCTTCTGTATGTTGAGCAGGAATTGCTAGAAAAAACCATGCATTGCACGAAATGACTCTTAAAATCTCATTATATGCGTCAGTTCAACCAATAGTTACTGGAAATTCATCGAACATTAAAAAGCTTTACTTCGATCAATAACATATAATGTAGTATCAAATAGCTTAAAAATTTGAGTTACCGTGTAAATGGAACTCCAGGGTCTTGTTAGGTACAAATTCGTAAACCAGCAGCCTTTGGTCACTGTAAATGCAATACCCAACCAATGAAACCAAATTGCGGTGATGCACGCGACTAATGATTTCGACCTCAGCCTGGAACTCGCGTTCCCCCTGCCTACTCCCTGTTCTTAGTTTCTTGATTGCCACTTCGGTTCCACCAAGTGTCCCTTTATATACATGGCCGAAACCGCCTTGCCCTAGGAGGTTTGTATCCGAGAATCCATTCGTCGCCGCGGCTAATTCTTCGTATGTGTAATGGCCTTGCGACATGGGAGGTAGTGGTTGCAAAGGCGGTTGATTATCGGAGCCAGGGTAAGAAGCTAAGCCGCCACTGCTGCTGAGTGGCCACGAAGTTATGGGTGGCGGAGTGGGAGGCGGCTTAATAGATTGCTGCGAAGGCCAAGAAGCATACGGGTCGTCTGAGAAATAGAAGGGTGCATTAGAAGGGAGAAAGGCCATTTTCCAAACATAACTAGGAAAAAGTTATAACAGTTTGCATATAAAATTTAACGCATTGAAGATGTAAAAATAGTTATCAATTTCACCATAATAATCTTCCTTAAGCCTGCAAAATGAAAATGCTACACTATCAAAAATTATCAGAGCCGCGGGAAGCTTAAGCTATAACTTTTACGAAGAACTAGGCCTCAAACTACCGTTATCGATTCTTTCGATTTTGATCGGAAAAGCAAAGACACGAACATCTCATCATAGAGTGAACTTTAGTGAACAAATTGCCGGTGAAGTAATTCGGAATACACAATTATACAGTATGTATTAGCTCTAACATTTTATATCTGACAATGCATCCACAGTTCCACTGATGTTTATTCAAGACACACAATGTTCTTCTTTTTTTAGAAATGAACTATATATGAAACTGGGGATGTAAGGTACCGATCATCATCGAGTTCTTTGTCGACTGCACTAAATATGATCAGTGGTTATCGTCGGTTAATGTGTTCAAAATAGTTAAATTTGACAAAATCATGGGAAAATTACCTGAGGCCGAGGGTGGCGCTGAGGTTCGCCGGCGAGGCCTCGACCGCCTACCCCAGCAGAAGAAGCACACGCCGACGAACGCCACCAGGAGAACTACAGCTCCGGCGGATATCCCCGCGATCACCGCCGCAGGTAACGAGTTGGTGGACTGAGGCGACTGCGGCGGAGGCGGTGAGGATATCGCCGGAGGCGGCGGCGGCGGCGGCGAGGTGGAAAAGTGCGCCGGAGTCGGAGGAGGCGGGCTCCATGGGGGAGGAGGCGAAGAGCCCGGGTTGTCCGGCGAGGGTGGAGGGTTCGACGGAGGCGGCGGTGAAGAGGATGGAGGGGGAGGAGAGGGCGCTGGGGCTGTGGGTGTTGGAGAAGAGGGCGGAGGGGTACGAGATGGTGGTGGCTTTGTTGGAGTCGGGGAGGATTCACCGGCGCGGGCGGAGGGGACGGGGGTGGCGCCGGCGGGGGAGACGGCGGAGGAGAGGCCGGGGGCAGGGGGGCTATCGGCGGCGGCGGCGCCACCGGGGGCGGCGGAGGAGACGGAGGGTTCAAGGGAGGGTTAGCCGACGGCGGGGGGTTCGCCGGGGGCTGCGCCGTGGGCGGCGGCGGGGGCGGGTTCGCCGGGGGCTGCGCAGCGGGCGGCGGCGGGGGCGGGTTCGCCGGGGGCTGCGCAGCGGGCGGCGGCGGGGGCGGGTTCGCCGGGGGCTGCGCCGTGGGAGGCTGCGGGGGCGGGTTCGCCGGGGGCTGCGCCGTGGGCGGCGGCGGGGACGAGGCGGAGGGGTCGCCGGAGGCGGAGAAGACGACGGCGAAGGAGTCGCCGGAGGCGGAGGAGACGACGGCGAAGGAGTCGCCGGAGACGGAGGAGACGGCGGAGGAGTGGGGTTTGATGGCGGCGGGGATTGGGCCGAGCTCGGCGGAGTGGGAGGCGGCGGCGACGACGACATGGCGTACTGTGACAAAACAACCAACCACGCGGAATACTCCCTCTTTTTGGAGCTTTGAGTTTGAATAAATTAAAAAAATATATAAAAATAAAGGAAATTTTTTTATAAAAAAAAGAAATGGAAACAAAATTGTCTAATATATAGGACCACGAGATTGCGGAGAAATACTGGGATTTGGAAAGAAATTAATAATATTAGAGAAAATATTATTATTAGCGTGTTAAATATTTCTTTAAGATAATCACAAAAAGTCAACCGCGTCCCATCCAAACGAGAAATTATTATTACTGCATGCACGTAACGCGGTGTACACGTTGGTGATTAATTAAAAATTTCAAATGTAAACGACAAATTCATGATCGATTATTATGCATAAGCAATTTTTATTATTATTAATGAAAACATTAAACAACCAGAAAACTAAAAAGAAGTTCAAAATCTACTACTACTTGTTAATTATCAAATTAAAATCGCTAGTTTATATTTAACTAATTTAATGTATAAATTGATTGATTACGATATATATATATATATATATATATATATATATGATCTTATGCTATACGTATAAACATATATATATAAATATTGTTTTATATATGCTTTTCATGCACTAGCTTCTCCATCTGAATGCAACTACGTTTACGTGCAGGTTAGTTGCTCAGTATTTTATTTAGATACTGGTGTAAACTGTAAAGAGCTAATAAAATGTATGGGTAGCCCCCATACTCTTTCAATATTGCGACTTGGTCCCATTCGTTTCGATTTTATTAAGCACTTTAGTCCTGAAGTTTTCAACTAAATTACACTTTTAGTAGTCAAATTATTATGGTTATGAAATTTTAATATGATGTAATTTCTGATTCAATCTTCATAATTATAATAATAATAATTAAGTCTCACAACCAAATTTATCTAACTAAATATTAATGTGTCGTAACCGACCGTCCCTAGAGCAAGTGACAAAGGGCTTGATGATTGGTATTCGAGACCCGAGTTCGAATCCTAGTTGATTCACATTTCTGGCTAAGTTTATTTCTTAATGAAATAAACGAAGCGGGTAGCGTGCTACCTATCTCTCAAAAAAAAAAAAAATATTAATGTGTCGTGAGTGTGACAGTAGTGTAACTATATTATGATTAATCATGCGACAATGATTAAGAAATTATATTAGTGATATGTTAACACTAAGTGCATTAATAATTTGGAACGTAAAACTTGATTATAATAATTTACAAAATTCAAACTAGAAATTACATCGAAATAAAATCTGAGGACTAAGTATCACACGCTCTATAATTTGAGAACCAAAACAGTAATTTAGCCAAAATTTTATATAATATATGCATGGCTAAATTATATTTTGATCATTATCATTCTATAAAAAGGGTGACACTTTAGTAGTAGATTTTTTGAATTTTTTTTTTTTTTTTTTTGAGATAGATAACGCTGAAACCGTTTATTTCGTTTGAAATAGACATTGGGAAAATATGAGATCGGCAGAATTGAGGCTTGGGTCTCAGGATCTGCGGCAAGCCAGCCGCTGCTTGCCCGTTATCTCTTAGGACGGTCCGGTAGATACAGAATTACTGTGGATAATAACCAGTAGGAAATTGTTGACCTGGAAAATGTTGTCTTATTTAGAGAATGAGAACAAACTGGTGGAATATGCATGCACGCGTTTGTGACATAGTAGCTCTCAATAATTAAATTTGCGAAGTTGAAACGTTCTCATTCATAGCTGTACAGCAATTTATTCTTAATTAGTATTGTTATTATTATTACCGACCGTCCTGGAGCATGTGGCAGAAGGCTTAATGTTTGGTGTTCGAGACCTAAATTCGAATCCTAGTTGATTCATATTTCTAGCTAAGTTTATTTCTGAATGAAATAAAAGAAACAGCGTACGTGTTGCCTGTCTCTCGATAATAAAAAAAGAAAAAAAAAAGTAGTTATGCCTAGAGATGTCAGTGAGTATATATGGATATTCAAAATTTTATTCGAATTCGAATTCGAACGGAGCAAATTTATTCGATACTAAACGAATATGATTTTGAATATAGATATAAAAAAAAAAAAAAAAAAAAAAAAAAAAAAAACTCGACGGATTTGAATTCGGATGTGGATTTTGACTCAACTCGATTCGAACCCGACTTGAATCCAAGTTTATTTTACATTATATGTATATAATAAAGATTTGATGTTATATTTAAATTTATATTTTAAAATTTAGATTTAATATAATATATTTTGAGATGATGAAAAGAGAAATAATTGTTTTATATTCGGATTTCAAATTTTTGGTCTGGTCGGATTCGAATTTGGATATGAATTTTTAAAATTCATCGGGTACGAGATCAAGTTCGGATTCCGAGTTTGGAGTCGGGTTCAGATTTGAATTTTTAAAAAACCCGCTCCAAATCCGATCCATTTTTCTTTTTACAATATAAAAGCAGCATTCTTTAGCTTATAAATAATTCGAAGATATGCTGACCAATCGAAGTAGCTGTAACATAGTGAGAAGCATCAAAAGCATATTAAATTAAGTATAATTAACTATGGAAAAATTAGCTATATTTAGTGAACTGAGTTTTGTAACCTGTTATTATTATTCACATAATTAAACAATAGCTAATTTTTTTCTCAAAATAAAAAATAAATAAAGAATAGCTAAAACCAAATGTTAAAAGAAAGAGTGTTTTGTTTTGCTAGAGTTGCTATTTGAGTACAGTTTCAGAAAATAATAATAACAATTTCTCCATTAATATTCACCCCCAAAACAACTTTTAGTTGAAGCTAAACTCAGAAGCATTTTGCTTCTGCAAATAGAAGGCTTATTTTAGTTTCCCCGACCAGTTGATCATCTCGAGACTTTTAGTCGATTCACGTGAGCTTGAATTAAATGGAAAAAAATTAATATCTTTAGAAAGGCGCGTAACTCGAACTCAATACCTCCTGCTTTGATACCACGTGAAACAACTGTTGTACTCTAAAAATTTAAACTGTTAAAGAACGGTGTTCATATAATTTTATATTTAACATTTTTTAACAGTTTACAGCAGCTTCTACACACATCACCTAAAAAATTGCCTATAAATGAATATAAGGGTTGTTCATATAGAACCTATACATCACCTAAATAATTAAGACAAGTAAAAAGACCATGTCACAACAACATTATCTATATCCCACTGGTTTATATATATATATATATATATATATATATATATATATATATATATATATATATATATACTAGTGTTAAATTTTTATGAGTTTATGGAAAGTTTAGAAAGAGAACATGTATGCTTGCCTATTTGATTTAAAAAAAAAATATGCAAGAGGACTTGAGAGAACATCATCCGTCGATTTTATAGCTTTGAAAGGGAACAATTAATTGTAGTCCTTGAATAAGTCAATCACTTTGAAATGGTGCTTCTACAATTTTCTAATCTATGAGAAGTTTTTAATTACTGGGCAAAAATTAGCAACAACATTCAGTGTCCTCTGCAACCATTCCTTCAAGTACTTTAGCAGTTCAAATAAAACAAAAAAAAAAAAAAAATTGTGTAAAATGAAAACCAAACAAAGCAATCTTAAACCATCATAGAGGTGCTAGAGAGATTTAATGAAAACAACAAGCAAAAAAAGAAAAGAAAAAGGATTTGACTTTTGTGTATGAAATGGTCATCTACTATTTATCAGAGCTTTTAAGGTTATTGATAATAATAATTAGTCATGAGGATTGAGGAAACAGCATAAGCCAGGAGTATATATACAGCTAGAAATTGTCATAGTTTTCAGTAATTGGCATTTCCTGATAATAATTCAAACTAATAAGAAATGTAATTAATGCAAGGTTTGAGTTGGGGTGCACTAATATTGATGCAAGGTTTGAGTTGGGGTGCACTTAATATTGACTCAGTCCATATAACTCAAAAAGTATCTACATTAATATTATTGAAAGGAGACCTCTAACAACCCCAACGCCGTGATGAGATCGAAAAGCCTAATCCAACTGGCGACAATCTTGTGGGTCGTATGGACGGAGCGAAACAACACTATTTTCCGCGATGTGCTCCCCAATGCTTTCCGGTCTTTCGAACTGTGTCACTTCTCTGATCAAAGCCTGGTCTGAGTCTCTTTGACGGTTACTTCCGTTTTGTTCTTTTTAGTTTTGCTCTTCTCAGTCTTTTTCTTTGATTTTTTTTGTCTTATTGATAGGTTTTGCGTTTGCTTAGTTTATTTCAGTTAATGAATGAAGCAGGTAGCTTACTATCTATTTCTCAAAAAAAAAAAAAATTATTGAAAGGAAATTAAAGATGATGCAAATTTCGAAACAAATTTATTAATAATCTCAAATTTATTAATCTCAAATTTACTCAAATACATTTCATAATTTGTTGATTAATGTGAAATTTAGTTCAAATGTATGGAACCCCCTCAACGCCATTTTGACATATACAGGCCCTTCAAATATACTTTTGTTCGTCGAGTTCCAAAATTATTATTTAAAGTGTAGTTTAGTTAAAAATTCTCTCAAATTTAATGATTCTACTAGCTATTAGTAGTTGATTTTTCTATTTTTATTTAATAAATAATAATCCAAAATTATTATATTTGGTAAAATCATCAGTGGATTTGATAGAATATTAATTTATTTGACTAAAAATTATTTAGTTTCAAAAAATTTTAAAAAAATAAAAAGGTTTAGATGCTTCGCGAGCCCAAGCCCAAGCCCAAGCCCAAGCATGTAGATGCTTCGCGAGAACTAGAGTTTTACGGGAAGAGGGAGAGAGAGAGAGAGAACCACACATCGAGCTGCGAAGGGAGCTTCGACATCCACCATCCATGGCGTCTAGGGTTTCGTCGAAGGGGAAGGGATCGAAGGGGCGATCGAGGAGGAAGGTGCGTGAAGGAGTGGAGCACGTGGGCGATTGAAGAAGGCGAAGGTCGTCGCCCACTACGGCTTCATCCCCCTCATCATCGTCCTCGGCATGAGCTCCACGCCCAAACCCCACCCCTTCCAGCTCGTGAACCCCGTCTAAGTCCCCGGAGATCATCATCGTCCCCTTTGACACTTTTATTAGGGTTTCTAGTAGTAAAACGATACTGTGAATGATAGTTTTGTGGGTTAACAATGCGTAGAGTTTGGATGAGAAATTTCAATTCGTTGGTGTTAGATTTGGTTAAGTTTTTGATGGTTTGTGCAGTGGTGAACCTGTTAAAGACCTTAGCTTATCTTCGTTATCTAGTTTCGGTCATAGTTTTGCGATGGTATCAATAAAAAATGTTCGCCGAGTTCATTTGAGTTCAATGTTGGTAACTTGTGTGATTTGTAGATAGATTCCATGCTGTTTAATTCTGCATATATATACATAATCATTTTTGCTAGTTGCTACTGCAGAAGATCTTTCTATTGTAAGTGTTCTATTCAGTTTGCCAACATTATCTTTCGTGTGCAAAAACTCTTATACCTTCTGATTTGCTGGATATTAAGTTTCAAGATCAGTGAGCATTCAATCATCAGCTACCATTGCGCAAGCATCAGCCATTCAAATGAAGTAGAGCTGGAATGTGTGTACAGCGAATTACTGCATACTTTATGAAAAATTTATACCTGTGGCGAATTGTTGCACACCTGGTTATAGAAAATGTGTACCTGTTGGCCACCACGAGAGCGTTCATTATGTATGCTTTTTCGGATCTATTATTATATCAACAGCCCATAAAAGGAAGCATTTTGGAATATCAGTGGCGTCACTCAGTTGTGAATTGTGATAGTTTTGAAGTACAGCAGAAGCAAAGAGTTCGCCGCATGATGTAGCCAAAGTTTTCCAAATTGTCCTCTTCACAACTGGCGAGTTTAAGCTGTGATTAAAGCTTCTCCAAAGAGCTATACAGAAGGGGAATAATAAGCTTTATTTACTACTTTAATAAAAAAAAAATGCAGCAGCATTGTACAAAGTTCTGCAACCAAAAAAACAATAGCTTCACAAGAGCGAAAGTCACAACTTAATCCTACAAATCCATTGGTGGTACCTGAGAAACTTGATCGCCTTGGTAATGGGCCTTGGTAATGGGCCGAAACCCACTCATTTTGCCTCCCTCCCCTCAGAAATCAAATGGAAGCATCAAGAATTTCTAGATATTTCGCCAGCTACTTACCAATCTGTAATCCCCAAGTTTACCGTCTAAATTTTGTGTTGGGCTTCGCAAAGAAGTATAAATAATCCGCAGCTCTCTTCATAAACAGCCACAAGATAAGCCAATTGAGAGCGAAAAAAGGGACTGACCGAATATGGTAAGCCGAAGAACTAGGGCAATCCAAATTTCAACAATGCTGATTGGAATAAAGCAGAGAAAGGCTCTGCGGCGCTGCCATCCTCCGCCTTGATTTTTAGATGAACTTTAGCGGAGGACGTGTTGATGATACATTCCACAAGGAAGAAAACTGACGATCCTTCTTTCTGAGCAAAGAAGAAGAACTTGTAGTTTGGAGATTGGCCACCAGAGGCGATGCATTGGATTGAGTGGCCTTGCATGTGACGGATAAGCGATTGAGGTGTTGTCAGGCCCACGACTCCTTGGGGGCTTAGAGAAAGTTCCTGAGAGAGGAATTAAGATGCAGCTACGAGTCAGATTTTCAAGGGCCACAGAATCTCCGCAGAATGTCAAGGTTTAAGATTAGAGAAATGCTTTGGGCCCCCCACTCTTGAGTACCCTACTATGTTGTTGATGTGTTGACATGCACAAATTGATTCGTTAGGGTTTAGGGTATAGGGCATAAAAATGGTGCTTGGGATTGTCTAATGGTATTTGGAATTCAGTAACTAATATTTAGGATGTAATAACGACACTGTCATGTCATCAACAACATTGCAAGGGACACTTGGGAGGTACGTGTAGCAGCGCTTTAAGATTAATAGACTAGAATTAGAATTGCCGAACATCAGAGTGGACAGTGAAATAACTGGGCATATAAGTTTAGAGGAATTTGCGAAGCAAGCCTTGACAGCTACTTTATTCAAAAGGTACTGCAAACTTCAGTCATAGCCAACTAGGAACAAATAGATAAAGATCTACACTGCTTTAAGAAGAATAAATAAAATATTTTAAAGAGAAGGAAACATCCAGAAAGGAATATACCTGTGACAAAGAAATTCCTAGCTGGCCCCATTTCCTCTGGAAAGTCCCAGGATCCAACGCTGGTTTCGTGTTTAGATTCAAGGTAGGCGGTGCTGGGGCAGGAGCAGGAGCATCTGGCACACCCAAACCAAGAAGGTCGTCAATAGCAAAGGCCGGCTGTGAAGTGAACGCTGACGAGCCGTGGTCTATAAGTGCAGCCTCTGTTAGTGCTTGAGGAGCACTGTAGGCGGAAGGGACTGAACCATAATGTGCTGAGCTGCCGTTTTCTTCTTTCTCTGATGTGCTTAGCAGAAGATCATTATCATTCTCTTGGTATCTTTGTGCGGATATGACATTATCGGCAGATTGTGCTCCCACGGACAAACTTGCGAGATCCTCAGAGAACTCAAATGGCCCACGATGCTCTTTGTCAGTAAACATGTATGAGGGCTGCAGTTTCAAAAATTACGAAGACAAAGCATATGCGTAAATCATTTCAAACAATATACTCAACTCAATATCGAAAGGTAATAGGAATCCGAAGTTGGGGAAAATTTGAAATGGGTAAAATTACAGAACTATGGATAATCTTTATACTATTCTGATACTCCAACTTGGTCACTATATTAAAGAGTAGGATGCTTGTAACAGCCAAGGATGGAAGTGCAAAATATGGGAAACTTCAGGGACTGTAGTTTTTTAGGAAAAAGTTTGGGCTGGGATAGTACAAGAGCTTCCATTTAGAATGGATTGCTGATCCAACTTATTGGAAAAATATTTAGTATTTCTGTGTTACTTTTAACTTGAAAGAAATTCAAGTACCTTTTGATAGACAACAGATAGGGTGTTAAACTCATCGAATATCCGGTCTTTAATTTCACTGCTCTGCGTGTCAGCAAATACTGAAACAGCTTGCTTAGGAGGATTTACTACATGTTCTGCTACAGCAACATCATATTGCAAAAGCCTATAGTAAAATAAGGCCCGATCATGGACATCCTGCAACAAGTGACCATATTAATAAGATGTATGGGATTCGTATCCGAAATGGACGAGTTTTCGTTTTTCCTAGCAGAAGAAAAATCAAGCCATGCCTGGTGTGTATCAGCCAGGCCAGCAGCTAAAGCAGCTCCCAAGGCCTTTTGTGTCTCTGGTGGTCTCTTAAAGAAGCATTTCATAGCCGCTGTAAGAAGATGCAGGCGAACCTGCAAAAGAAAATATAAGATGATTAACATGAGAGTGACACTGGAATCACGAAAGATATTCAATATATAAAAGATGTTCAATATAGCAAATCAATATGATACCACAGAGAAATGGATAACAAACCCTCTCTGGAGGAAGAAACCCAAAAATGCGGGTGAGAAGCCATTAAATTGAGACTTGGCAAATTAAGTTGAAAAGACAGTTAGAAGTTTTGAGAATTATTAGTACCTCAGGAGCATGCTCATCATCCCAGTTTTCAATAAGACTTTCCAAAATGTACGGAGCATCAAGCATATCTTGAGAATATTCTCCTAACATCCATATGAGAGCTGCTTTTGCCTTTGGCTCCTGAACATTTTTGCTACTTATATTTCCAACAACAGCAATGCAATCATGACTCCATTGAGGATATTTCCTTAGAAGATCCTTGACAAGTACCTATTAATATTTTTGACAGAAGTTTATGTTACGTCCTTATAATACACGTTTTAGGACATCAAATTTCGAAAGTAATACATAGTAAAGGGGAAAAAAATAGTTTCATGTTTTGTCAAACACGTACCAGAGTCTCAGCAGTGACATAATCTTTCTCCATCTCAAGAAACTGAAGCAGCCTGTCTACAATTGCATTTATATCATACTGTTGCAATGCGATCTTTCCAACTGCCCGAATAGATTCTCGTGCAATAGGTATGTCAATGTTTCGAGCATATTCACACAACTCAGTCACTGACATAAACTCAAATTAGGATCGGTGTTATTGAATAACTTTTCACATATCATGAGAAACTGGATGAATGAATATAATCTAAACAAAACAAATAAGGCTATATATTATACCAATTTCATAGGTGTTGCTCTCATTTGCAATAGCAGTCAACATCTCAAGCTTCAGTTTCTTCACAAATGATGGTTCGCTGAACTGGCAATAAAAATGTTTGTAGTCGGAGGAAAATAACATTGGAGCCCGCATGACCAAAATATGCAAATGGCAGAGTACTGCATATGACTGTTCAGGACTTCCAGCACCAACCAAAGTAAGTAAAGGTGCTTTGATGCGTTCGTAGACCTATGATAGGGAAGATAATTTATGAGGTGAGAGATTCAATTTTCCTCGGATGTTGTAAGACAGCAAAAAAAACGTCTCATATTTAAAGATCCAATATCAAATTTTCAAATCAAAAGATAATGCGTCAAGGCTGCAAAGCAAAGAAAACGTGACCAGTCAACATGGATAGCCTGATTATTGATTTGCAAGTCCTTTTGAAAAGCCATGCAACAATAATTATTTTTATGTTCTATGCAGTCATAAAATGAAGGCATCAACTGCAGCAATCCAGATTCTATGAGCATATAGATGCCAAATTTAGATCCTGACACGAAAAATTGCAACAGCAAAAAGACAACTCATGCAACTTGCAAAAAGTTCATTTCAACAATAAAAGGTATGTAAGAAGGTTAATAGCCACCTGTTGATGAACATCAGTCATCGACATTGTTAAATGCAGAAACACCTTGATTGTAGCTAAAACAACAGCCCCATTTGCATGTTGAAGTCTATCCTCAAGAAAATTCATAATGTCAAAGATCTCATTGTTATCTCCTGGTATATATTTAGATAGTACATCAAGCACGAGGCACTGTGCCCACTCACTGAAGTCTTTGATCCTGCAAGTACATAAGATACAGTTATTGCATAGCCATAGTTCAACAGAAGAAGAATGGTTGCCATTCATTTCTTAGCAAAAATAGGCCGTAATAACAATACAGAAGGTTTTTCAACTATACCAACCGTCAGAAGAATATGACAAGCAAAGCAAAATTTGATCTACATTCCTTTTACTTGTATAAGATTACAGGATGTAAAAGCAGCGAAAATAATATGCAACAAAAGAAAAGATATACGACGGAAATTAGGTCCCACAGAGGTATCCTGCCAACATTACAAGAGGAGTGTAAACAATTTTATGCCCTATATCCTCATTTACATTTACATAATCCAAAATACCCAGTAAGCAATTTTTCCTTTACCGTCCATTAGAAGGGGTTAAATCAATTCTTAGCTATTTTAGATTTTCAATTTTCTTCCCCGTGAGTGAACTTGGTTTACAAATCCAGTGCACGACACTACATGAAACTTTAAAGACTCCAAAAGAGCTCCAGAGGCTCTGACAGAGAAATCATAAATAGCATGAAATAGAAGAAAATGAGATTTGATTTCAAATCTCACTTGTTTAGGAGATAAAACACAACAGGCTTGCTGTACAGGGCTTCGATCTCCCTCGA
Organism: Aechmea fasciata; assembly: GCA_025177825.1. Classification (NCBI taxonomy): domain Eukaryota; kingdom Viridiplantae; phylum Streptophyta; class Magnoliopsida; order Poales; family Bromeliaceae; genus Aechmea; species Aechmea fasciata. Next base: position 1,651,915 of record CM045936.1, read on the forward strand.
TGCCTCCTCTGACTTGCTCGCCTCCAAGTTCCATATCTCTTGCAACGAATGTAAGCAATTTGCGACGACCTATGCAAAACAGCCAAAAATGTAATAATACTTATAGAAGCACATTACTTCTCTAAGGTAGATCTGAGAATTCCCCTACTTTCCTTCAAAGATCTATCCAGAGTTCGAGCATTACCTGGGCGTCGGGATCCGAGAGCATCAAGCTCTTGAGCGTCGCGGGGAAATCGGAGTCAAGGCACATGGCGGCGGAGATGTGGTAGAGCTTGAGGACCCCGAGCGCGGCGACCATGCGCACGTAGGGGCTCCCGTCCTTGAGCCCGGCGCCGAGGGGGGCGACGAGGTACTCGACGAGATTGGGGACGCGGAGCGAGCAGAGGCTGCGGAGGGCTAGTCCGCGGATCATGGGGTCCTCGTCGCGGCAATCCTTCTGGAGGAAGTTGATGGTGAGGAGGGCGAGGTCGGGGTTGCAGCGGGCGTAGTTGCCGACGTAGAGGTAGCACATCTTCTTGAGGACGATGTCGGAGGTGGCGGAGCACATCACCATCTCGCTGAACGCGGAGGAGACGTCGATCCCCACGGTCATGTAGGAGATCACGCGCTTGAAGAGGTCGCGCTTGGAGTCGTCGGCGCCCGGGGCGCGGCTCCCCGCGAGTTGCCGGAGCTGGAGCTTGAGATCGGCCACCTCGCTCTTCCTGCGATCGAGAAGGAGAAAGGGGTGAGAGGGAGAGGGGGAGAGAGGAGGGAACTAGGGTTTTGGAGGGGGGAAATGAAGGAGAAGGTGAAGGAGATTTACCCGGAAGGTTGAGAGGGGGAAGGGGTTTTGGGAGCGGGGATTGGGGGCGCCATGGCCGATCTCGGCGGAGCTTCGGAAGTGCTCTGTTTTTTTTTTTTTTTCGATTTTTTGTTTTTTGATCGAGGGGAGGGGTCGTATGGCGTGGGAGAACGATGATGATGATGATGATGATGATGCTTCCAATTCTACAGTGTGTTTAGCTTGATTTACATTTTAGGCCTTTTCGCACATAAAGGCCACTTCCTTTGTATTTTTGCAACTAAGGCCATTTTTTTATTTTGTCATTTGAAAAACAAATGGAATAATTTCTCTTGTAACCAAGGATAAAAAATTTCTCTTGTGGAAATCCCAAAATATAGCTCTAAATAGTGAAAAAAAAAAATACTTGCAATTATGTGTCATTACACTTATGCAGCATAAAAAAATATTGTTTTGCTATGCATTGACTGATTGAAAACTACTCATCCTTCAAGCTCTTAGACTAAGATAATTAATTTATCTAATCAACTGGGCTTATAAATAGGAAAAAAGTAAAATTAAAATTATTAATCAAAGGTCTCATGACTATCCTTTGAGGAGGGGAAAAAAGATTTTTGTGAGTGTTTGCATCTATTTTTTTTTGTCGAAGTTGCTAAAAAAAAAACAAAAAAAAGGACAAATAAAAACTCTCCATCAAAGATTCTCAATGTGAATTATGAATATATAGAAAAACCAATTATTTGAATTGCCTTTACATATTAAACTATGCTTATTGTTAAAATGAATAACTAATTACTCACAAATCACTTGCTCAATTTAAAGATATTTTCCTTTCCCTTGAAAAATGAGTTTTTTTTTTTTTTACATTTAGCCCTCTCAGATTTTTTTTTTCTATAATAACCTGACAAAATTTATATTTACACGATTGGTCATATCCCTGTTACAGAAGTTCCTCGCGAGCGCCATATGAGCGATAACTTAAATTAGATTGAACACGATGAATCATTCACCCTATCCAAATATAGTGAATGGTTCACTGTATTTCATTATTTTTCCTACGACGATATTATATAATATTTAGGTTTAAGATTTAAAAAGAATACGGTGAACTATTCATCGTATTTAAATATAGTGGATGGTTCACCGTGTTCAACTTAACTTTCACTAACATCGATGCTTGCGTGGCGCTCGTGTAGAGCTTGTATGACTAGGATAAAACCAATCTTATGAATATAAGTTTTGTAGGACTATTTGCAGAAAAAAAAAAATTCTAAGAAGGCTAAATGCAAAAAAAAAAAAAAAAAAAACACCCCTCCGAAAATTTGTTCAGCTTTTATCAATGTATCTTAATTATTTTTGTTTACAAAAACATGTTCTTTCCATGTGATTGATCTATGAATCCTATGTAGACTTTGTCATAGCAGTAAGAATTTCTCCTTCTAACCATACAGCATCTCAATATATTAATATTAATATTAACTTTACTTATCAAACATCCATCTAGAATCTAAGTTCTAGAAGGCTAGAGATGTAGTACCAGCTAAAGACTAAATTGACTAACAACTTCACTTCCAATTAACCAAATCGTCAATTGGATTACCTCAGCAGTTTAATTTAGAATAATAATAATAATATTGTACACCGATCGTCCTTAAAATAAGTGGCGAAGAAGTTTGATGGTTAGTATCAGAAAGAATTCGAATCACAATTGATTCACATTTTTAACAAAAATTATTTAAATAAAATAAACGAAACGGATAGCGTCTTTCTAACTCTAAAATAATAATAATAATAAATAATAAAAAATAATAAATATGCAGAGTTGGACAACTTTAATTAAATAAGTGTAAATAATATATAGAATCGTAATTAAAGCCCAAAAAAAAAGGGTAATAAAAATTTACCAAACATCTTACTTTGCTTTACTGTACAAAATCCCATCTTAGCAATTAAACATGCCACCTACACGGCTACACATTTCCATCCTAATGTAGAGATTTGTGACTATTAGATCCGACCCACTTTGCGCACCACCACTTTCGCTACGCCCACGTGGGCCAAGGGTGAGTTAAATACTCTCATCTATTTTTTTAGTGTATTGAGAATCTCGGTCACATTCAGTGGTCTAAGTTTTGGGTTTCTTTTAACTCCACACTTCTCACGCTTTAATTGCCATAAATTTCCTTGTTCGCGGGAAAATATCGCATGAGCCCGGTCCAGTAGACCGGAGGGTGTAAAAGGTAAAGAGTGGGCTTAAAATCTTTTAGATATTTTGCTTATTAAAAATAATAGACCTATATCGTTGATAATAAAATTTTTATCTATCAATTTAAAATTTAAATTGGATTCGCAGCCTTGAATATGATATTTTACAATTAATTCACATATTCTTTTATTATTTTATGTTCACAATAAAATTTATTATAATTAGTGTGTTTGTTTTCTTTGTATTAAAGTTATTATTAAACATAACATATGCACCTATTATGCTTAAAATCTAATATAAATCAAATTTATGCTTAAAAGTTTAAAACGCAAATTAATTAGTTTATGAGTTCTAATATTTGGTAGTTAGAGAACAAGACAGTATTTGAATTAGAGATAAGGAGAGGGATAACCCTTATCCCCCTTTATATCCAAATATAAATTTTTTATTCAAGAATAATAATTTTCGGGTCCTTAAAATAAAATGGTATAATTATTCTTACCAACACCTTTATTTTTTATATATAACTAACTATCTACTATTTTTTTTATTTAATATTATCTATCCAAACGTTATTTTTTTATTCCCAAAAATAATCCAATTTTCATTCAGAAATTTTCGTAATCAAACGGTACTAAGCATCCTAAAAGATGTTTCGCAGCCTTGGTCGGTACGTATAAGCGTCCGGAAAGAGGTTTCTTGCTCCAAACTGCATTATAACAGCCTTGGTCCAGCGGTGGCGTGGTAAACCATGTCCACACAATACATTCTTGTCGCTCGTGGGCAGTTCCGTAATTTGGCAACCAAACCGCGGCATATGGCCCACGTCGCGACTAGCGACGGAGAGGACTAACGGAGAGACGGTACCAAGGACGGTGTGAACGGGAAAACGAACCCAACGCTCGGCCTTCTCCCTCTCTCCCCCCACTCTGTAATCTCTATATCGTCACCGCCTCCCTCCTCCTCCTCCAAACCCTCGTCTCTCTCTCTCTCTCTCTCTCTCTCTCTCTCTCTCTCTCTCTCTTCTCCTTCCCCTTCTCCGCGAGGAGAGAGGGGGATCGCGTGGATCGGCTCGAGAGATCCCCATGAAGGCGCTTCGCCGAGGGTTTTGATCCCGCCTCGCCCCGCGACTTCGATCGGGAGAGGGCGCGGAGATGAGCACGGGGAGTTGGACGATGCGGGACTTGGCGGAGGAGGCGAAGAAGCGCATCGTGCTCCTCCTCATATGCGTCTTCGGCCTCTCCTATCTCATGTCGCGTGAGCTCCTCGTTTCCCTCTTCTCTTACGATGCCTATCCGCAACCTCTTCGATCGCTTCTTCTCGAATTCCATGCTAAGTGTTCAATTCTCTTATATGAATTGTTGTTTATTGAGCGATCGGTGCTTCTTAGAAGATGCATCGGTACAGTGAGTAGAATCAGAATTGGATCACCTCGAGTTAGAGCTGCTATAGGGTTACAGGTCTTTGTAGGTCCTTTCGTTGGTATTCTTTGGTTTCTATGGGGTTCTGCTGCATATTGGTTGAATTGAGGGTTTATTGAATTTATTACTTTAGAGGTCTAATTTTTAGATGTTTGCCATAATTTAGGCCGTATACACAAGTTTGTTCAATTCGACGCCACCTTTTTTTTTTTTTTTTTTTTTTTTTTTTTATGGTTTTAGATGGTGTTACCTGGTGATAATCCACCAGTAAAATTGGATATCAAGTACCTCCTGTATAATAGTGACTTTGAAAAAATAAATAAATAATTAAAAAATGTATTATTCATATATTATCAATGATATACATGTCTGATTTATAATAGAAGAAGTTAAATTATATACTGTCAGATCTTGTGGTTTCTCCAATGTTTATTGTTTTGTATATTTACTTCATTGGTACAACAGTATGAGTGGGGTTACAATGCAATGACCTTGGTATAGAAAAAACATGCCTGTATTGAGGCTAAATCTCTGACTGTTTGGGCTCACCAGGAAGCTGAAAATGATAAATTGCGTGCCAAACTGAGATTTGTATGAAGCTTATAAGAGCTTCAACCTCTGCACTACATGTTAGAGAAAAGGAATTATTCGTCAATAGCGATGGTTTGAATATAACAATTTTCGTGGCAAAATTAAGTGCGCCTTTGTAATGGAGTGCTAGAATGATAATGAATTTGATTTAGTCGGAATATTAGTCGACCTTTATCTTCTTTTTGCTACTTTTGGATTACCTACCAGCATTGAATTTTCAATCTCAGTGACAAGCTCCTCAGTTTGGATTAACCTGCCTGCTGCCGCTTCCTTGATCATTTTTTGTCGTTATATGCTACTTGACCTTGATATTCGAAGAAAGACTATGCCATGTAACACAGATTCCGTGGTTGATCAATCTGTGAAAAAGAAATCACTTGAACTTCGCGAATTTTCTTTGGACAAGTCGGAAAAGTCAGAGTGGAGAAAGAAGGTGAATTCCCTAGCAGTTGAAGCAGCAATTGAGCAGTTTACAAGACACTTAGTTTCTGAGTGGATAACTGATCTTTGGTACTCCCGTATAACACCTGATAAAGACGCTCCAGAAGAACTAGTAAATATTATGAACAGTGTCCTTGGAGAAATTTCAAGTTGTGCGAGGGATGTAAATCTTATCAACCTTCTCACCAGGTTTCAGATACCTCTTTTTCATTTTGACATATTTTGAACTGTTTTATAAATATCTGCTTAATATTTATGCTATAAATTATCTACTTTTTTGCAGGGATATCATCAATCTCATCTGCAGGCAATTAGAGCTTTACTATTTCTGCCAAGCTAAGATTGGGAAGCAGAACTTTGTAAATCTATCAGTTGATAGCCGTGATGCCGAACTCAAACTAGTCCTCGCTGCTGAAAACAAGTTACACCCAGCTTTGTTTTCGTTCCATGCTGAACACAAGGTTGTCTAATCCCTCATAAGTTCTCTTTTCTTCGTTGTTAGTCAACCAAGATTCTTTTATATGTAGGCCTACTAAAAGCTATTATTTCTGGTGGATTTTAAGTTACATTTCCTTGAAAATATGGTGGATGCAAATTTGAAGGCCTTACACATATTCCCACATTTTGCTAGTTAGGTTGATTGAACTGATCTGCTGCACGTAAATCCTCTCGATGAACTTTTAAGCAGTAAATAGTGATATATGCCTTATATTTTGATTCTTTAGGTTTTGCAGCAGTTTGCCAATGGGCTTATCTCTATTACTCTAAAGCCCGAAGACCTACAATGCTCTTTCTTCAGATATACTGCTAGAGAACTTCTAGCATGTGCAGTTCTCAGACCTGTTCTAAACTTAGCTAACCCAAGGTAGTTGCTTATTGTTATCGGCTCCAGTGTCTTGATTTCTCACTTCATTTGTCCACTGATAGTTTGCAAACTTAATGTGCTTTTCAGATTTATCAATGAACGGATTGAAGCTTTGGCTCTTTCTTATGCCAACAAGTCCGCAAAAAGAACAACAACTTCGGCAGAAGAGTCATCTGTAGCCAAGCAAAATGGGCCTCCTATGCCATCAGCAGACCAAATTGCCGCGTAATGGATCGCTCAAGTCCGGGAGTTGAACTTGTGCAGCTTAGGCACGACCAATCCAAAACAGATGTGTCTAAGAGCAATAATCAGCTGTCTTCAACTACCAGTTTATCCCTAGATACTCAAAATAATAGTGGAAAGAAGAATGGAATACAGAGTTCTGGCAGTGAGTGGGCGCAAGCATTGGATATATTTTCGAAAAGGAAGAGTCAAGCTCTTGCACCGGAGCATCTGGACAATATTTGGGCTAAAGGAAGAAATTACAAAAAGAAGGAAAGCACTAATCAAGTGACGAAACGACCTGCGCAGAACATATCTACCAGCAATACTCACACCGCTCATCCTCCTGTGTTGCCGTATAATAGTTCGATACAATACCACAAGCACAATGCTACTATACATACTGAAATTCCATCTCCACATGATATTTCTAATTCTAATGGTTTAAATCACGATACAAATATTTCATACCAAGAAAGAGAAGAGAACAATAATGCAGAGGTTGGACCAGACAGTGAGAGTTCTTATCCTACTGAAGATGATGAGAACAGTACCGTGATGGGTCTTGATTCTCCTGGAACGAGAGTCTGGGAAAGCAAAAGTAGAGGAAATATTGGCTCATCACACATCCGCCATCCTCTAGAAGCTTCTGATTTCCATAACCCAAAGAAGAGTGGCAAAAGCCATGCTCGCAATCCGGGGACAATGAGAACCTCATCAGGAAGAAAAAGGTCTAGGTCGAGCAGGCTGAAGGTCCCATTGTGGCAAGAGGTTGAAAGAACCTCTTTATTGATTGGAGATGGTCAGGATATACTGAATCCAGCAAAAGGTGATTCGAGAACAGAGGACCTGAGCGATGACCCTGAGATGGAAGCTTTGGATAGAACTTTTAGCGGAGCAGATGCCTCTTCTTTATCATCCTTTTCACCTTCCGAGTCATCTTATTCATTGAAATATCCCAACAACAATGTCTTGGCCGATTCTTTTATAAAGTTAAGATGTGAGGTATTTCTTGGTAGACTTTTGCCTTTCAAAGTATTAATATATTAAATTTTGGGAAGTGTATCTACTGATAAATGGAAGATGTAAGCTGATTTCATAATACAGGTAATAGGGGCCAATATTGTGAAGAGTGGTTCGGGAATGTTTGCTGTTTATTCCATTGCTGTGACCGATGCAAACAGCAATAGCTGGTCCATCAAAAGGAGGTATTTGCAAAGAAAATAATGGTTTTCTCTTTTGGATCACGTACCTACTCTTTAATTTTCTTATTTTTTTCCTGTCTTTATGAGGCTTCTGCCTCTCTCTCCTGTACCTACTCTCTTATTATTTTTTTCTTTCTGTGGCTTCTGTCTCTCTCTATTTATTCGTGCCTTTCAGCAATGTATGTTCTTCTTTTATATATTTGTAGATTGTCCTGATCAATTGTTTTCACTAGATTTCGTCATTTTGAGGACCTACATCGGCGTTTGAAGGAATTTCCAGAATATAATCTTAGCTTACCTCCAAAACATTTCCTGTCATCTGGACTAGAAGTTCCTGTTGTTCAAGAAAGATGTAAATTGCTCGACATTTATTTAAAGGTGTGCTCTTACTTCCCCTTGCTTAACTTATTTTTTTCTGCTGCCTTTGTTGATTTGTTCCTCTGTTAGGCTGCTTCAGTCTTTTGATAACATTTGACCTTTCCGATCGTGCAGAAGCTTCTTCAAATTCCTACTGTATCAGGTTCTATAGAAGTCTGGGATTTCCTAAGTGTTGATTCACAGGCTAGGACTCTTTTTCAATATTTTTTAGTCTTATCTGATACTTACATCCAGTATAATCTAAGATAGAGTAACCTTGTAACATGATACTTGTATTGCAGACATACATGTTCACTGATTCCCTCTCCATCGTGCATACTTTGTCAGGTAATCCTTTTCTTTTTCTTTTCCTTCTCCAAGGATTCTTCCTCTATAATTTCTTAGATTATCTGTTATTACTAACTCAAATCTCCTTGTGATTTAATATTTTTGCAGTTGACTTGGATGATAAGCCATGTGAGAAGGGTGCGAAGATTTCCAGCTCGACTGAGGATTTGAACACTCATTTATCTTCCATAGGACAGAATCTGAATGCAAGTAAAGAAGATGCTATAAGAATGAATAAGAACTACAATGAATCTGATGGTTCTAAATTGTGGAAAGGAAACTTGGAACAAAGCACAGGAATGAATCCTAAAAAAGAATATCCTAAGTTATACCAAGATAATTTAGGGAGTGATTCTGAAAGCAGAAACAATATATTTTCGTCCAATAAATCAGGCAAACCTAAGAAAGTTCTCTCTGAAGAAAATGATAGTCCACAAGAGGCTCCTCAGATTGTTGAAAATATGGGGAATTCAGGGGATTCAATTACACCTACTGAAGTAAGTGACATATCTCTTTCATCTAACACCAGCCATATTATTACTCCAGATTTTACTTGAACCTATTTTGCTATCCGTGTTAACTACTTGGCTGATGTAACTCTTGAGTCGTATGACTTAAAAAATTGCTACACATTTTGCAAGAATTGTCCTGTGTTAACTACTTGTCTTTCCTGTCAGTGTTAACTACTTGTCTTCTTAATGCAGTGGATGCCTCCAAATCTTAGTGTCCCCATATTGAATTTGGTTGATGTCATTTTTCAGCTTCATGATGGTGGCTGGATCAGGTAAATTGATTTTACTCCCTAATTGGAAAGACTGTCTGAGTCGTAACTTTTTAGCTTTTACTGTGATAACATGATGAAACAGGAGTTTCATATTTCAATATTTTTAATATCTGAACTTTAGGCGTCAAGCATTTTGGGTAGCAAAGCAGCTATTACAATTGGGAATGGGCGACGCATTTGATGACTGGCTTATTGAGAAAATCCAGTTTCTTAGAAAAGGAACAGTAATTGCTTCTGCAATAAACCGTGTTGAGCAAGTATGTCCTTGAGCTATACTCATATTCCTATTATACCTGTCAAATATTTCGGGTGATTGGACCTCTTATTGACTGTTCATTTTTCTTTATACTTTTGGGAATCAAAAGTTCTTCACTGCCAGCTGTGAAAAAAGATCTGAAAACTGTTGCTTCTGAATTTTACATAAGAAGTGCCTTTTGAGTTTAGTGTATCCGCTTTATTCGAGGTGTAGTATATTTGCATCTGATACAATGTGGTTCCAATTTTGACCCTGAATAGATTCTCTGGCCTGATGGAATTTTCATAACAAAGCATCCTAAACGAAGACCTGCAACAACAGTTTCTTCTTCAAATGCTCCAGCCAATGGCACGAAGGGAAACGTATTGACTGAGGAACAACAGCTAGAGGCTTCTCGTCGTGCAAAATTTGTCCGTGAATTGATAGTTGGTAAAATTTATGTTTCACTTCCTCTGGCCTATTCTAGCAAGTAAAAGTCCATTATTCTCTGGCATTTTGCTGAAAGACAACACAATTAAATGACGTTGAAAAATCTTAGGCAATAAGGAGTTCTACTAAGTATTGACTACTGACTGATCTTTTATTGGAGGTCTGAGTGTTACAAATATCTTGAATAAACTTTTATGCTAGAGCAATAGTGCAACCGTACAAGCATGCACCATCTTAATGACAATTAATACCATAGTCATTACCAGTGCTCTCCTAGTAAAATTTACGTAGATTTTTGTTATACTCATTTTATTTTATCAACTTAATGGAACTGAATTTTTTCAGAGAAAGCGCCTGCTGCTCTTGTAAGTCTTGTGGGCAGAAAGGAGTACGAAAGATGTGCTCACGATATATATTTCTTTCTTCAGGTAAGTTGTTCCCCTACAAATAGAGCACCTCAGCATTAAATGTTTCTAAACATGATGCTGGTAGAAAAGTTTGAACTTTAAGATGTGCTGCTTCAGGTGTTTCTTGCTAGTTCGATAGCTGTAAGGCTGCTTAAGGGCCTGTTTATGTCTGGGCTGGAGCTCCTGCATTTCCATTATCATCACTTAAATAGCTTTTCTCAGATCTCAGCCTAGTGCTTCTGGGTTCCAAATGCTCATTTGTGCTTTCTGACAAATCGAAAGCCACCTACATGTTCTTCTGAGAATAGAGAAGCAATTCTATAAGCCGGAAAGCCGGCACTACAGTGTTGTTATAGGATACCGACGACATCTTAATAATTCGATCTTTTTCTACTTTTTCCATGCAGTCCCCTGTTTGTTTAAAGCAGCTTGCCTTCGAACTCCTAGAGTTACTACTCCTAGCATCATTCCCAGAACTGGACGACATTGTACGGCAAATTCATGAAGAAAAAGAGCAGTTTGGGCCGGTGGGGTAATTGACGACATAGAATGAAAACCCTAACATCCTTCATGGTTCGTCAATCATATCTATTGCAGGAGTTGTTATAATGATTGGATTATCATCAAATAGTGGGTTCTTGGTAGTATTGCAACTGGAACCGGACCCGGAATGATAATGTGCGCCGATGAGTTGATTGAGTCTCTTGTGAATACGGAAGTGTCGGCGTGCAATTTAGTGCCCCGAGCCCTGTATGCGGAGGTATTTTCTTGGCATGTCTTTTTCCCCCCTCTTTTTTAATCTTTTTTTGGTATATAATTTTTATAGGTTCATAGAAAGCTCCCGGTTTTAGCAGCGACTTGCTGTATAGTGGATTTTTTTTTTTTTTTTTTTGGTTCGTTTCTTTATTATTATTATTTTTTCACACTTCATCAATGTAATCAACAAACGGCTTTATGAATAGAGAGAGGTTTTCTGCTTCAGATTGGATGCACTTTTACAGGATCCTTTGCAAAACCTGCGAGCACAGGTGCGCATATTTTTGATGCTTTCAATTGATCTCTATGCAACTCTGTAGCACTGTAAAATTTGCATCTATGTCTATGATGATGCCCCATTTATATTATGAAAATGTTCCAAGTTGTGCATCAATCTGGTGCACGCAGTTCATTGTATTATCACATGCATCAAACTGGTTAGCCAGTAAACATGATGCGACAGGCACTTAAAAAATTATTGAACGGAAAGCCTTAAACAAACAAACGCATGTGTAGCTCAGTTGTCCTGAAGCCCAGGGGTTATTATTCTGGAATTCCGATTGTGCATTTCACATATAGGGCTTATCCTCCAACTTACAAAATATTATTGGTACTTAAAATTATTGGTAGTTAAAATTGGCATTGCGTACGGCTTAACCTCCAATGTGTGTTATCAGGCAAACTCGAGGTTTTTTTTTTTTTTTTTTTTGAGAAATAGGTAGCAAATTATCTGGCGTTCGTTAAGTAAAATGAACGAGGCAAAAGGAGGCAGACTATAAGGCCTCAGGGAGCAGGCAAAAAAATAAAATAAAAGGAAATACAACAAAAGAAAAATCAGAAAATAAGACCAAAAGAAAAGAAAGTAACAAGGGGAAGGGGAGTAGATGAGGAGTGCGTAAGAGACGTCAGAGTATAGTGGTCCAATTGCTGGTTAGTAGTTTCACCGAGTTCTAGAGACCCGAGTAATAATGGGTGGCTTTCTAATGAAAACATAATTATTTCTATCATTCCAAATGATCCATCACGTCGCCAGGAGTATCAGGTCTTGTTTTGTTGACGAGTTAGGAAGGGTTTCAGTAGTTTTGGCCCATAGATCTCGAACGTCACCTGTATTGATAAGACCAAACTCGAGTTAGGTAACACGAGTCAAGGTAAAATGAATCGAACTCGGCCTGTAATTTTAGATCACCTTCTATGGTCAAACTTATCCGGATTAAAATGATCAGAGATAACTATTCAGGTGTACTGATATTGTTTCCCACTTTCCCTCCCTCCCTCCCTCTTCTTTTCTTTTTTTTTTAATTTTTTCGGGGTAGGTTTTTCTGAACCTGAAGTCCGCTTTTAGCATCATCAGTATTTGAAAAATAAACTAGGCTATAGCACCGCAGGCAGAATCTTTTTAGAGAGAAAAAGAGAGCAAACTATCTGCCGCTTCATTCACATTAAGAAAATAAACTACTTTTAAAAAATGAGGCAATGGAAACGCAAGAGGGGCGCTAACAAAGAAGAAGAAAAAAACGAAAGAGAAGATCAGGAAAAAATGAAAAACCTCGGGGATAAGTAGAGAACTTTTACAGCTCTACCTTGTAGAGTGATATGCTCAACTATGATCTTACAAGAAATCACTAGTGTTATTAACAAGCCAAGTTAATAGCTTTAGGCTTTGTTTGGAATATGTGCGGTGAAAAAGTACGTTGAAAAAATATCATATTTGTTTCCGTACGTAATATTATGTTAGCATATCGCGATAAGTCGGTTATGATATATTTTCTACGGTTTTACCGGAAAACGCAGAGGTATATCCCTATATATTTTTTCGCCCTATTTTATCTAATAACAATAGATAGGCGCCGATCTTGCCAAACTAAGAGAAACCATGGTTATTCTAGTGAGACAAGTTAGATGGTTATTCTAGTGAGACAAGTTAGAGTAGCAGTAGCAATATTAATACTACTGCTGCTGCTGCTGCGGCGCACATAAACGAAACGAAGTGATACATACATTGTGCGGAATAATTTAATTCCTGTGCCCGGATCGTTCTTGGATTGTTCTCTCTCTGATTCCTCCCCTGTGAAACAAAGAGCTCAAATGCAACTAGCTAGGCCAGTTGCTGCTATACATGACGACCATGGCAGAGTCCTCTTTACTATTAATTACCCACGGAGTCCTCCTCTGTGAACACCACGAGTCCCTGTCTCCGTTGAATCAATATCCATTTAACTTATGATGACCCGAAGAAAAGAAAAAAGAAAAACAAGAAGACCCATTTGTTTTCCACGTGCAAAAGATCAGAGAAAGAGAGTTGTAAATGAGCCTTGCATGTGACATAAGATGACAAATTAAGGACATGGCATGCAACAAGGTGCAGCTTCTTTGCTATTTCTTTAGCACTAACCATTCTTAAGATTCGTGACCAGACTGTTTCTAAAGCAGTGGCGAAGGGCAATGGTTGGTATCAGAGATCGAGTTCGAATCACTAGTTGATTCACATTTTATTTAAGTTTATTTCTTAACGAAATAAATGAAGCGGCTATCTCTCAAAAAAAAGATTCGTGACCACAATAAAGAATTGTTTAGTTTGATTAAATGCTGCTGCTGCTTCTTTTTTTACACTGTAATTTAAAATACAGTGTGATTTTTTGTGCATTTTATTAAACGAGAATATATATATATATATATATATATATATATATATATATATATATATATATATATATATATATATATATATATATATATATAGTATCGCGAATCCTAACATAACTACTATCTAAATGGGTTAGTGGTGAATCAAAAAAAATACAGAAGCGTTTTACGACCGTTTCAGCTGTGTTATTAGACGAAACATTAATTTTAAGTTGGTCTAATAATTAATTTCTCTCCTAGCAGAACAAGAAACTCTGAGATGAAGCTGCAATTATTAGACCACAAAATTCAATTTATGCTATTCGGCGTAGTATTAGCCTCTATGTTTACTTAACTTTTTTATTAAATGTTATATAAGTTGAAAGCAGAAACAGAAGCGCAGATCTTATTATCTGTTTCGCCACGGTATTAGGTGTGCTACTAAGATGAATTATTGTCTACATTAGTATTATCAGAAACAACAGTTAATTATATTACTATATACCCAATTAGTGACTATATATTTTTTAAGGCATATTCAAAATCAGTAAATTTTAGCTCTTATTTTAATATCTAAAATATCACCTTATGTTTTTTTACTGTAGTAAAACCTTTGAAAATATTACTACTATTTAAATGGAAGCCGAAAAATTAACTTGAGCGTTAGTCATGTTAAATAAAATAAAATAATCATTATTCACTAAAAAATCTTAAGCTATTAAAAAACAATATTTTTAACCCAAGATAAATAAACAAATAGGTACAATTATAAAACTTAAAAGTTTAGTGAAATTTGAACATAAAACTTTAGAAGATTTTAACACCAAGTTAAAAAAAATATAAATAACCTTTATTCTTCCAAAACTTGATCTATATGACTTGCGCCTCTCAATTTATAAAGTAAATTACATTTTCAGTCCTCAAACTTTAATTAATTATAATTTTTAATTTGATTTTTTCTAATTATGAACATCAAGTCACAGGACCTAATTAATTTAGTCCGCTCAATATTAATAAATTAACAATCTAAAATATTAAAATATCATGTATTTTAAAGTTTAATAACCATAAATATAATTTATCCATATTAATATTATATTTAACATGTTATTATATAACTGATGTATATATAATGCTTCCACGCAGCTCAATGCACGTGAGCGCATCCGTGAAAAGTGGGGAATGGGACGGGGCAAAAAGTATCCCCACGTCCCCACATCCCCACGTCCCAGTTCCCACGCACTAGTTCGCTCTCCTCCTATGAATTACGTACGAATACTTTTATAAGTTTTGCTTGTTTACGTCAGATATATAGGATATTTTTTGAATACGTATTTAATATCGATTTATAGTACAAATAACAAATTTTTATTTTATTTTATTATATATATATATATATATATATATATATATATATATATATAGGGTAAATTGCATTTATTCCTGACTTTTGGCGGAGTTTCACTTTAAAACGATCATTTACCCCTATACTTTAATATTAAATCTTATTACTCTTCCGTCGATTAAAGTTAACGGAGGCGAACGGGAGTTAACGGAAGGGTTAGGTTTTGGCGGAAAACCTACCACCTAAACTGTCCATTGTTCCAACCAACTCACTTTTATTCCTTAAAAACTTTTTTTTCTTCATTTCTATGCCTTCCAACTCTTCTTCTCATAGTTTTTGCATTCCAAAAACCGTCAAAACCTAATCCTTCCGTTAACTCCCGTTCAGCTCTGTTAACTTTAATCGACTAATGGGCAACAAGATGCAATATTAAAGTATAGGGGGTAAATGACCGTTTTAAGAGTTTGGGGGGTAAAATGAAACTCCGTCAAAAGTTCAAGGGCAACGGTGCAATTTACCTTTTATATATATATATATATATATATATATATATATATATATATATATATATATATATATATATATATAATATAAGATGATAAATATTTTATCTTTTTAATAAATATATTTAAATTTTTTTATCAATATAATATATAGTGGAGATTTATTTTAAAACAAAATATATAAACTATCAATAAAAAGTTTACTAACTTTCGTTAATATAAAAAATTTAATAATATTTTATCAAAATTAATATTTTATATATATATAATAAATATATATTATTATTATATTAATAATATTTTATTTTATTAACGAGGTTTATGTTACGTATCGATTCTAATGTTTTAAAACTTGGTGAATCGTTGTTTTGTTTTGTTTTGTTTTGTTTTGTTTTTTTTTTTTTTTGAGAAATAGATAGCGCATTTATCCGTTTATTTCGTTTAGAAATAAACATTATAAATGTGAATTAACTGAATTCGAATCTCGATCACGGTCTAACCAACAAATTTTTGTCGCTTTGCGGACGGTCGATCACTTGCTGAATCGTTATGTTTAGGATGTATCGTATCTTGTGTTTCTTGTCGGTATCTGTGACGTCTAACTCTCCGTGAGTGCGACCGCATCGCGTAATTATGAGAACGCAAGGGTCGAGGGTCAAAACGACTCGAGTCGAACCCATCCCCTCCATTTTTGTTTCTGTCCTCCTTGGCTTCGTATGCATGCGACCTCTTCTTCGTCACCGGTTTTAGCGTTGGATTGTTTCTCACTCACCATCCCCACCTTTTTCTATTGCGTTCGTTCGCTGAGGACCATCCCCATCCCCACTTTTCTTCCATTTATTTATTTTTTTACGTTTTGTTTTTTTTGGAGCTTGTTATTATAAAATAAGGGGAGCTGTACAACATTGGTTAAGTTTGTCGTTTTATTGCTCGGATTCATTGAGGAGGACAAGGGGATAAGAACATGCTCTCCTGAGGTACGAGCCGAGATGAGACGTGTGCCAACATCATACCACTGTAAATTACTTAAAAATACATACCGATAAAAAGAATGTGTTCACCGTATTTAAGAACCTAGTCACAATGCTCATAAATTTCAATCTGATTCAACTTATCCGAACGTTTGATCTATACTATGAGAAAAAGAGCTTTGAATTTGCCTATGGATCGTGTCCACCACGTCGCATGAATCACCACACGTCATGCGATTTTTTTCTCTTATTTTTGAAAATAACCCAACATTAATCCAAATATGAAATTAATATATTTTTTATTTCTTTTCAAATAGGAATAATTCAGAACAATTTATTTTGAACAAAATGATACCTAAAAATCATTAGATGGTATTCGAACTAATTATGCCATGTAAAAAAGTAAAAGATTATTACTACAAGTAGTATTATAATTTGACATAAAAATAGAATTTTAAAACATATCCTCTTACACTTAATAATAATATATTATTAATTGAACAAGAGCAGAACTCGCAAAATTAAATTATCAGCTATATATATTTTATTTCACTGGCCCGTTTGTTTAGATGTAAGTAGAGTGATGGAACTCAAGTTCTATCACTTCAAGTTTGTTTTGGTGTAAGTAAAAATATAATGTAACTCGAGTTACGTTGAAACTCTACTTCATCTACTCTCAATTTCCTCCTCTAAAATGTCGAACTCAACTTCCACCACACTCAATTTTCTCTAAACAATTTATTAAACAGTAAAATGTAAACTCTACTTCCTTTATAATGGATTAGAATTATCTTATTTATAATAAATTATGATTATCTTTAAATAATAATAAAAAATTTAATTATATAATATGTTAAATTTTATAGTGTTAAATTTACTACTATATTTAGGAGATGATGTGATCCACTTATTTACATCAAAATAAACAACGAAACTTAAAAAATTAATTTTACCAGCACCAAGTTACATCAAAACAAACGAAAAAAAATCGAATTTACTTTCAGATATTTAATTACGCTCAAAATAAACAACAAAAAAATAATCACATTTTAGAAAAACTCAAACACCACTATACTTAACTTATGTTGGATCTGATTAAATCAAGCCCCTAAGTGGTTCATGATTATCGTGAAATACTCGTCACGAATAGATACGATTGATAAATATTTAAATTTTCTAGTTTAAAATTTTGATTCTTTGTCTTTCTTTTTTGGTAGCATAGGATGGATCCATGGAAGTTCGGATTCGATTTAACATGAAATTATATACGTTACAAAATTATTCACATTTCCAAAGTGCACATTTTGGAAATTAATACTTAATATAAGAAAAGTACAAACATTGGAAAGCGAAATGCGCCGTTCATGATTTGATTGTTTGGGTCATATTTTAGTGGGAGAACTAAATGGAAGTGCTTGTTTTTTTCCTTGTTCTTATCTTTTTTTCCAATTAAAATCCCGGAGATTTTTCGAATCTCAACCTTAATCAATGCAAACTTCTATAAAATGATTAAATCATTAATTACTGTAGAGATTGAGATGAGTGTTTCCCAAATAACTATACAGGAATATGTTTATTGTACTTAAATATAAAAAGTGATAAAAATTAATTGATGCAATTTTTTTTTATTTGTGTGCTACTAGGGGTGTAAACGAGCGAACACGAATTTGGTTAATTAAAATATCGAAAAATTTGGTTTCGTTTAATAAATGAGCCAAACACGTAAATGACTAAATAAAAAAATTAGATTAAATATTATTAAAAAAATAAAATTATAAAATTTTATCCATCGACTTTAATCTAATAATTAAAACTTTATATACAAATGAGTCTTTTTATAATTAAACTTGTATTTATATTTTTATTTTGTTAAAAGTTAAATAAAAAAATATATATTATATATAATTATTTATTTGTATATATAAATATAAATTAACTAAATTATATAAATATAAAATATATGTATTCGAGTTGTTATCGAAGCGAAACGAAGCGACGGCGGCCTGACTCGTGTTCATTTTAGTTCGATTGCTTGACGGCCGGAAAAATCTCGAGCTCATTTTGGCCGTCTCGAAGAAATTTCATTTCGAAGCCAAAAACGGCGGCTGGTGAGCACGAGCAATGATGATTACCTTTGTAATATACTATATAGAAAATTTAGTTCCGAAATTATTGTCCCTCTATCGAACAAATTGCGATAAAAAAATAATTTTTATTTGAATTATAATACTAAATATTATTTTCAATGTAAAAATAAGTGAAAAGCAAACAAACAGGTAATATTGATGATTACATGCATATATTTAATTATGACATGGTTGATATAGTAGGGGACAGAGTCTAAATCCTAGCCTAGATAGAGAGATTAGACCCGAATCAAAAGTGCAGAGACCCATGTGTTAGGTGCGTGTCAACAAAACAAATAATTGGATCAGGTTTGGTTTCATTCTAAGAATAATACTGCTATGCTTGACTTACTAGACCAAATCTATGCCACACAAACATAGAAGAAGTAGTTTGAAATATTATACTTAGATTTATTATTATTATTATTTTTAATTTGAGAGATTGGTAGCACGCTATCCGTTTCATTCGTTAATTTATAAATAAACTTAACATTTAGAAATATAAACAAACTAAAATTCGAACTTGGATCTTGAATACCAACCACCAAATCCATAAAATCAAAATGTTTTGAAGCCGATGTTGGTCTATTTGAACTGGCGGTTCAACTAGTAAACCGGTGAACCTAGGGATGCCAATGGGTATGGAGACCCGAAAAATTATCCGAACCCGAATCCGAACGGGCGGGTATACCCGAGCTAAACGGATATGGATTTGATTATGGATATAAAAAATAAAAACCCGACGGATATGGGTATGGATATGGATTTTGTGTATACCGACCCGAACCCGAACACAGAACCCGAAAAATTATATATATATTATTTATTTATTTATGTAAAATATAAAATATATAAAATATTATAGTAAAATATTTAATTATGTTTATTTATATAACATAAATATATTTTGATTGTATTTTATTGTGTTTTAAAATTTTGATTTTACTACAATATATTTTAAAATATGATAAAAAAATTTATTATTTTGGGTTTGGGTTTTCGGGTTCGGGTTTGGGTTTCGAGTTTTTGGTCGGGTCCGGATATGGGTATGGATTTTTAAAACCCGTCGGGTTCGGGTTCGGGTTCGGGTTCGGATTCGGGTTTTGAAAATCCGACCCAAACATCCCTAATAAGTGAACCGATCGACTAGGTTCTAATTAGATCAGTTTGGACCGTGAGTTATCATAAATTATTGATTTGATGATTTAATAAGATCGGTTTAGAATTTTCTCCCTTTTTTTTTTCCATACTTTATGAAGTATTTTTATCTATCTTTTTTGGTATTTACTATTTTATACTTAAAAAATTAATAATTTATTGTTTATAATGTTGTGTGAGTATTGTTGGATCGACCGGTCAAATTACTTTAAACATTTTTTTTCGTTAGACATAATTTTAGTGGTAACTTTTTATATATATTGTTAGGATTTAGTTAGATTTATAGTTGAATCTTATTTGGATTAGAATTAATATTTAAATCTGTTGGAGATAAATTAAAATTTAAATATTAATTAAAGGATAAATATAATTAGATTATGATTAATATTTAAATCTATTAGAGATTAATTAAGATAAATTTAAATATTAATTAGAGTAGACATTCTAAATATATTAGGATTGTGGTACGTTTTGGTGGTACGGTTTGGTGGAGCTTTATAAATAGCTCTTAACGAGTTGCTTTTGAGAATAGTACGGCCGGAGCTTTTGGGAAAGATGGCTCGGATTGTACCTACTCTGTGTAGAAGAGAAGTCAGGTGTAATCTTTTCCTATTTAATGAATCTTCTTTTACCTGTATATTTTTTAGTTTGTTTTTTTTTCTCTCATTTGTGATTGGATCAGGTTTTGCTGAGGAGACGGGTTTATGGTAAAAACCCGATTCGATGTTTTCGTTGCGGAATCATAACAATCGATACCGGATCCACGACAGTCGGTATCGGAGCGGGTTGTGGATTCACAAGATCACGTCTTGAAGCGTCTTGGATTCCAACATATATATATATGGGTCCGCTCTTATACTATTATGAGTACGATCGATCGTACTCATAAATCGTTCGATGATAGAGCTTCCAAATCGACGATTTATACCGTTAAATATTATTTACAACGTTTAAAATTTCTAGAAATCAAGTTTTATAATTTTTCGACATCATTTACCTTACAATCAAGAGGTCACAAATTTGACAATTTTTAACGGCCGGTATGGAATACTTGCTAGTTTAACGGTGTAAAAGAATCGAAATTTGTTGAATTTTTTATAGAAAATTCTATTCACTACATAAATAAAAATCAATAACTCTGATCTTGAATTGAATGATCCGATCATCCTTTTTTAAAACGTCGTTCGATTTTAACCGTTCATTTTATGCCCACTTGATGGACTTTATTATGATTTCGAAAATTTACGAAATTTATTTTTTAGAAGTTTCAAATACTCAGATCATATTTAAGCAGTGGATCGTCGATTCGGAAGCTCCATAATTAAAAATAAACTTATGAATAGTAGGACTAATCTCATAATAATATAATAGACATGACCTATATATAAATAATATTTTTTTTGTGCTTTTTTCGAGACTCGCAATGTCTCATCCATATAGCTTAGTTTATTTTTTCAACAAGTAGCTTGCCACTTTTTTCTTAAAAAAAAAAAAAAAAAAAGCATAATTTTTTCGTTTCATAATCGATTCCGCGCCAGCAGAAGCCGCAACAGCTGACACAGTTCCTGGTACGGCGGTACCGCGCAAAAGATTCTCCCTCCTCCCCGTTCCCTCGTCAGCACTCGGCATGCATGAGCACTCCCTATCTTATCCCAAAATTGCAACCCAGTCCCTCTTTCCTTACCGAAAGAACACGATTTTCAACTAAATTAATCGGAACTATATATTATTGTTGATTCCATTAGTGGGAAAAAATTGTGAAACTACAAAAACAAGTAGAATTGGTGTAGAATGATGTCCTTCCGAGTAAAAAATACTTGAATGAACTTTTTAATATAGTAGTTATTTAAGATCATAAAGTTTAGTTTGAAATTCAGCAGTCGTATTGAAATTTTACTTTATTTTAAACTAAACATGTCCCTAACAATTTAGTCGCTTAAATTTTGGGCCATATATTAAAAAGTTTCGAGAGATTAAACTAAAAAAATAATAATAAAAGGATAAGGACCGAATAGCAATAGAGAAATAGTTCGGGCGCTTCCCGTACATTTTGGCGTTATAAATATAGTTCGTTGGTTCCAACCGAAACAAATAATAAAACTAGCAAAGACACAGACGCGAGATAAACCAAAAACAAAAACACACCCATCACTCTACACCAACACCATTACTACTACACCTCCCTCTCCTCTTCTTCTTCTTCTTCTTCTTCTTCTTCTTAGAAACTCTTACTCCATGAGCAATAAACCCATCCACCACGGCCACGGCCATGGCAATGGCCGCGCCCACCCCGGCGGCGGAGGTGGGGGAGGAGGAGGAGGTTTGAAGCACCGCCTCACCCAGATGCTCCTCCGCTCCGCGTGCACCAGTACCGCCACCTCCACCTCCACCACCGTAGCCATGTCCAAGCACCGCTACGCTCTCCGAGAACAACCCACGTTACCCATCTCCCTTTCCTCCTCCTCCTCCTCCTCCTCCTCCTCCTCAGCTCCCCGTTTGTACAAACCCACCAAAAACTCACCCAAACCACCCCCGCCGCCGCTCGAGCTCCCCCGCCGCCGCCGCCATGCCCCCGTCGTCCACATCTCCCTAGACTGCGGCGGCAGCGGCGGCGGCGGAGCCCGCCGGTCCCTCCCGCTGCCGAAGAAGAAGGAGCGCAGGGTGACGGAAACAGGGGAGCTGTACGAAACAGGGGAGTGCGAAGGGCGCAAGTGCCCCCCCGCTTCCCCCTCCTCCCCCTCCGCCACCCACCACCCCCACAGAGGAGGAACCGCTCCAAGGAAGCTCCTTTCCAACCCCTACGGCTTCACCTCCTCCTCCTCCTACGAGCTCGGCCTCTTCTCAAGCGACGACGACCGAGATGACGACGACAAAGAAGAAGAAGAAGAGACGAAAACACTCTTCTCCTCCCGAAGCCGAAGCTTCTCCTCCCGAAGCAGAAGCTTCTCCTCCGACTCCTCCGAGTTCTACTCCACCTCGAAGAATAAGAATAAGAATAAGAATACGAATACGAATACGAATACGAAGAAGAGGAAGGAGGACACGGAAAGGCGTAAAAACGGCGGCTTTCACAACCCGTACGCCGTGGTGAAGCGGCCGCGGCATCCGTACGCGGACTTCAAGGGGTCGATGGTGGAGATGATCGCGAAGGAGCGGCTGCGGAGCGCGCGCGACGTGGAGTGGCTCCTCCGATCCTTCCTGGCCCTCAACAGCCCCCGCCACCACCCCACCATCATCCAAGCCTTCGCCGACATCTGCCGCGCCCGCTTCGCCCCACCCCCACCCCTCCTCCTCTCTCACTCTTGACTCTTCACCACCCCCGCCGCGCATTACCCGCTTCGTATTTTATTTAAAAATTAATTTAGTTGAAAATATGAATTAATTAGAATTTTAATTTAGAATTCCCAATATCAACCAACTAATCAGAAAGTTTCTCTTAGATCATAATAAAAATGCGTACTTTAATTTAGTGTAACGGAAGCCCCGGATTTTGTGGGTGTGTGTGTTTCTCACTTTGGTCTAGCTAATTTGGCTAGCATGTTATATATCTTAGAAATTATTACTATCGCGTAATATTAACGATCGATATGTTTGGTTCACGATTTCTAATATTTGTATAATTATTTAAAGAAACAAATTAATCAAAACATCGTCGTTCAACTCAAATTAATTAATTAATTAAGTAATATTAAAAAGTGCTACTGAGTAGTAAAATTATTATAGATTGGCAAATGATTGGAATACCAAATTATTATGTGTTCGGAAATATTCTTATTTTCATATTTCATAAGAATCATGAATAATCTAACCACGCAGTATCAAATTTTTTCATTAGGATATAAACTGTAAATTATTTTTAAAATATTGCAACACTTGCTTCGAGGTTAAGTTTTTATCCTTATAGCGCAATTAATTTATTGATAAATGAAACAGTAGCTTGCTATTTATTCTCAAAAAAAAAATATTGCAACACTTGGCTTGGGCTCGGGAGATATCTATTTTCGAAATATTACAATATTTGGCTTCGGGGATATAGCTCAGTTAGTAGATCTCCGCTCTTACTATTGGATCCTTGCGATTATGGATTGGATGTCTAATTGTCCATGCAGTAATGATAGTATCTTGTTGAATCGAACTGTCTCTAATAAAAGAATCCACTTGATTTGACATTTGAAATTTTTAAGAAAATATTTTATTTTCTTTTCATGATTTTTACATCTTCACCCTGGAAACAAAACTTGGACAACTATTTATAAAGGTCGTTACTGGTGAAGCGCTGAATTTCAAACTGATGATAAAGACGATTCCCTACTTACAAGAAAGTTGGGTTACTATCAGAGAAAGGAAATTTTGTCCTTCTCAGGAATAATGAGTTGCCTTTTCTTTTTTTTTATTTTTTTTTTTTTTTTGAGAAAAATAAGTAGCACGCTATTCGCTTCGTTTATTTTATTTAGAAATAAATTTAGCTAGAAATGTGAATCAATGAGGATTCGATCTTGGGTCACGGATACTAACCACCAAACCACTTACTAGGAATAACGAGTTGTCCATTAATGAAGATATATATATATAAATCCGGTTATGGTGCTTGTAAAAGCACCAAGCACTTAATCCAAGGGGGCCCACATCATCCCAACCGCACATCTATTAATCCAAGGGCTAAAAACTTACCAGCACAAATGACTTGGTACTTTTAAAAGCATAAAAGCTCAATTATATATATATATATATATATATATAATTAGGCTGGAATACTATTAATAGTAAAACGCTCTTTTTACTATCAAGTTTTTAATCTTTGGATAAAAAATTGTAGGGTTAGAATGATATTAGTTGGTTAAAGTTGAGTGGTTCCCCTAGAGTTGATTGGTGGGACACTTGGGTTATAGTATTTAATCCGATGGTTAAAAATGATGAAAAGAATTGATCTAAAGGCTAAAAAATTGATAGCAACAATGAGATTTTGCTACTAATAGAGGCCAACTCTCTCTCTCTCTATATATATATATAGATTAGTTCTAACCCAAAATTAATAGATGCTAAATACCGACCGTTTCTAGAGTAAATGACAAAAAATTTAATGATTGATATCTGATGTCTCAAGTTTAAATCCTAGCTAATTCACATTTTTAGCTAAATTTATTTCTAAATAAAATAAACGAAGCAGATAACGTACTATCTAAGTTTATTTCTAAATGAAATAAACAAAACGAGTAGCGTGCTACATACTCTCTCAAATTAAATAGATGCTAAATCAGTAATAAGTTTATCATTTCAATTACAAAATAAATAATATTTTACAAAAAAAGAATCGCAAATTGCTAATCAAAACAGTCCTTCAAATGTTAAGAGAGCAGTTATATTTTAGAATTTTTAAGATTATCAATAGTCATTAATTTTTGACAATAATACGATAATTGCCGATCGTTTCTAGTGTAGTTGGCTTACAATTTGATGTTGTACCTGAAATTTAAAGTTCAATATATAACTATTTTATATCTCTAACTAAGTATTTCTAAAAAAATAAATGAAGCGGATAATTTGTTACTATTTTCTCTCTCTAAAAATAGGATAATTGTAATATGATAACTGGGTACAGGCCACATCGCCTATTTATTAAAAAAACTAATTACAATTTAACGAAACAGCGATAAAATTTTATAATTATTGCTTGGTAAATAAACTTGAGAGAAAGACACCAATTCAACTAGTAGATATTCAATTCAAGTTTAATTTGTGGTTCGGAGTTTACAATGGAGTGAGATGCTTCTAAAAATGAAAAAAAAAAATTATATAAACCGCGAATAATAAAAATAAAGTCTTTTACCAATC
This sequence comes from Aechmea fasciata, assembly GCA_025177825.1. Classification (NCBI taxonomy): domain Eukaryota; kingdom Viridiplantae; phylum Streptophyta; class Magnoliopsida; order Poales; family Bromeliaceae; genus Aechmea; species Aechmea fasciata. The sequence continues at coordinate 1,677,544 of CM045936.1, forward strand.
TTGGTTAAAAATTTGATGGTTTGTATTTAAAGTCGCAAGTTCAAAATTTAATTTCTTTAAATTTTTAACTACATTTGTTAAAAAGAATTGAATGAAACAGCTAATTTTTTTTTTTCTTTCTTTCAAAATTTAAAAATAAAATACAAGCTCTCGGAAAGAAAGAATAAGGAAGAAGCCATTGGATCACTTTCTAGCATCAACTTCTACTACAGTTGGAAACTATTCGGCCTGGGATTGCGGGAGATTGCGTTACGTGTAATGAAAAAGTATGTTAAAAAAATATCATATTTGTTTCCGTACGTAATATTGCGTTAGCGTATCGCGATGAATCGATTCTACGTTATATTTTTTTGCAGTCCCAATAACTTTTTTTGACTTATTTTTTTATCTAATAGCAGATAGACCTCAAACTAAGCCTCAAACACATGTTGCTTCCCCAAAATCCGCATAAAAATTACACTTAAAAGAATAAATAAAAGGAGATTTGGGGCATCTAGAAATTAGCTAAAGCCCAAATTATATATCTTGTAGTATCAAAGTGGGTCCAACCCATATTCGTTAGTTAGATGAAGTGAACCTGAACCTAGTTTTCTTATTATTCTCAATATTAAATCAAGCTACTTAATTTACATGTATGTATATACAACAACCATAACCCACCACATTTTTTTTGTCCCTTAATGCAAAGCCAACTATAGATTCTGTCCCTCAAAAGCTACGAAGATGCTGAGGGGACTTCTTAATTTGTATAGGGATTATCTACTTATTTTATTTATTTATTTTTGTTTTTGTTAATTCCTATAAGGGGGGTTTGTTTCTATTTTCGAAGCTGTTTCTTTCCCTTTGCATTGCCCCAGGAGTAGTGAGTGTAAGTCCCTCTGATCTGAGTACATTTGTTTTTTTTTTTTTTTTTTGGGAATAGGCAGTACGCTACTTGCTTCATTCATTAAAAGAGTGAATTAGGCTACAAAAATGAGACAACCAAGGCCTCGAAGCGCGAAACGAAAAAAAAAAAATCAAAGAAGGTTGTTCCAAGAATTGATAAGATGCTTCAGTCTGCGCACCACGACTACGGGGTCAAACTGTTTGTCACGAAATATTAGGTTGTTTCTAACGTTCCAAATGGTCCACCAGCATGCTGCTAAATCGGATAGGCCGTTTCTCATACTTTGACCGCCCTCCCTTCGCTTCCACCTTTTCCAGACAGTATGCACGTCATCACCCAACTCCCCCCCTGAACATCCTCGACTCCTGCAAGCATAATATACTTGATAAAGACGCATTGGGTGAACAGATGGTCCACTGACTCGTCATGACCACTACACAGCACGCAGGTCGTACTTCCAGGCCATCCTATCTTACTGAGGTTAACAGTCGTAGGTGTTCTTTTCTTAAGAACTAGCTAACAGAAACACTTTGATTTTGACTGGAATATGAAGTCTCCAAATCAGGCTGCCCCGTCCATCTCTCGTGCCCCTGTCGTTCAACACCCGATAGGTCGATTTGACTGAGAAAGTACCGTTACTATCCCATCTCCACCCTATCCCATTTTTGTTTTTTAACGAGGAACAAAAAAAATAATGAGACCCTCAAACTATAGATTATTTTGTTATTAAATGCATTATTGTGCTGTTTTTAATTAGCTTGATCTTCAGTAAAATTGTGGATTTGATCCCCACCTTAATTTAACATCTATTTATCGGATGGATTAATAATACATGGATTAAATTTTTATCTCTTATCTATTCATCTTTCTTATATATGTATCTTATCGGTTGCTGCACATAAATTTATGTGTTGTGTTATACACATTTTTAGCCACCGTTTTCTTTCGCATTAATCTTTTGGATAATATTTCTTATGTTAATTTTGCATTTTCTTTATGGCCACTCTCTTTTTTTTTTTTAGTTCATTATATTAAATTAAAAGTCTTGTAAAAAAAATGTGTAGTAGATTTTATTAGCTGTTAGTTGTTAACCACTAACGAAATCCATACCTTAATTCTTTAGCTAGAGTAGCAGTTAGAGATATAAAATTTAACAGCAACACTAACAATTTAATAAATCTCTAATTTAATGATATTAATATTAAATTAATTCAGATTAAAACGCATAGATCAGAAAAATTACTCAAAATTCTCTTATAAAAAAATTGTTCCAAAAGAAATTAATACATAATAAGGGCCCATATCAATATGTGGTACATATTGTTCAGGGGTCTAACCCTACATTTTACAGGTGGTGGAATTCGCCAATACCGTGGTCTATAGTGATCCACCCGTGGTTTCAGGTTTGTGGAGAAGCGATTGCGCGGATGGAGTACTACTGTGGCAGCAAGAAGTGCTTTTCTGAGAACAGCTGTCACACCTGGATGTTTCCTGCAGGGAATAATTTTACTAGTTGGAAAATCAAGATACTAATACTGTACACTTTTATATTATAGTTATAAAAATGCTAGGGTTACTTATCTTATAAGTATAAATTTTTTTTGTACTTATAAATTTTTAATCGTTGGATGAAGTAATATGCGTTTAGAATTATAGTGGTTTCCGGTTAGAATGATAATGATTCTCTGGGATTGAGTTAGTGATCGAATAGTATAATCGAGCAGGTGGAAATGATCAAGGGATAGATCTAACGATCGAAAAGTTATGAGTACAATGAGATATATCCTCATAAGGAAGGTTTTAAGTACTGATCAGCCATAGTATTTGCAGTATCCAGGTGCCCACGACAAGATGCGGCACGATACGGATCGTGCGATAGCACAACAAATCCTCTATTTTTTAAATTAGTAAGTAATTTCTTCAATAAAGTTCAAAAGATGTGATAAAAAGATATAATAAATAGTTAGAAAATTTTGTTGCTAAAGAAAATAAATATTTTGCGTGGCACACAAGATTTTTTTTTTTTTTTATCGTACCCGCGTGTACGGCTAAACACATGCCGTGCGTCACCGTCCCGATAAGTTTAGGCACGATCAGGTGCCACGTCACTTAAATCTTTGCTCATAAGAGTATAGTAACCAAACTCTCTCTCTCTCTCTCTCTCTTTATATATATATATATATATATATATATATATATATATATATATATATATATATATATATATATATATATATATATATATATAACTATACTATTCTGTTTATTAATAGCGAGTCATTGGTATATATATATAACTAGGCTACTCTGCTATTAATAGCACCAAGTCATTGGTGCTATCAAGTTTTTAGGATGGGCGGTTAGGATGATGTGGGCCCCTAGGGTTAAGTGGGTGGTTGGTTGAATAGTATAATCTAACGGGTGAAAATCATTAACGAGGTGGATCTAACGGTGAAAAACTTGGTGGCAGCTAGGGAGTAACAAAGCCTTTAGGGGTACTCGGAAATCTTTATTGATAAGCATGTGATAGGACTATATATATATATATATATATATATATATATATATATATATATATATATATATATATATATATATATATATATATATATATAGTTAGGTTTCTATAATATCTATGGTACTGGAGCTCCGATATTAAAACTGATTTAGAATATTAAAATTTTTAAAAATAAAATTTTATATTTTTTTGACATAGTTTATTTTATGATCAAACTATTTTAAAATTTTTAATTTTCAATAACTACGTACTATAGAGTGTTTATAGCTTAGCTGTGCAGGAAAATCTAAATTTATTCAAATGTTTATAAAAAATATATTAAACTATTTAGATCAAGGTTAGTACTTTGATCTTGAATTTAAAAGTCTTATCTTCAAATTTTAAAGACTGCTCAATTTTTATCGTTCATTTTGGCACAATTTACTTACTAAATGGCCAATTTTATATTTTTTTGACATAATTTATTTTATGATCAAACTTAGTTGATTTAAATACTCTAAAATCGAAAACGGTAGTAAGTTTTACCTAATAAAGTACATATAGTAAGTTTTAAATAGAGAATAACTTATACTAACAAAAAAAGAAGAAGAAGAAGGAATTTACAACTTTTGTCGCAATGAAATATAAAAATAATGCATTATGTACAACGAGAGAAAGTATAATAATAAAAAATATTTTATTTATTTTTTAAAAAACTATTATGTTACATACATTGTTTTTCTATGTAGCTTTTAATGCCAAACAGGCCTTAATTTTTTTGGTTGGGCTTGTTTTGAATCTTACCCAATTAATCTTGGTTTGGACTAAAATTTGATTAGATAAGTGTTAAATTCAGTATTAGTTATGTCGATTCTGATTAGGTCAAGTTACCAGGTTTTAAAGAAAAAAAAATTAATAGAAAAGGTATTTAGAACCTCTAAGTTCAAAATGAGAAAGAGTCTACGTATGGCTACAAAAATTTAAAAGAAAAGAAAAGAATACGAAATTCAGTCTATTATCAAATATATTATATATATATATATATATATATATATATATATATATATAAGCACGGAGCCTTCCATGCTTCCACGTCGTTTTCGATGTTTCGACTTTCGAATCGTCGATCCGATCCGTTAAACTTGATCTAGAGTATTTAAAGTATTTAGAAAATAAATTTTATAATTTTTCGATATCATTTGCCTAGTGATCGAAGGAGCTTAAAATCAAATAATTTTAAATGACTACTATAGAGAGTTTATAGCTTAACTATGTAGAAATATCTAAATTTATTCAAATTTTTATAAAAAAATATATTAAACTATATAAAACAAGATCAATATCTTTGATCTAAATTTTTAATGCCATATTATCGCGTTTTGTAAGATTTTTATTTTCACTGATTGATTTTTAGCCCCTTCGTTCACTAGGCAAATAATATCGAAAAATCGCAAAATTTATTTTCTAGGTATTTTAAATACTCTAGATCAAGTTTAATCTGAGCTAATCGACGATTAAAGCTACAACATCGAACGACGTGGAAGACGGAGCCCTCCGTGCTAAGTATAGTAGCCTTACTCTATATATATATATATATATATATATATATATATATATATATATATATATATATATATATTGCTTAGTTTTCACACTATATTAATTTATTATTATTTTATGCCAGGTTGGTTTCGGTTTGGATTAGATTCATATTGGGTTGTCAAATTACAATACGATTTTCAGTTACAAATGATCTCTGAAATTCAGGTTGAAAATGGCAAAGCGATTTGGTTTAAAATGTCGCTCTAAAGTTGTTTTTTTTACTTCTTATTGATGTTTTCTATCGGAATCGACATTCAAAATAAAAACTATGATGATCTCATTGATAATATGTTAAACTTGTATCACCGACTGTTCCTACACCAAGTGATAAAGGGCTTGGTGGTTGGTATTCGAGACCTAAGTTCGAATCCTAGTTGATTCACATTTTCAGCTAAGTTTATTTTTAAATAAAATAAAACGAAGCGAGTAGCATACTGCATATCTCTCTCAAAAAAAATATGTTAAACTTGTATCAAAGCGGACGAAATTGACTCTCTGTACCATTAAATTTGATGTTCATTAAATTTGATGTTCATAATGTTTTCGATCGTGAGTATCAATGTGGCATTGTCTACATTAATCTGATAAACAAAGTAAACTAGATTCCAATGTATCATCACTCCATGAGCTTCATCACATGTCAAAAACATAGTACTCTTATGTACATTCCGACCTGCACCAGGTTGTTTGGACTTGACCTAACAATTGTTGTTTTCTTTGTCTTATTTTCAGACCAAGTGCCATGCACCTAACTAATGATAAGGACAAATATATGGCCCTACACTGCGCCATTATGTAGTACAAATAATATCATAGCTCATATATATATATATATATATATATATATATATATATATATATAGAGAGAGAGAGAGAGAGAGAGAGAGAGAGATAGATGTGAACTAGAATACTCTCAAAAGTATTAAGAGGGTGGTGCATGATGCATGCCCAGTTGCCAACCCAAGTGGCTGGGTCCCATTGTCCAAGGGTCTGCCTGGCAAACCCTTGGGCAGTGGGCCCAACGGCTACTGAGCCGTTGGGTTGGGTACTCCAGTGCACTATTGTTTTTTAAAAAAATATATTTTATTATTATTATTTTTCCAAAAAAAAGTTTAAAAAATTAAAAAAATATTTTTTTTGATCAAAATGATCATAATACCGTCACTAACATTAAAAAATTTGACTGTTAGAGAGAGCATTATGGTCAAAAACTAAAAGAATATTTATATATTAAAAAATTAAATTTACTATTTGAATTTGAATTTTTTTCATTTATAAAATTTTTAAGTGAGCTTTAAAAAGGTTAGGTATAATTGTGTAAATTATAAGTTAAAAAGTTATAATTTAAACCCTTTTTCCTTAAAAACAATAATTTTTTTAAAAAATACAAACTATGACCCGAATTGGCCCGGAAAATGTGGGCCGTGCCAGCCCGGCACAGCCCACATTACATCCCCTACTGTTGAACAAAATCTACCTTCTACTTGGCTTCTCCGGAAAACCAAGTCAAAGCTCAAAGTTCCCCCACCAAAGCAAAAGTTGATTAGTGCTTTTCGCCTAAAAATCAACTTTGTGACCTCTAACCCCACATCACCCCACAAAAAGAGTGAGTTTTAAAAAGGTTAGGTATAATTGTGTAAATTATAAGTTAAAAAGTTATAATTTAAACCCTTTTTTCTTAAAAAAAATAATTTTTTAAAAAAATACAAACTATGACCCGAATTGGCCCGGAAAATGTGGGCCGTCCCAGCCCGGCACAGCCCACATTACATCCCTACACGGCCTCACCCTACTGTTGAACAAAATCTACCTTCTACTTGGCTTCTCCGGAAAACCAAGTCAAAGCTCAAAGTTCCCCCACCAAAGCAAAAGTTGATGAGTGCTTTTCCCCTAAAAATCAACTTTGTGACCTCTAACCCCACATCACCCCACAAAAAGAGGAAAAAAGAAAGAAAGAAAGTGTAACGCCTCTACCACATCGACACGAGTCCCTAATTTGTCGTCATCAAGTAAATAAAAGTGATCTTTTTCTTATTGTAGAACCACGAGAGAAAGGTCCAAAAAAGACGCAAATAAACTAATGCGAACAGATCTTTAGAAAGGTGAACAATATCTAATTTACAAAAAGATACAGCAAATAAAAACGTTTGAAATGATACCTACCCTTCACTTAGAGACACGTGGTCCTACGAGAAGAACCCGCGTCCTAGTAAAGAGAAAGGATACGGCACCGAATCTGCCGCTGACGCCGACTTTGGTTCAGGTTCTAGTCCGAACTCGGCCGAACCAGTTTGCTCGATCCCTGCAACACTACTGGGCTTCTTCTCCTCGTCGACATTGTGTGTAGTAATTATCTCTTCATTAAATTCAAGCTCCATTAATGGACCAGGTGAAGTGAGCGGAGCCGTAGTAGTAGTGGATGTAGATGTAATAGGAGAGTTTACGAGGCGGCGCCCCTTGTCAGCTGCGAATTGCTGCTTCTTGGATAGTATAAGACGAGAGAGCGATTCGGGCTCTTCTGCAGCCTTAGCGAGGAACAACATCATCTGCTGCGGCCGCCTCTCCGTCGCCTGTATTCTCTTGTTCATCCCCTGAAGCTCTTCTTCGAGTAGTCGTTGTTCTTGTCTTAGCCTCGTTAGCTCTTTCACTAACACATCCACATCCTCATCCTCATCTTCGTCTACTACACTATCTTTCGCACCGCTGCTGTTGCTCGATTGTTCATTCCAAAGGCTCTTCTTCTTTCGCCGAAGTATTAAGGGGAGCAAATGGGTTTGGCCTCGAAGGAATGACTCGTGCGCGAACTCCCATCTATCCGGATCCACCTTGCGAAAACCCTAAACCAAGTAGAGAAGAGTATACCACAGATGAGGTAAAAAAAATTGAGTACTGCTACTAACAAACTGCGACGCCACACACAAATACTCTATCCTATATAACAATCTAGTGTAATGCATGTTTTTTTTCTCAAACTGATGAAATAGTGTACAATCTTAATTCTTCTAATATTGGATTTTAATCTACAATGCTTTAAAAATCACACAAAATAACGACGCATTTGAAAAGACCATGCATGCACTTCAATAAAGAAAAAACAAATCACAAGATAGTGCGCACTTCATCTGAGCAAACGATCGATAAGATAGTAAACGAAGATGTAAGTACATAGGTGTTGAGCTGCCGCACAAAGCTGGAGAAGTTGTTGTGCTTGAAGTAGCAAGGGAGGAGGAACTGCGAGAACTCGGCGGGGTTGAGCACGAGGAAGCTGTTGTTCCCCGTCCCCCATCTTATGAGTACGTCCGTCCTCGGATCGTTCACCATTTGATACGTCTTTACCACGAACGGCGCCGCGTGTCCTTCGTATCCATCGTAAGCACCCTGCAGCTTCCCTTCCATTTTAGGCAACTCCTATCTCCTCCTAAACGGCTCTATCTTAACATCTGAGAATGTAGACAAAGACACAGTCACTATTGTCCTTGTCAACAATCTCGCTAGATACTTTTTGTTCCCTTATCTTTGGGAACCTAAAAAAAACTAACTCTACATATGTTTAATTTAACCCATTATTATTACCCCTTTGGGCAATGCTGATGATCAGTGGTGGGTTTTTATAAGAAAAATGCTACTTTAATTTGTAAACAAATCTCATATTATTTTATAAATCTTTTAAATTTAATGAGTGGTCCTAACTTTAAAATTATAAATTATATATATTTTTTTATATATTTTAATTCTTTATCAATTAAATATTGCCACTTATAAAATATTATTATAAAATTTATTTGTAATTAAGTATAATATTTTTACTTTTTTTGTAAGTTGCTAAGTTAGCGTGACGACGATTATAAAAATTCGCAACCAATCAACTAACTTGTCGTTGATTTGGTCTGATATTTTAGGTAAAAATGTAGGGGCCCTTTTAATTAACTATTGATCATTTAACTAATGTTTTTTCTTTGAATTACGAATTTTAAATACTTTTTGGTTAATAGTAGTTCTCGTCATACAAATAGTGACTGCTATATAAGTAAGAGAATTATTGATTATAATAATATGTTTTATATTTAATCGAAAGATAAAGTAAATGAATACAATTAAAAGTAAAAGGTATTAATTAAAAAATCGGGTTGTTTAGTGTCCATACCACTCTATTTCACCACTCTTTAATTAATTATTATTATTGCCTAGAGTTTCCTACAAAAGGAGGTGCCGACCTAATTTAATTTATTTTATCTTTACTTTTCAATTCTAAAAAATAATATCTCATTGATAAAAGTTACAATTATAAATACAATTTAGATTAAGGCCTAGTTTCACAATATGATAACTAAAAATACTTATTTTGTATTTTAGAAAGTCCAAAAATGTTAAAGTATTTTCGACGACCGTTGTTTTTCCGGTAGTGATCGATTATCGTTGTAATTTTTATAGCGTAAAAAAAAATTAGAAGCAATTTAAATTTTTCGAACCTTTCTAATTTTATTCAAAGGTTTGAACCTCCGACCTTAGTACCAACATTTGGGTAAAGTTGTGTGACGACGGAAAACAAAATCTCATATATGGTCCCTATAAAATGAACCCATATTGTAAAAAATATGGGTACATTACAGCTGGCGTACAGTGTTTGGCTTTGGAAGGCCATGATTTTTTTTTTTCATAATTTTTTTTATACTATTTATACATATTGATGTCTTATGCAATTAAAAAAACTTTAAAATTTTTACTTTATCAATCCTTTGTCTTTTTTTTTTTCTAGTATTAGCTTACAGCAATGCGCTGATAATTTTACTAGTTTAATATGATATTAAAGCAGAATATTCTGAATTCGAGTAACGCTAGACTCCCAGCAAATACCAGCTTAAGATTTTGAAAAGATAATTATTATTATTTTATATAATTTTACAACAAATTAACACTACTAGTCTTCAACCGATGACTGTACGTAACCAATGAACACATCTCTTTTGTGAATTGAATCGGAAAGTTTGGACATAGGATACCTGTTACATATGTCATTGAACATTTGAACGTATCTTTTTTTTTTTGAGAGAGAGAGATATATAGATAGCACGCCACCCGCTTTATTTATTTTATTTAAAAATAAATTTAGCTGAAAATATGAATTAATGAGGATTCTAACTTGGGTCTCAGATATCATTCACCAAGTCCTTTACTGCTTGCTCTAGGGACGGTCCGTCATACTTTATCATGTTTATGTATGCATTTTTTATGTAACTTATGAGTTGTAGAATCGATGAATTTGCCAGTAGGTTTTATATTGCAAAATAAAACAAAAATGAAAACACCATGGTCCATTTCTTATTGAGGTTTCTTTTGTCACCCCACCCTAATATCCGTGACAAATTCATATGTAAGTCTCTGACTTGTTGATGAGGATTTAATGCTGTAGCTGCGACTTCTTGCTAAAAGGGGCTCAACAAATGGGTTCCTTACACGTGGCATTTGTGGTTCTTATTTTTCCTGACATTAAAAAAGAGAGGAAAATGACTTCTTTTTCTTTTTTTCCTTTTTCTTCTTTTTTTTTTTTTGTTTGAAGAGTACTTTGATAAGGAAAGGTTCCTGAAATTTTGGTTTAGTTTACACTTCAAGCAAATTCACAGAGTTTCCCTTGAATTTAATTCAATGAGATATTTAAATAGTAAATATATATAGCTAAGATCATATAAATGAAAGGACACTTATAGTGCACAGTATTTTCAGAATTCTCCAATTATATATGTTGTTTAATTGAGTATATTTGAGTAGGAGAATATTTAAGTAGATATTTTTATTTAAATGCGAATTTTCGACCTCTCGTAGGCATTGACAAATGAGTTTTCTAAATTTTCTTTAAGGCAAAGACTAAGAAGCACCAATTAGATTAGATTTTTAAGCTATGATTAGATGATGAAATCGGATTGCATTCACTTTTATGTAGTATGAAAACCACAATGATCGATGACGACAATTTGTGGGACTAAATCATGTTGAATATATAATATAAAACTACATTCTCCAACAGTTTAAGCTTTGAGAGAGTTAGACTTATTTTCAATGATATTAAAATAGAAGGTTTTGTATTTGAATCCCACCCCGGTGGGCTATGACTTTGGACCAAACTCGATCGGCAAGTTGAGCTTATTGGATCGGATGGGTTTGGGCTTAGTTTGTTCGAGTTGATGGGTTAGTTGTGCACGATAGTTGATAAAGGCAAATTTAACCAAGACTCGGGCTATTTGGGCTTTAATTTATTGGGCCAGGCCTAGGCGAAATTTATTGGTTGGGGCCCTGTTTTAGGGGGGTGTTTTGGCTGACTTTTAAAAAGCGCTTTTAATTTGAAAAGTGATTTTCAATAAATAAGCGTTTAGGCCACCTCTTTTTTAAAATCGATTCTAACTTTTTAATCGAAAACCGATTTTGAAGGAAGTGAAAAAGTCGCTTCTTGAAATCGATTCGATTTTGAACTCAAACTTTAAATTTTTATTTTAATTTTAAATTAAACATTTAAATTTAAATTTATTTTTAAATTTAAATTTTTAGATTTATTTTTTTGTATTTTTAAATTTTAATTTTTAAATTTTAAATTTTGAAAAATAAATTTCAAACTTTATATTTTAAATTTCAAATTTCAAATTTTAGATTTTAAATTTTTTATTTTCAAATTTAAGATAAAATCTAATCTTCAAATTATAAAATTTTAAATATTAAATATTAAATATTAAATTTCAAATTTCAAATTTCAACTTTTAATCTTCAAATTATAAATTTTTTAAATTTAAAATTTAAGTTTTTAATTTTTAATTTTAAAAATTCAAATTTAATTTAAATATTTAATTTTAAATTTTAAATATTTAAATTTTAAATATCATGATTATTTTAAATTTTAAATTTTAAATATTCAAAAATCACCTTTATCTAGAGAAACGCTCTACAAATTTTTAACCAAAATCACTTTTCCTGCATCAAAATTACTTTTTCGTAAATCACTTCTTCAAAAGCTAGGCCAAACAGGCCCTTAATTTTCAATCTCGTCTTATTTAAATTCGAGTCGATTGATCGAAACCCGAACTCGGTATAAAATCACCGCATTCGGATCGATGCAGCTTGGTTAAATTGCTAACCCGAATACTTTTCTATAAATTGGACATTTTCATGATTCATTGTTGAGAAATTTTAGATGTATGGATCGATGCTTCACTTTGTAGTCAATTAATTAATCTTATAATGGGATTAAATAATGTTTTCAAAAGGAAAACACTATAAGCAATTCCTAAGTATTTATTCCCGGATTTTATGAACAGAAAGAATGAGAGTTTTATTTGCTCATTTTTGTTAAATATAAAAAAATATAAACAACGTTCTCAAAATAAAACAATCGTTGTATTCTAAAAATTTAACCTGTTTAAGAACGATATTTATATATTTTTTATATTTAACAACTATCTCTTGAAAACACAGTATAACACACTCCACACCATTCTCTCTCTCTCTCTCTCTCTCTCTCTCTCGCCCCCCCTCATATTGTACCTTCTTCTCATGGAAATATTTGCACAAGTTGACAAAGACAAGTGTTTTTTTTCTTTTCTTTTCTTTTTAGCTAGCCAGTATTTCTAAGCCATAATGCCCATATGTTTACAAATAAATATATATAGTCCAACTATATACGATGTTTTTACAAGCATTAAGCATTAAGTCTTTATAAGTTTTCTGCCGTTAAATCTATCTTTTTGACCAATCTAACTTCTTAGATTTTGCTATTCTACACACCACCCACTCAATCCTAGTAGATTATTATTTCTAACCCTATAAATCTTAATTCAAATGTCGAAAATCTACAAGCTCTAATAATTTCGTGGTTTTAAAAGTATAGGAACTCAATATTATAAATATATATATTGGCAAAATGCGAGAATAAGTCTGTCCCTATTTTATAATTGCACTGACAGTGAATCAAATTGCACCGACGGGGGATTGATTTTCCGACCTCTTAGGCATCGTCTGATTTGAAAATAAGTTTTTTGACATCTAATTCTACTTAACTCGGTTCTTTCGAGTATACCCGCTTATTTTTGCTCCTTATTCAAGCTGCCAACTTGGGTGATCAACACCATTGACTCCATTCGTCGTCACTTCTTCTGGAGGGGTCGTAAGCTACATAATGGCTTCCATTGCCTCGTAAAGCGGGAAAAACTCTGTCGCCCAAAAATTTGGGGAGGTTTGGGTATCCGAAACCTTAGGGCCATGAACTCAGCTCTGCTGACGAAGGTTCTTTGGAAATTCTATAACTCCCCCAACCTCCCGTGGGCTAACCTTCTCCGACAAAAACATTACAAGCACCGCCTTCCATCTGCTGACGGTAGCTCCACTTCCAGGTGTTGCCCAATTTGGAAAGGGATCCTCGAAACTGCCCCGGCACTTCATGTATCCGCCTCTGTCTCGTTGGGAAACGGGAAGTCGACGTCATTCTAGAACGCGAGATGGTCCGGTGAGCTTATGCTCCGACACCAGTTCCCCAACTTATTTGACCTTTCTAGACGCAGAAATATCTCGGTTGCCAACTAGTTCCGACGTTTCGCTAGGCACAACACCCTTGGGTTCCAAAACCAGTGTCTTCGGGATCATCCTGACGAGTTGCTACGGTTAAAATCTTTGCTCCAGAATACTTTGCTCTCTAATGATAACGACTCCATATCGTGGAGATGGAACGATGACGGAATTTTCCAGGTGCGTCGTGCGTACAACTTGATTATTTTTGACGGTGTCAATGCAAACTGCACCCCTTGCATTTGGAATCTGAAGATCCCGCTGAGAATAAAAATATTTACGTGGCTCGCGGCAAGAAATAAAATTCTGACAGCCGACATCCTAGCGACACGGGGATGGTATGGTCCATCAATCTGCAGCCTTTGCTCTAGGAGTGGCGAGACTCAACAGCACATTTTCTTCTCCTGTGCTTTTGCATCGGCGGTATGGAATTATATATTTCCAAATCTTCTCACGACTCGAAATGCCTTACTAAATCTACCAGGAGACCTCCATACTCGTTGGAATCGGGCCCGATCCTCGTTATCAGGGCGGTCCAGGAGGAGTTTTGATGTCCTGCTGATTACTACGTGCTGGAAACTGTGGAAGGAAAGAAATAGACGTTTTTTCGATGCCCAAATGTCTAGAAGCGATGAGATACATAGGAAAGTGATACATACTGTTACTCTCTGGGAACTGGCTCTAGGAGAGTGAAGGGTGACGGATGGATGGATGGTGGACAAGCTATCCTCTTACTACTTGTCGTGTTTCTCTTCCTCCGTTCATTTCTTGTTACACTTCATCCATTTGTATGTCCGGTGTCACTCTCTGTTTTGTTTGGTTTTGTTTTGTTTATTTCTGAGATACACGCATGGGAATAAGATCAATTTTATATTTGGATGGATTAGATTATTTTTTAGAATAAAAAAATAGTGTATGGATAGTTAGATACGGAACAATAAAAATAAGAGTAATTAATTTTTAAATAATTATATTTTATATAATTAATTAATATCAAATTACTAATTAAATAATAAACAAATTAATTAATTAATTAATCATGAAGACTATTAAATAATCATAAATATTAATTAATTTAACTAGGACATTAATTAATTGATAATTAATTAACCATGGATGTCACACCTTAGATCATAGCCGAAGCTCAGATTACGTCTAAGGATACTCCATATATATATATATATATATATATATATATATATATATATATATATATATATATAGAGTAAGGCTACAATTACGGAAGCACGGAGGGTTCCGTGCTTCCACGTCGTTTTCGATGTTGTGGGCTTAGAATCGTCGATCGGCTCCGTTAAACTTGATCTAGAGTATTTGAAGTACATAGAAAATAAATTTTGCGATTTTTCGATATTATTTGCCTAGCGAACGAAGGGGTTAAAAATCAACTGAAAATAAAAATCTTACAAAACGTGATAATATAATATTAAAAATTTAGATCAAAGATATTGATCTTGTTTTATATAGTATAAAGAATTTTCTATCAAAATTTCATGTAATTTGGATATTTCTACACCGTTAAACTTTCAAACGCTCACTATGACCATTAAAATTATTTGATTTTGTGCCCTTCGATCACTAGGCAAATGATATCGAAAAATTATAAAATTTATTTTCTAGATACTTCAAATAATCTAGATCAAGTTTAACGAACCGATCGACAATTCGAAAGCACGCGTCAACGAGCGAAGTACGGAAGGAAGGGCCGTCTTCGATGGCATGTGTATATATATATATATATATATATATATATATATATATATATATATATATATATATATATATATATATATATATATATATATATATATATATATATATATATATATATAATTGAGCTCTATGCTTTTAAAACTACCAAGTCATTGGTGCTTGTAAGTTTTTAGCCCTTGGATTAATAGATGTGTGGTTAGGATGATGTGGGTCCTATTGGGTTAAGTGGGTGGTTGGTGAATAGTATAATCTAACTGACGAAAATGATCAAAGTCCTATATCTAACAAGAAAATATTCACAAGCACCAAATACTTTGTGCTTTTACAAGCACCATAATAGGACTATATATATATATATATATAGTGTGAGGCTCTTATCTTTATCAGTACGGAGCCAGTGCTTCCACGTCGTTTTCGATGATGCGGCTTTCGAATCGTCGATCGGTTCCGTTAAATTTGATCTAGAGTATTTAAAGTACATAAAAAATAAATTTTATGATTTTTCGATATCATTTCTCTAGTGATCGAAAGGGCTCAAAATCAATAATATTAAAGGCCGTAGTAAGCGTTTGCAAGTTTAACGGTGTAGAAATATCCAAATCACGTGAAATTTTGATAGAAAATTCTTTATACTATATAAAACAAGATCAATATCTTTGATCTAAAATTTTAATATCATATTATCGCGTTTTGTAAGATTTTTATTTTCATTAGTTGTTTTTTAGCCCCTTCGTTCACTAGGCAAATGATATCGAAAAATCGCAAAATTTATTTTCTAGGTACTTCAAATACTTTAGATCAAGTTTAATCTGAGCCGATCGACGATTCGAAAGCCGCATCATCGAAAACGACGTGGAAGCACTAAGGCTCCGTCTTCCGTATATATATATATATATATATATATATATATATATATATATATATATATATATATATAACTAGGCTACGTACTATACAATTAATAGCACCAAGTTATTGGTGCTACCAAATTTTTGGCAGTTGGATTGAGAGATGTGCGGTTAGAATGATGTCGGCCCCCTAGGGTTAAGTGGGGGGTTGGTTGAATAAGATAATCTAACGGTGAAAATCATCAAAGGAGTGGATCTAACGATGAAAAATTTGGTATCGTCGAGTCTTCGTCTTATTGATAGCATAGCAGAGACTCTAATTTGTCCACTAATTATAATTTTCTTTACCAAACATCAAACTTTTAGCCACTTACCCTAAAAAAAATCGGTTTTTTTATTATTATTTTCAAACCAAACAGTGTCTTGGGTTAGCAGCACCTGGGCAAAAATTTATGGACATTGTGTCCATAAAATTTAATTTGGGGATACCCTACATGGGCGCCACGTGTTTCGAACCATTTCCGGATGGGCGCCGTGTGGCTCCCAAGCCGGTGGGCCCATCGCTTCCATCGTTCCTGTTGCTCTCCCAGAAGGGGGAGCAACAGGATTTTCTTGGTGCACCTGATGCACCATTTTTTATTTTTAAATTATAATTTAATTATATATATATATATATATATATATATATATATATATATATATATATATATATATATATATATATATATATATATATATATATAGAATTGAGCTTCTATGTTTTTAAAAGTATCAAGTCATTGTGCTCGTAAGGTTTTAGTCATTGAATTAATAGATGTGTGGTTAGGATGATGTGGGCCCTTTTGGGTTAGGTGGATGATTGGTTAAATAGTATATCTAATGATGAAAATAATCAAAGTCGTAAAATCTACGGTAAAATTCACAAGCCACTTGCTGTGAGTGCTAGCACCGTAGCCAAACCTATATCATATATATATATATATATATATATATATATATATATATATATATATATATATATATATATATATATATATATATATATATATATATATATATAACTACTATGCTTATTAATAGCACCAAGTCATTGGTGCTACCAAGTTTTTAGTAGTTGGATTGAGTGATGTGCGGTTAGGATGATGTGGGCTCCTTAGGGTTAAGTGGGTGGTTGGTTGAATAGTATGATCTAACGGGTGAAAATCATCAAAGGGATGAATCTAACGGTAGAAAATTTGGTAGCACGAAGACTTATTATTGATAATATATGATTATATATATATATATATATATATATATATATATATATATATATATATATATATATATATATATATATATGTAAAAGAATTTAGAATTCAAGGTTCAAAAATTTTTTATACATATTTTTTAAATATATTAGTATATATCTCTATTATATTAAATAAAAATTTAAAAATAAAAAATAAAAATTGGTGCACCGGGTGTACCAAAAATTCCCACTGCTCTCCCAAAAGGAAGAGCGGGCGATTCGATGACCCCCGCGTGGCTCGTGCGCCACATGGCGTCAATCCAACGCATCCTCAAATTACCCTTTATGGACATCCTGTCCATAAAATTTTTGTCCGCAGCACCCGTCGAATACTAGGTTGGAATTCGCCGACAAGCTTCTCAATTATTGACGGAGCTTAATAACGATGATGGTGATTGGTGAGTGGTTTAAATGAACGACAGCCACGGTGATTGAGATTTTAAAACGTCATGACATGTTTACAGGAATCGGGCCCACCACTGATGAGAAATTAAGTTGATTCAGGAACGACGCGTGGGGCAATCTCAGCTTCGGGCCTACGGCTTCCATCAGTTACTTTCTTCTTTTGTTTTTTTGTCACCCCAAAACAATTAGCCAATAAAAGAATCCATCAAATCCATGAGAAATCTGTAGTATAATATTTTATCAAACAATTTAATTTAAAATACTATATTTATTTTATTATAAATAATAATTTAACTTATATAATTTATTCATAATATATAATATATGTAACGATATTCTTATAATTTTAATTAATAATGGTATAAATTTTAATGGCTTTTTTGCATAAAAAATTCATTTATTTTGGACTTTTGTAAAACCGGGCCACCTTTTTTATTTTTGCAGATTCGGTCCACTTTTTTAGCAAACTGACCAAAATATTCTTATATCTTTTTCTCTTTCCTCTTTTTTTTTTTTTCTCTCGTTCTTTTTTTTCCTTTTTCTTCCTGCAGAACGGAGGCGAAACGCCACCCTCTCGCCGCGGCGACGTCCCTCGTCCGTCCGGCGACGTCGTCGGGCGATCACCCGCCTCCCCGCCTCGCCTCTCCCCCGACCTCTCCTTTTACCACGTCCTCGTCCGTGCCCACTACCGCCGCGACCAAGCTCCGCCGCCTCCTTTTTCGACGACAAGCTCCACCGTGGCCTCTCCTTATTCCTCCTCCTTCTCCGCCTGCCGTGCCTACGCGAACGAAGACAGAGGATGCGACTCGGCCCGAGACACGTGAGTCACGGGGAGGAGTACGGAGAGCCGGGCGGCACCACTTAGCCGCGCGGCGAGCTCGCGGTTGCGCGAGGCGCCTCCAGAGCTCCTCGAGGTGGAAAGAGGAATAAAAAAAAAAAAAAAAAAGAAAGAAGAGAAAGAAAAAAAGAGAATAAATGGATAAAAAATAGGAAGATGTCGATTTTAGGAGATTTTTGTTGTTATGGTGTAATGGTTTAATGGTGTAAAAGAAAAAGAAAGAGGATAAGGATGAGAATGAAAAATTATGCAATTTTGAGTGAAATGGTGCAAAATTTGGCGAAATGGTGCAAGTTTGGACAAATTTCACCCAAAATTGCACCATTTCAAATTTGCACAATTTCATCCAAAATTGTACAATTTTTCCTTCTCACCCTTTTCCTCTTTCTTTTTATTTACACCATTACACCATTACACCATAACAATAAAAATTTTCTAAAAATCAAGGCGCGGAGACGCGAGAGCTCGACGCCGACGCCGACGCCGACGCCTTGGACGTCGTCGTCGGCGTTTTTCTCTTTCCTTTTTCGTTTTTGCGGATTAAATGGTGGTAGGGATGAAGCAAAACATTGAAAGCAGCGGCTCGTCGTCTCCGACGAGGGATGAGGCGGTGGAGCGGCGTTGGGGGATGCAGGGGACCGTGAAGCGCGCTAGGCGGCAGGTAGGCGGCGGAGCGCGAGGTCAAGCGCGGCTTTGCGGGAGACGACGACGCCAACGCCGACGCCGGAGATGACGAGCAGAGGATGATGAAGGGTCGGGAGAGGCGAGTGGGGGAGGAGGGCTCGTCGTGGGAGCGACGACAATGACGTCGCCGGCGGAGGAGTGGCGTTTCATCGCCGTCGCTATCCTGGGAATAGAAAGAAGAAAAGAACGACGAAAAAAAGAAAGAGAAAAGGCAAAAGGGTATTTTGGTCGGTTCTTGAAAAAGTGGACCGAATCGCAAAACGAAAAGGTGGCCCGATTTTGCAAAAGCCCAAAATAAGTGAATTTTTATGCAAAAAGGCCAATTTTAATACAAATTAATATATATATATATATATACATATATATATATATATATATATATATATATATATATATATATATATATATATATATATATATATATATATATATATATATATAATGCATGAAAAAATAATTATATATATAATACTTAATATAAAATAAAATAATTAAATATTAGGGGCAATTGCCTATATACCACCGAAAAATTTCCGCTTTTCTTATTTACCCTCTTAGAAGGCTAATATTGAAAATACCCTTCTTATGTTCCAAATTTTTCTAATATACCCCCGAAGTTAAGCTCACTTGATCATCGTTATGTATGAAAAATTACCATTTTGCCTCATCGTATTCATCTTCCTCATTTCGTCTCCTCACAAATGCGATCGTCGCCACCCGGCGGCGCCGCCAACCTCTTCTCCGCCGCTCCTACGCCCCGACCATTAACGACCCCCTCCCTCTCCTCACTCCTCCCTACCAAGAAACCGAAGTGAAGCCGCCGCAGACGACGAAGAACCATGGAAAGTGTTGGGACCGCCGCTCACGCCGGCGGAGGTTAAAGCGTCCTCTGCTTCCCCAACTTGGACGACGAAAGCGACCTCGACGACGATCCGGCCGCTCGTCATCGTTGTCGTCGGTCGTCGGCCGCGGCCGCGGCGGCAGTGGTGGCCGCTGCGGAAGAAGGATTCGTCGACGGGGAGGGCGATCGCCACCGTCGTCGACGAGACGGCGTGGGCGTTTCTCGGCGACGGCGGCGGCGGGGAAGGGGAGCCATGCGGTGGAAAAAGAGAGGGAGGCGAAGAGAGGAGGAAGATGAAGGGACGGGTGGTGGGATAACTTAAGGAGTTATTATAATGAAGTAGGGGCAAAATAGGTATTTTACTTAGATTTTAACTCTAGTATAGATTTAATCCACGTTTAACCCGAGTTAAGATAACAGGAGATAACTGCGGGGGTATTTTAGAATAACGGTGGAACATATGAGGGGCATTTTAGAAAAAAAAAAGAAGTTAGGGTAGATCAGATATTTCCAGACGCATGAGGGGTCTATAGGCAATTATCCCTAAATATTAATATATAAATAATAAAATTAATCAATTAACTAATATGTCAAATGTAATTAATTTATATTATATTATAAAATTTAATTCTAAATATATTATCATAAAAATAATATCTATATTAATATGTTTATTTATAGTTTAGGGTTAAATGCATACAGTCCCCGTAAACATAGTCAATTGCGGATATATCCCTCCAAACGCGAAACTAGGTGGGTTGTCCATGCAAAAATTCGAAGTTATGCAGATATGTCCCTGCAGTTAACATCCGTTAGTGAACAGTTTGTTTTTTAATGGCGGAGACGTGAAATGACCATTATACCTCACAAAAATATCCTCCAAAAGTTTTCCTCTTTCCTTTCTCCTTCTCTTCCTCTTCGGACCTTGAGCGGGCGGCGCGGCGGCGCGGAGTTGTGCTCACGGCCGACGAAGAAGAGAAAGAACGCCGGGCACCAAAGGTCTACCCGGAGATCGTCGCCTCAACGCCGGCGACGAGGAAGTTGGAAAAGAAGAGAAGGGAAGAAGAAGAAGAAAAAGGAAGAAGAAGGAGAAGGAGAAGAGGAAGAGGAAAAGGAAGAGGTTCGCCATCGTCGTCGCGTCGCCGCCGGATCTCGTCGTCGTCGCCGCCGGATCTCCTCGCCGGCGACGAAGAAGAAGGAAGAAGAAGAGAGGGAAGAGGGAGAAGGGTAAATACGTCAATTTGCACTATAATTAACCATGGTTAAATATTTTAACCATGGTTAACGGAAATTTTCTAACAGATCTGGACGGTAGGGATATATCTGCATAACTTCGGACTTTTGCAGGGACAACTCATCAAGTTTCGCGTTTGGAGGGATATATCCGCAATTGACTATATTTACAGGGACCTGTATGCAAATAACCCTTATTTATATATCTATTTATCTAATAAAATAATGAGAATAACATAATTGTTTTCAGTTTTCTAGGAAAAATTTTTAACGGGTTGTTCGAAAATAACCCGAATAATCCGTTCCTTCGTTATTTTGGTGCGTTTGGTTGGAGAATTAAATTTTGGAGAACAACTTTTGTTATTCCCAGAACAGGAATATTCCGGTACAAGATTGAACAATTGTAAATTTATGTTTGGATGCATTCGAGTATATTCTAGAGAATATCCTTAGTAGCGTTTGAATAAAAAGTCTAGACCAACGTCTAAATATATTTTTTAAAATAAAATAATTAATTTATATTAGTATATTTTATATAAAATTATTTCATATAGTAATTTATAATATAATATTTTATGTAAGAATATCCTTATAATTTTAATTAATAATTAGTATAAATTTCAATACAAATTAATATATATATATAATATATGAAAAAATAATTTTATGTATATAATACTAATATAAAATAAAATAATTAAATATTAATATATAAATGATAAAACTTAATAAAATAAAAAATATATCAAATTTAATTAATTTGTATTATATAATAAAATTTAATTATAAATATATTATCATAAAAATAATATTTATATTAATATATTTATTTATTAAATTTGAGCATTCATTTAATCTATAATGAAATTAATTAAAATAAAGTATAAAATAAATAAAAGGGAATAATAGAAAAAAAAAAAAAAAAAAAAAGAGGGGCAAAATTTGTTGTTCCATCTTCCATGCTGTTAAGCCCGGAACAACTTCATTGTTCTAATTTGTATTGTGTTTGGGGAACAACGAGGGATATCCCGTATTGTTCTGTGATATCTCTTAAACCAAACGCAGCCTTGTTGTTTAGTTACAACTCGGAGAATATTCCGTGTTGTTCCGAAATATCCTAAATCCAAACGCATCCTTAGTGGATGCCATAAATCCACAGCAATACCAACATCGTCCGTTAGTATTGAGTGGCGTGAGCCAGGATGGTTGGGATGGCTTGGAATTTAGTTCCGTCACCTTTCTTAGGTAGATAGAAAAAAAAAAAAAAAAAAAAAAACCTCCCTATTCTCCTCACGCTTTTATATTTTAAATTAATTAATTACCTTCCTAATTCTAGTTTCCTAACCCCTATATAAACCCATCACTTCGATCCCCTCTTAACTCATTGCAAGTGTACTGAGCTTCAAACATGGGTCGCTGGTTACCTCTCCTCTCCCTACTATTCGTAAGTAACTAATAAAATCTTGCCTCTCTGATCACCATTATATTTCACAAGAGATGTGAACACATGTGAGGCAGTTAGTTCATTATATATGTGTACTGTTTCAGGTTGCAGCAGCAGCAACTGCACATGCAACTTCACCTGAACAAGTTTATTGGCGTTCTGTCCTGCCTAACACTCCTATGCCAAACGCCATTAGCAACCTCCTAAGCTCTGGTCTCTCTATCTCTCTCTTTCTTGACCGAAATTTGTATTAATTAGATTATTTCGAGATCATATTCTTTTATTAATTATATTTGTTTTTAAAATAATAAAATATTAATTAGAGCTGCTGTAAGTAAGCCCCTACGTTCCAGAAGGTCGTCTCAGATTAGATTTTCACACTTTTTTGGGGGGGGGGTTGGTGGACCGGAGTTTTATGCTGACATATCATATAAATAGTAGTAAATTCAATAAAAAAAAAAAAAAAGTTCAATAGAAATTATAAAAACTTTTTTTCAATATTTATACTGTTTTCTGAAGATCGCATCCATTGAACAAAAATTTTGTTTTAATACCGCCACGGTTGACGTTTTTTTTTCTTTCATGTACGTACGTGTACTTAACTACAGAAACGGCGGCGGAGAAGAAAGCCGCGACCTCGGTCAGCGTGGATCCGGGGAAGCGCAAGCCAACGACGAAAGTCGACGTGGGCCCCAGATGGGCCGGGGCCAGCGTGGGCCCCTTCGAGGCTTCCAAAATTCGCTACGCCGCTTCCGCGGCCGAGCTCCGTGAAGACCCCAGCGTCGCACCTTTCTTCTTCTTCCTGGAAAAGGACCTCCGCCCCGGGAAGAGGATGACCCTCGACTTCCCGGATCTCATCTTCGCCCCCGCTTTCCTCCCCCAGAAAGAGGCCGACTCGATCCCCTTCTCCGTCGAGAAGCTTCCGAAGCCCTCGGCCGGTTTGCGATCCAGCCGGACTCCATCGAGGCCCATTGGATGAGGAAGACGGTCAGAGGGTGCGAGGCGCCGGCGATGAAGGGGAGAAGAGGACCTGCGCCACGTCACTCGAGTCCATGGTCGACTTCAGCACGTCGAGCCTCGGGACGCGCGACGTGCGGGCGGTGTCGACCATCGTCGCTAAGAAGGTTTTAAATATATACATACAGAATATTACTTTCAGAGCGGCAATATATATATATATATATTTATAAGTTTCTGGTCAATAATTCATATATATTGTAATATTTCATATTTGATGGCAGGGTGCTCCGAAGCAGGAGTACACTATCGTGTCGTCCGGCATCCGTAAACTGGCCGGGAGCGATGGGGTGGTGTGCCACATGGAGGTATACCCGTACGCGGTCTTCTACTGCCACCTGGTGGGATCGACGAGGACATACATGGTGAAAATGGTCGGGAAAGACGGGGCGGCGGTTGACGCAGTAGCGGTTTGCCACGCCGACACGTCTGCGTGGAACCCGAAACACCTAGCGTTCCAGGTGCTCAAGGTGAAGCCCGGGACTGTGCCCGTTTGCCACTTCCTCCTGCAAGACCATGTTGTGTGGACCCCCCGCAATTAGGAGGATATGCATGTACGTACGTACGTATGTACAGGGTTGTGGATTGAGAGAGTGAGAAAATAAGAGAGACACGTACGTGGTGTAAACTAGTATACCGATCCATATATATATATATATATGGATTGGTATATGTTATAAATGTTTAATTGTCGTATGAACATGGAGTCTCTCAACCTTGGGGTCTATTTATGATGTGTAGAATATATGTATGACCGTGGAGTCTCTGTAGTCTGTACATTGGGATCTATGTATGATATATATATGTATATGATGTAGAATAAAAAAGGCAGTGTTTTCATATACAGTACTGTGGTCTGTGCATTGCACTCTGACCACACAACTCGCTAAGAAAGACACAACGTGCCCTTTTTATTTGTTGGTTATATGTCTTCTTTTGTATAGCGCATAAAAATATATATATGTTTAGCTCATAATATTTTTTGAACTAATATGCAAAAAAGACATGAATATAAAAATTGGTTCATGACGCACCGGATCTACCGAACTATTTAAAGTATGAATAAAAAATTTTCATTGGACAGAGAAGTATATATATGCTTGTGTTTCCATGCATGCATGAAGCCATGGTTGTCAAAAAAGCCTATATACAGGCTAATTAAGAAAAGTTGACAATTGAAGTTGCAAACTTCAATTGTGCAATTGCATTTATGGTTATAAAAGGCATCCATTCCGCAGATAAAGAATAAGGTGAAGCGCAAGATTGAATTAAGTGAGTTATTAGAAAAAGCTTGAAAACTTAATTAGTAGTTTGTTGAGCTTTTTTCTCTTTTTTTTTCAACAAGAGAAGGGTGGTAGTAATTACCATAAGGCTCTTGTATAAAATTAAGAGAAACTAGTGTTGGACCCGCGCTTCGCTGCGGACAATTTTAAGACTAATATTTTGAAAAGAGCTCTTTACAAAGCCGCCAACAATAATGCAAAAGCATAATCTCATGCAAAAAACAATTTTACTATTATGAATGACAATAGAATTAAAATACAAATCTGAAATAAGTTGGAAAGAACAAACGTAAAAGTCACCTTCTTTCACCACAACACAAATAGATATATAGCAGAATATAGTTCTAATCCAAAATACAAATCTGACATGAAAATACAAATCCGACATGAAGGAAGGCAAATAGTTTTAAACCAAAATACAAATATGAAATAAGTTGTTATAGTTTTAAACTACAATAATAGTTTGAAACTTAGGACGTCAAACAAACCAACATATTGTAAATGTAAGTACTCAGCAAATCAATCCTCATTTAGCAAATCAATCTTCATTCGACGAACCCTCAACTAACCTGCAAATCAATTAGAGACATTTAAAACAAAGTATCTTATATATAAAGAATGTCATTATATATAAAAGTAAATTAACATTAGACATTACCTAAGGCGACGCCTTTTTGTAGGTTGGATTTCTTCCAAGTCTACAGTAGGTTGTACTTAACTGTTTTAACAAAATTATAAACAAATTAGAAAAAATTGTAAAAAATTATAATAACGAGAACTATAAAATATACAAGTTACGCTTTATTACCTTGATGAAACAACGGCTCCCTTGATGTCTCTTCAAATAAGTCTTGACAGATTTGTTTGTTAGTAGCAGGTGAATCAACTTTCTCTTCACATTCAACAAATAATTTTTTTCTTACAGGACTTAGCTTTTGTGTCCAAATTTTGAGTAAAAATTTTTAACACCTTAAAAGAAGGAATACTTGCACTTGACTTAAATTTTGGTGTGTCAGGAACCACTTGAAAAATATGTTTTTCACCAATAATTGTTTTTAGTGCAGGTGGAAGAGTAAATTGATCTGAACCAGATAAAGTGGCTAGATTTTGAGCCGGAGAAACGAACCAAATCTTGTGCACACTTTCCAAAGATAGTAAAATTACACGAACCAGTTTTATCTTCAACAATAGTGTTTAATCTGTACCTATTTTCAACAAATAGATTAAACAATATTAACTACCCAATATATTTAAAGAAAATAAAAAAATCAAAATTTTATTAAGAAAAATAGTTACCATGGTATCGGAGTTTGATCAGCTTTACAACAATTAGAGCACCAAAAAGTATCGTCATATGTTTTGATTGATGTTTTGCAATTGTAGCAAGCTTTGTACCACCGACCAAATGATGTATCAATTTCGGCAATTTTAGCTTTACGTAAACTTCATATTCTATTAATACAAAAACAAATAAAGATGTATTACATCTATATTACGAAAGGGTATAAATGTAAAAACAGTAGTAAACAACAATATTTTTAGAAATCAACTTACCTCTATACTGGATTGATGGATCTGTAACAATTCAGTAATTGTTTTTCTATTCATACACATTTCTTCTTGAGGACTAATAAGTTGATCTTTGCCCATAGTAATTCTTTGAATTGAATTAGTCAATGGTTGTAACCTACACATGAATAGTTTTTATATAATAACTAAGGGATATTAGTGTAAATCAATAATTAATATTTTTGAAATATTAGTGTAAATCAATATATATTGTCAAACCTATTTTGAAATTCAAACACTGCTGGAATATTCAAGTTAATGTAAATTTTTGAGGTGAACACGTCGATAGATGTATCCTTTCTACATTGGCATAAAAAAATACAATAATTAATAGTTAGGAAAGTTAGGTGAGATAAAAATAAAATTTTATTTTGTAGCACATAGATGCAAACCTCTAAAAGAGCGACAGTCATTCCAAATAAGGACTATTACAAGCCTATTCCTCTCTCTCTAAAATACCGTCGTCATCAAAATCCAAAGCAAATTGATCCCATAATGTAACAGATAAAACATTCTTCCTGTTAAAATAATATATAATTATAAAATTTAAAATTAAAGAAGAGAGTATGAAATAAAGTATTTAACTTACTCCGATCTTGTATTTCTAAATTTCTAATTGGGGTAAGAGTTTGGCCAACGTATTTATGCGTAACTTCACTAACAATTGCTATTTGTCCAAAAACATCTAAAAAAATAAAGAAATGTTCATGTAAGTAGCGCATTAATATATAAACATTTCATGATAAATTGAAAATATATATATATATTTGATAGGCAAGTAATCAATCTTAATTTGATAGGCAAGTAATCACTTTGTCTAAAACGGTCCCTCGCCATCCTAAATGCTTTAACAATTTCATTTGTTTCATCAAATAGCAAGATCAATTTTGTCAGAATATCCTTATCAATATTTGGTAAATTACCATTTACCTCAAGTGCCTTGACCCTATTGTCCACCTCATTTTCAGTGTCATAAATATACAGCTGAGCAAATTTAGGTCGTTGTCCATCAACTGGAAGAAGGGAACCCATTAAATGATGGTTTTGTCCACTAATCCTAAATATGTATGGACCAGATTTTTTATTAATAGCCGTGTCAACTTTTGCACCTATTGAGGTAAAGGCAAACAAAGAATTGTATAACCTAATATTTTCTCGAAATTTTGTAGCCTGCCTCGAACCTTGGTAATCTAACAAACCATCCAACATGTTTGGGGTTTGTTGTAGCAATGGCAAAGAAATTCGACCTTCCTGACAACACAAAGAGAACCTTGGAACAACTTCATTTCGAGGCTTATAAATTCTTTCATTATACCATAATAAAGCTCCACATGATTGGCATTCATATTCTGGCAAACCTAGGTATAGTTGCTGAATACTTTGAGACTGCACTTCAGAAGATCCGAAGTTTTCAATATAGGAGAATTCATCAGTCTCTGTATGTGCGGCAATATTTTGGAGAGTATTATTATAGTGTACCCTCGGAACAATGTTAGTTGTTTGCTCTGTTCTATTTTTTAGAACGGTTTCGACGTTGAGCAAGGATACACTTCCTTTTTTCCTATTTTCTCTACAAATTGATGTTATGTCCATTCAATCCAGGAAAGAAATAGGATCAAAATACGGAAACAGTATAAACTAACACCGATTATTTAAAGTGTCATTGATTAAATCTAATATAATAATTTGGGGGAAAAATTGGTTCTAAATATGTTTATATTCATTTAAAAAAAGCAATGTGTTGTGAAATAGTGAGAAAGTATAGACTATATGAAAATTGCTAAATATATATAAAGATGTTATTTGTATGCACAATTATCTAAGCAATTAAAGATCCCCACAAATCCACAAACAAACAAAACAAAACCCATTAATTGGTCTGCAGCTATAAAAATTATAAAATTATCTACAGAGGCAAGCATTTTGTTTTATCAAATAGGCTAATAACAAATCAACAATAGAGCTGGAAAGGATAAAAATGTAACCAATTAGGAAGCTGTAACTTACGTGTAATGGGATGAGAATAATTGATTCAAGAAAGATTCAAACGACAGCTGCTTGCACAGAGTATTACTATTCCCCTTCGATCAAATGAACATTGGAATGCTCATTGTCTGTTGAGAATATTTTGGGTGAAGGTAATTAGCAAGGCAAAGAGTGGCTGAATTTTGTAAGCAATTAGAAAGCTGTAACTTACCATGCTTAGGGTAAAAAGAAGCGAATCAAGGCGAGTTAAAGCAGAAATGTTTGTACAGAGTATTACTATTCCCCTTCGATCAAAAAAATATTAAAACGCATGCCGGACATGAGAATACTTGGTGTCAAGAGGCGAAGCCGGAACTAAAGAGCAGTGTTATGTACTTAAATAGGGCCAGCATAAAGCAAGAATCGGGGTAACAATAAACATAAACAAAGTGGAAACTTAAGAGAAGCAGGGATATAACAATCCTTCAAAATATAACAAATGTTGGAAACTCATTGCCTATACCAGTTTCTGTTTATAACAAACACGCACACAAGTACAATTATAACAAACTCGGGCAACATGCACACAGTTACAATTATAACAAACATTAGAAAGCGGTTGCCTATAAGTTTGTTTTCCTTATTTGCAAGCCGTTTATCTTACCTAACATGTAAAAAAGATGATGTAAGTTCCTATAAGGATAACCGAGTTTGAAGCTATGTGTGTACTTTCATTTTGGATTTGTATTTTGGTTTAAAACTATATGTTGTTTCAAACAGAGCTTCAATATTGATAATAGAAATTGGAAGTAGAAGAGATAAGAAGAGTTAAAAGAAAGGAAAATCTCCAATATCGATAATAGAGTTTGAAAAATAATAAAGTAAAGAAGAAATATTAATTTAATTATGAAAATATTAATTTACACACCCAAATATTAAATATTAAAATATTAATTTATATTTGATATGCTTATTTAAATCATTCTATTTTTCAAATCTTATTTACTTTTATTTAGTTAATTAAGAGTTAGTGAATACTAAATATTTTGGATGTATGTTGCATAGAATTTTTCGTAAGAGTTTGGCCAAAAATACGTATGATTTTTTGACATGGCCTTCCCTTTATGACTTAGTGTTAAGGTAAAGGAGAAAATTGGGTAAGTTAGGTCTAAAAATTTTCAATATCAATAATAGGGAGTGTGAGAAATAAAGAAGTAGAAAAAGAAAAAGGATCCAACTTTGTAAGCAACATCAAAATTGTGTAAATTGTAAAGCCTATGGGTAAGAAAAGAAGAGAGCTAAATCGGAAAAACTATTCTTTGAAAAATCGAAGAAACAAAAGCCTAGAAAACATAAGAAAATGTGGCGACTAGGCTCGGGTATTACAGGCAAGTAGTTTACGCAATGAAAGAAGATATGCAGGAGGATTGGTCCATTAGTTAAAGAAGCATCCTGGGAGTTAACCGGTCTAAATATCATTGTGTAGAAGAGGGCAAGAGATGCAAATAGTAAGTGGTTGCCTATAATTAGGCCGTCCAAACTTCTATTTTATATTTTGCATACTTTGTGCCTGACTATCATCATTGCCTAGCAGAAGGGCAAGAAATACAACAGCAACGCCAAAAAGGGGAGACTAAAATCATTGGTGAAGTAAACAAAGACAGAAAGACAACCAGGTTTAAGCACAACAAAACGGTAAAAACCAATAATAGGTCAGGAAAAAGATGCCAACATAGGCTGCAGGGGAGCACCATAAGAATGGGCAAACTGCCATGCCTTCATGGCACATGAAAGACACGTGAACATAAATATGGCCAAACACGAGCGGTATAAGAGATAAAGCACGACGTATTGGACCGAAAGACACCAACATAGTGCAGGAGCACCATAAGAATGTGCAAACTGCCATGCCTTATTGCATTACATGGCACACGAAAGACCTACGAACATTATTGCATTACATGGCACATGAAAGACACAAACATAAATATGGCCAAATCTGAGCAGTATAAGAGACAAAGCACAACGTGCAAATTTAGGGGTACCTTAAAACATCAGAATAATTTATACGAAAAACCTGCCAACGTAGGCTGCAGAGAACACCATAAGAATGTTCAAACCTGCCATGCCTTATTACATTCCATGGCACATGAAAGACCTGCGAACATAAATATGGCCGAACCCTCCATGCATTTGTGTGAAATCATGCCTTCATTATAGAGAAGCCCAACATCATGAAGAGAGAGGTTGAGAATTAAGTGACACACAAAGCACAAATACATAATTTGATGGTTGTGACAATAGACGTGGCATAATTTTAGGCCTCCATGTCTATATTCTTGTTTCTCTTTGTTCCCTATCCAATGGTATCAGGAAAAACTCTGCTAGGCTCAGGTATTATAGGCAAGTCATTTATGCAATGAAAGAAGACATGCGGGAGGAATAGTAGCGGTTGCCATGATAAGGCCATCCGGACTTCTATTTCATCCTGCATGCATATCATGAGTTATGTAAAATATGGGCAAGAGACGCAAATAGTAAGTAGTTGCCTATGATTAGGCCGTCCAAACTTCTATTTGATATTTTGCATTCTTTATACCTGACTATCATCATTGCCTAGCAGAAGGGCAAGGCATATCATGAGTTATGTAAAAGATGGGCAAGAGACGCAAATAGTAAGTAGTTGCCTATGATTAGGCCGTCCAAACTTCTATTTGATATTTTGCATTCTTTATACCTGACTATCATCATTGCCTAGCAGAAGGGCAAGAAATAAAACAGCAATGGAAAGAAAAGGAAGTTCACCAAGTTTAGAAGTGGTTGCCTATAATTAGGCGTCCAAACTTCTATTTTTTTTTTTTTTTGCATTCTTTATGCCTGACTATCATCATTGCCTAGCAGAAGGGCAAGAAATAAACCAAAATAAGAAGCAGCAGCAAGACAAAAAACAACGATTGTAACAAAAAAAACATGTGCTCAAGTTTTCTAGAATACATGGTGTAAATACATATAGTAGGAAAAGTTGAGAGGTGCATTTAGAATGGTCAGGCTTTCTAGAATTTAACATCACACAACCCACAAAATTCAAGATAATAAAGCACGGCTTCAATAATCTCAAAACAAGAGGAAGTGCAAGAAACTAAAAACAAAAGAGACCAATGCACCAATCTAAGTCCGAAGAGATAAGTAGAAAACAGACGAATCAACAAAGCGACCAGAACTTTTAAGTACAACTTTAAGGACAACATACTTTTAAACTAATCGAGAAATAAGAGAAGTGCGGTAGATGAAGAAAGCAATTTGGCTCGGCTAAACTCTGAGAAAGAAAGGTTTTTTGGAAAGAAGCCAATTTTTCAATAAAGGATTCATCTTAGTAAGAAGAATTTGAGGTTGCCGAAGTTTCATCTTAGGCTGCTTTTGAACACCATAAGAATGGCCAAACCTGCCATACCTTATCACATTCCATGGCACACGAAAGACCTGCGAACATAAATATGACCGAACCCTCCATGCCTTTGTGTGAAATCATGCCTTCATTATAGAGAAGCCCAACGTAATGAAGAGAGGTTGAGAATTCTCTTCCACATTTCCCTCTCATTTCCATTACAATTTGTTTTTTGGTTAAACTGAAATTCTGTTGGATTTTTCATCCTCTCTTACGCTGTAAAGATCTCCTTAAGAGTTTAAAAGATTTCCACCTACTTATCTCAGACTTGGTTTTAACAGATTAATCCTTCAGACTTGACTCCATAAGTAACAACAAATAATCATTAATAAAACTTAGGAATATGATAAAGTAAACTTATAGTTAAGCGGAACACACTGTATCTTCCTATGGAGTACATAATTTTTCTAAACAAAACTATCAGCAAAAAGTATAAGAGAGAAATTACAACATGCAAATTCAGGGATTGTTTGGACATTGGAAGTAAGTTTGCTCAAGAACCTTGTTTGATGTATTCCTTATTAATAGATTCAAAAGCAGGTATAAGTAAGAACAAATAAGCAATAATAAAACTTACGAATAAGACAAAGTAAACTTATAATTAAGCGGAATGCATTGTATCTTCCTAGAGACTAAAGTAAAAAAAAATTCAATATCAATAATAGGGAGTGTAAGAAATAAGGAAGTAGATAAAGAAAAAGGATTCAACTTTGTAAGCAACATCAAAGCATAAAGAATTGTAAAGCCAATGGGTAAGAAAAGAAGGGCCAAATTCGGAAAACATCTGGAAAATCGCAGAAACAAAAGCCCAGAAAACATAAGAAAATGTGGCAGCTAGGCTCAGGTATTACAGGCAAGTAGTTTACGCAATGAAAGAAGATATGCAGGAGGATTGGTCCATTAGTTAAAGAAGCATCCCGCGAGTCAACCGGTTTAAAAAATAGTAAGTGGTTGCCATGATAAGGCCATCCAAACTTCTATTTCATCCTACCTGCTTATCATTGTGCAGAAGAGGGGCAAGAGATGCAAATAGTAAGTGGTTGCCTACAATTAGGCGGTCAAAACTCCTATTTTATATTTTGCATATTTTGTGCCGACCATCATCATTGCCCAGCAGCCACGCAAGAAATACAACAGCAATGCCAAAAAGGGGAGCCTAAAATCATTGACGAAGTAAATAAAGACAGAAAGGCAACAGGGTTTAAGCACAACAAAACAGTAAAAACCAACAATAGGCGGCAGGTAAAAACCTGCCATGCCTTATTGCATTCCATGGCACATGAAAGGAAGCTCACCAAGTTTAAAAGTGGTTGCCTATAATTAGGCCGCCCAAACTTCTATTTTTTATTTTGCATTATTTATGCCTGACTATCATCATTGCATAGCAGAAAGGCAAGAAATAAACCAAAAAATAAGAAGCAGCAGCAAGACAGAAACCAGCAATTACAATGGCCAAGTTTTCTAGAATGGCCAAGCTTTCTAGAATTTAACATCACACAACCCACAAAATTCAGCATAATGAACAGATGCAGTCATCTCAAAACATAAGAGAGAAGTGCAGCAAACAAAGGAAAAAAAACAAAAGAGACCAATGCACCAATTTAACTCCAAAGAGATAAGTAGAAAATAGACGAATCCACAAAGAGACCATAACTTCAAGCACAAATTTAAGTCCAACCTACTTTTAAACTAATCAGAAATAAGAGAAGTGCAGCAGACACAAATATCAAAATACATATTTTAAGTAGACCAGTTCATGGGCGCAAGCATGGCGATCGGGACCAAAATAAGCGATGGCGACAAGACAAAGAACATCGGTTCATAACCAAAATGGCGTGACAAGACACAATCGCGAGTCATAAAACGAAATCATCATAACCAAAATGGGCGACAGGACACAACCGGAATTACTAAACGAAAGTGAAACAAAATTAAAAATTTAATTAAAAAAAAAAAAAAAGTAGCGAGAGAACGCATGTATAGCTTAAATGTTACATATGAAAGTTTAATAGAGGATGTAATTCATGTATAATGTATAGCTATATACAGTAGGCAATCCATGTTAAACTAAAAACAAAAAAGACCAATGCACCAATTTAAGTCCAAAGAGATAAGTAGAAAACAGACGAATCAACAAAGTGACCATAACTTTTAAGCACAAATTTAAGCCCAACATACTTTTAAACTAATCAGAAATAAGAGAAGTGCAGTAGATAAAGAAAGCAATTTGGCTCAGCTAAACTCAAAGAAAGAAAGCTTTTTTTTTGGAAAGAAACCAATTTTTCAATAAAGGATTCATCTTAGTAAGAAGAATTTGAGGTTGCGAAGTTTCATCTTAGGTGGAAAGGAGTTTTTTTTTCAGTAAAGAGAATTCTAAAAAGCTATAAAGAGAACTCATGTATAGCTTAAATGTTACGTATGAAAGGTTAATAGAGGATGTAATTCATGTATAATGTATAGCTATATACAGTAGGCAATCCATGTTAAACTAAAAAAAAAAAAAGACCAATGCACCAATTTAAGTCCAAAGAGATAAGTAGAAAACGGACGAATCAACAAAGGGACCATAACTTTTAAGCACAAATTTAAGCCCAACATACTTTTAAACTAATCGAAATAAGAGAAGTGCGGTAGATAAAGAAAGCAATTCGGCTCGGCTAAACTCGAGAGAATGAAAGCTTTTTTTGAAAGAAACCAATTTTTCAATAAAGGATTCATCTTAGTAAGAAGAATTTGAGGTTGCCGAAGTTTCATCTTAGTTGGAAAGAAGTTTTTTTTTTTTTCGGTAAAGAGAATTCTGAAAAGCTTAGCCATTGTTGAAAACGGAAATAAAGAGAAGCGGATGCAAAAATCATAACTCCTATATTAACTATAGGTAACACAAAGGTTACATAATAGAGAAGTGCAGACAAAGAAAGCAACTTGGCTCAACTAAAGAGAAGTGCGGTAGGCTAAAGAGAAGTGCGATGGGTTGCCGAAGTTTCATCTTAGTTGGAAAGAAGCTTTTTTTTTCAAGAAAGAGAATTACGAAAAGCCTAGCCATTGTTGAAAACGGAAATAAAGAGAAGCGGATGTAAAAATCATAACTCCTAAATTAACTATAGGTAACACAAAGGTTACATAATAGAGAAGTGCAGTAGACAAAGAAAGCAACTTGGCTCAACTAAAGAGAAGTGCAATAGGTAACACTAAGTCATAAAGGGAAGGCCATGGCAAAAAATCATAAGTCTAGATAAGTAGAAAACGACGAATCAACAAAGTGACCATAACTTTTAAGTACAAATTTAAGTAAAGAGAATTCGGAAAGCTAAGATATTCTTTGAAAACCGGAATAAAGTTTTCTTTTTGCGATAAAGAGGAATTTTTTTTTTCAAGAAAGAGAATTACGAAAAGCTAATCCCCTTTTACATAATATCTAAGTGATAAAGGGAGGGCTATGGTAAAAAATCATAAGTCCTATATTAGGCATCACAAATATTACATTACACATGAGAAGTAGCAAGGAAAGAAGCTATTTTTTTTTTGAAGAAAGAGAATTACGAAAAGCCGAGCTATTCTTGAAAAAAAACAAAGAGAAGCCTATGTAAAAATAATAACTCCTATATTAACTATAGGTAACACAAAGGTTACATAATAGAGAAGTGCGGTAGATAAAGAAAGCAATTTGACTCAACTAAAGGGAAGTGCGTAGGTAACACTAAGTCATAAAGGGAAGGCCATGTCAAAAAATCATAAGTCTAGCAAACTAAAACACGAAGAGACCAATGCACCAATTTAAGTCCAAAGAGATAAGTAGAAAACGACGAATCAACAAAGTGACCATAACTTTTAAGTACAAATTTAAGTAAAGAGAATTAGAAAAGCTAAGATATTCGAAAACCGGAATAAAGTTTTCTTTTTTTCAAAGAGGATTTTTTTTTTTCAAAAGAGAATTTAAAAGCTAATCCCCTTTTACATAATATCTAAGTGATAAAGGGAGGGCTATGGTAAAAAATCATAAGTCCTATATTAGGCATCACAAATATTACATTACACATGAGAAGTAGCAAGGAAAGAAGCTATTTTTTTTTTCAAGAAAGAGAATTCTGAAAAGCTGAGCTATTGCTGAAAACTGAAACAAAGAGAAGCCTATGTAAAAATAATAACTCCTATATTAACTATAGGTAACACAAAGGTTACATAATAGAGAAGTGCAGTAGATAAAGAAAGCAATTTGACTCAACTAAAGAGAAGTGCAGTAGGTAACACTAAGTCATAAAGGAAAGGCCATGTCAAAAAATCATAAGTCTAGCAAACTAAAACACGAAGAGACCAATGCACCAATTTAAGTCCAAAGAGATAAGTAGAAAACGACGAATCAACAAAGTGACCATAACTTTTAAGTACAAATTTAAGTAAAGAGAATTCTAGAAAAGCTAAGATATTGCCGAAAACCGGAATAAAGTTTTCTTTTTCGAAGAAAGAGGTTTTTTTTTTTTCAAG
This sequence comes from Aechmea fasciata, assembly GCA_025177825.1. Classification (NCBI taxonomy): domain Eukaryota; kingdom Viridiplantae; phylum Streptophyta; class Magnoliopsida; order Poales; family Bromeliaceae; genus Aechmea; species Aechmea fasciata. The sequence goes on from CM045936.1 coordinate 1,714,149, forward strand.
AAAGAGAATTAAAAGCTAATCCCCTTTTACATAATATCTAAGTGATAAAGGGAGGGCTATGGTAAAAAATCATAAGTCCTATATTAGGCATCACAAATATTACATTACACATGAGAAGTAGCAATTTGGCTCAGCCAAACTCAGAGGAATAGGCTGCAGGGTTTAAGCGCAACAAAACAATAAAAACCAATAATAGGCACGGAAAAACTGCCATGCCTTATTGCATTCCATGGCACATGAAAGGAAGTTCACCAAGTTTAAAAGTGGTTGCCTAAGAAGCACAACAAATGTTTGGCTAAGATATTGTTGAAAACTGGAATAAAGAGAAGCTTATGTAAAAAGCATAACTCCTATATTAACTGTAGGTAACACAAAGGTTATGTAATATCTAAGTGATAAAGGGAGGACTATGGTAAAAAATCATAAGTCCTATATTAGGCAGCACAAATATTACATTACACATGAGAAGTAGCAAGGTAGGACACTTGTAATTGAACTTTGGACACCCAACCTAAGGGAGCGGATGTACCATCCGATGGTTCACTTTCTCAAGTAGGTGGAGCGAGAACCAAACGGTTAATCACGGCATGGCACTCTCCAATGGCACGATGGATTTGGATCCGCTCGGTTACAAACTCATTCATTTGCGCAAGAGCACACATAACAATCCTTGACAAAGTTAAACTCACGAAGCAAATTGTTGTCTTGTGTAGACAACACGGTGTACTTTGTGGATAGACAATTGTATAAATTTTGATAGAAGATACTATCATCGTAATTCACGTCTTTAACTTGTAGACCCAACTCCTCGACCATCCTCTTAATAGTAACGCGAGCAGCATCCTGCTCAGCTGCAACAGACGTGGAACATTGCACCCCCACAGCCGTACAATTTCAAACGCAGTCATTTCGCGAAATAGGGAGATCTATATATGCGAGGTAATCCCCATTTGTAGTGGGAGAGACAACAATTTCTCGGTATTTCCACATTCGGCTTATCACAAATTTCACGAAACAATCTAGAGTAAGAAAGTTCAACTGTCGACATAGTAGAAGTGCAAAAAAATGAAGCGGAAGAAAAACGGAGGAAAAGAAGAGATAAAGGAGAAAATTTGATAAGTTAGGACTAAAAATTTTCAATATCAATAATAGGTAGCGTAAGAAATAAGGAAGTAGAAAAAAGAAGAAGGATTCAACATCAAACTCGTAAGAAAAGAAGAGAGCTAAATCCGAAAAAAACTACTGAAAAATTGTAAAAACAGAAAGGCGAGAAAACATCAAAAAATGTGGTAGCTAGGCTCGGGTATTACAGCAAGTAGTTTACGCAATGAAAGAAGATATGCAGGAGGATTGGTCCATTAGTTAAAGAAGCATCCCGCGAGTTAACCCGTCTAAAAATAGTAAGTGGTTGCCATGACTTGGCCATCCAAACTTCTATTTTATCCTGCCTGCTTATCATTGTGTAGAAGAGGGGCAAGAGATGCAAATAGTAAGTCTCAGGTATTACAGGCAAGTAGTTTACGCAATGAAAGAAGATATGCAGGAGGATTGGTCCATTAGTTAAAGAAGCATCCCGCGAGTTAACCCGTCTAAAAATAGTAAGTGGTTGCCATGACTTGGCCATCCAAACTTCTATTTTATCTATCATTGTGTAGAAGAGGGGCAAGAGATGCAAATAGTAAGTGGTTGCCTATAATTAGGTCGTCCAAACTTCTATTTTATATTTTGCATACATTGTGCCTCGACTATCATCATTGCCTAGCGACCACGCAAGAAATACAACAAAGAATGCCAAAAAGTGGAAGCCTAAAATCATTGGCGGTAAACAAAGACGAGAAAGGCAACGGGGTTTAAGCACAACAAAACAATAAAAACCAATACGGATCAACAGAGATCGCCAAAAAGTGGAGACAAAAGGGGTAGGTAGAAGTAAGCAAAGAATATCAACCTTTGTTGTCACAGAGGAAGAGATAGTAACCGTAGGTGGTACACGCCCACAATGCAAGAAAATACCCTTTTCTTGTCACGCACACTCAAGAAAATACCCTTTAGGAGATAGGAGAAGACCGTAGCGACGTGTAAAAAAGAGGCTCTTTGTAATTGTTATGTGCACAAATAAAGACAATAAACTTTTTGTTTTTGGTGGACGGAGCGGATGCAGTGTGGCCAATTTATAATACTTCTAACTCAAGCTTTGCACCTCTTAGGTAATAATAAAGACAATAAACTTTTTTGTTTTTGGTGGACAGGAGCAGACTGCAGTGTGGCCAATTTATAATACTTCTAACTCAAGCTTTGCACCTCTCTTACAGTGTAATAATCTGTTTAAACCAATGAGAAGATCTGAGAAGATCTTTTTTACAGAGTTGGAACTCTGAGAAGATCTCCTTTACAGAGCAACACAGGGGACATTTTCGAAAACTACGGAGAAGATCTCCCCATTGCTCAGATTTTCGAAATATGAAAGGAGATTTTTTTTCAAGATCTAAAGAGATTTGCACAGAGACAAAACTGTTTTTTTAATCTAAGAGAATTTCAAATCTTTAAAAAAAGATCTAAAAAACAAAAGAAAATGGTAATGATTACAAATCTTTAAAAAATAGGTACGAATCTGCTTTTTTTTTTTGGAACCGTAAAAGATCTCGTTAAAATGAAGGAGTTTTTTCTAGATCTAAGGAGATTTTTTTCGAAATATCAAAGGATCGTTGAAATGAGTGGAGATCCGAGGCAAGCTCTTCCCAAACCGCGGTCCAATGGAGTGGCGAGAGACCTCCACAAAATCCGCGCTGTCGAACCAAAGGGAGGAGTAGAGAGAGTTCGGAGATCTTACCTCCATAGATAGAATCCGCGCGGTCGAACCAAAGGGAGGAGTAGAGAGAGATCGGAGATCTTACCTCCATAGATAGGAAGATAGGGTAGAGAAGGGTGTACTCATGGCATCGCGGTCGGTCCAACATAATGGGCACGGGTGTAACACGGGTGATGGCTCCATCCCGTATGTGACCGGCGGAGATCCGGCGTAGGGTGATAGGGCACTCATGAGCGAGAGGAGAGAGGTAGAGGGCGTGGAAAAGATGGGTCGAGAGCATACGGGGCCGGCGAGAGAGAGGCGCGGAGGAGAGAGAGAAGGGGTGGAGAGACGCACAGGCGGCGCGGAGGAGAGGAGGGTGTGGAGAGACGCCTCGGAAAGCGGCGAGAAGGAGGGATGGTGTGGAGCGGCGGCTTCGAAGAGGTGGGCGTGTGGGAGTTTTAGGGTTTAGGCTAGGCATATTAAAAAAATTAGGAAGTAAAAAAAATATACGGAGGACAAACAGAAAAAACAAAAAGAAAGATCCAGGAGGAAAAAGACAAAAAGAAAAATTCGGAGAGAAAAAATCTGATAAAAGACAAAAAGAGAAAGGACCGAGAAAAGAGCAAAAATAATGGGGAGGCCTAAAATGCTGCCACGTCCATTGTAACAAACCACCAAATTATGTATTTGTATGGATATAAAGGTGTGGACTTGTATTTTTTTGTTTTCTTCATATAAAGAATACTAGTATAGGAACCCGCGCGATGCAGCGGGTAAAAATTATAATAAAAATTTATAAATTAAATAAATAAATATATATATATATATAAAATAATTATATTTGACTGGTTAATAATATAAAAATATATTTAAAAAATTAGAATAAAAATACAATTTAGTGGAGAACATAAAAAGAAAACGAAAAGAAAAAAACTATTGAAGAATAAAAATTATTGCATGGATATTCTAAAAATATATTTGAACCTAAAGCCCAAACCTAGTAATATATTTTACAAAAAAAAACGTAGTACTATACATGATGCAAATCAGCAATTCTTTATGGATTCCACGTCCATCAACTCAAGAAATGAATCAACATTGGGAATTTTTTTAAAAAATTCTTGAAAAGGAATTGGAATCTCAAGAATGATAAGGCAAAAGAATTTGATAATTAAGAGATTAAAACAATTCTTTTTCAAAGAACTTCATGTGGAAATTCTAGAGACAGATATACAGAGTTCTTGCTTCTTCTCTGAAAAAATAAGCCTGAAATGAAATGCATAGAAAGTAGTACTCTAACTATAAAATGAAGAATATTAGTTTAAATAGTCTGCAAGAATTGGTGAAAAACTTATACAAATGATTGAGAGCTAGAGCGGTGGTCGTCTCCTTATTTAAGTTGGTATTATTCATGCACTATCAAACATCAAATGAATTAAAAATATCTGGTTCATTGAGTACAATAAATATGAAATTTATAAGCTCACTCTGATCTCTCCTTACTTCACAAAAACTGATATATATTGCTCTATTCGCCAACCTGCACATTCTTTGAGCGAGCGAAGTAGGGAAGGAGAGGTTGTTGATGCTACTGCTTTCTGATAAAGAAACCAAGATCTCTCGAAGAGGCCCAGCGATCGACGAATGTGAGTCCTCTGTAGTGTTACATGACACGGTAAGGCCAAGTAGTGTAGAGATTGATAGAGACGACGATATAACATTACCATCGGTCTTGAACGCATCGACTTTCTCCTTTCGATTGTAAATGTTGGACTCTTCTAGGAAAGGAAGCAAAATCCATTCATATCTGCGTAGTTTAGCTTCACTTCTGTTTTTATATTGTTGCTGATGAATTGTGTTGAATGTTCTCTCTTCATGAAAATCTGATGTTGGTTTGGTGTTTGGATCTGTAGTCTTGGGTGGAAAGAAGTTGCGTTGTGCGGTGGTGTTTTTGTGTGTTTCGATGATAGGGTTTTTTTGAATGTGGTTGAGTTTTGTGCATGTGGTGGTCATAGTACGCGACATGTGGTGGTCATAGTACGTGATCGGGCGCAGCTTCTCCTGAGCACCTTTTTTTTTTTGTCATTGGTTCGACGACACCTCGTTGGCTTGGCCTCCATCGTATTTAAGTACTTTAGATTATATACTGCATGCATAAAATACACATTAATGAACTAAAATAAATAAAAAAATTAATAACAAAGTCATTTTCACTATGAAAAAAATAAATTTATTAAATTTGTTTAAATTTAGCGCATAAATAGTGACGGATTTCAAAATATAAGATTTCAGAATAAATACATATCACCCTAAGAGTGCCTTATTGATATTAATCAAGACCTCATAGTTCTTAAAGTCATCCATTTTGTGCAGATAAGAAAATGGATACCTAACGATTACTGTGCTCTTTGCGCATAGGTAGATCTTTCACATCCTCCCCACCAAAAATTTGGGATATTTCAATACTATTAGCTTTCCCCGTATAGACATTCTACCGATAATGCAATCATATGTTCACTTGCAAAACTACAATTCTAGTCCTAAAAATCAGCCGATTATTTTTTTAAGATTTTTAAGTATCACTAACCTAATTAGCACATTGAAACTCCTTAGACAAAGAAAAGTTGAATGTTTGACAAATACAACATTGTATTGAACTTGTTGAAAGAAATGCGTCTGTCACTCTTTTGTCTCTTTGTTCAATCTTCGGCGCTAAAATTTGCAATGCTATACTCGTACCTTATCTAATATACACTTTTCTATACAAAAAAATTATACCAACATTCCATAAAAAGAGATTAAATGGAAAAGAAAAAGAGTGATATTACATTACCAGCGCTTTATTATTACTCTGTTGGCACTTAATTTGAACCTGAAAAGCATAAAGACCTACAAATTAGTCAATGATTTCAGAAGAAGACAAGCTACAAATTCTTTCATTTTGGATACTATATGAAAAGCTTCGTATCATTAAAATTGAATTATATAAATAAAAAAAGAAAAAACAAACACCAATTCTCTTAGGTGCACCATTACTGAAATAAAGCAACAAAAAAACTACATCAGATTGATCAGTTTTAGACAATAAAACAGGTCAATTGAATTCTAGAATTTGACATTTGAACCTCAACAAAAACTCATCAAGCTCAAGAAGTAGCCCAGAATTTTTTTTCCAGAAACCTCTTTGACTACTTCCTAATAAAAAATATCTAGTGTTTGAAAAATATCTGATGTTAAAAATTCCTAAATTACATAAAAAGAATAAAAATAAAAATAATTAAAAAGCCCAATAAAAATAGAGAGAAAGGGAAAAAATAATACCTTAACAGCGAAATGAAAAAAGCGCCCTAGCATGACCTCCACCTCAGTAGCGGCGTTCAACAGAATGGATCCCCAGATGAGGTCCTCGAGCAGCGTCGTCAAGAACCTTGATCCTGTTGAGCCCGAGCTCGGCACCGAGGTAGGAGGCGCCTTGGCCCTCATGCCTGCGGTAGTTGAGGAGGCGAGTCAAAGGCGAAAAATTCTGGGTTTCGAACGCAAAGGTCGAGGCAAAGGTAGAGGTCAATGGTGGCGAGCAGAGGCGGGGCGACATAGATGCGGTCGAGGTGGTGGCGAGCAATGCCGACATCCGGGTCCAAGAGAGATAGAGAGAGAGGAAGTTCAGGGGATGTGAGGGGGGTTTCGAAAAAGAGAGAGACATTAATATATAGTTAATATAGAGTTAATTGAGAGAGGGGAATTTAGATGTGAGGGGGGTTTCGAAAAAGAGAGAGGCATTAATATATAGTTAATATAGAGTTAATTAAGAGTGGCGAATTTAGACAGACTTTCCATTAAAAAAAAATCAGAAAAAAATTCAAAAATAGGAAACTGTGCCACATCAGCATAGATTATTGGGAATTAATATATAGTTATAGTTATATATATATATATAGTTAATTAATGTATGTATGTAGTGAATATATATATTGTGTATATATATATATATATATGTATGTAGTGAATATATATATTTATGGAGTTTTACTAGAATACTATCGGTAGTAACGAGCCATTTTACTACCGATTTGTTTTCGATGATAGATCTTCCAAATTGACGATCAGTTGAACATGATCTATACCATTTGAAGTGTTTGAAATCAAATTTCAAATCTTTTCGACATCATTTGCCTAATGATCAAAAGGTTTCAAAATTTATAATTTTAATTGTGGATAAGAGGCGTTTTCTCGTTTAACGGTGTAAAGGGATCCAAATCAATTGAATTTTTGTTAAAAAATTCTTTAAACTATTTAAAACAAGATCTATACTCTTGATCTTGATTACAAGACTCCTATCATCATTTTTTAAAGAGTATTCATTTTCAGCCATTCATTTTTTTGTTCACTTGATGGATAAAAGAACAATATCGAAAATGCGTGAAATTTGATTTCTAGGTAGTTTGAATGGTTTAGATCATATTTAACGAGATCGTCAATTTGAAAGCTCTATCATCGAAAACAAATCGGTAGTAAAACGGCTCGTTTACTACCGATAGTATTCTAGTTCAACTCATATTTATGTATGTATGTAGTGAATATATATATTGTGGATTGAAGTGGATTGAAGGGTTATGTTTATATATATATATATTTATGTATGTATGTATGTATATATATATATATATATATATATATATATATATATATATATATATATATATATATATATATATATATATATAATTGAGCTAGAATACTTTTGGAAGCACCAACTTTTGGTCTTAAGTTCTAACCATTGGATCTACTTTTTGACTACTAATAGCCTTTGGATCTAACACTATTCCACCTACCACCACCTATCCCATCAACCACCACCTATCACCATCATCTCAACCTTACATCTCCCCATCCAATGGTTAAAAACTCAAAAGCATCACTTCAATGGTGCTTTTGAAAGTATTCTACTCAACTCTCTCTCTCTCTCTCTCTCTCTCTCTCTCTCTATATATATATATATATATATATATATATATATATATATATATATATATATATATATTTTATTTATTTATTTATTTATGTATGTATGTATATATACATATTGTGGATTGAAGTGGATTGGAGGGTTTCTTGCAACGTGGCAAGAATTATTGTGGAATCATAGTGTTTTATAGATATCGCTCTCGCTCTCTCCATGGACGTAGGCGCCGAACCACGTAAATCGCTGTCTTTTTTTCTGTGTATTATTTTTTGCTATTTTTTTGTTCGTATATTTTTGTTGATAGCACATGCAAGACAATTCTAAGTCCCAACATATATTATTCACCATACATATTTTACTTTTCTTTCATTTTCAGTAATCCCAATCGATCTCCTCCCTCTCTAAACTCCTCTATCTTAATGTCAGAAAAATGTAGACAAAGGCACAGTCACTTTTGTCCTTTCCAATCTCTCTAGATATCTTGGTAGCCTTATTTTTGGAAACTAATAAAAATAACTATATATATAGACAGAGCCTGGCTACTATGCTATTAATAGCACGAAACACTTGGTGTTACCAAATTTTCCGCCATTAGATCTACCATTTTGATCAATTTCACCCGTTAAATTATATATACTATTAAACCAATCATGCACCCATTTAACCCTAGGGGGCCCACATCATCCTAACCGCACATCTCTTAATCCAATTGCCAAAAACTTGGTAGCACCAATGACTTGGTGCTATTAATAGTATATTAGCCTAGTTCATATATATATATATATATATAGAGTTATTTACATACGAGTCCTAAACATAGTCAATTGCGGAAATATCCGCAAAAGCGAAACTAGGTGAGATGTCCCCGCAAAAGTCCAAAGTATGCGAGATATGTCCCTGCCGCGCCTTTTGCGGGGACATATCTCAAAAATATTTTTGCATATGTCCCCGCAAAAGGCGCGGCGGGGACATATTCAGTATTTTGCGAATATGTCCCGCAAAAGACGCGGCAGTGGACATATCTCGCATACTTTTGGACTTTTGCGGGGACATCTCACCTAGTTTCGCTTTTGCGGATATTTCCGCAATTGACTATGTTTGCGGGACTGTATGCATTTGACCCATATATATATATATATATATATATATATATATATATATATATATATATATATATATATATAATTGAGCTTCTATGCTTTTAAAAGTACCAAGATATTTGTGCTTGTAAGTTTTTGGCCATTGAATTAATAGATGTGTGGTTAGGATGATGTGGGTCCCCTTGGGTTGAGTGGGTGGTTGGTTGAATAGTATAATCTAACTGAAAATGATCAAAGACGTAGATCTAACGGTAAAAAATTCACAAGCACCAAGTGCTTGGTGCTTTTACAAGCATCAGTGGGACTCTATATATATATATAGAGAGAGAGAGAGAGAGAGAGAGAGAGAGAGAGAGAGAGAGAGAGAGAGAGAGAGAGAGAGAGAGAGAATTTGGTGGAATACTATTGATAGTATTTGATCTCTTTTGCTATCAAATTTTTAATTCTTAATTCTTGAATAAAAAATTGTAAGGTTAAAATGATATTAATCTAATGAATAGAAATGATCAAATGAATTGATCCAAAAATTAAAAATTTAATAGCAAAAATAAAACAAATACTGTTAATACTATTCTAGCCCAAAACTCTTTCTCTCTTTCTCTCAATCTCTCTCTCTCTCTCTATATAGAGAGAGAGAGAGTGCTTTTGACTTTTTATGAGTTTAGCTAGAATACTCTCAAAAGCACAAAGAGAGTGGTGCTTTTGACTTTTTAGCCATTGAATGGAGAGATGTAGGGTTGAGATGATGGTGATAAGTGGTGGTAGGTGGAATAGTGTTTGATCCAATTAAAGGTTAGTAGCAATCAAGGAGTAGATCCAAGGGCTAGAAACTCAAAAGCACCAAGAGGTTGGTGCTTTTGAGAGTATTCTAGCTCAATTCTCTCTCTCTCTCTCTCTCTCTCTATATATATATATATATATATAAATATATATATATATATAGAGTCACTATATGCTATCAATAGCACGAAGCACTCGGTGCTACCAAGTTTTCCACCGTTAGATCCACCTCTTTGATAATTTTCACCGTTAGATCATACTATTCAACCAACCACCCACTTAACCCTGACCCACATCATCCAAACCGCACATCTCTCAATCCAAGGGCGAAAAAATGTGTAGCACCAATGATATTGTGTTATATATAGTATAGTAGCTTAGTTATATATATATATATATATATATATATATATATATATATATATATATATATATATATATATATATATATATATATATATATAGTTGAGATAGAATACTCTCGATAGTAAACGGAGCGTTTACTATCGAGTTGTTTTCGATGATAGAACTTCCAAATTAACGATCGGCTCCGTTAAATATGATCTAAACCATTTAAACTACCTAGAAATCAAATTTCACGCACTTTCGATATTGTTCTTTTATCCATCTAGTGAACAGAAAATGAATGGTTGAAAATGAATATTCTTTAAAAAATAATGATAGGAGTCTTGTAATCAAGATCAAGAGTATAGATCTTGTTTTATATAGTTTAAAGAATTTTCTAATAAAAATTCAATTGATTTGGATATCTTTACACCGTTAAACGAAAAAACGTCTCTTATCCACCATTAAAATTACAAATTTTGAAACTCTTTGATCATTAGGCAAATAATATCGAAAATATTTGAAATTTGATTTCTAAACACTTTAATTGGTATAGATCATGTTCAACCGAGCCGATCGTCAATTTGGAAGCTCTATCATCGAAAACAACTCGATAGTAAAATATCCCGTTTACTATCGAGAGTATTCTAAATTAACTATATATATATATATATATATATATATATATATATATGCTCTAACGCATTATTACCTCTTTGGGAAAAAATGGATGTTGGGTTTTTATTAAAAAAAAATACTTTGCTTATAAACCAATCTCCTAATATTTTACGAATTTTATAATTTAATAGTTAAATTTTAATTTTAAAATTCTAAGTCATACTTATATTTTTTGTGACTTACATTTCTCTACTAATTAAATACCATTATATTTACTAATTCATAAAATATTATTAAACTTATTTATTAATATAATTAATTAGATATAAATAATATATGTATTGTTTATACTACTTTAGTAGATTTTCTGTAGCTAACTTTTTTTATTTTTTGACAAAAAATGAGGGTTAGAAACGCTCTTATTTTATAATTGCACTGACAGGGAGTTGAATTCCTGACCTCCTCATCCGTGGAACAGTAGTTTAAACTTATCAATATATAAAATTAGCTAGGAAGGAGCTTAACCGCGGTGAGCCGGTTACAAGTTTAGCGGTGTAGAAATATTCAAATCATATGAAATTTTGATAAAAAAAATTTTATACCATATTAAACAAGATCAATAATTTTGATCTAAAATTTTAATATCATATCATCAAATTTTGTAAGATTTTTATTTTTAGCCGTTGATTTTGAGCCACTTCGATCGCTAGACAAATGATATCGAAAAATTATAAAATTTATTTTCTAGATACTTCAAATACTCTAGACCAAGCCTAACGGAGCCGATCATCGATTCGAAAGTCCGAATATCGAAAACAAAGTGGAAGAACGGAGCCCACCGTACTTCCATAAGCATCCTAGCCGCACTCTATAGAGAGAGAGAGAGAGAGAGAGAGAGAGAGAGGGTTGAGCTAGGATACTTTTAGAAGCACCACCCTCTTAATTGGTGCTTCTAAGTTTCTAGCTTTTGGATCTACATCCCAATTCCTAATACTTCTTGGATCAAACACTATTTCCCCTAGCTACCATTACCATCATCTCAACCTCACATCTCTCAATCCAAAGGCTCAAAACACTAAAGCACTAATAGCACCACTCACTTGGTACTTTTAGAAGTATGCTAGCTCCACTCTCTCTCTCTCTCTCTCTCTCTCTCTCTCTCTCTCTCTCTATATATATATATATATATATATATATATATATATATATATGTGTGTGTGTGTGTGTGTGTGTGAGGCTACTATGCTATCGGAAGCATAGAGCCTTCCAGGTTCGTTTCGATGTTGTGACTTTTGAATCGTCGATCGGATTAAACTTGATTTAAAATATTTAAAGTATCTAGAAAAATAAATCTTATAATTTTTCGATATCATTTACCTAGTGATCGAAGGGGCTCAAAATCAATAATTTTAATGGCTGTAGTGAGCCGTTTGCTAGTTTAACGGTATAGAAATATTCGAATCACTTGAAATTTTGATAGAAAATTCTTTATACCATATAAAACAAGATCAATAGCTTTGATCTAAAATTTTAATGTCATATCATTATATTTTGTAAGATTTTTATTTTTATTGATGATTTTGAGCCACTTCGATCGCTAGACAAATGATATCGAAAAATCGTAAAATTTATTTTCTATATACTTCAAATACTCTAGATCAAGTCTAACGGAGCCGATCGTCGATTCGAAAGTCCGAACATCGAAAACAAAGTGGAAGCACGGGGCCCTCCGTGCTTCCGATAGCATAGTAGCCTTACTCTCTCTCTCTCTCTCTCTCTCTCTCTCTCTCTATATATATATATATATATAAAATTTATATCTTATAATTTTTAGATAATAATCTACACTATAACAGTAAGTTTTAAGAATTTATTCTCAAATTTTGCTACAGAATGAATGGGAGTTTCATTTGCTCACTATCACTTGTGAAAACATTATGTAACAAATTAACTTCACACCTCTCCTCTCTCTCTCTCTCTCTCTCTCTCTCTCTCTCTCTCTCTTTGCACAAGTTGACAAATGACAAAATAAGTTTCTTTTTTGTTTTTTTTGTGCTAGCCAGTATATTTACCCCACAAAGCCTGTGTGCTCACAAATGTATAATTTTTTTACTTTTTGACAAAAAAATGAGGGTAATAAGAAACGCTCTTATTTTATAATTGCACTGACAGGGAGTTGAATTCGTGACCTCTTCACCGGTGGAACAGTAGTTTAGAACTCATCCAGAAACTTATCAATATATAAAATTAGCTATACATGGGAGGAGCTTAATAATGATGATGGTGATGATCTCTTTCTAAATCAAATATGGTTTTAAATGAACGAAAGGTACCGTGATTGAGATTTAAAACGGCACGAGATGTTTACAGGAAACCGTGCCCACCCCTCCTGATATGAGAAATTAAGTTGATTCAGGAATGACACGTGGGGCAATCTCAGCTTCATTTACTCTCTCACTACAATAAAATATGTTTTAAACGACGCTTTTTAAACGACGTTTTTTTCTAGCGTCTTTAATATTTAGCATTTACCGACACTATGATTAAGCATCGCCAATAAACATATTTTTATCAAATATTTATATAAATTTTTCGACGCTATATTAATACGTCGGTATATTTATCCCAACATATTTATTTAACGACTCTTTACACGACGCTTTTACAAGCGTCGGAATTATCTTTACCGACACTTTAAAGCGTCGCTATTTTTTCTTGCCATACTGAAAAATAAATAAAAAAATAAAAATAAAAAAAAAAGGCCAATGTAAGAGTCCATCAAGTCACTGTTGTGTTGGTTCATAAATTGATTAGTCTTTTATCAAGGATCCATTTGACAAATATAATGATCTTTGCTTTTTCTATTACGGTTATATTTGGTATCGCAGTCAATTCGGATATACACACACGTCAATACAGCTATAGTCTTGTTATGTAAATTTAACTACTTCATGTGCATGCGGAACAGCTGTAAGTGATCCAGCTGCGTGATATTAACATAAGTCCGATATCATTAATTCGTTCCATCAAAATCTCATCTCCCTCTCCGTCTCCGTCGTCCTGTTCAGCGGCGCCCCACCGCCCTCTTTCACCTCTCATAAATGCGTAGATGTATGCGTTTTCACTATAACAGAACTAGATTATAAGAATACATGTTTGAGACAATTTTGAGTAATTGTCACATTTATGCTAAAACTTAAAAAAATATCTACTAATACCTAAATATAAAGTCCCATCCAACTAAAAATAAAAGATTTTTTCTCAAGATTATACGACATGAGTCCGGTCCAATTTGGCCGGAGTTACAAAGCGAGAAAAAAAAAAAAAAACATCTTTTCTTTTCTTCACTCAATCCATGAAATTCTAAATTCGTCCGCCACCGCACCCAATGAGATAGAATTTCGGTTGCTAAAAGCTTAAATAAGAGTCAGAATTAAGAAAGACTTTTTAGATTATAAGAATAACACTTTAACTCCACTATATACCTAGCGACCCCACATATAGCAATACTTTTTAAAAATATTGATAATTTTAGCTAGCAGCACTTTTTTGACATATACCTACATTTAAAAATATCGTTATAGACCGTTTTTATTGTAGTGTTTCTAGCTAGCAGGCTAGCAGCCCTTCTCGCCCGTGAGTCATGATGCGACTCGACCGATCGACAATATCACTGCCGGCCATTTGCAACAAATCAAACATATTTGTCGTGACACAGCAGTAGATCTGCTTGTCAGCAAATGTATATCTGCATACTGCAGCACTTAGCGTCAACTCCGCCGGCGCCGGTGTACACTTCGTAACAATAAACGTCGTCGTTTTATATAGTACTACCAAACATCATTACGAAATGCAATATGTACTATCCATGAGTCAACTGGGGTCAACCTTGTCTATCAGGCAAAACCAGTGTGAAGTGGCGGTTAGTATTAGTAGTTAGTCCAAATGTCGAATCTACATTGATTCATATTTCTAGCTAAGTTTATAAATAAAGCGGATAGCGTACTACCTATCTCTCCAAAAAAAAAAAAAAAAAAAACCTTTTATTTATTCCATTTCCCTAAATACTTAAAAAAAAAATAACATTTCAAAAAGTTAACTGCCCGTTCTTTCTCTGAAAAAATATCATCTTTTTCATGTGTCTGTCCCATGTATAATTCCTTGAGGCCTGCAGGTTTTCTACGTGATTGTAGTGTTCAAATACGTCCGTATTCTATAGTTTAAAAAATTTAAAAAATATGAATATTTTATACTTTGTTTTTTAATGCTATGAAATGATGTTAGAAATTGTTGTTGTTTCCTATTATTATCATCTTTATAGCATTAAAGGAGAAAATTATAAAGTACTTTGGGAGTTTCTCTTCAAGCCTTTCAAATTTTAAAAATTAGTACACTGTTTCATGTTAGTCGTTATTCTATATTAATAATGATTGTTTGCACTACCTATTTCATTTATTTATTTCGTACACTATGAAATTATCATTTTCTCATGCATGCATCTCGTACTTTTAATTTAAATGTTGCCTAATTTTCATACAGAACAAAAGTTGTAACTCAAGGAATATATAGTAGAAATTAATTAAATATCCGATGGAAAAATCATGTAGTTGTAGTTGCACTCAGCGTAGGCAATCAATAATTCTTAAATTGTAAACCTATAAAAAGACCAAAATAAAACTCTTTTAATTGTTTACTGATCACCACCGATGCCGAAACTCAAAGTTTGAGAAGTAAAATAAAACTTAGAGGAAACTTTGGGGACAAGTACTGCGATTTATCCAAAATTAGTGTATTTGGAAATTAATCCATGTATTAAGGAGAGCTTGACCACGGAATAAATTAAATTCAGGTGGTTCTCTGGCGCCCACCATAAATTAATTATATATTAGGAGACCGAGTCTATAATAAGTGTTGGACAAAAAACATCTCTCTCTCTCTCTCTCTCTCTCTCTCTCTCTCTCACACACACACACACACACACACACATACAAATACAAAATTAGAATATATTTAGAAGTAAATGGAACTACATATTTACTTGTAGATTGTTTTTAATAATAAAACATCTGATTCCACGATATAGACACTGTTATAAATAATTTATACTATTTGAACTTTCTAAATTAAGGCTCATATCATGTAATTTTTTAAATTTTTTTGCCTAGTGATTAAGTAGTCATAAATTTTAATTTATATTAATTATTAAAAAGTTTAATTTTGAAATTATTTGATTATTGGGTAAAATGATGTTAAAAAATTATAAAATTTAAAAGTTAAATATTACAATAATATTCTAAATCAAGTTCAGTGGCGCTAATTATTAATTCAGATAGCGGATGGCTAGAAATGATGAATAATATGCAGTTTTGCCCTTTTTTCTAAATAAATTCTAGCTTTTGCTTTTAAACAAAAAAAGAAATTTAAGAGAGAGAGAGAAGAGTCTGTGATGGTGAAGGGCCGTAAGTATAGGGATGTAAACGGGTCCAATTCGAATTAGGTTTTTAAAAACCCGAACCCGAACCGGACTACCGAACCTCAAATCCGAATCCGAACCCGAACCCGATAGATTTTAAAAATCCACATCCAAACCCGAACCCGAGCAAAAATCCGAAACCCGAACCCAAACCCGACCAAATATCCGAAAACCCAAACCCGATTCTAAACCCGAACCCGAAAACAATATTTACCAATTATATTAATATATATATGTATTTTGATTTAGATTACAAAAGTTTAAGTATATTTTTTGACCTTTAGATTCAGATCTAAAGTTTGAATTTTTTTTATATATTATATCATATTTTTGTTCAGGTTCGGGTTTGGATTCGGGTTCGGGTTCGGGTCGGAGACAGTCAATATTCATATCCAAATTCATATCCGTCGGATTTTTATTTTTAATATCCATATTCAAATCCATATCCATTTACTTCGGATAAAATTCATATCCGTCGGGTTTGGATTCGGATTATAGTCGGATATCCATATTCATTTACATCCCTACGTAAGCAGAAGCCAAAAAATAAAGAAAAGAAATAATCTGCCTCGATTTGCTGTGGAGACAGATTTTCTTTCTTTTCTCTAGATTCATTCTGATCCGCCAAAATTAACCACTCTTGCCCCAACGTGGTCCAAATCGTAGAGATCGATAAAAAAATAAAGTAAAAAATCGAGCTATCGCACTCTCCCCAAAAATATAAAACGTGGCGGGAGAGGAGTAACCCTTCCGTTTCAAGATCCGTTACGTTTGCATCCCTAGTGTGATGTGGTCAAGAACGGAGTGCGTACACGTCAAATGCGAAAAAGCCACGGCACCAAACGCTCGCCACCATCGTCCACCAGCATGGAAGGGCGTGAGCCAGGGACGGTTGTGATGTTTTCTAATTTAATTCCGTCACCTTTCTTAGGCAGATGGAAGAAGAAAAAACTGCCCTAATTCTCCTCACGCTTTTATATTTTAAATTAATTACCTTCCTAATTCTAGTTACCTAACCAGCCTATATAAACCCGTCACTTCGATCTCCTCTAATCGTACTCATTGCAAGTGTACTGAGCTTCAAACATGGGTCACTCGTTAGCTCTCCTTTCCCTGCTATTCGTAAGTAATTACCAATATTATATTTTACACGCGATATGAATACATGTACGTAACTGTTAGTTTATCATGTACATGTACTGTTTCAGGTTATAGCGGTAGTAACTACAAGTGCAACTTCATCGGCCCAAGTTTACTGGTATTCTGTCCTGCCTAACACTCCCATGCCAAGCGCCATTAGCGACCTCCTAAGCTCTGGTCTCTCTATCTTTCTCTTTCTCTATCGAAATTAGTGTTCGGTTGTTTCGAGATCATATTTTTGATTAATTATATTAATTTTTTAAATTGGGTTAATTGCATATAGCTCGCTATAAATATATCTTATAAAGTTCAACTTTTTATTGTTATCTTGTAAAAGTTCTAATATTTTTTAATATATCTCTACTATATATATTAGGGTCCGTTAGAAAAACATAGTTAATTATAAGTAAAATCTTTAATTCTGATTAGTGCATGAGTTAAATTAATTTTTTTTATCCTTCTTATATTATTAGATAAAATAGTTTTTTAAGAGAATATTTCTACATAATTTTAACAGTTGAGATTTTTGAAAGAATATATATTTATAAGGACAAAAATATTATTGTACTTATTTACTGTTAAAAAAATAAACAGTATTCTAATGATAACAAATCAGGTGAAAACTTTTGTAAAGATAAAATTGAAAAGTTGAACTTTGTAGAGATATATTTGTCATTCAATAGTCGATAGGTTCACAGAGAACTGTGTACAATTAACCTTTTTTAAATAATACGGTTTTAATTAAAGTTGCTCTAAACTCCTACGTTTCAGAAGGTCTCCTCAGATTAGATTATTCTATCAGATTGATTTATTCCTAGATAGCTATTATTTCCTGGACGAGAGTCTCATGCTATCATATCATGTAAATATATATATAAAGTAGACGAAAATCCAATAAAGAATTAAGTTCAGTAAAAACTATAAATTTTTAACGTGTATATATACTCTTTTTTTTTAAGATAAGATCCATTGATTACACAAAATTTTATTATTTTTAATAAAGCTATGATTGACGTATATATTATTCCTTTCATCTACGTACGTACATGTATACGTACTTAACTACGTACAGAAACGGTGGCGGACGAGAAAGCCGCGGCCTCGGTCAACGTAGGGAAGGGAGTGGGCGTCCACGTGGACCCGGGGAACGGCAAGCCAACGACGAACGTCCACGTGGGCCCGGGGAAGGTCAAACCAGACACGAACGTCTACGCGGGCCCCGGCGGGACCCACGTGAGCGTGGGCCCCGTCCCCTACTCGGGCCCCTTCCTGTACAACTACGCCGCCTCCGAGACGCAGCTCCGCGACGACCCCAGCGTCGCGCTCTTCTTCCTGGAGAAGGACCTCCGCCCGGGGAAGAAGATGACCCTCCACTTCCCGGAAGTCGCTTCCGGCCCCGCTTTCCTCCCCCGGAAAGAAGCCGACGCCATCCCGCTCTCCGCCGAGAAGCTTCCGGAAGTCCTCGGCAGGTTCGCGATCCAGCCGGACTCCGTCGAGGCCCGGTGGATGCGGAAGACGGCCCGAGAGTGCCAGGAGCCGGCGGTGAAGGGGGAGAAGAAGTTCTGCGCCACCTCGCTCGAGTCCATGGTCGACTTCAGCACGTCGAGCCTCGGGACGCGCGACGTGCTGCCGGTGTCGACCACCGTCCCTAAGAAGGTCTTTCTCAAGCTTAAGCTACCGGACAACAGTATTCTTGTATAAAATGAAATATATAAATTTAAATTAAATATTTGGTAAATTTATATAAAAAAAGTATCAAATCTTTATATAGATTCATATATTTGTTAATGACTAAAATTAATAAATTTAGATACAGTTGGCTAATTACACCCAGGTTAATGATTTCAGATGTACAAGTAGCATTTTCTCATTGCAATATCTTAAAAAGTAATTTTGGTACACTTTTTTCGATTTTACTTAAATTATAGATGATTACATGTGGTTAACAATTCTACGGAATTTGACTTTTTTGTCAAAATTAAATTAGACGGTAAAGATTCAAAGTGTTCCGACAGTCCCAGCTAACCACTTATTAGATACATACAAAACACCTGGTCAATGGTCAATGATGTTTAAATATTTTATATTCCATGGTAGGGTGCTCCGAAGCAGGAGTACACTATCGTGCCGGCCGGCGTCCGTAAACTGGCCGGGGACGAGCTGGTGGCGTGCCACGCGGAGACGTACGCTTACGCGGTCTTCTACTGCCATTTGACGGGAACGACGAGGGCGTACACGGTGAAGATGGTCGGGAAAGAGGGTGCGGCGGTGGACGCGGCGGCGGTTTGCCACGCTGACACGGCGGCGTGGAACCCGAAACACCTGGCGTTCCAGGTGCTCAAGGTGAAGCCCGGGACCGTGCCCATTTGCCACTTCCTCCCACAAGACCATGTTGTGTGGAGCCGCCGCACTTAGGAGAATATGCACGTCGGGTTGTGGATTGAGAGAGAGAAAGTGAGGGAGAGATGTGGTTTTAACTAGTATATTTTATAGGTTCTATGTCAGGTACTGGTCTCTATATATATGTGGATTGGGTTTACGACGTTATAGATGTTTAATTGTTGTATGAACGTGGTGTCTCTGTATATTGGGGTCTTTATATGTACGATGTTTATGTGGTGAAGGCGTAGAATAAATAAGGCACTGCAGAGCTGTTTTCATATATAGTTTTATTTGAAAAACCTGATGTTGTGACTTGTGAGCATATGGGGAGCTAAAATGAACCACAAAGGTGCGGTTCATTGATAAGATCACAAATATGCTAGATCACAAATCAACTTCTTTCGGCTCACGTACAACTTTATGTTCATTTTAAAAAGTTAAAAGTACATTAATAGTTCTTACTATTTTACACCATTATTTAGGAAGCAATCGTCACACATTTCTTAAGTAATACGACTTCTGAAACAATCTGATTCTTTGATAGATAATGTTGAAAAGTGATAACATTTTTTTTTGTTGTTTTGTTTAAATCTTTGAAGAGTTTACACAATATGTAATTATATAAAAATCAGCTCACATTATCACACACCCATCCATCAGATTGCTTGTGAAAGCACGAAAGAATTAATGTTTCCGGAAGCACACTCCAAGCCTAACCGTGACAAGCAACATTTATAGACCAAGCACACGTTCTGGATAAATAAATAAACTACATAGTAGATAGGTGAAGTGTTAAAACAAAGATTAATGAAAGAGACTCGACTGTGATAGCCAATGTTGAAGTAACCACTCAAACAAACATTCTTATAAAAATATTACTTTTAGTCAAAATAATCCAAGATGCAGAGGTGGAAGATCTAGTTTAACGTGGAAATTTTTGGACTTTCAAGAGTATGTTTTTAACTCGCAAATCCCATCAGAATTCAAATACATCTTACAGCCAAGTTCCACCAGTAACGAATGTATAAAACTACTTTTGAGTCTAAAAGCACTGAAAGCACCTGCGACAGTCGATGAGAAACACTAGCAGGGAAACATATATGAGATCAACAGATCAAGAAAAGCACTTTTCTCTTCTTACACAACTAGTAGAATCGCTCTCATGTTGTGCAATGTATACATAATAGTAAAGAGAAAAACAAAAAAATAGCACAGATGAAACGGCATCGATCAAAGGCCGAAGATGAAAGTGCCTTACCCAGCTAAAGACTGGTGATAGTCCGGCAGTTAAAAGAACCCATGACTCTTCTTTTCTTGGCTTTTGCAGCACGGCATAATGGCTTCAGAAAGAAGGCACACTGTAACAGCAAACACTGGCGGCTTAGCCCAGTAATCCAAGGGCTAATTTGCATCATACCTAATTTGGCGTAATTATAGTCCCACTGCTTAATAACTAAGGACATGGAGATGAGAGAAGAACGTTATGCTCGTTTAGACGCCTCTGAAACTGTGCCAGCCGAGCCTGCAAGTTCACGATTCCAGCAGCTTTCTGCGAGAGTATCGCACTCAATCTTGAGATGTAGTCATCTAATTGGTTGCCGGGTTGATCTGCTTCGACCAAAAGGTTCATCTCCTAAAAGCACAAAGGAACAGAGAAAATTATGAGACTTTCTTTGCCGACCAAAGAAGGTCATGTGATCCAAGGCATTATTACCTCTCTTATGATATCTAGAGTCTCCTCCACTTGCTTTCGGTGAGCAGTCACCAGCTCTTCTTCTTCCTGAAAGTGTATCATTGAAGAAAGGTAATTAAAAAAAAAAAAAAAAAAAACAAGCTTTTACACACGCACATAATATATCACACACACATATAAAAGAGAAAATAAAAATTTTGGGCCTATCATTTTTTTCTCCCAGTAATACTCTTCTATTTTCAAAATACACCTATATTTAAATATCTTTATAAATTTCTACTTGATTTTATCATTCAAACTAAGCAAAATTTACTACAATTAGCTCTATTTCTCCCATAAAATTAGATCATTAAATTTGAATAAAATTTATTAATTATACATACACAATCAAATTCTATCAAAATGTAAAAGTAAAATTATTTCTAGAAATTTGAAGTAAAATACTTTTTTTTTTGTGAAACATGCATTTCACGGTACTTATACTAGTGTTATATATATGGAGAGAGAGAGTATACATTTCCTATGATTTCCAAAGCACTGAGGCATCCGTAGATCCCTTGTGAAATTGAATATTAATATATACCCCTTGAATGGTGTTTCCTTACAAAATATAATAACGTTATGTTGGCAAATCAGCTTAGTTTGGTTTTCTATTACAGAAATTTTTTTTAGAGAGGGGCAGTTTTCAAGATTTAAGTTTCTGAATGGCATATGTGAGAATTCAGCTTTGCATATTTGTATGCATATATTATGTAGATAATTTTGCAAGGCTACAGAGGCACATTTCTGTAAAGAAGAATATTCGAATCTCGAGGTACCCAAATAGTCCTGAATGAGTTCATACCTTCAACAGATCATTCAGGTGATCATCCGCATCAGGAACATCCTTAAGCTTCTGCTTGTTATCCTCTAAAGTTGAAGCCGAGTAGGCTTCAGCTTTTCCTTTCCTCCACGATGGCTTTCTCTGTTGATATGCTGTCTCAGACACCTCAGCTATCTCTGCAGCAGTGGAAATCTTATTACTTCTTTGTTCCTTGAAAGAATCGCCATTCATGGAACTAATCTGAACGTCCTCTCTTCCACTGGGAACGCGGTCAACATAAATAGGTGGCGATTGCTCTCTCACGAACTGTTTAGACCATCCAAAGTTGTTCTTATCATTCGCAATACCGTTGTTCCCCTCAGAGGTAGAGACAGCTGGTAAAGTTGAAGAAGCAGGAGGAATATCCTTCTTGGGGTTGCTTTTTGAGAGGCTCTTCACCCTAAAAAATTAAAATTTTCCTCTTTAGGTAATCAACTACAATATTACTTGGTTTATATGGAAGAAAAGGTTAATACAATACCTATCAGCATATCTCAATGTATTCAGAGTGTGTTCACATGAGCCAGAACTTGGAGAGATGCATGAGATCATTACAGTACGTGAGTCTCCAATGAAAGAATCCCTTAAAACTTCCGTTAGTTTACTTCCTCTAAAAGGGATATGAACCTGGTCATTGTCAAGTGCTCTGATGCATTCCTTTAAGGCAAGCAAACTTTTGTTGATCTCAGCACCTTCTATTCTGTATTGAATTGTAATATTGGAGATATTAGTATTAAAAAATACTAGGACAGTTAGCTACTGATATAACCAAGTAAACACAGTATAGCGGCTGCCACAGTATGTGCATAAACAACCATCAATTTACAATTACATCCCTGCAAAATCTGAATTCTCATAGACAACTCTCTAAAGCACAGTTTCTTATTAAAAATCCTTATTTTAAGTTGGAAATCATCCAATTCATTGGACAAGATTGGTTGTCAATTAGAAAGTATTAAAAAGACGGGCATACGTGTAAATAAGTAAATATAAGGTTATGCATGTAAAAAATTATGCTTTGAAGGGCATAACAAAAATTTATGATTTTGCAGATATCTTTATAAATATAAATTCTGCAGGGCGACATACATAAATATCTCTGTAGTTTACCTTGTTTGCTTATCATTATCAGTGGTATCAGCACCACGCTCGCTACCTGCGAGGTCTATGAATGATAGCTTGCCAACTATTCGTGGAGGTTTCGACTCATTACCGTCGGGAGATCTTTTGATAGCAAGCTGAAGAATGGCATGAGATCGTGAAGATTCTTCATTTGCACCAGTTGTACCTGTACTTCGAGTAGCATTCCCTTTCTCAATTAATTCCCTGATAGTATCAACATTAGACACTTTATACTCTTGCAAACCAACAATGCAAACTTGCTGTTTTCCATCCTCCCTCATGCAAAGCTTTCTGCAAAAATAAATTTGAGTCAACAGATCAAAATGAGAAGAAAAGGGGAATTAGTCAATTTTCTCCACCAATCAATTACGAGAAACAAACAAACCTCCTGTCATTGAGAAGATCAAAAAGTTTCCCACCATATATCTCAAAGAAGCTGACAAACAACTGAAACCCTAGATTCCGGTATGTGTGGTGCATCAATCTCAAAATATCATGAGAAGCCTTAAGAGGTAGTGGTTGCATGGTGTATGTCTTTCCACTACCTGAAGGGAGTGAAAAAATAGTTAATTGCATGGTCTAAATCCATAAAAGTGGAAAAAAGTAATTCTATTAGATGGAAAAAAAGCAACAATAGCCAAAAGAAGAACACCGTAGAAAACTTTTACTGACTATAAGTATAACTAGCATAAGATGAATTACATGTAAAAAGGTGACCATGCATAATAAATGGTGATGATACAAGTTGATCTAATAAATGTTTAGTTCCATGAAAAGTAAGCAAACCAGAACTATTTACACCTACACATGCACAGATTTACAATATGCAACCAATTATATGAATATATTGAGGAGCTAAATCGAAGGAAAGCATATTCAACTACTGAATTAAATTATCAGGTTGTTTTTTGCTGAAGGGTGTAAATAGAAGCTTTCTTATTCTACATGGTATACGACTTCTCCTTTCACAATGTTCAGAGAGGTAACAAAAAAAAGTAAGAATATAAAAAGTAAGCAACATGCCAAGCACCTAAAGTTAAAAGGAAAAATAGGAAAAGGTTACACATATATTCTGAAACATAGATAATGGCCAGTGTTTCAGTAGTTTCTCATCAGATACTTCAGTAACATATGAAACCTCAAACACTTAAACAAACACTTTCCTGTCTGTCCATATGCAAAACAAGTTGCCTTCATACGCTGAAAAATTGCTGGAACAATTGGCTCCACAGTCTCCTGATAAACCTATACGATCAAAGTAACAGGCAAGTAGTATATGAGAGTAGTACCGTACATTAGCTTACTAAAAAATTTGTTTTTGAATCCAGTACTCACTTCTTCATTTGAGACATCCTCATCCAACACCGCATCAAATACGAATTCATGTTTCTCAACATATTCTGTTAAATCGACCTACAAATGGACAGTGCATTAACTCTTAAAATCAATCTGTAAATGTCTTTAAGTATATCAACTCACAATATAGAAGAATATTTTCGCTAATAGCAGGGAAAATCAAACTATTTAATTGGATTACATGAATAAATAGTTTCTATACATGACATGTTCGACAAATCAACCACTCAGCAGCACATTTCCCTTGCTAAGGAGTAAATATATAAGAAAATTTGAAAAAGTAAGACAAGCCCAAATAATGTGCTTCCAGCTCACCTTAAGTTTAGTTTCATGAACAGTGAGAGAGTTGGAATTTTGTTCGATTGTAATAATGTCTTCTTCCTTCTTTGTTATTTCTTTCTTGTTAAGTGGTCTCTTGCGCACCTGCGATAATAGTCATATTATCAACAACATCCTTGCTTAGTAGTAAGAAAAAGAACCAATGAGCACCTGATTTTCTGAAAGCACAACTTATAATTACATTGATTAACCTCATGAGGATTAATATTGAGCTTAGTTTACTAAGAGAACATATTTATTTTTATAAGCCGTTAGCTTTTCAATTAAGGTTTGCAAGTAAGAAAGGATTCTGTGTCAACATGAATGCATGAACTATAATCAAATAAATGCTCAATGGTTTGAAGATTTTAACCCAAAGAAAGTCAAGCTTCATACAAATATGCCTGATAAGGTTTATATACTGTCATTGTAATGCACTTGATTTTTCAAGTTGGATCTAATAGATGGTAAGGTCTGATGGATGGTAACCAAGAAGAAAAAAGGGTATATGATCTTTTGTTTTTAAGTAAAAGAAAATAAACATGTTACACAAGAAGACACCACCAATACAAAATTGAGGTACTATTCACAACAACTACCAAAAAATAGTAAACAAAGTACTATGATGTTCATGTGAGGTAATTTCATGTAACTAAAAATAGATTGGAGCACATCAGCTTAAGATATAACCCACATTAATATGGGTCACAGAAAATTTGTCCTGTCTAAGTCTTGTTTGTATTTACCAGACCAGGCCTGATTTAGGTGATTTCAGTACATCGTGCAGCAGGAAGATTTGATCTGTTAAGCATTTGGAACAACTTAGAGCGCTTGTAACCTACATCTAGATCAATGTATCCAATAGAATACACAAATTGATGAAGCTCATTAAAGAAAACTAATGGTTCATCCGCCTACCTTAGATGATTTAAGGAAGCTCTTTTAGTCACGTAAAATTATTAGAAATACCAAAAGCCATTTTGGTGGCCAAGAGGTACAAACAAGAAAACATACCACTACTTTAATCTTGGCAACAGAAGCTAGCCTTTCTTTGTCTGCTGCGAAGTTTTTCAGGTAATTATTTTCTGGTACATTACTGGGTTTGCCAATCTGCTTGCTGGCAGTAGAGCTTGGATCTAAATCCTCAAAACTTCTAGCACGAGGATAACCAAAAGTTTGAAGACCATCATATAGTCCGGGAACTGGAATCTGCACACAGTAGTAAAACAATTATTAAAAATTTAAAGCAAATTTAGCTTGTTTGAATCAAAATAAGGATTTAGATCCAAAAAGATAAAATAATGATCTCTCATGCAGATTATGCCAAAAAATTGGCCGTCCAGTATTAAATGTTTGCATAGTCTTTTATTCTAAACAATTAAAGAACTTGCAAGACATTATTTAATTCTCTTCTACAGATAAACCTGAACTTGCATTTCTCGGAAAACAAACTTTCAAAGATCAAATTTTGAATGGTAACTAATACCTCGTAATCTTTATCTCATATGAAGATCGTGTTTCATATAAGAATACCAGCTTTCCAAATGACTCCTCAGTACAACCACGCCATTGTAGTTCTTATCCTCATACAAACTATCAACCTCCCACATAAACATTAATTACTTTTCCACGTATTTTACCTTTGCCTAATTATGGCTGAGTAATGATCACCTCATTTTACATTTAACATTACTCAAATCTTGCATTTCATGTGATTTTTCAGAAGCAGGACCACTTTTCCTGCCTCTTTCTGGACCTATACAGTTCAGCACTCAACAATCCCAATAACAACACAAGTTTCAACAACTGCTTCCTTCAACTAATTCTGTATGATACTCACTGCATTACAATCTAACCTCAAAACATGACCAAATCGAGCTAATCAGCTAATCAACCTTCTCGATCAATCAAAATGTAGCTACAAGAGAAACCTCAAAACACTAAAATCACAAAATAAACATGGTCGGAAAGGATAAAGAGTAATTAGGCGTAGTATTATTACATCTGGAAGGAGCTCCGTGTCGAACGAGTGGAGATCCAACAATCCCGGGCTGAGTTGGCTCGGCGACAGGGACTCGTCCTCGCTCTGCCTCTGGCTCCACGACCGCGAGCCCGCGTGCGGCGTCGACGGCTCCACCGAGAGGAGCAGCTCCCCGCTCATCCCTCTCTGCACGCCACGCGTCATCCTCGCGTACTCCCCCTACAAATCCATATCCCCCCAAATCCTCCAAATCAAACAACCACAGATGATAGATCCAAATCCACGAAAACCCCCTCCAAAATCCACTAGATCTCGACGAAAACGACGGGATCTGAGGTGTAAGGGATTCTACACACCTGTTGCTGCGGCGGAGGGAGATTGGAGGCGGAGAAGGAGTGATGGATTGCGGCGGAGTGTAGCCACTTGCTCCCGGCTCCACCGGCGCCGCCTCCGCCGGCGCCGACGCCTCCGGCGGCGGCGGCGGAGTCGAAGAGGAGCTGATCCGAGGAGAACTGGCGCTGGTGGTGGTGACCGGATCGATGCGCCTGCCTCCCTCCGACCGCCGTGGCGCCGCCGTTCATCGTCGTCGTCGTCGTCTTCTCCTCCTCACAATCGATTGGGGTGTTAGGGTTTGGTCGCCGCGGGATCGGAGGGAGAATGGGTGGGGACGAAGGGAGTTCAAATGGCGTGGTAATAATAATAATAATAATAATAATGTGGGCGAGTGTTCGCTTTGGATTATTTTTGTGTTGCGTTGTTTCGTGTTTTTCGTATTCAAATGTTTGAAAGCGTCTGAGAAGACCAGGAGGCAGCGCTTGGAGGAGGGAGCAGGTGTCCGCTGCGGAGTGGGTGTGTGGGGCCCCCTGAAATGTTATTGAACGAACCCGGTCCACCACCTCATCCCGTGGACCGCCCAACAAGCCTTCTCTCTTCCATAAGTTACGGATAAAAGATGTACAAAATATCTCTAAACTATAATTAATTTTAAATTTAATTTTTATAAATTAAATAATTGATTCAAAATAGTTTATAATTCAAAAAAGTTATTTATGTCTTTACCTCACTTATATGGTATAAATGAACGATGACTCCTCAAATGAAAAAATTTTCTTTTTTTCATCCTTGGAAAAAAAAAATTGCAAACTAATTTTCAAAAGGAACCTTTGGTTTTAATTTTTTTTAATTGACACACTTCAACTCACATATATTTCAATTTAATTTTTTTAGTTGGTTTTCATTAAAAATTTAATCAAAACTAATGCCTTTAGCCTTCATTAATTATTAAGCAATAACAAATTTTTTTTCTTAAAAGAATAGTAAGTGCTACACTAATAATCTCTTAATTTAGTTATCTTAAATAATTAAAAAAATAAATAAAGAAATATCAAGTGAATAATAAAGTACTAAATCCCAACCCTTCAAATAAAATGAGATTTAACTTCTTAAAAAAAAAAAGAAAAAAAAAATAGCTATATTTGAGGTTTGAGAGGTATGACTTACAGGGTCCACAGATGAAGTGGTGGACCCTGTCCACGAATAACCCTTCACGGGACCCACCGTGGCGTACGATGGACACGTGTCGCGGTCCTGCTCGCTTGTGGGTGGGGCGTTGCTGTTCGGTGATATAGATTTTACGTCGTACGGAAGTATTATGAGCGCGGTCGGCAAAAGTCCGTGTTGTGGCGAAAGGCCCAAAACGTTGACGTGATTGTGAACCAATTTTAAATTTAAAATGGCTCGAGTCGTGTCGAGTTGGGTCGGGTCGAGGTCCGCGACCTGATCTGGTTCAGGCTCGTCGCATGTACTGGAGCTGTAGCCGGATTATGAATCTATAATTGTTAACGATGGTCACTTTCAGAAAAAATAAATAAATAAATCTAAAATATGCCGGAGACCTATCCTGCGTGGTGTGGCCTAATTAATCACAATACCTTCCTAAAATTTAGAAAAAGATTTTTTTATACTTCTCTTAAATAAAGATTTTTTATTGATTAAATATAGCTGATGTGATATGACTACTGTATGCATAGAAAATTTTCTTTACTTTTAGATTGATTTGTTCATTCATATTTGACGCCTGTAATTTGAATTTTGGAATTTCTGAATTAATTAACACCACTTTTTAAAGCAGATCGATGAGATTCAGATTCTAATTCTACTTTAGAACAATTATAACCCTTGTTAGTATTTTCGAAAGAAAACTTGCGCATTATTCAGTGCGTCTACAGATTTGTAGTTCAGATGAAAGTATTTAGATTGTTCATAAACCGAATAATTAAATTCATTAGTACTTAAGTTAGTGATGGACATGTCTTGTTTTTGTCAACTACATGTGGCACCGCTCAGCAGCAAGTGCGTTGGATTTCATCATTATTAGTGGGATTAAAAACTATTTTCGAGTTTGATCAAATCAAAATGTTGAATAAACAATTTTTTTAATCCAACTTGAATTGAGTTTTTATTTTATTATTATTTTTTTTTCATTCTTCTATCTTCTATCTTTAAATATTCAATCTGAGATTTTTCTCATTTTGTACTATTATCGTCACGACCATAAGATCTGATAATCACTTATACGCCATGTTGAGTTAAACGTTGGAGAATTTTTAATTCGCTTTACATTTTGGACTTAATGCTCATTACATCGAATGAGATTTAGGGTTTAGACAAGAGTCATTTTCAAATTAATTCGTGAACGTTCAAAATGTGATTTTTTTGAATGCTTGATTATAGTGTTCATCAATAATTAGATATTAAGCAATTAATTAGTTCTATACTTATTAAGAATTACTTAGTTGGACTACATGTCATTTGATAACATATACATGTCCCAAACTTCGTTATCTTAGTTATTTAGAATACTAGAACAATATTCTGCCAACAACTTATACTTCATCTTCACGGCTAAAATTCTGGTTCCAAAGTGGTAGCTCCTCAATCAGGATCAACAGCTTTCAGTAAAGGCCAGTAAATCAGACAAGGAAAGGGCAAATTGCTTACCCACCGCATTGAAAATTGCGTGGATAAATGACATCGAAAGCGTAATTAAGAATCAAGAATCACCAATTAGCGCAGTGGTTGTTATTCTGATGACCATGTAAAGAGGTTGGGATTAGATCCCCTGAAGTATGTGTTGTTTTGAGAATGAGATTCTAAGGCCACAACTTCGCGGAAATAATAGAGATAGAGAGGGGTGAGTAGTGAAATAGCTGAACAATAGAATCAAGAAAACAATGAACTTACAATTTGTTCAATCCTAACACTACAGAACTAATACACCATAACACTAGTAGAAGATTCTGAAAAGCAGAGAACTCAACTCAACATCCATACTCATGCTCAGCGAACAGGCGAATTGAATGAAATTTCAAGCATATCCTGTTTCAGCATAGGCTCCTTAACTGAAGCTTTCAAATTTATTTTGTCCCGAGGCTTCCATCAGTCTAAATTAATTCACATAGAGATAGCAGAACATACACCTTACATGACTTATTTCCAGAGTAGTGCAAATTGAGATGGTATTGATCAAAAACCTAAGAGTCGAGAGCCTTGCACGAAAGCAACCAATAAGTTGCCAGGACCTGTACTCCTTTTCTCCTTTATAAATACATATATCACGACCATGTTTCAATATTGAATCTATCAGCTTTTTCCAATGCCCTGAGCCATCTCGAAGCCGACTCTTTTGACATCTCGCTCTCTTTCACAATAACGTCTTCAACTGCCGAAGTAACATCTGTGGGCATTTTTGTGGACGACCCAGCAACATATATCGCAGCTCCTGCATTCAACAGCCTCCAAATTCTCACACTTTCTTCCCTAATCTTATGCTGCACATAGATCTTTTTTGGCTGATCTCTAGAGAAAGCCACAAAGAAGCCGCCGCCATTCTCCTCTGATAAAACCCCGTGGTTCTGAGAATGAGATAACCAGAAGTGCTCATATAGGAAGTCACTTTCCTGACTCCTACAGCCAAAGAAGAAGAGAACTGGGGAAGTTGGCCCTTTTGTATTTTGTACTGCCCTTTGTTCTATAAATGCTCGGAATGGTGCACAGCCAGTTCCTGGACCGATGAGTATAAGTGGAAGAGATGGAGGTGGCGGAGGCAAACAGCCTCGGTGGATCCAAGAAGGGATGACAGCTCCTATTTGTAGACAAAATTATTGCAAATTTTAATGTGAAGGTTGAAAATACATGAGCTTCTTGCTAAAAGAGAAAGAAAAAAAGAAAAACGCTCCACCATTTTCTTGAATTTGTAAAAATGGGATACCTTTTTTCATTTTCGCAACTTTTAGTTCACTTTTCACTTTAAGAACCAAAGACTAATGCACAGTTTTAACGATCGATTTACTGTTTTAGGCTGCAATCACATACTTTCTAAGTTGTACATCGATTATTTAGAAATATACATCTATCATTTCAAAACTGCACATCATTTTCCTGTAACATTGGGTAATTTAGTCCTAGAAGTTGAAAAGTGTCCTGTTCTTGCAAAATTAAAAAAGGTGGGCTTTACTTTCGCAAAGAGATATATGATAAGGCTTCATGTATTGAGAACTACAAAAATCTACCTCTACTTTCTTGTGGATCGAGTGCCGCTAGCCATGTGGAGCAAAGACCTTGCCGCTTCCTCTTGAAAGGTGTCATCCATGAGACTATATTAACAGTTAGGTGCACTTGATTCGGATGGGCCAAGGGAGAGGAAGATATAGAAAATGCTCTTTTCTTTAGTGGAGGGACTAGCTGTACCAACCACTCAAATGGCATTTGCACAGATGGGAAATCTTCTAGTACCTACAAAGAGGTGCTAGTTATATATGACACTTTGATAAGTGGCAAAGACAATTGGTTAGAGCAAGAAATAGGTCTAAGTAACAGCACCATGTAAATAACTCGATATTACATTATTTTTAGGCAGCATGGAAGATGCCTCGTCATCATTATTTACCTCTAAAACAGTTCTACGCTCCTTCTGGTTGTACTGGTATAGATCATCCCTTCCTTCAGGAGAAGCAAAGTGTTGGAGCTTTTCCTTCTCATGTTCGGCAGTGGCGTAAAAGCTCATCACCTGTAGGGCATAAAATAAAAAGAATTAGTACAACAGACTACTTATCAGAAATAACACACAGCACAAGCAGAACCATGATCAGTTTTATTTCAGGGATTTTATGTTTCTATCTGACAAGTTGATACGTCGTAACTTAGATAAAACCAAGAATCGCCAGATACAATTTTTCACGAGATTAACAATTATATTCAAAATGAAGATATCAACAGTCCACTGAATGTTTGGTGATATGGCTAAAGCAAGCATGAAAATATATTCATTGTGATCTAATAAAGAGGAAAATGGAAAACAAGAGTAGTGTTTGTGGCAACTGGCCAGAATTGCATTTGGCTGCACCAAGGCTGTCCTTCAACTACATATTTTTACCATTACTGTAGAAAAAGTGTCAAGTATTCAGCTGAAGTTTCGGATAATGTCACATGGTATTTTTGTGAATTCATTGCCTTTTCAAGAGTGAGAAGAGAAGACTAATATGCTAGAGCAACAGAGATCTAAACATACCAAACAAATACTATTGAAGAAAAAATAATGGGACAAATACTATTGCAGAAAAAATAATGGGATAGACTAAAACTTAGCAAATGCAAAACAGAAAATAGACTATCTTGCCTCAAAGAAATACCGTCGAGGAGATGCTGATGCGATGTCCATTGCCAATGCAACAAAGGATCTTAGTTTAATAGGATGAACCACGCCATTCTGGCTTGGATCAAGAGATTCCTTCTCTGTAGCTCTGCGCTGAATCTGGAAAAGAAGAGTTTGCAACAAACATAAGCTAAATATTGGTCTTGTTAAGGGTTAAGGAAGCCATGTGCATCTAGGTAGACAAACTAACATGACTATGAAATTGATCCATCAATAAAGTTTCAATCTCGCTATGACCAGTTACAATCAGAGAAAACAGGAAAAGTTATGGCGTACTGTGATGCAACAATCAGGGTCTAGATTACAGCGTCGTAAGAAGGCATCAACAACGCTTGGATTCTGACCTGGGAGAATCTCGAGAACATCGCCTACTTGATAATCAATGACCTGAGCATGACAAAATTGAAATCTTAACAAACAAGTAATGTTAAATCTATATGCACATTCTGAACATTTGAAAAGAAGTACAGCAACTTCCAGACATTGTACAGAAGAACTTACAGAAGACAGAGATTCCAATTCAAAATGGCGCACATCTCTATCATAGGCCTCCTTGGTTAATCGTTTATTTGTCACCTACAGATGTATTAACAGTAAGTTCTCCACAAATTAGAAATGGAAATATTCCGAGTAGATGTAACATCAAATATTGAATGTGAATAGAATATACAGCAATTCCAATGATAGATCTTAAGAACAAATTGGCAAAATTAAGGACCTTGCATGTTTAGTCATGATTATTCAAGCTACAGTAAAATACTAAATCCTAAGAGTTAACATTATATACTGTAGCCTATTTTGACATCCCACTAAAAAAATCTCAAGGAGCTCTAGATGTAAAAAGTCATTCTAAGAATATTCCCTGAAAGAACTCTACATATATACTGTATTCATACTCAAGGATCAATTATTCATTCCTGGAATAGTATTATAATGATTAGATCTGATAAAAGAAAAAGAAAATCCAACTTAATCTACTCACAGTAATGGACATTTTAGTTACCATACCATCCTTAATAAGTGATGGGGCTTCTCCTCATCATGACACTGAAGTGCAGGAGACATCAAGCGAGCTCTCTCAATCAGCTTCACAAAGTTCTCAGGATGTTCTGAATAAATGGTGACAATTGTAAGTCAAAAATGTCCAAAAAGCAAAATCCTTTTCTTTGAAAGATACACATGTAAAAAAGAAGTTTTTAACTTTTTCTTTTTCACCTGACATGTCTGAATCTTGTTGCACTGAGTCGGCTGAATGGTAAATGACCTGAAACTTTGAATTCTCCAAAGTTCTCATTTCTGGATGCAAAATATCTGACATTCGTGGTAAAATCGATGGATATATTTGATTCAGTGTCCTCCACAAAGACAACAACCATGGGTCTAAAGCACCTTCATACCTGTGGATAAATGTATATTGATGTATATTGGATTTTAGTTCGGCCCCATGAAGGAATTAAATTTAGAAGAAAAAAAAAATGCAGTTCTCCATGAAGCAAAAAACTCAGGATTTCGGGCATGCATCTCACAAATAAAAAGAAGAAAAACTAGCTATAGTCATATAAAATATCCTTGCACTATCTTTAGCATCAAAGGGCTTCATGAAGTTCAACAAGATACCTAATGGTTTTGATAAAAAGGACGGCAAGGCAAGTAGGAATAAAACATTAACCAAAGGGGCAGGAGAGGAGCTAAAATTGAAAACATACCCTGAAGGGTGCTGATCGTCTCCCAAACCTTTTTCAAGAATTGGTTTAGCCCCAAGATCCACAAGCCTTCTGTCCAGCTTCTTCGCTGCAAACTGCAATAAAAGAAAATTAAGTGTAAAAAATTGAAAATAGTTGAACTTTAACATAATATTGTTTAAATAAAACTGCAAACTAATATAATTCCAGTCAAACAAACATAAGATGAAATTAGCTCTCTTTCCCCATTATGAATAATGAATAGCACAAGGAATTAGCATATCTAGTACATCTAAAAAAAAAGACGCATCTTGCATCAAATTGCCGGCCATAAATTTTCTTCTGCCCTATAACCATAAACGAGTTTTGAAACTTTGGACTGACAAGTTGATTGTAGTTTTGAAAAAAAAAAAAAAAAAGATTTAGAATTTAAGCATATCATTAGATTCAAGGATTAACTAAACTGATATCCAAGAACAGATATCAACAAAGCAATTGCTTATAAACTTGATTTAAATGCATTAATAACATGATTATACACAATCTTCAGGAAAGCAAAATCTATCATTTGAATTTTATGCCTCATCATCATACTTGACTTGAAACCAAGTCAATTTAGTTCAATTAGAGAAACGATTTCAATCTCTTACAAAAGATTACATTGTATTTTTGGTATCCGGAGTCCCCCAGCCCAAATACAGCATAGTTCAATCCTTCCAACCACTGGTTACCGAGATTCCTCCGTAAAAGAAACCTCCAAAAAGCCTGCCAAAATAGAAAATAGAGTAGAAATTCATGAAAAATATTGAGGTAAATTTGTATGGTGACCCCCTCAGCTATTAGGGGGGGTTTTGAAGTAGACCACTCAACTTTATTTTTCTCGAGTGGCAGCTTTAATTAGCGATTTCAGTCAATCAATTTGAGAATTATATTAAATTGAATAGCGATTCCATTAAATTTAGTAGCTTTAACCACTTTTCAGCAAAGAAAACTACATATTTAGCAGAAAATAGGTAATAAACACATTAAAAATTGGACAAACTCCTCAATTTAATAAATTAGAAGGATTTAAGGAGTATATTCCAAATTGGTTATGGTTGAAGGGATCTCAGCACAAAATCCACCTAAATTTCTCATTAGAACACCAATTTGTGCAGCTTACCTTCATGGAATCCGGTGGATCCCCTTGCCCCGTCGTCGACACCACGAAAACTGCAACACGCTCCTTCGGCAAACAACCCTAGACGCAATCGAGCACCATTTTTAACCCTAGAATAACCAAATCTCCAAATAAGAGCGAAAAAGAAGGTGTAAACACTCACCGCATCGAAGCGATCCATGGACACGACCTCCACCGCGGCGCAACCCCCGCGCTCCGCCTCCCTCCCCACGCGCTCGGCGGCGTCCATGGCGTTCCCCGTTTGGGAAGCGTAGAGGACGAGCAATCGCCGCGGCTCCATCGCCATGGATTCGGGGTCAGCGGCGGTGACGCGCGGAGGAGCGAGGAGGAGACGAGCCCTCGTATGGACCGGTGGTTTAAGTTTGTTGGGCCGGCGGACCGGACCGGGAAAAGAAGGCCCATTGAACCGGGTTTGAAATCATCCGGTCCAGTCCGGTCCGGCCCAATTGGAGAGAATTTGGATTTCAATGCAGTGAGCTAGAATCTTTTAGTTTGATATCCAATTTTTAAATTTGCTATAAGGTTTTGCAGTTGATACGTGATATATTTTAATTTGAATTTGATCAAACTAAGAATCATTTGATTCTTCGCAGGTTTTGTTTCAAATCAACTGCACAAACTGATCAACATCTCATTTCTGGAGAGTAAAGTCGCGACTTCAAGCCATACCTCAATCCGAAGCTATAAACTCATGGTCCATTCGCTGCCAACAAGAGAAAAGTGTTTTGCACCTACAATGAATCTATAGCTACATCCACAAAATCCAAACATGAGCACTCTCAACTCGCTGGACCTGTTAGATTCGAGTTCTGCTCTAAAATACGCATAAACAAGCGCGATCTAACTCACTCTAACTTCGAAAGTAGTGTCTGTTTACTCTGGGAGGAAAGTAGGCGAAAATGAGGTACAATGGGTTTCAAGGAACTAGCTTCTATTGCCGCGCCGCGACACGGTGGACAATCTGGTTAGAACGGAATAGAAGAATTTTTGAGAATTTCAGACGCCTGGTGATCTTTCTAGCTTTTGAATCTCGGTCACTTAGAGATACATGGGCTTTAGTTCTATAGTTTTTTTTTTTTTTTTTTTTTTTTTGAGGCCTAACTATCTCAGTTTGTAGCTCAGTTCACTTCCTTAATGAATGAAGTGGTAGCATGCTACCTTCTCTCTCAAAAAAAAAAGAAAAAAAGAAAATAGAGTACTCAATTTAGGAGTTTTAATAACATGAAATAGCCACTTATTCTATAAGCCTCCCTCGCATTTGGACTTGAGATTTTATAATAGGACCAAGACGTGAACCGGCTTTAATTAAATAAAACTAGAGGCTTAATTATAATGACATTCGAATTCGAAAATGATGTAAAAGAGCGATTTGCTAGAAACGTAGAAGCCTCGAAACATCGAGTGATCTGAAGAACACTCACATCCTTGTTTGTGGAACTCGCACTTTTCGCAAAAAGCTAACGATCCACTGAAGGCACTGGTCGTTGGTGGTACACTTTTGGTGGAAGAATAGATCTGATAGAGATATGTTTCGGCCAAATCCGCATCGCATTGCGAAGGAGAGATCAAACTCAAGGTAAAATATAGAGATCATTATCGTATTCAACGTTTCAGATAAAAAGCACGCAATGAGATTACTAGCTAGATGAAAGCGCGCAAGAGTTATGTGTTGAATGTAAACATTAAAAATTTAAAATTATCGTTAACTAACTGACACAATTTAATATAGTATTACGAAAAGGTTCTAAATTCAAAATCCATCAGCCTCCTAATATTATTAATTTTCTCTAATTTAACAACACATACATGGTGCTATGATTACGACGTGAAGTTCTCGGGAAATCACTGGTAGTGGGGCTTCATTCCTTTTGGAGTAAGTGGATAAGACCTAATTAATGAAGTAAATAGCTATCAAGTGCATATACGTATGCAACCACTAATCCTAAAAACCAAGTACATAGTGAGGTTATTTTCGGTCGTAAATAAAGTATTTGTAATTTTTGTGTTATTTTAATATGTAGTTGCATTTTTTTTTTTTTCAAAATGTGTACGTACAACTTGAAAAAGAGAAGATAACGCAATGTTATGCATATGGATCGATCTTTGTCAAAAGCATGACACAAAATGGATAGAAAAGCAAGTTTCCAATTATAAATAACAAGATTATTATTGTGTTGATGTAGATTTTGGGGGTACACATGCATGCATCACAACTTTTAGAATCTTTAGATCACAATCTTAGCTTGGAGACTAACATTGCAATGGAAGGGGTGGTGGTCCGGTACGTGGACCGGGCCATGTTGGCATAGCTAGCTAGGAGAGGCCTGAAAAAGTCTTCGCCGTCGCCGTTCCCGTCCCCATCCCCGTCCCCGTCCCCGACCCGACGACCGTTGCGATGCATGCACCGCCGACATGCGCACGCCATGATTCTGCACAGGTTGCAGATCGTGCATGTCCCTCTTTTCGCCCGTGCCGTGCACGTTGCACATATCTTGGACTAATTCCTCTCCGATCTTCTGAGTCTTGCATAGACATTTGAGTTAGGAGTGGTTTGACCGAAAAAAAAAATTCCACTGAAAATTTCTTTTCCCGAACAATGATTATCCCTAAAATTGTTTTGGAGAATTTATTTTATAAATTTTGAAAAAAAAATCAAGAGTTTGGAAGCTCCTAGAGGTTAGAAATGGCGGATTGGGATTTGTTATTATTTTGAGAAGTCCACGAGGCCACTTTGGCTCGTGGACCGCATGAGAGGAGGTCCACGGTGGACCTCCCTCTCATTAGTCATTATATATATATATATATATATATATATATATATATATATATATATATATATATATATATAAAAAAAAAATGAGTATTTATAAGATGATTTTTTTATAATTTAGCTATTGTTTTTTTTTTTTATAGTACACACCTGCATATTTGGAAAAAAATTGATGCAATGTTAAGCACAAGTTCGAGCATAAAAGCTTTGCAAACAAAACTTTTTAATGTTGATAGATCATCACCGAGATAATATATAGCAAACTCAAAAGTATTTGAAATGCAAAAATTTGCCATAAAAGCTACGGCTAAACATCATTATTAATTATAGGTTGATAGGACAAAAATTCAACAGCAAAAAACTGATAATTAATAGGTTGATAAGATGATTATGATCACCATACTTTGCAGTTAATTAGCAACCGTATTTTAATGATTACAGTAAAAAAAATATAAAATTCAAAAAAAAAAAAATTAAAAAAAAAATAAACAAAATAGATAATTCTAAATTTTAGCGAAATATATAATTAATTTAGCTTTTCTTTTTTTTTTTTTTACTATGGGAGTAAATTGTCTACATCCACGAAAAGATACGTGCCAATTTGCACAGTACGATCTTATCAAATCACCAAATCGGATTTTTATGGACCACGACCCGTTGTAGCTCCCTACGCGGTTACGTCCACCTCGCCCTGTGTTGCCTGCAACGGGTGTACAAGTACACTATGAACAATACTTATATTTAATTTTGAAGGATGTGATCTAAATTGCCAAAGATCTTATGATTTTTGGTATGTAGGTTTTTCAAATATCATTGGGTATTAAATTTTGGATTTTAAAACATCTAAACTTTTTCTAATCGACTCACTCGGTGCAGAAAATGATTTTTCTAAGCCTAGCTATCGCCATTGTTAAAAGTGCTCATGCACGCTTTTCTTTTTTGGTGTCAACTGATCCACTTGATCACCCACAACCACTTCCTCTTCGCACGAACACACACAGAACATGCTTATTTTTGTATATTTCAGATATTAAATTCGTAATTTTGAAGAAAATGTAAGCGTTGGCATTTATTTTTTTGTCGAACTCACGAAATTACTTGAGCTCCCACTCACAATCTTAAGGAGATCGACCAACCTTTCAATTTTGGTGGGATGTGGAGACAAAATCAAATTAACAAAATTTACAAATTATTCGTTTTCCAACTTTTCCAACTTTTTATTTCCAAATAGTCACTACCTAAGTGCATCTCGCATGTCCAATAATTAGGTTTCCATCCATCAAATAAATTTTGTAGATGTATAAATTGCCACTTTTACTCCGCTGGTACTTTGATCTATAGTTAATAGATTTGTGTTAAAATAATGGAAATAATAACATAATCTCGAAATCTAAATAATTTATACATAAAATTATAATTTTTAAATACATACTATATTACTATTTGTGCTCCAAATAATAATAAAAATTGCATTGAGACTTTTACTATCCTTATTTGTACGAGAAAAAGTCCAAAAAGTAATATTAATTTTTTATAATAAGTATATATTATAAATCACATTCTAAACGGTTAGGTTTGAGTTCTTAAAAATGCATATATTTATATTATTGCGGGTAGTTAGCACTTAATTTCTCTACAATCAGTGATTAATTCGAGTGCATGTATGGATTTACAATCATTTCCCCAACCAAAAAAAAACAAAACAAAAAAAAAAATAATAAAAAAAAAAAAAAAAAGAGAGAGAGAGAGAGAGAGAGAGAGAGAGAGAGAGAGAGAGAGAGAGAGATTGAGCTAGATCAGGTCTATAGACCAGGGTCCACGAATTTTTCGTCCAAGTGGCACTGGTGGGGTCCACTCTGGCGAGGCAAGTTGACCAGTGGGACAAGGACGTACGGACGTGGCGAAAAAAGGATTTTTCACAGGACTTTGACATTTTCACAAAGTCAACGCATCCTAACAGTGGAAGAACCTTCTGCTAAATTTGAAAATGGAGTATCACAGCAAATCCAATCACACTCAAAGACCCAAATCAAGAAAAAAGTCAGCGCCTATGGTTTTCTATTAAAAGCGCGTTTGATGATAACACATTATATAGTTGTACGTGTTCTCGAAAAATCAATCAATTATAGCTTGGTCATGGAGGTGAACAACAACTGGGACTGGGATCTCAATGCAGTGGTGAGAAGCTGCTGCTTCTCTACACCACCCGCGGCGACCACGTTCGACCCGTTTCCCTCGCTCCCTACGCCGGTTAGTGAAGAAGATAAGTTCGCGAACGAAGAGAAAGAGGAGCTTTTGCGTTTGTCTGAGATCGTGAGAGGAGATCAAGCTTATTTGGTCGAGCATGATGAGCCTTGTGAGCCATTTTTTCTTGATATTGATCACGAGAAGCTGATTCAGAAGCCGCAACCGGTGGTCTCATTTTCCACCACCACGACTTTAAAAGAAGAGTCGCAGCGGAGTACTCATCTGCAGCCTCTTGCTTGTAGTAGTCCCCGTCCCAAAAGAAGGTACATAACTCGAGTTTGGTTAGTCGGGAAGTATATATAGTTCTCAATTGATGCGACTATTTCATTTGAGGAATCGAGCTTTCGAAACCTAATTTACATTTGCACCTCACCACGCTTGTCTTGAATCAAACGATCCAATTAAATTGCGCGCAGTCGAAAGAAGGAGCACAAAAGAGTGTGCCACGTCCCCGACGACGGCCTCTCTCCCGACCTATGGTCGTGGCGAAAGTATGGTCAAAAACCGATCAAGGGTTCTCCCTATCCCCGGTAATTTTTACTAAGTACTCAATTGCTTCTCTTATTCACAAATTTTGTAAGCGAATTCTCATGTTTTTTTGGTTTTGAGACCAGGGGATACTACAGGTGTAGTAGCTCGAAAGGGTGCGTGGCGCGAAAGCAGGTCGAACGGAGCCCAACGGATCCAACGGTGCTCGTTGTTACGTACACGGCGGAGCACAACCACCCTATTCCGACCCACCGCAACTCCCTCGCGGGAACCACACGCCAAAAGTTTCCTCCTCCTCCTCCTCCGCCCGTCTCCTCCTCCGTCTCTAACTGTAACATGCCGTATTGGAGCCCGAACTCATTATCGGCGGAAGAAGTAGTGTTCTCGCCGATTGCAACTTCTACGACTAGCGGACAGAAAGACTTAGGCGAGGAGATGGATGTTGATGATATGTTGTTTATGGGAATGGATGGGATGAGCGACGCGGCGAGCACGGAGCCCTTCTCGATGGAGAAAGCAGGATTTGGATCGCAATTTTTGTGCTCGACATGGTTGGACATCGCCAGAGCAGCAGCAACTGAAGGGAGCTAATTCTTTACAATACTCCTATTTTATTATAAATAGAACATTTCATATTTTGCTTTTGAGTCTTAAATATAGAAAAAATGCTAGTCATACGACCGCGTCCTATCACTTACTTGATTGTGCGCAATAAGAGCGGGAAGAGTAATTTTTATTTTTGATTTTCTTTTTGGGCGCTAGATCAGTGAATATGGAGAGAACGAAGAGACGCTAATCTAGTCAAATTAGGTGATCAGTTTATGTATCAGATAGATTGTGTACTTTTTACTTCAAGTTTTGATAATCTAGATGCAATTATATATGATAAGTAATGTGACATTGTTATTTATGAAACTAAAACGACTGAAATTTGAAAACTCCTATTGGGCCTAGTATATACTATACATAGTGTAACAAACAATTATGGGCTTCTAAGTGGAGCTTTGACCTTAAAATTATACAATTTGAGGTTTGACCTACATGCTAATGACCCAATCGGGCCTTTTCAAAGCCCAAAACATTTTAAGGACAAGAATTATGCCATAAGATTTCGTTTGGAATTGTGGAGAGATTGCGTTACGTACGGTGAGAAAGTACGTTAGAAAAATATCATATTTTGTTTTCGTAATATTGTTCTGCGGTACCCACCGAAGAATGCAGAAGCATATCGACTTTTTTCACAACTCCATTTTATCTAATAGCATTAGATAAATCTCAATACCAAACTAATCCTGAGCCTAAATATTTCCATTCTCGAAAAAATCGGTTTTTTTGTATAATTTTTTTAAGATATTAAAAAAAAATCTCACTTTTTTGCTTTTCAAAATTTTGTATTCGAAATATGAGAACATGTATTTTTTTTTTCCAAAATAATATTCCACGACAAACCAAACACCATCTTAACATTTCTTTACAGTGTAATATTCCTTTCTTCCAACTATTAAAAAAAAAACAAACTTTAAAAAAGGAAAAAGAGAAAAAAATAATGTTCCTTGCTTCCACATCTTAGATTAGTACCTTTTTTTTTTTTTTTTTTTTTTTTTTTTTTTTTTTTTGATAAATAGGTAGCAAGCTACCGGCTTCATTCATTAAGGAAAAATGAACTGGGCATACAAGTTGGAAGCACCTTAGGCCTCCGGGGTCGGCGAAAAGAAAAAAGATAAAAAAGAAAAAGGCAAAAGAAGAAGGGGGGAGGGCAGGGCAAAAACGAAAAGTACAAGCAGGGCCTCAAAGCACTGTGGTCCAGAAGGTGATCAGATGTTTGAGGCGTTCAAGAGAACCGAAAACATTTGGCATTTTTCCAGTGAAGATTAAGCTGTTCCGGTCCGTCCAAGTTACCCACCAAGTCGCAGCCAGGACTATCAAGCGATGTTTTCTTTCCTTCTCGTCGGGGATTGCCGTAGTTTGAGCCCAGAGACCTCTAGCGTCAGCTGAGCTCTCGTTGTTTGCGTCCACACCTCCCGTGCTAAGGAGGAGAAATCGAACGTGAGTGGAAGAGGTGGTCACATCATTCCGCAAAAACTGCGCAGAAGGCACAGTTTTGATCAACGTGCATGCCTCGGGAGAGGAGTCTGTCGGAAGTGGGTAATCTCTTACGGAGGAGTAGCCAAATGAAGACTTTAACTTTAGCTGGGATTTTTAGCTTCCAGATGTGTAGGTTCGTAATCCGTCGTCCGTGATGAACTGGTAGAGAGATTTGACCGTGAAAAGTTGATTGGGGCTCCATCGCCATTTGACCACATCCGTCGTCCGTGATGAACTGGTAGAGAGTACTAAAGTTATTTAAGTGAATAAGATATAAGAGCTTAAAATAGATACACACATGGGTATATATATATTTTCGAATATCTTGATAATGTTGGTAGCGTATGAGTGCTACAATATATATATATATATATATATATATATATATATATATATATATATATATATATATATATATATATGGTCTAGTTTATTGGATCTACTTTTATAATATTTAGATCTAATCTATTATGAATATTTAAGATCATCTCAACTTACATCTTATGATGGTTAAAAATGATTGGGTGCTTTTGAAAGTATTTCAAACTCTCTCTCTCTCTCTCTCTATATATATATATATATATATATATATATATATATATATATATATATATATATATATATATATGAGTATACTATTATCTTATTAATGTAGAATATATATATATTTATATTTG
The DNA here is from genome assembly GCA_025177825.1 of Aechmea fasciata. Taxonomy (NCBI): domain Eukaryota; kingdom Viridiplantae; phylum Streptophyta; class Magnoliopsida; order Poales; family Bromeliaceae; genus Aechmea; species Aechmea fasciata. The sequence goes on from CM045936.1 coordinate 1,757,913, forward strand.
TATTTATATAAAGGAGGCTATTATATTAGAAATTTCTCTACACTTTAGCTATTATCTAAAATAATCCATGTGGATAAAAAAACTATGTTAGTGTTTATCTCTTTAACAATTGCCTTGAATAGATCAGAACATTAAAATAATTACTGAAGTCAGATAAGAAATCTTAATCTAAATCACAAATTAACTAATTCTTAAATATATAGTTAATAAAAAAATATTATTATAAAATTCATTACTTTACTTTAAGCATGTAATTGGAATCTAACAGCCTGGATATTTATTCTCTACGACAGATTTAGCCTGGACCGGATTCACCATTCCATCCATGGACCGCACTAACTATTGACCGCCCATTCGGGCCTTGTAAAATCTCCATCGCCCATCACATTCCTTTACCTTCAAAAATTACAAATTAATTTCTTTATATATATACGGTGAGGATAGCGAGGAGTATAGATGACGTGGTGAAATCGGTCTATGGAACATTCATCTGCAGTGAGTGAATTTGCTAAACAAGGAATTTCAATGAGTCCGTTTCGGGCCGATTTTTGCAAAATTATTACTGAATTTCAAAATTTAAATTAATATAATTTTATTTAAATATACTTGTATTTAAAATTATGTTAATTTAGTATTTTTAATTAAATTTATTGTTTTTTGAGTTTGGATTTGGATAAATATGTTGGATATTCATACCAATCACGCGCGGAACTCTCTAGAATCTCTCCAATCCAAAGACCTCTTCTAATTCTACTGATTTTCCTCTTCGCTCGCACTCGCACTTTTCTTTATATATTCCTTTTGCTTCCAGAGAACTCTTCGTTGGTCTCTCTCTCTCTCTCTGATTCTCTCTCTCTAGAGCTCGAGTTCCCTCCCATGGCGTCGGATCTGGAGAAGAGGGCGAAGGAGGCGTTCGTGGACGACAACTTCGACCTCGCGGTCGATCTCTACACGCAGGCTCTCGACGCCGACCCCCAAAACGCCGATCTCTACGCCGATCGCGCACAGGCCAACATCAAGCTCGGCAATCTCACCGGTAATGCTACCTCGAATCCCTACTCGATCTTTTAGGGTTTCGATGTTCTCTGTTATCCGTGCCTTTGTCGTGGCGCGATTGCTTTCCTTGGTTAGTTGACTCTGTGTTGCTTTGCGATTTCCTTTGATTTGTTGTTATTATTAGTTTTTTTGTTTTGAAGATTTTGCTGCAAATAGTGGATTGAGCAAAGTGTAATTTCTGGTTGCGGTGGCGAAGATCTTATATTGTAGTGTTACATGTTCGATGATTGCTTGTTAGATCTTCAAAGGAATCTTATCGTAGTGATTGAAACGATTATCATCTCGTAACCTCTGATTTTTTTTTTTTTAAGGATCTCTAATATGAGTATAATTTAACATCTTTTGCTTGCTGTGTTGGATGTATAAATGAAAACACTGTTCTGCAGTGGCTTAAGATTTTAGAGGGTAATTGTTTGTTTCACACGGTAATAGAGTAGGAATTCCTTAGTTTAAACCATACTAGACACATTTGTCTTTTAATTTAGAAAAAAGAAAAAAAATGCAGCCATAAATTCAGTATCCATGTCAAGGGCCTAGCTAAAAGTCATCAGCACAAATATGAGGGGAAGTGTTGAGTATGAATATTAAAACATAATTCTATTTAGAGCATTCCTTGTCCCCAAGGAATTTTTCTGGTGGAAAAATGCACATTTTTTTAACAGAGAAGAGAACTGTCAGGAGTGAATAACATATTCAGGGTAGGTAATTAACATGAAAGTGGATATTCTGCTTGATATTTTAGAGTGACATTTAAGAGATTTTTTAAGAGCTGCTCTCTAACTTTTGCTTTAGCTTCATATAGGAGCATTAATTGATAGTTTTTTAATTTTTTGTATTAATTTGTTGTGCAGAGGCTGTGGCAGATGCAAATAGAGCCATTGAGCTGGAATCTACAATGTCCAAGGCTTATTTACGCAAAGGGTCGGTGCATTTTGTCATTGGCGCTATAATCATTTATGGTTTCTTTCCTGTCTACGCTGTCCATCTTTCTAAAAAACATGCACAATGTGGTAGTGGGAAAGAATTTTATCCAGCAGATACCTCCATTTGTTTTGGCTGATATGCTATGTATTACGCACACTTCTAAAAGCCTCACGTGTCCAACATGGACACGCGCATGCCTGTGTCGGACTCGTGTCTATCGTGGACATGCCGTGAATGTGGGTTCGACGCAGGTCCATGGAGCATCCTGTTTATATATATATATATATATATATATATATATATATATATATATATATATATATATATATATATATATATATATATATATTTAATTTTTTTATGCATATATAATGTAAGAATAAAAATAAATATTCTAGAGTATTTAAAACTTCTAGAAAATAAATTTCGTAATTTTTCAAAATCATTTACCTTACGATCAAAAGCTCACAAAATTGACAATTTTTAACGGCCGATATGGGATACTTGGTAGTTTAACGGTGTAAAAGAATTGAAATAGGTTGAATTTTTGATAGAAAATTCTATTCACTATATATATATATATATATATATATATATATATATATATATATATATATATATATATATATATTTAATTTTTTTATGCATATATAATGTAAGAATAAAAATAAATATTTTGGCTTTTTGATGAATGCATATAAATTTTTTTGGACAATATAAATAAATTATGTATGGCAGAGAATTTCTTTCCTTAAAATATATGAACTATCTATGAAAAATTTATTAACTTTCATTCGTATGAAAAATATGATAATACTTTAGCAAAACTAACTATTTATATATAGTAAGTGTATATTTAAGAATATGGTGTTTTATTAGCGGTGTTCGTGTCGTGTCAATTTTCTAAATTTTTGGAAGCTATTGAGTTGCCGTGCTCGAGTCGTGTCGTGTCGCGTATCTTCGTATACAGAGTAGGAATAAAACTTCTAGAAAATTATATATATATATATAATTTTTTTATGCATATATAATGTAAGAATAAAAATAAATATTTTGGCTTTTTGATGAATGCATATAAATTTTTTTGGACAATATAAATACATTATGTATGACAGAGAATTTCTTTCCTTAAAATATATGAACTATCAATGAAAATTTATTAACTTTCATTCGTATGAAAATTATGATAATACTTTAGCAAAATTAACTATTTATATATAATAAGTGTATATTTAAGAATATGGTGTTTTATTAGTGGTGTTCTTGTCATGTCAATGTTCTAAATTTTTGGAAGCTATCGAGTTACCGTGCTCGAGTCGTGTCGTGTCACGTATCTCATGTCAGTGGCCGTGACGCCTAGCTGATATGACTACTCAAAGAAAGAGGATGATTAATTTTTTCTTTCTTAACCTACCTTAGCTTGGAATCCCATATAAAATTTCGTACAACATTATTTATTGAAGGTTTTAATATTGCTCCATGAAATTTTGGAACAGAATATAACAGTTTTCGAATGAACGTGCTTGTTTATTTTTCTATGGTTTTGTCATGTGAGGCTGGTTAATCACACTTTCTTGAGAGGTTCCTCCATGAAATTGAGAAATTAGGTTGTGTTTTAGCTAATACAAGTTCCATGCCTAATTGCTTAAAGTTCCATGCCTATTGGCACTATGATGTGTCTGTGCGTCTTTTTCGTATCATGTCAATTCTCTCATCTTCACATTCTATGGTGGTTCATTCTTGCATTTTTCTCTATGTCAGCTTTCTACCGTCTTCATGTATCTATGAAACTTATGTCCTATTATGGTATCTTACTTTCTATACTCATCATCTTCAACAGCACTGCTTGTATCAAACTCGAAGAGTATCAAACTGCTAAGGCTGCTCTTGAAGCAGGCTCCTCTTTGGCCCCTGGTGACACAAGATTCACTCAATTGATAAAGGAATGTGAAAAGCGCATTGCAGGTATTTTGATTACAACTTGTTTTCTCATACCAACTTATGTATTTTGTGAGACTAGAATTTGAGCCATTTAAATTAGTCATAATTCTGTAAATATGTTTTGTGGACTCATTTCTTAATGCTTGTAAGTTCATTTTCCGATAGTTAGCAAGGTCCATATAGCTTAAGTTAAGCCTAGACCAATTCCTTTGTATTTAGAACCTGCTTTTCAGATACTTTAACATTATTAACTCATAGAGATGTTCATCTAATATGTGTCTATTAGATGAAGGAAACAGGACAGTCGTGTTTTCCTTCTAAAGATGTATCACCTTGTGTCGATCTAGAGCAAGAAAATTTAAGCAGGCTACCGATGCATTTTGGAGGTTACATTGTGTCCTTGCTTTTTCTGGTAGTACGAAGAGCAGAGTAAATGCATAGTACAACAGTGAAAGTATTCACTTGTACTGAGATTTAATTTGTAATTTGTAATAGTAAGAAGTGATTTGGTATACTTTTATTGTTTCTTGCTGATAGTCTATGCGAATGTTTCTTCATATTGGATCTTAATATCGATGTGCTTATGACTTACTATTAGAGGGCACAAATCTACTTTTATGGGGGTAGAATATATATCTTGTTATCTCATCTACTTATGTTTTAATTCTTATTGAGCTTATCAATGAACACCTTATAACTGGTTAAATTCACGGAGTTCATGTTATGTGACTTTATGATTGTTTTTCTTTTCAAGGCCAAAAAAAAAAAAAAAAAAAAACCGTGTAGTTATTTGGACTCTTTCATGGGGCAGCATATTGTTGTCCGTCTGTCTTCATACGATATATTCTGGTTTTATGATATACTGATGTGCATCTAATGAATTATATGTTTATGTGCAGAGGAGGCTGGTAATGTGCCAGACAAAGTAATGGAGGGTCCAAGTGAAACTTCTTCGGTGGTTACTGCCACTGATAATGTGAAGGCCTCTGGACCTGCAATTGATTCACAATATCAGCCAATGGTGGAAGCCCCAAGCAAACCAAAATACAGGTACTGTAGATCAAGGATTTAAGTGCCGCGGCACGGGGTCACGCCGGAAACTTGCCAGCACGGTACGACACGGTGCGTGCCGAGCCGTACCGATGCGTGCCGGTCAAAAAAATTCTTGTGTGCCAACACATAATAGCATGGAATATTTATTTTCTTCAGCAACAAAATATTCTAACTATTTATTATGTCTTTTTATCATATTTTTTGAACTTTATTGAGGAAATTATTTATTAATTTAAAGAATAAAGGGTTTTTAGCTATACCATCGGCACGGGGCCTGTATCGTGCCGGTATTTTGTTTGCACGGTACGGTACGATGGATACGGCCCGTGCCGACGGGTTATTGAAACCTTGCTGTAGATACTCCCAATGACTTTTTAGTTGATCTTTTTGTTTAATTGCCATGAAGGGTTTCTCTGCATTTACTGATACATCTTAGTCAACGAGTTGGTTTAAACGTTTACATATCTTGTTTTGGTACCAATGCGTAACATTTCTGTAAATTTGTGGTCAATTTGGTGCCTTCAAGCCTTTTCTTCTTTTTTTTCCTTTCCTTTTTCTCTTTGGAAACCTTGTTTTGTTTGTATTTATTATTTAATATATGTCAGTACATCTATTTGAATGCAGCTGATTCAATTTGCATTACTGTCGTTGCTTCTGGACAATCTTATAATCCTGTCTAATTGCTAGATGGAAGCATCCTATTGCTGTAGCGTCACTTCCTTTCAAAACCATTTCTCATAGACTGCTCAAAGGGTGAACAAAAATGCCCTCAGGATTGTGTTGCATTGTTGATATGGGTTGCTCTCTAAGAAATTCGGTTTTCCTTTTCTTGCTTTGTTTATATGCCTCAGAGCTGCTCAAAACAGATCATTGAGATGTTGGTCTTGTATTGCAGATATGATTACTATAATGGTGCTACTGAGGTTGTTGTGACCATATTTGCGAAGGGCATTCCAGCTGAATACGTGACTGTCGATTTTGGTGAACAAATAGTATGTTTTCCTTAGCCTAGTATTTACCATCTTTCGTTTTATTGTGGTTCTATCCAGTTTGCTTTGATTTTTCCTAATATTGGCAAATTCATTTTCTTCAGCTAAGTGTCTCAATTGATATCCCTGGTGAGGAAGCCTACCATTTTCAACCACGACTATTTGGAAAGGTATGAAACTTTCACCTTGTTGAATATTCATAACTATCACTGCTGTTTACATGGGAGATCCTTTCTGAAAGCAATCCACGGCCTCTTCCTTCTCTGTCCATGTGCTGTTGTAAAATAGCTCCATTTGTTGAAAATCAATGCATTTCTACATAATTTCTGTCTGCTATTATTCTGTAATTTAGGGAAATATATAAACTGGCTTCACCTCCATGATTGCTGTTGTTTTTGCATGTCAAAATTAAATTCTTCATGTCTTTTTCAATTTGAATTGAGTTTGTTTGTATAATTATATGTACAATTGTTTTGCTTTTCCAGAGAATGTACCTTTTGATCAAGCTCAAAAGGGCTGCTGGACATTGTTATATACTAATTTGGCTACTTATGCATGTTGCACGGTAGAGCATATGCACTTAGTAGATGGCTACTTAGCTTCCTTTTAAAGTGCCATTGTTTGCTAATCATTTCATTTTTTGGAAAATACCAGTTTCTCTCTATCTCTCTCTGAAGTATTTTCTCTCTCCAAAATTACAAAATGCTGTTACGAAGTTTTTTTTTTTTTTCCCCCAATTTTTTGCTCTGAAATATCATATAATATTACCTTAGATATTTAAGCGTCCCAAAATGGTGGTGTTTAACATTTGAATGTTTTTCTGTTAGAATCTTGCTTTTTTATTTTTATTTTTAAATTTCTTCCCTTGGCTGCACAAAACAGATTGTACCTGAAAAATGCAAGTATCAAGTCTTGGCTACAAAGATAGAGATTCGGCTCTCAAAAGCAGAACCTGTTACATGGACATCCCTGGAATACAGTAAAACGAAGTCTGTACCACAAAGAATAAATGCATCACCAGGTATTTCCTTTGGTTTTTACCTATTTTCTAACTTTCTTGATGGCTATGCTGTTGATTTACAAACAGTTTATATGTAACGAAAATATCAGTCATCTAAGTCCTATACGCATACTCATGATATTATACAAGTTCCTTTTTTGTTGCACGTGCATGTGATGATACAGTATTATGTTTAAGGTCACTTGTCCATGCTGAATTCCTTCAATTCCCTAAGCCCAATTTTCCTGTTTGCAGCCGTAATAGCCCAGAGGCCTGCTTACCCATCTTCAAAAGCAAAAGTTGATTGGGATCGGCTTGAAGCTGAAGTTAAAAAGGAGGTACAGCTTGCACTTAAAATAGAACCGCCGACCTCATTTGTCTTTAACATGCTGCACATACCCTCAGATGCTTTTCATTTATTCAGTAGGTCTCTTACAATCTCTCGAATTGCGCAGGAGAAAGAAGAGAAGCTAGACGGCGATGCAGCATTGAACAAGCTCTTCCGCGACATCTACAAGGATGCTGATGAAGACATGAGACGGGCGATGCTGAAATCTTTTGTAAGATACCTCATACCTCTAATTTTATATACGGCAAATAGAAATTTTCTTTTTCGCATACAAGGGATCGGCCTTGCTTGCCCTGATATGTCACCCAAGGCGCCTTATTATGCATTTTTATAATCATATATGTTATATGACGAGGTCGTCTTGTTAATGCAGGTGGAATCAAACGGTACGGTGCTGTCGACAAACTGGAAGGATGTGGGTGCGAAGAAGGTGGAGGGTAGCCCCCCTGATGGTATGGAGATGAAGAAATGGGAGTTCTAATGCTTTTGCTTATTGGGCACTTCGACTTGTACATTTTGAGTTATGCGTATCAAGAGAACTTCTTAGTTTCTAGTCTTGTTGTGTGTTAGCATTCTTGGACTGTTTGCTTCTGATTTTGTGCTGTTGAAACTATGGAGATTCTAGAGTTTCGTTTGCAGAATTTGTAAGATGCAACGTTAACGAACAAAAAGTGTTCTGTGAACTTAGCTTCGTTTCTATATGTTATGTATGTTTTATAAGTACGCGGGTGTTTTCGCCTTATCGTGCGTGTCTCAACAAGGGTCACCACACTGAGAATTTGATCCCTGTAAACTCCCTGGTTTGGACTGTGGATGCATGTAATTATACTATCTCGGTAATTTGGTTTCGTCCGCGCTACAAAAAATTGAGCAGGTGCCAATAACGTAACTCTTCGTACCAACGGAGATTATAAGATTGCAAAATTATATCTTTATATTTTATCTTCAACCATTCAGATGATTGGGGCGTGCTTAAATTAATAGTGTTTCGTTTCATAATTCATACGGAAAAAATGAATTTGTAAAAAGGGCAAAAAAATGCTTATTAGACGACGATAGAAACGGCAGAAGAGGGTTCTTCTTATTGATTCCGTTATTTATTAAGAAAAGAGAAAAGAGAGTGAAAAACAACAAAATAAGAAGACAAGGAGCAGAGCCCCGTGGTGCGTGAATGATCAGAACATGTCTTTGAGGGTGGGGAGCTTGAGCTCGCCCTGGGTGGAGAGGGGGATGGTGAAGTTGCCGACGACGGGGAGGTCGATGGTGAGGCCGACGTCGAGTTGGTAGTCGATGTCCCAGTCGCGGCCGACGTCCCTCATCAGCGATATCAGGAAGTCGTACGGCAGCTTCACCGGCACCTCCAGCTTCGTCACCTCCCCCGCCGCCGCTATCCATCCCGGATCCGCCATCGTCCCCGATGCTATCACCCTGCCCTCGCAGATGCAGATGCTCGTGTTATATATATATATCGTGCTTTCAAAACTAAAAGATGAAAAAGATTGATCGATCGATCTGATCTGATCTGATCGTAGGATCGTCGGAAAAGGCTATACAAGAGAGGAGGCAAAATTAATGAATTACCGTCCGGCGCTCTTGAGGGTGTAGGTGAGCTCGCAGACGGGGAGGCGGTGGCTGTAAGGGTTGGTGACGGAGACCTCGCTGTGGAGGGTGACGGCGTCGCGGCTCATCCCCTTGAACGACATGTCCGTCAGCGACGCCTCCGGCTTCGGTATCTGCGCGATCTTCTCCGCCACGAACCCCTTCGCCTTGTCTATCATGCTCGCCATTTTCTTTCCTCTTCTTCTTCTTCTTCTTCTTCTTCTTCTTTGCTCTCCTCCCTTCCTTCCTTCTCCTCCTTTTGATGTTGGATGCGATTGGTTTGTTGTGAGAGAGAGAGTGCGTGTGTGTGTGTGTGTGTGTGAGAGAGAGAGATCTGGGGAGGATGAAGATGAAAGAAGAAGAGAGAGGGAGAGAGAGGTATTATAGGAGTGGGGGGAGGGGTCGGGGACGAGGCCCGCCCCGATTCGCGGGTGCACGGAGTGGAGGTCACGTGGAATGCGGAGTGGGGCCCCCGCGGGATTACAAGTTACAGCTTCGCAAGGTCGGTGCTGTTTTTTTTGTTTTTTTTTTTTCAGTTTTTTGTTTTTTGTTTTGGTTTTTTTACTTTTTGTGTTGAGAGAGAGGCAGAGTCGCTAGCTAGTAGAGAGACATGTTGCGTTGATTAATTCGTTAGAAGCTTATGATAACGTAGGCCCAGGAGTGGCGAAATGCCACGAAGAAGTCCCTGCTAAATAGGCAACCATCGAGCGACCTCCACGAGGATAGATCAACCCGAACTCACTCCTTTAATAAATGTATAATATTAATAGTATAGAGCTACTATCTTATCGAAAATATAGAGGATATATTGTTTAAACTTTTTGATTGGATAAAAAATTATACGATTAAGATGATGAGTAGAATATTAGTATTAATCCAAAAATTAGAAATAATTAAAGGAGTTGATCTAAGGGCCAAAAAATTAGAAGCACCAGATCCTTACCAGATGCTCTATATTTTCGATAGTATAATAACTCTACTCATATTAATATATAATAATAATAATTGAGTCCACGTACTCAAGTATTTATGAATTAAAGCCCGTATTAGACCCTATCCCGTAAGTAAAATAAACCCCAGTTTAGGCCCCCAACAAACCTAAATTCAATAAGCTACCTAAACTCCAGTATTCTTGCCCGGCCCAAACCTCCTCAAAGCGAGGCTACACTGAACAATCCGAACCAAGTAGCGTTCGAGAGAACGACCGAAAGAGTAGCAGCATAATATTTGTTTCATTTTTTTTTTTACTATATAAATTTTATTAAAAATGTGAAGTAACTAGCTTTGGAATTTGCCATTTGTTGGGCTTTCTAAAACTATGCTGTTTTGAGCTACATAGAAATCAAACTAAGTCTAAATATATATATATATATAGAGACAGAGAAAAAGAGAGCACTGCGCAGGTGTCAATGGCCCCCTAAGATCCATTTGCATCCCTAATTAATTATACAACAACAAAAAAAAAAAAATACTTGAAATAATTATCTGAAAATAAAAATCTTAAAAACAATCTTTAATGAAATAATAGAAAATCTTAATTCCAACACTTAATCAGTAATGAGCAGTTGAGCACTAGCAAACAACACACTGTCGCCCTCTTTCTCTCTCTCTCTTTTTTATTTTCCTTTCACGGTTCACCCGCGCCATGGCGGAACTTACACGGCCGGGCAAAAGCAATTAAGCAAAACATGCTTGCCTTTTACCACACGCCAACGCCGTGCTCCGTTTACGCCCACACGGTAGTTCCCACCAGATATTTATTCCGTGGACCGCGCCTTATAGACCAGTCTCCTCGAAACCCAAATTCAGAGCCCTTAAAACCTAAAATATAATGATTATACATCATAAACATTCAAATGTTGGAACCAACTGTCCTGGAGCAAGTGGCAAAGGGTTTGGTGGTTGGTACCTGAGACTTAAGTTTGAATCATAGTTAATTCATATTTTCAGCTAAATTTATTTCTAAATAAAATAAACGAAACATAATTTATAATCGATGGCCGTTTATAAGCCTTACATATCAACATCAAATATTATCATTTACACTAGAAATATATATAGAGTTGGGTTAGAATACTTTCAAAAGCACCATGATGGTTGTGCTTTTGAGTTTTTAGCCATTTGTGCTTGTAAGTTTTTGGTCTTTGGATTAATAGATGTGCGATAAGGATGATGTGGGTCCCCTTGGGTTAAGTGAATGGTTGGTTGAATAGTATAATCTAACGGATAAAAATTATCAAAGTCGTGAATCTAATCTGCAACAAATTCACAAGCCAAGATCTTTACAAACACCATATATATATATATATATATATATATATATATATATATATATATATATATATTTATTTTTATTGCATGATAAATGCTATATGTATACCTATATATATGTATGCAAATCTTACACTCCATAGATCCTAAGATTCACACAAATTTTTAAAATTTTTATTAATATTTTGATAAAGACAAGCAAAGAATAAGAGTTTTTGGTTTTGGGTGAATGAGGAATAAAATATATTTCTGGTCCAGAGATGTACATACAATATTGCTCTTAATATTGAGACCAACTATTAGCACCCAATTTATTATCTGTACTAGCATTACACGTACACTTGATATGCCACACCCAGTATTTCATACTAAGTAATTTTAAAAAATAATCTAATTTAACATATTCAATCTACAATATTCAAAGAGACTAATATGAAAATTAGTATATTTTTAAAAAAATATTATCTTAACATCTAGTCATTTAAAACATTAAAAATAAATTTAGTATTAAATCTCTAAGAAATTATTATATATATAAAATTTATGATATTTGTTACACACAACTTAACTTGTGACCATTATAGATTTTAGGCTAACTTGTACTATTTGTCCACAAACTTTTAAGATTCAAAATATTTTGATCCTCAAAGTTAAATTTATTATAAATTTTGGCTCAAAAATTTCAAATTATTACAATCAAGTATTACACCCTAATTTAATTGGTTAAGCAGTAATATATCATTAATGTTATATGGTTGTGGTAGCATTATAATCGATAATATAATAATTATTAAAATATATTATATTAACGAAATATAAATATCTAGTCAATTAAATTGAAGCATATGACTTAATTATAACAATTCAAAAAATTTAATTCAAATTGGCCGAAAATGTCATGGACCTTTCCCTAATATTTAATTTCCAAAGAGTGTGGAGTACGAAATGTACTTATACACCGGGTGCAAGCAAATTTCTATTTGGGATGGTGATACATAGATCCCGACATGTCCTTCGCCCTTCGTTGACCCCCTGAAACTGATTTTACAATTTATTTATTTAAATTAATCTCGAATTATCAACCGCACATTCCCTGTTTCTTAGCTCCAAGCCGAATCACACTGCTCCTCTCCACCCTCAATTAAAATCATCCTCGAAGGGGAAAAATCGCACAACGGATTCTCCGAAACTGATGGGGTTTAGGGTTTGGTATTTAGCGGGAGCTTAAGATTCGGATCGCTCCTTTTAGAAATCGCACGCCCTCGGATTCCTCTAATTCCACGGTTTTGATCGTTTTTTTTTTTTCCCAGGTAGGGTTTTTATCTTTCCTCTTTGATTTTGTTTTGTTTTGTTTTTTATAACGTGGAGTCAACGAAAGATCGGATTTTTACTGTGCTCAGTGGAACTGAGCTGATTCGATTACGCATTTATACACCGTTTGAGCTTGGTCTAGTTCAATTGAAGTAGGAAAATTTTTTTATGCATCCGTAGGATCGCATTTTGAAGCGCCCAAATGCCCTATTTGGGGAATCTGGGGTCTGAATTGTATCCGTGGGGAATTAGAAAAACGACACCTTTGGATCGTTGCATCTATGATTGGAAATCAGGGTTTTCAGTTTTGGTGTTTGAATTTCCGAAATACCGGGTGATTTTTGTGCTTGACTTAAGTAGATGAACGTTTGGGAGATTGTTTCTTCAATTGCAGATCAAATTTTTGTTTTTGTTTCGATGCCTTATAAACTCAAGTGTCTCAATGATCTTCTTCTTTCTCTCTTTTTCATTACCCCCTCTCATGTTCACTGAGTGTTTCATATAATTGTCATTTACAAGATATTGTGGGTGATTTTGCCCTAGTGTTCTCGATTTCACCCTATTTACATGGCAGATAAGGTGTTTGTTTAAATGTGTAAGAGAACTATAGTAGTTGAATATTGTACTCCATATTTTAGAATTTTGCTGAATTTTATCTGATGGTTCCTGGGGGCTTCGTAGTTAGTGGATCCCTGTTTTCTGTTAGGAAAGATGCCCGACAACATATACTTTTCGCTGTTGGCAATTTCCACACTCACGATTCGATTTATTTTGAGCCAGTAACTACTTTGTATAACATTTTGGTGCCAGTAACTACTTTTTTTCTTCTATATATTTCTTATGATGCTGTGATAGATATGTTGGTGATGAATTTCATCTTACATGTCCATTAGTTGATTAACTGCAAAGATTTCATGACAACTAGTTCAATATGCATATTTTGTTCATCTTCAAAGTATTTCTTATTCTTATGATTTCGTTGCGCAGGGGAAAGCAGATTAGTTTTTCTTTTCGTCTTGTTATGAATTTGGAAGTCAATTGAGCGGCTCATTTTTCAGTGCCATGGAGTCAACCGCTTGCTTCCGCCACTATACTGGTGGTTTCTTGAGCAGTGTGTGGCTTATTCTTCTTCTAGCAATCTTCCTTCAGAATTGCGGCACGGGCCATTCGGATTCATCGTATTTGATTGGTCTTGGGAGCTATGACATAACGGGTCCTGCAGCTGATGTCAATATGATGGGATATGCTAATATGGAGCAGACTGCCTCTGGAGTGCACTTCAGGCTAAAGGCTCGTGCATTTATTGTAGCCGACCCGGAGTCAGAGGGCAACCGCGTTGTGTTTGTGAACCTTGATGCCTGCATGGGATCTCAGCTTGTTACAATCAAGGTTCTAGAAAGACTGAAGTCTAGGTAATTGTGCTAAACCTTTGCTCGAGTTTCTACTTGTCTGTTTTGCCACTGTTTAATATTTGGTATTCTTGTCGATCACCATGTTTGATGTCTTACCAAATGCTCAAGTTTCAGTAAAGGGTCATCTTTTCCTACGCATTCAGTGCTTTCGTTTGTTAGTCATAACAAAATTGAGGAAATTTGGAGGAAAAGTTCATATATTTTTATAGATATTTCACTGATGTATTGGTAACCTACTGCCCTAGTTTTCTTTGAATTAGTAGACAAATATTTGCTTTCTTTTGTGGCCAACCATAGTAGGTATGTGTTTTTCACTTGGTTGCTTGTTTGCATGGAAGGATTTTAAGTTCCCATACATGGCTTATACATGCATGTGACTTAATTTATCTGCACATGGTTGAGACTCTGGTTGGTCTTTATATGATCTAGTGACATACGATTGTTAAAGTATCATGCAAGACAACTTTACATGCTAAGTATTGATTGTTTAGTCCCCCTTCTGTTGGTGTATCTCACAGTATTTCATCAATATTTGGCAGGTATGGTGATCTTTATAATGATAAAAATGTGGCTATCAGTGGGATCCACACTCATGCTGGGCCTGGGGGTTACCTGCAATATGTTGTGTACATTGTAACTTCTCTTGGATTTGTGCGTCAATCATTTGATGTTGTTGTTGACGGAATTGAGAAAAGCATTATTCAAGCTCATGAAAATCTGCGCCCTGGAAAATTATTTGTGAACAAAGGTAATGGAAATCATTAGAATTTTTCTGCAACATCATGTTGGATATTACATATTACATTTCAGAGCTATCCAACCTTGTGCAAGAATCACAACTATTTCTTTTACTTCAACCTTCCTAATTTGTGGGTTCATTTTTTGTGAAATTACTTATTTGGTTTTCAGGGGACCTTCTAGATGCTGGAGTAAATAGGAGTCCCAGTGCATATCTAAATAATCCTGCTTCTGAGCGAGTCCAGTATAAGTACAATGTTGATAAAGAAATGACCCTGCTGAAGTTTGTAGACGATGAGTGGGGTCCGGTTGGAAGTTTCAATTGGTTTGCAACCCATGGAACATCCATGAGCCGTACAAACCCCTTGATAAGTGGGGACAACAAAGGAGCCGCTGCTCGTTTCATGGAAGACTGGGCCGAACAAAAGGGCTTTCCAAAAGAAATCGAAAGGATACAGGCTAACGCTTTTGAACCTCGACGGGAGAAAAATCAACTTCCTCGAAGAGTCTCTAGCATAATTCCTAAACCACATGAGGACTGTATGTTGTTGTCTTCTTTATCATTCTTGTTGCTACTAGTTAGTGCATTTATGAGTTTTCTATATCATGTTAAATCTTTTTCCGAATTTTGTCATTCGCAGTTGATTCTTTAATAAAGCTAGCATCATCCTTTGGGGCGTCTGGTGGAAGGCGATTAACAAGTTCTTCGAGTGTCGTGCAGCGTATCAGAAGTAGTCAGCAAAACAAACCAAAATTTGTTTCTGCATTTTGTCAGTCAAACTGTGGAGACGTTAGCCCAAATGTCCTTGGAGCGTTCTGCATAGATACCGGCAGCCCTTGTGATTTCAATCACAGCACATGCAATGGGAAGAATGAGCTCTGCTATGGACGTGGGCCAGGGTAGTTTTGCTAAAAGTGCTTTCTTAATATCTGTTTGAACTGACTTTTTGAGTGGCTTCTTTACTGCAAAAAGCAGAATCTTTCAGAAACCAGGCTTTGGCATAAAAAATCGTCTGGAGCTTTTGCTGTGGCCACAAGATTAAGTCCAAGTCAAACACTGCCGCAAAAGCTCTAGCAAATGAGCCCATAGCCTTTTTAACTCACAAAAGTAATTGTTATTTTGTTACTGAAATGTTTTAATTTGGTCTCTGGCAGTTACCCGGATGAGTTTGAAAGTACACGAATCATTGGCGATAGGCAATTCAACAAAGCTGTGGATCTGTTTAACACAGCAACTGAACAAGTAGAAGGGAAGATCGACTATCGTCATACTTATTTAGACTTTTCACAGCTTGAAGTCACCCTTCCTTCAAAGCAGGTGGTCAAAACATGCCCAGCTGCAATGGGATTTGCTTTTGCTGCAGGAACCACAGATGGTCCTGGTGCTTTCGATTTCCAGCAAGGGGATGAGAAGGTTGAGTTTCACTATATTCTCTGAGTTTTATTAAATTTTGGTATCATCATCTTTCAAAGAGGACCTATTCAAGCGTTTGATCTTGGATTTTCTTATGCTTTTTAGGGTAATCCTTTTTGGAGGTTAGTGAGGAACTTGCTTAAAAAACCAGGTAAGGAACAAATAGCTTGTCAACAGCCAAAGCCTATTTTGCTGGATACTGGTGAAATGACAGAGCCGTATGCTTGGGCGGTAGGTTTTCCTATGTTTATAATTCAATATTACATGTTCTAAGAATCATAGATCCATATCGTTACAATGTTAAAACCAGCTTAGCATTACTATGCAAGCTGGTCTATCCTGTGTATTTTTGTCAGATTTATTTGTTGGCATTCCCTGCTTTTTATGGGGGTCTACCTTGTTTGGGCCAACTCAATAGGATTGATGGGGTAATTGGGGTTGACTTTTTAACCATAAACATTTTCTGATGCATTGATAAACTACATGCAGATTCCTATTAACTTGTCAAATGTGAGATCTATGGCTCAATTCATATCAAATTAATCTACAAACTACATGCAGTAGTTGCTTTGTGATTGCCTCTTCTTCTGCTGTTACTTCTAGGAATATCCTCATCTAAGTTTCTTTTTTTGCCCTTGGTGTAGCCTTCAATACTACCAATTCAGATTTTACGGATTGGACAGGTGGTCATCCTTTGTGTGCCTGGAGGTATGTGCCTTTCCTTTTCTTAAATATTATTCAACAGCGTTCATTTGTACATGCGGGGTTGTTCGCGTCTCTATCAATTTCAGAACCTACCGCGCATGAATTTTACTACATTCTGTTTTAAAAATACACAAGTGAAATGGAGATACTCTTTCTATTATTTCACTATGTTGAGGTTCTTAACTTCTTGGATGTTAACTTGATCATTTTTCCTTTCTCTTTTGCTCGTTCCCAAGCAGTGCAAATTGCAAAAAGTTTGTGAAACTATTAATGATATTTATCGTTGCAGAATTTACAACAATGGCTGGGAGGCGCCTGCGTAATGCTGTGAAAACAGTATTAACCAGTAGCAGCAGTGGTGAGTTTAATGACAATGTTCACGTTGTTATTGCTGGGTTGTCGAACACGTACTCTCAGTATGTGACCACTTTTGAAGAGTACCAAATCCAAAGATACGAGGTTCGTACAGTTTTAAACCTTTACGAAGCATAGTTCTAGATGCCGGACATATTGTGGATTCATCTTTAAGGCAAAGAATAGGGCTGCACTATGCAGATGATTAGATCTTAGATAACTATGAACTTTTTTCAACGATTTTATATTAAGATTTTAATTTAAATAATTTAATTTTACATTTTGTGAAATAACTTCCTTCAGGGGGCTTCAACACTTTACGGACCCCACACTCATAGCGCGTACATTCAAGAGTTCAAGAAGCTCGCTTCTGCCTTAGCTGGTCAACAAAGCGTTCCGTCCGGTCCACAAGTCCCGGATCTCTTGGACAAGCAAATCAGCCTCTTACCCCCCGTCGTTATGGACGCGACTCCCTTTGGGGTCAAATTCGGCGATGTCGGCGCCGATGTCCCCGAGAACTCAACCTTCAAGAGGGGCGGAGTGGTCAACGCAACATTCTGGTCGGCCTGCCCGAGGAATGACCTTTTCACTGAGGGCACTTTCTCCCTCGTCGAGATTTTCAACAAAAGCAACAAAAAATGGTTGCCTGCCTATGACGACGACGATTTCTGCCTGCGATTCAAATGGTCGAGGCCCAGGCAGCTCAGTTCCCACAGCCATGCAACGATCGAGTGGAGAATCCCGGAGGACGCCCCCTCGGGTGTCTACAGGTTGAGGCACTTTGGTGCTTCGAAGAGCCTATTCGGTTCGATCAGCCATTTCACGGGCACCTCCCGTGCATTCGTCGTGCTTTGAGTATATCCTCTCATGTTTTCCGGCTTTTTATCTTCGTGACAATATGGCGCGCCTTCGTATTGTATATGCCTGCTCTTTCTTTCACCTGTGATATGTATCTCGGTTTACAGTTTGCGCCGTCGAATCAGTGGGTTTGGGCCGATACAAAGATTTGGTGATGTATAATTTTGAATGTGGAAGCAATACCAATGCAGCAGTAGATAAACACGTTCATTAATTTTTCATTCTTGTGACAGGTTAGAATTTTGATTTATGTTATCCACCTGCAATCAAAGAGGCAAGTTCATAAAAAGGGATTAATTTCTCTGCTATTGTAGTTTTCTAGTCCCAGAAAGTGGAAATGGTTGTTTTACTAAAACACATCTTTTCGAGTTTCATAAATATTGGGTAAAAATGAAACGCTTTTCAAACATAAGCATGTAGTCACTGAGGCACTGAGGCTTAGTTTGATATTGAGGATCTAATGCTATTAGATAGAATGGAGTTGAGAAAAAATATATAGAAATATATTTTTGCGTTCTCAGATGGAACCGTAGAAAATATATTGTAACCGATTAATCAGAACGTAATATTACGTACGAAAATAAACATGATATTTCTATCGAACAAGTTTTGGGGAGAATCTGTTATTTGGAAGCCTAAGACTCATTTTGGAACAAGTTTTGGGGAGAATCCATTTGAGAGATCTTATGATAAAACAGGCGAAAGTTCACAAAAAAAAAAAAAAAAAAAAAAAAAAAAAGGTAAAAACGTACGAATCCCCTCAACTATAGGCGATTCTTAAATAACCCTTTAAATTATTTTTCTGGATTGACACCTTCTAAATTTTTATGTTTTTTAAGAGTCAAAATTTTCAACAAAAAAATTGGAGAGTTTATCAATATTTTTTTTTGACAAATTCATCAAATTTAACAGTTTTAATCACTTTCTAGTAAATAAAGCTAGATTAATATAAAATAATAGCGAATCGAGCAATTAAATTTAACAAAAAATTATAAGTTAAAGGGCTGTAAATTCAGAAAATAATAATAATAATAAACTTGAGGGGCCTGTTTTGGAAAATAGCCCATAGTAGAGGGAATGATTATTCCATTCTTTTTTCTTTTTGGATTATCAAAACTTCTCCCGTTATCGGAATCCGTAATAAAATAAAGTTTTTGATTATTTAACTTAGATGGTGTATTCACACATATTTACCCAAAAAATAAAAAAAATAAAAAGAAGGAAAAACTTCAAATACTCTCCTTGTAGTTTCATTTTTTCTCATTTTAGTATCATATGATTTAAAGTGTATTAAGTTAATAAATGTGGTTTTACATTTTTTCACTTTAGTACCATATAGTTTAAAGTATATCAAGTTAATACCCTGTAATTTTGTATTTTCTCATTTTAGTATTCTGTGGTTTCGTAATTTCTCACTTTAGTACCATATGGTTTAAAAACCATAAGTTACTAACTTGATACACTTTAAAGTTTAAACCACAGGGTATTAAAGTCATAAAGTGCGAAATCACAGTCCACAGGATACTAACTTGATACACTTTAAACCATAAGGTACTAAAATAAAAAAGTGCGAAATCATAGGGGGTTTTTTGAAATTTTTCCAAAAAAAAAAAAGAAAAAAAAGATAGAGAGAGGAGAAAAAAAAGAAAGAAAAGAATCACCTAGCACTAAGAATAAAAAGGCTGGATAAATGGCTTTTGAAAAGCAAAAGTGAAGTGTTTTCTTGTCCTTCTCAATGTGAATGTTTTACTCTGTGAACAACTATTGTCTATTCAACAAGTCACTTATCCTTTCACTTGAAACCATTTAAAGTGCCATCCATGTTAATTTCATTTGTGGAAAGTTTAGCAACATTATCTTTCTTGTCCTGTCCATGTCTTTTAGTTTGACAACATAAAGAGTAACACTTTTTAATGTTCATGTCATGTAAAGCAATATTTTTGAACCATGCAACTTTAAATTTGTTAGGTTTTTGTCCTCTAGAAAACATTTCTTAAGGTTGCGTAATGCTCTTCTTCTATGAAACTTAAGATTGCGAAAACATAAAACAAATCTTTTTAATCCCATATATAAGAGCGAGGAACATGCTGATTCAAGGTCCTAATAGCATAACTAATAATTGGGAGTTTAGTTTGGCACCGTATTTGCTGAAAAAGGATATCAGAGCTACTCTCATATACTCCGTGGGTGGACGGTGATCATAATAGGATTTGATGTACTACAACCTTCCATCATAGTAACATGACTCAAATTGAGTACCCGTGACCCAGATTCGAATCCTAGTTGATTCACATTTATAGCTAAGTTTATTTCTAAATGAAATAAACGAAGCGGATAACGTGCTACCTATTTCTCAAAAAAAACATGACTCAAATTGAGTCGTCGGGCGACATATTTCTTGCCCCATATTTAGTCCTATTTAACAAATAACAAATAAGAGAGGATGAATCGGTAATATGTTCTGCGTCCTATGTGGGATATATGAGAAAACGGTCGATCACTTATTTACTCAGTGCGTGTTTCTTAGATTTCTAATGATAATGGTCTTGGAGAGTATTCAACCTCGAGATTTTGGCGACGACGTGATTTCGATATGGGATAGGTGGATATGTAGGAAATGACCGTCACCATCAAGATCCGTGCCAATCGGTTTAATAGCCTGCTGGTGAGTCACTTGGGAGGCTAGGAACGGTACTATCTTCAGATCGAATAAGCCTAATCCTTTTATTGGAATTCAGAAGATTAAACTGTTGATGTCCAAATAGAATCAGATGCTTTTAGTAGATATCCATCAGTGCAACCATTAAATTAGAATCTATTAGAATTCTTTTTTTTTTTTCTCTTTCTTTTTCTTTTTTCTTTTTCTTTTCTTTTTTTTCTGCCCTCTTCGAGACCGTGTTGTCTCACTCATGTAGCTTAATTCACTTTTTCTATGAATGAAGCGTATAGCGAGCTACTTTTTTCTAAAAAAAAAAAAAAAACAAATAACAAATAAGTGATCTGAACCGAACCCAAACTAGGTTAAGTCGGCTCGTGTTCCCAGTTAAGCCAAAATTCATCTTTAATTTTGTAAGCTCGGTTCATTTTTCTAGTAAATGCGGTTATGAATAATACCTATTTCTCAAAAAATAAAAAAAAAAACTCTGTTAACATATGCAAACATCAAATACATAGAGGTTACAACAAACTAATAATCCTTTTCAATCTAATAATATCAAGAGTCAGGTACCCGCCACTTTTCTTTTCCTTTAGTTCAGTTAATCTAATCTTTTAAAAAATGCTAAATTATAATTTTGCCTGTCAAACGATAAGTCGTCGCACCTCAAACACTAACTTATTATAATTTTTTAATCCAAAATTTTTAAATATTAATATAATCAAGTCTCATAATCTAATATAATTAAAATACTAATATATTGTTAATATAAAATAATACAGTACTATTAGTAATAATAATACTATCATATTATTTTCATATTAGCAGTACATTAATATCTAATCATATAGATTGGGTAGTAAGACTAATAATTTGAGGACCAAAAATATATTAGTTTAGAATCTTTGAAAATATAGATTAAATATATTAAAAAAATAAATTTATAAAATCTTATCCATTAAACTTTGATCTAATAGTTAAAACTTTATAGCCTTCCCCCAGTCAAAGCTTTTACTACTAGTTTGGCCTTTGTCTCTCAACTTTTCCCCTTCCCCCACAAGTAAACAAAAAAACAAAAGAAAGAGAATAGGAAAAAACAAAAAAGGAAAAGAGAAAGAAAAAAAAAAAGAGAGAGAATAGGACTTACTATAGCCGCCTTAGTATGGGTTTATGTAAACCCAGAGAGAGGAACACTAAAATATGTATTTAAGTAAAAGAGAACTTTTTTAATTTTTCGTCCGCTTTTTTTTTAAGTAAGAGTATAATAATTTGAGGACCCAAAATATATTAGTTTAGACTCTTATTAGAAAATTAATTTTAATTTTTTCCTCTCCTTGAAACAACTAGTCTATAGCTTCCCCCCAGTCAAAGCTTTTACTACTAGTTTGGCCTTTGTCTCTCAACTTTTCCCCTTCCCCCACAAGTAAACAAAAGTTCAAAAAGGAACAAAAAGGAAAAAACCCAAAAGAAAACAAAAGAAAGAGAATAGGACTTACTATAGCCGACGACCTTAGTATGTAAACCCAGAGAGAGGAACACTAAGGCTGCGTTTGGTTCAAATAATTTTTTCTGGTTATTCCTAGGATAGGTACAACTTCGGGATAAACGGGAATAAGATCAATTTTACGTTTGGATGAAAAGTGGGTTATATTCGAGAATAGAAAAAAATAGCATTTGGATAGTTAGATAGGAATAATAGGAATAAAAGTAATTATAGTAGTTAAATAATAATATTGTATATAATTAATTAACATCGAATATTAAAAATATTAAGTAAATGATATTTAATAAATTAATTAATTACTTTATCATGAATATTATTAAATAATTATAAATGCTAATTAATAAATTATTATAAATTAATTAGGAAATTAATTAATCATTAATCAATTATTCTAATTAATTAATCATTAATCAATTAACCATGAGCACTTTTAATTAATAAATTAAATAACTATAAATAATTTGATAAGTTAACAAATTAAGCTAATAAATTAATATATTAGTAAATTAATTTTAATGAATTAATTATTTAATTAGTTATATTTGTCAAAATATTAATTAATTAATCAATATATATATTAGTTATTATATAACCACAGTAAATAGTTATTAATTTAGGAAATATTTTATTACTAAATTAGTTAATTATTAATTTAGTTAATTAATTAATAAAATATTATATAATATATTAATTAATAATATATTATTATTAAATTAGTAGAGGTATAAAGAGAAGAAATTATTATTCCACCAAAAAGGTGGAATAACAATTTCTCCCTCTTAACGGGTTATTCTAGAATAACCCTCTAGAATAACCCGTTAAGAGGAGGATTAAATAAAGTTTTATTCTCCTCTAGTGTTTGGATGAATTAGAGGGATAAAGTAGTCTATTCCCACTTTATCCCTCAACCAAACACTACGTAAAAGTTGTATTTAAGTAAAGAGAAAACTTTAAATATTATCCACGTGGTTTCATACTTTTTACTTTAGTATCTTATAATTTAAAGTATATTAAATTAGTGTTCTGATTTTATTTTTATTTTTCGTCAGCTTTTTTTATTAATATTTTGTTAAATTATATACAAAGAACTTCAGAAATCAAATCGAATATTCACTTTAGTATCCTTTGACAATAATTTTGTCATTAATTGTAAAAAAAATTTAATGAAATAAATAATAAAAAGATATAAATAAAATTATAGAATATTAAATTGAAATCATACTAAAGTAAAAAAAATGTGAAATTATTGGATGATACTTGAAATTTTTCCTTAAATAAGAGAGAGAGAGAGTGTGTGTGTGTATTTTGTCATTAATTTTAAAAAAAATTAATAAAATAAATAATAAAAATATAAAAATAAAATTATAGAATATTAAATTGAAATCATACTAAAGTAAAAAAAGTGTAAAATCATTGGATGATACTTTGAAAT
This sequence comes from Aechmea fasciata, assembly GCA_025177825.1. Taxonomy (NCBI): domain Eukaryota; kingdom Viridiplantae; phylum Streptophyta; class Magnoliopsida; order Poales; family Bromeliaceae; genus Aechmea; species Aechmea fasciata. The sequence continues at coordinate 1,781,479 of CM045936.1, forward strand.
TTTTCCTTAAATAAGAGAGAGAGAGAGAGAGAGAGAGAGAGAGTGTGTGTGAGTGTGAGAGAGAGAAAGCAAAGGCTGCGGCAGCTTCTAAATTAATCAAAAGAAATGAGGCATCAGTTCCAATGCCCAAGGAATCATTCACATCTTTGTCTTTCCTAACTCCGTCTTAAAAAAACCAAAATTAAAGAAATTATTGCATGCACCATGCGCACCATATACTTAGCTAGGTCCTAAATTTTTTTTTTTTTTTTTTTTTTTTGAGAGAGATAGTTAGCGTCTTTATCCGCCGTTTATTTCGTTAAGAAATAAACTTAAAAATGTGAATGATTCGAACTCCGGTCTCAGTCAATCACCAAGCTAGTGCTTTTCCACTTGCTCTAGGGGTAGGTCCTATAAAATTTTAATAACATGTTCTAATGAGGGTACAAAGCATTCTTTTTAGTATGGCATCAAAAGTTCATTCTAAGCTTCTTTTTTTTTTTAAAAAGAAAAATTATTATATTTGTTTTTGATTTCACACACACATGATGAGAGCATTAGAGCCATAAAAAGAATTTGAGTTGACTCAAAGAGTTTGTTTTGATAATTAAAACACAGTCCATGAATATCAATCCTTAACATTACCCATCGTTAAAATTTTAAAACAATTTGACATAATCTCAACAATAGCTTATTAGTCAAAACATACAATATGGCATATATATATATATATATATATATATATAGAACTGAACTATATCTTATTAATAAAGTCATTTGTCTTTCCAAATTTTTAGTAGTTGGATTGAGAGATGTGTGGTTAGGATGATGTGGGCTCACTAGATTAAGTGGGTGGTTGATTGAATAATATGATCTAACGGGTGAAAATCATTAAAGGCGTGGATCTAACGGTGGAAAACTTGGTAGCACAAGTCTTCGTCTTATTGATAGCATGTAATCGACTATATATATATATATATATATATATATATATATATATATATATATATATATATGTGTATGAAGTCTCTAAATATTATCATAGACTAAATTACAAAAAAATTTCTATAAATACTCTTTTTTTTTACCCTTTTTTTTTCCTAACTTTTAAAAATTCACATTTTATTGTTGCATTTAATCTCCTTTAATTTCGTCACAAAGATTCCATCACAATTCCGTCCATTTCTTATACCGAAAACATCCTTCAAAGTAATAAAAATACATTTAAAACTTATTTTACCATCTCCATTAACGTCACATCGATCCTCCTAAAAATCTTAGCGGAGCAAAATGCAAATTTTTTGAGAACCTAAAAGAAAACATTTACATAAAAATTTCCGGTAACTTAGCTATTATCATAAATGTTAGTAATATGAGATTAAGCTAGAACCATGCAGTGAGCAGGGAGCATGCAGGAATTTGGAAGCTCCAACCCGAGACGTAGATTTCCCTGGCCTGAGCTTCTCCGAATCGCACTTGTCCTACTCCAAATCTAACCCTCATCATACCACAACGTGACTCTGTTTGTAAGCTTTTCTTTTCTTTTTTATGTTTTTCCTGAACCCCAGTCCACGCACTCAGCAGCTTTTACAGAGCACCCGATGTGGCACAAAGACATATACATATATATATATATATATATTTATATATATATAGTAGGATAAATTAACAAAGCAACACAGGAAATAAACAACATCAGCTTAAAAAGAAAGAAAAAAAGAAAAAGTACCCACCCTAATTACACAGCACGCGCCATACTAATCTTTCTATGAAAGAGAGAAAAAGAGAAAGGGAATTTGAAAAAGAAAAATAAATAAGAGAGAGAGAAAAAAGAGAGAGACACACACGGCTACGTCAACAAGTGCTAAAAAGAGCTCTTTTTGTCACGCTTCTTCTTCTACTAAATATACTAACTAATAAATAAACACACATTTTAAAGAGTCACGGTTTTTCTTTTTTTCTTTTTCTTTTTTTTTTTTTACTTTTTTGGTTGGGTAGGGGAAGTTTCCACGTCCGTTCTCAACGAAAAAACTCGAACAAACGGTGGTGGTGGTGGTGGGATCAAACGCCGTTACGTTTGCCGTCGCCCGGATCGCTCCTGGACCGGACCAGCGGTAACTCCGACCCTGCTGAACCGGAAATTAAACCAAACCGTAACGTAACCGCTTTCCAGAGGGAAAAAAAAAAAAAAAACGAAGACATTGTTACGAGCACCGGGTGTTTAAGAATTACATCGTCACACAGCTAAAAACTAGTTTTGTCGATTTTTAATGCAGCAACGAGTCATCCACTGAACATGATAAAATTATTGCCCACACCGAGTGCATAATTGCATGCATATAGGCGCTTTAAAAGTTAAAACAACGTTCATCTGCGTGATTGGTGTTTGAGTAGAATTTACTATTTATTTTTTTAGAATATTATTAAGCGCTAAAACACCCCCGGTGCACGGGAAGCACAAGTACCTGCGCAGAGGGAGCGTTTACAGTGCGCGATGGCGCTCTGGATCCCGTCCTGCTGCTCGAGGAGCGAGTCGTCTCTCCTCACCGGAGGCGGCGACCGCACAGCCGCCGACACGGCGGAGGACGCCGACCGGCTCTTCCGGAGGCGCCGACCGACGACCCTGAACCGGGCCGGGGACTCCGCGGGAGCGGCAGCGGCATCGCCCCTCGAAACCCTAGCTTGGAGGATCGGCTTTATCTTGCTCAGGCACCTCTCGATCACGCGGTGCGAGGACCTCCGCTCCTCCGACGACGGCGGCGACGCGTCGACGGAGCTTCGCGAGCTGTGGTCGCGAGCGAGGAGCGCGGCGACGGCGACGGGGACCTCCTCGACCACCTGGAGCTTGAGGAGCACGTCCTCGCCCCGGCCCGGCTTCGTCGTCGTCGTCGGCGAGGGGGGCTTCGGCCTCTTGAACCCGAGTCGGAAGACGCGCAGCCGGGCGGCGGAGCGGAGGAGGAGGCCGGGAACTGGGGCTTAGGGTTGGCGTCGGAGGCGTTCGAAGCGATCCCGAGCTTGGAATCGGCGGCGCAGGCGCAGGCGCAGGCGCGGGCGAAGAGCTTGTCGGAGGAGATGACGAAGTCGAGCGCGGCGCCCTCCCCCTCCCCCTCCCCCTCGGACTCGGGTTCCGACTCCGCCGACCGGCTCCGATCCTCGAAGAAGGGCACCGCCGCGATCTCGAGGTCGAAGAACGGCCCGTCGTCGTCCCCGGCCCCGGCGCCTCCGCCTCCGCCTCCGCACCACTCCCCCTCCTCCGCGTCAGCGGTGGCGCGGATCACGCTAGGGTTTCCTCCGCCGCCCCCTCCTCCTCCTCCTCCTCTCCGCGCTCTGAGGAGGCTCAGGACTCGCATAGTAGTATAGAAAAAATGGAAACACGCGCTCTCTCTCTCTCTCGCTCTCGGTTGCGATCTCTTATATTAAAATTGTAAGCTCTTTTTTTTCTCTCTCTCTCTCTCCTTGGAGTCATATCATATCAGGGGATTTGATCGGGGAGCGGAGGAGGTGGGACCCGCGCTTGACTTGGAAAAGAGGTGGGCCCCGGCGAGCCGGTTTTTTTTGAACTTTGAACTTTAAATCCTCTCTTTCTCCGAAATTATACGGATTTTATACTGAGCTTTATTATTATTAGAATCTGCGTGGCCCCGTCCCTATAATAATAATCTATAATCTTGTAATAATATTATTTATACGTAGTATCCCGGCCCGTAGCTACGTATACAGCACACTGTATACGATCGTCACATGCACAAATTATTATAATTGATTATTTTAAAACAGCAATGATGGATCAAACACAGTATTTATATCTGCATCCGAGTTGCAGCTTTTTAGCCGCTCTCTACATTTTTTTTTTCTTTTTTTTTCTTTTTGTTTTGTTTTTTGGATGAGAGAATTGTTATAGGCTTTTTCCTGAACAACTTTTCTTTATTATAAAAATATTACATATTATTTAAAACGAGTGTTTTTGCACTAGATTATTGCTGCTTTTTAATTAGGCCAAAGCCCCGTGGTCGTTATTTTAATCCTTATGCTGGCATATGAAATTTGCGTCTGACCTGTCGTCCTCCTCCGTTATCACAGTCAACGACATAGAATTTTGGCAGTTGTTAAATATTTAAATAAGTATTGATAGCACATTTTTAGGTTACAATAATATTTTTTAATTGTCACTATATACCTGGCGATCCTATATATAACAATATTTTTTAAAAATATCGATAATTTAGCTAGCAGCATTTTTTTTGATCTGTATTTATATTTAAAAATATCGTTATAGACCGTTTTTATTATAGTGCAACCAACTACATTAGTTAAAATTTTGTGAACCAAGTAATTGCTAAATGTGATACTTAATCATCATGTTATTCCGAAAGGAAAAAAAAAAAAAAAAAAACCCACCAGTGGCTAGCTCCAAAACATAAGTGAGAGAAAATCCAGTTTCTTCGTTGGTAGAAGTAAAGTTCTTTATAGAAGTGAAAAACAAACTTGGCTTATTTGGTTTTTCCTTCCTATAATAGAAAGCGATCACTGATCCAATTTGAGAGTCTCAACAAATATAAAGAATGATAAATATATTTTTATAAAATTTAATATTTATGTATTATCCCCAAAATTTATGGTGTTTTTAAATATGTTATTGTGATTCGTTATCGTTGGAAAATCGTATATTTTTCTATTTTTGCTATCACAAATTTATTTCTCAAAAAATAATAACAGTATAATATAAATGAATAAAAATATAAAAAAATTAATCAGAGTTAAATATTTAATTTATGATTAACTAAATTTTTCTAACGGATTCTAACGGTAGGATATATTTGAAAACATCATAATTTTTTTAAAAATAATATATAAAAATTAAATTTTATAAATATATATTTAATATTTATTATTATATTTATAGAAATATGTATAGAATTAATTCTAAATTTAAATAACATAGGAAAGAGAACTGTTTTACAAACCAATAATAATAATAAAAAAAACAAAATCTCTCTCCTTTCTATCAATCGCAAGTCGTAGGGCTTTTTTGGAAAATAGCGCCGATTTTTATATTTTGCAAAATAGTCTTTTGTAAAATAAATTACAAAATGGTCTATCCATGCCATGACACGTCAGCCACGCGGGGCGTGGGTGTTTAAGTTGAACACGGTGAATGGTTCACCGTGTTCAATACTATTGACACGGTGAACCATTCACCGTGTTCAATACATTAATATTAGTATTGGACACGGCGAATCATTCATCGTGTCCACTCCAACTATCAAGACTTACCCATTTTGGCTACACCCTTACATTAGTACTGGACCCGGTGAATGGTTCACCGTGTCTAATCAATTGAACACTGAACCATTCACCGTGTTCAACTTAAACAGTGGATAGGATCATTTTTGCAATTTATTTTACAGAAATTATTTTACAAAATATAAAAAAGGGGTATTTTCAAAAAAAGCCCCAAGTCGTAGGTTTTTGATGGGAAGGTTCGCAAAAGTTGGGAGAAGAAGCGTTGGGCGAGGGCGTGTTGAGTGCTGTGGGTAAAAGCGCTGGGAGTGGGAGCGCTCACCGGCTACTTTTCGGGTTTTTTTTTTTTTACTTCTTTTGCGTCTTTTCTTTTTGGATTATAATATACACGTTGATGGGACGGAGAGAGAGAGAGAGAGAGAGAGAGAGAGAGAGAGAGAGAGAGTGTGCGTGTGCGTGTGTGGTGCGGTGCAGCTGCTGCGGCTGCTGCAGCAGAAGCAGAAGCAGAAGCAGATGAGACGAGTCCGACTCGAGTGCGCTCACGGGCTCGGCAGTCGAACCAGGACCGTACGAGGGCTTCATTATAGCAGGTTTGACCCAAACCTGTTTAAAGACTCGGGACAGAAATTACTACACCCTGGACTCTGTTTCAGATGTAAGTTCATGCATACTTCAAAAAATGCTTTGCTTTGCCCAAAAGTTTTTTTTTTTTCTTATTATTATTATTTTTTTAGACTTAGTTTGGTATTGGGGTCTATCTAACGCTAATAGATAAAATAAAGTTGTGAAAAAAATATATAGAAATATGCTTATTCGTTCTCCGTTGGGAACGTAAAATATATCATAATCTACTCATATACATACGAAAATAAATAGAATATTTTCCCAACGTCTTTCTCACAAAGACGTAACGCAATCTTAATACCAAACGAAGCCTTAAAAATTAAATCGATTTAACTTTTTGAATCAGATAAGGAAAAAGAAAAAAAAAGCCTACTGAATCAAGTTCATCAAATATTACTTTTTGAGAGACTGCGATAAATGGTGAACTAGTTCTTCCTCATTGAACCGAATCAAATTCGTCAAATATTATTTCTATATATTGTTAATGGTGTAGAGCTACCATGCTAACGAAAGCATAGAACATTTGATGCATCCTATATTTTGACCATTGAATTAAGAATTATACGAATCCTCTGTATATTTTATAGTATAGTAACTGTACTCTTGTTAATGTATGAACATAAATTATATTATCTGCGCACACCAGAAAAAAAAAAAAAAAAAAAAATTATTGAGGGAAGGAAGTGTTTACTGCAGTAGGTACTACTAGCAGAAAAAGAAGAAACCCTAATAGCATTTCCCGCCAAAAAGAATCCACAAATCAGACACAGCCTCGTTTCTCTGACACCTGGAACATGTTTTATTGCACACAAAAGATGAGGCGAGAGGGCACATATGTGGCTACACCAAATTAGTGTTCACATCCTCACTTTTATATCATTTTATATATATATATATAATATTATATATCCACAGATAAAATAAATATAAAAAAAATTAAAAAGAACCCCTCCTTGATTTCAACGATCAAATTTTTGTCCACTTTAAACCCCTTGGTTTTGTCCTCTTTGTAATACCTTAGTTTGTCACATTCAATGGCTTTTTATCCTCTTAAAAACACACAACCTGCCTTGTCCCATTCGATGCTCTTATGCGCACCACGTTTCGCCCAGAGTCGGAGAGAGCTACGTGTTTAGGGTTTATGCTGCAAAATAAAACACGTTTTCATAGTGCCTAAATTGAACCACCATCGGTTAAGCTCCCCACCTATTCTAATAATATATATTATATATAGGCCATTCTTATCTTATTATGAGTATTGAAAACCTACTATTTCATAAATTTTCATGTGAGTGATTAGGATAAAAGTGGTGGGTGGTTGGTTGAATAGTATAATCTAACGGATGAAATTAATTAAATGGTAGATCTAATGGCAAAATACTTATAAATAAAAGTATAGTAGCCGGACTCATTATATATATATATATAAATAGAGTCCAACTGCTATACTATTTATAGCACAAAAATGTCCGTGCTCCCAAATTATTTTCAATGATATAATTTTCAAATTAACATAGAATCCGTTAAATTTGATCTATAGTATTGCAAGTATTTAAAAATAAATGACTGAAATTAAAAATTATATAAAAAATAATGATAAAAGACTTGAAGTTAAGATTAGAGGTACTAATCTTACTCTAAATAGTAAAAAAATAATTTCAAAAAAATTTCAGCAGATTTGAATTATTTTACACAGTTAAATACACAAACGCATCACATCGACTATTAAAATTGTCAATTTTAAAACCTTTTGATCACTGGCAAATAATGCCGAAAAATTATTAAAACTTAGTTTCCAAATAATTTGAATAACATAAATCTAGTTCAACAAAGTCGATTCTCAGAATCTCTCTGCTGTTGAGAGGCCATGTGAAGATATATATATATTATAAGAAACTCACTGCTATATATCAAATATGATATTAAGTACGAAAACAAACGAAGCCAAACGTAATGCAATTTCTCTGCCACAGTCAAACAGAGACTTAATCAGATATTCATTATCCTGAGCATTCAAAAGTGCTTAATTTTAGCAATTCTGATTAAAAAAAAATTACGCCTCCTGTCACAATTTAGTATTCTACTAAAATTGATGATCGAATTAATATTAGAAGATGAATGGATGATCAATAAAATAAGGGGGGCAAAAACCATTGTTAAGCAACATCCATCTATTTTGCAACAACAACAACATATATAAGTGGGGGGAAAAAACATCTTAATTATGTTGAACATGACTTGGAACAACTAACTTTTTATCCAACTTACTGCATGCAATGAATAATAAAAGGTCTCAAACAATAAAATTCAAATTCAAAACTTCAAGTTTGTAACTCGGAAAAGAAAACTATAATAAGGAATCTAATGAGAAAAACCGTTTGGTAAAATTATTCAAAACTGTTTGCTTTAAAAGATAAGTAGTTCATTGAATTGAGTATACCAGCATGAGGTTAGGTTCAGAGAGATTCTTGAAGATGAAGTCATGAATTCAAAGATGCTATCATTTGTACAGGACATATCAGGGAAAGAAGCAAGAAAACAAAAGCACTTTCAACTGTTTGGGAATATCAGAAGTGCTTCTCAGAGAAGCTTCATGGTCTATAGAAAGACCAAGAAAAGCTTTAACCTACCAACCCACTCTGATACTAAAGAGGTTCGTCCATTTCAAAGCAGTGTAGATAGTGGGTTAGGCAGGCAGCACTTATAGAGGAGCAAAGACCAAAATAACGAGGGTGAAGTCATAGACTCTACTGAGAGAATTAAGGGGAGCAGCATAATTGGAATTTGACCAAAACTCAAATCGACGATCGGTACTGTTGCCACCAATTTGTTTTTTCGATAATAAAGCTTTCAAATCGATGATCAGTACCATTGAACATAATTTATACCATTTGAAACATCTAGAAATCAAATTTCATGATTTTCCAATATTGTTTTTTTGTCCATTAAGTGGGCACGAAATGAACGGCTGAAAATGAATATTCTTTAAAAAATAATGATAGAAATTTTGTAATCAAGGTCGAGAGTATAAATCTTGTTCTAAATAGTTTAAAAAATTTTCTAACCAAAATTTATTTGATTTGGATATCTTTACACCGTTAAATGAAATACGCAACATATCAACCATTAAAATTTACAAATTTTGAAACCCTTTATTCGTTAGGTTGATGATGTCGAAAAGATTTGAAATTTAATTTCTAAGTACTTCAAGTGATATAAAATATGTTCAATGGTACTGATTGTCGATTTGAAAGCTCCGTCATCGAAAACAAATTGGTAGCAACGAAGTATGAATCGATAGTATTACAACTCTCTCTCTCTCTCTCTCTCTCTCTCTCTCTCTCTCTCTTTATATATATATATATATTCTAATTTCCAGCGGTATCTCGAAAACAAAAAGATACTTGTTAAATGGCCTATAACTACAATCTCAAGTACAGCTCCATCCATAGACTTAAGTATCCCTGAAGAGCAAAATAAGAAGAGAATCACGTAAGACAAAGAAAACACAAACTTTAGCCCCATTTGATATACATTGCCCTTTATTTTTTTTTTAACAAAAATTTGTTGCATTTCTTTTCTTTTTTGAAAAGAAAAAAAACAAAATCCATGCAACTAGCCGATGAAGAGTAATCATTTTGTCTTCTTTCTTTTTTTGGGAAAAAATTGTTGTTTTCTCATATGGCCTGGGTGCCATGCAAGCCAATCAATAACGACGGACAACAAGTCCAATATTCCCTACATGTCACCATATTTCTCCATGTTTACGATTATTGAGGGAATCAATAAGCAAACTACAAGGAGAGGCTCCCATCACACTACAATGTGATTATGGTACCTTACTAAAGTAATATATGTTATGGTTTGAGACAAAAAGAAACATATATATATTAGAAATTACAACTAGATATGTGTATAGTAACAATACCAACCCATTTGAAGGCCCATAAGTTATATGGATCCAAAGGCCCACTACCTCTTTTTCTCTACACTCGCTCACTAAAAATCATGTATTTTGCAGATGCAATCACCTTTACACCTATAAATCTACATAATTTTTTTGTTCCCTCAAAGGTAATAACTAGCAATCAAATAAGAACCAAGTCAAAACCCATTATAAATACAGCATTGTGAATGCAGTAAGAGTGGGCCAATGGTTACCAATTCAACTGTTGAATAGGTGGATAAAGTACTCAGCTACAGAATTCTCGATCCCGGATTCAAATCCATATTGTTGCTCTACAATGCGACTGCAAAGTTTAAGTAGCCTATGTAAGGGACATGGCAATAGCTAAGATTAAAGGAAATGGTAGTAATTTAGTGAAGTAGGGCATAGTCAAGCGCATCCAGAATCTCTTGCTGTTGAGAGGCCATGTGAAGATAATAAATGACAATGCCCCACAATTGGGTACAAATTTATTGACCATGCACTCTACTTAAGAATCATCTCTTGTACATGTCTCAATTGCAGTTCGTGGAATATATTTATGTACATGCATAAAGAGTACACGTCGGACTAAGCAAGCATTCCAACTACCACCTACCTTTATCTCATTACTCCTGTTGCAGATCATTTAGATATCAAGACATTCCAAATGCTTAAAAAGTGAGCTTATTCGGCACATTATTAAGCATGGGGTGTTCTCAGGATGCTCAAAATTTGAGTTGAAAGATAAAATTGTAGAAAGCGAAAAGAAATAAACACTAAGAGGGAGCACAGATTCAAATATATTTTAAAGAGGTCTAACAAAGCTTCCTAGACTCTGACAACATCAGAAAAAAATAAATATAAGCTGCAACACTTTCGTCAATAACTCAGACATGTTTGGACCGAAGTTACTGTTCTAGTATGACAACGGCTGCAAAATGTGCTATCAAAATTTGTCAGATATTACAAACTTAAGCAAATCATCATTTCTGAAATTACAACCTCTGCAGAATTTTTTTCAGATCTACATCATTATAATTAAGATAGCACAATCATGGAAAATCAACTTCCAACATAACGGTTGTGTTAAAATCAGGCGAAAGGGGAGCTCTACTACGAGACAATGACCTCTAAATCAAGGAGTGTCCTAATTAAAGAACTCAACTGCTCGGAAAATACAAAGTACATTATAGAGATAATTAAACCTTCCAAGTAAGAAAGTAAACTTTCAAACAGAATAGATGGACAAAAGAAAAACAATATAAAGATCAATATAGTCTATACACAAAGCATAAAACTACAAACTTCATAAAACAATTAGAATATGCTATATGATGATATTGTATATTTTCCAAGTTCTTAATTGTTGGTTGCTTTAGCACGTGAAAAATCCACTCTCATATTGGTTACATAAAGCAACATCTATGCAATAGTTCCTCAAATATGCACTTTGCAAGAAAACAAGGCCGTTCCTTTCTGATCTACAGTACTCACTCTCTGAATTATTATGTGCTGAAACATAAGAGCTCCGCAGCTAATCAAATAAGCAGCAAGAACTGAAAGAACATATAATTACCTTCATAACTTGTGATCTTGTATGATATTTAACAAAAAAAGGTTGTGCATTAATCACCAACACTCACACTGGACAACTAGCTTGATACAACAGGAGTGGGATACTTTCTAAAGTACACCCTGTTATTCGACCACAACTATGGAAATTTGAGCCCTAATTTACAAAAATGTATCACTTGTAGCCCTGAATTTAGGTCTGATTTGGTGAGGATTTCAATTGAGCTGGAAGGATTTTGTGAAGTTTCTCATAGTACAAACAAATCCCATAATTTTAGAACAGCTTTGTTGAGGATTCAGTTGCCAAAGTTATAATATATATACAACACCAAAAAGCCCTTGTGTAAGCATTCTCACTATTCAACAAAAGGCGTATTAATACAAGTTAACACATTAAAAAAAGAATTCTCATCTCTTAGCAAACAACAAAGTAAAATGGAGCTTAATTAAGCACCAATTTATTCCAAACAGAATAATTTGATGTCTAACTGAGTTAAATTGAAATCCTCTGATCTGAAATGAATTCTATTCAATATATGTTATAGACACCACAGGCTGCAATGATTTCTATTAAGGGATTTTTTCCATCGCATCAAACAAATACTCGTGTATAAATCACAACCTCAAACATTAGCACCAATTGAGCTTAACTCCAATAATTAGAAAAAGTAAAAGCAAAACAAACAGTCACTTAGTGTTCAGATACTAAGAATGCTCTCCAGCGTATGTTTGACTCCTCATACTTGACACTCAACCTTCAAATGGAGAAATATTGGAGTTCAACATACATGAGGTTTTGGAGCTAAGAGAGCACAATAAACAAGGTAGTAACTCCGGCATTCAAAATGATTTTCACATTTATATCATTCAAAAATTTCATATACTCCGTCATGGCACTAATCCTGCTAAAAAACTCACAATGCCAGAAACAATCCAATAAATTAAACTAAAACAATTGCAAACCCTAGAGCAGTGAAACCTGGAAAACACCACCTGCCTACGTCACAATCACATGATTACGAACTAAAATAGCACTCTAGATTTACCTATATAAGAAACACAACGTAAAAAGGGACTAAACTTTTAAAATGTACAGAGTTGAAAGGAAAAGATATCGAAAGATTGCCAGATGTAGAACCTGATCCGGAGATCACCTACGCCGCCGATCGGCGGCGTACTGCGAGAGCGGTACGAGCTCGGAGAGCGGCGTGGAGAGCGGCGTGGGCATCGGCGAGGTGCGGCAAACGGGGCACGAGGCGTTGAGGCCGAGCCAGGCGTCGATGCAGGGGAGGTGGAAGTAGTGGCGGCAATCGGGCATCATCCGCAGCATCTCCCCCTCCCGGTACTCGCAGAGGCAGATCGAGCACGTGGGGTCTCCGCCGAGGCCCTTCGCGGCGGAGTACGGGAACTTCGGGTACGACCCGATCGCCGCGGGGTCGAGCCCTGCGGCGGCGCTGCCTCCGCCGCCTCGCCGGTCGTCGTCGTCGTCGTCGTCGTCGTCCTCGGCGACGAAGATTATCCGGGGGAGGGCGACGCCACTGGCGGCGGCGGAGGCGTTGGAGCTAGGGTTAGGCGTTGTGGGGAGGCGTCGGCGGCGGCGGCAGAGGTAGGAGGCGAGGAGGAGGGAGGAGAGGAGGACGAGGAAGCCGAGGGATATGGCGATGGCGTATCCGAGGCCGAGGTTGCTGATGGTGGAGAGGAATGAGGAGGAGGAGGAGGAGGAGGAGGAGGACATTGTAGAGAGGGGAGAGGAGGGAGGAGAGGGTTTTGTAGCATGATGATGGAGAGGAATGTGGGGGTAGGGTTTTTTTTGGAGATGCGGGAGAGGTGGGTGAGTTTCCCCAGCGACTGCATTTAATTCTCAAAGAGAAAGAGAGAGAGAGAGAGAGGGAAGAGGAGCGGACGCTAAATTTCTCAATAAATAACCCTAGGTTCAAGTTCAAATTGGATGTCGAATTGCACGTTGGACCCCCATGTTTCATTCGAATTCAATTTAGTCCTTTGGATGCTAAATTTGTAGTTATAGTGCATTCCATGGACCCTCGCGCCTAGACGGTAGTCACTGCCTTAGCCACAGAAAATGCTTTATGATCGATAGCTATATAAACACATATTATATTTTGCCCTTTTTGATTGAAAATTGTATCTGTGGCTATTGCTGTTTTGCCGGTATGTCTATCCCCAATAATTAATTCTCGCCGACCGCATCCTGTAGGGATTATCGAATCAATAGCAATATTGGAAAACTCCACAAAAAATAGACAAAAATGTGGTGTAAATTGTATTTGCAATTTATTTTCTGTGCTAATAAATCGTGCATAGGATACTGCTTGAATCTTTATGCAATGCAAATAAAATAAAATAAAAATAAAAAATCGACAGAAGAAAGAAATACATCAAATAAGCATAAATTATCCACCAGTAATAGCTATGCAGGTAATTAAGAAAACTGAGAGAATCATTTGCCTAGCAAAGTTTTCAAAGAGATTCTAAAAATGAGCAAATGGATAAATTGCATGTTTGGTCCTCAAACTATGAGAAGGATAACACATTGGTCCTCAAACTTTAAGTTATTACAACTTTTGGCTAGAAGGATAACACTTTGGTCCTCAAACTTTAAGTTATTACAACTTTTGACTCGAACTTTCAAAATTGTTACAATCATGTCCTTATAATGCAATTTGGTTGATAAATGTTATGTATCATTAATAGAAAAGTGATATGGCAATGTTGTGATCAATAATGCGCCAATATTAAAATACTATATCACTCTTATATTGTAGAATTTGATTGTAATAATTTTAAAAATTCAAACGAAAAATTATAATAAAATTAAAGTTGAAAGGCGAAAGTATCACCTCCGTCATAGTTTGAGGACCAAACATATAATTTACTCTAAAAGAAAAAAAGAAGCAGCAAACAACAACTTATAAGAAGCTCAGAATAATATCTAGGCAACATTTAGTGTTGACATAGAAGTATCACTCAGCTTGCAATACATTATTATTTGCACTTTCAATAATTTTTTACAGATCAGATGACAATACATGTTAAAAAATTGGAGATAGCTGAGGACTCTTCATAGTTGGGATATATCAAAACACAGACTCACACCAATTTTGAGGCAAGCATTTTGCAATCAAAGTGAAAAAAAAAAAACCTGCCTTTTGAAGTTTATCTTCTGCAAATACAGTACTTGGAAATTTCTGGTGCATCTGCAGAGGTTTGTGAATCGTTCTGAGTTTTCCTAATCTTCGCTCCCTTATGTTTTTCTTATCGCGTCTGCCACATCCAATGCTGTTTCGTTGAACTAATAAAGCATTGTAGAAGCTCTCAGCGATCACGTAAGTTGAAATTGTAGATCAATGGAACGGACTACAAAGTGGCGACCTTCTCTTCTTTAAGTCGTGCAAAACTGATCTCTTTTTCTTCAGCTGAGTTGGTTTTTAATTATACAAGATTCGAAGCAATAGAGTAAGCGCATTTTTAGGAAAACCCTAACCTCCTTCAAACCAACTGTAACCTGTTCTCTTTTCCAATTGTCTTTCCCTCAAAAGCCCTAAAACACCAATAGCTTCCTCCCTCCTCCCTGCTGAAATATAAGCATCAGCAAGCATCTTATAATTGGCTGCATTTCGTGGTTCCAACATTAAGAGCTGCTTCGCCGCTGCTTCTGCGATAACTAAATCACCATGCAATCTACAAGCACTAAGCAAAGTCCCCCATAATGCGGAATTACTTCCATGCTGAGATATTCCATTCTTTAGCAAATTATACGCATCGGCCAACCGTGCAGCACGACAGAACATATCCACCATTGAGGTAAAATGCTCTATCTCTGGCTCCAACCCGTAATCTTCTTTCATGAGTTTGAACACACACCATCCCTTCTCGACAAGACCCCCATGGCTGCATGCGGATAATACAGCGAGAAAAGTGTAGTGGTTTGGTCGTACTTCCGTTCTCCTCATAACGTCGAAAAGATTGAGAGCCTCGTCAACCTTCCCATTCAACGCATATGCTTGTATTATTGAACTCCAAGAGACCACATCTTTTTCTTTAACTCCATTGAAGACCTCGAGTGAATGCCCTATGCTTCCCGACCGGGAGTACATGCGGATAAGGGAATTAGCAATCGGGTTCTCGGATCCGAAACCTCTTTTTATTACGTGAGCATGCGTCTCCATCCCCTTCTTCAAGGATGGAATCGACGAGACTAACGAGAGCACCATTAAAAAGGTTGCTGAATCTGGAGCAATACCTCTCCTTTGCATTTGGAGAGTGAGCTCAAATACCATATCCACGTTTCCAAGCTCTATACAGGCTTTAATCACTGCATTCCACGCAATCACATCCTCTCTCACTTGAGCAATTCCCTTCAAAAGATTGAGAGAGGTATTGAACTTTCCGCACTTGGCGTACATGTATACAAGTGTAGTCAGAAGAGATGAATCGGTTCCGAATCCAATGCTATCACACAAGATGTAATTCTCTTCGATCCATTTACCTTCTCTCCAATCGCCCAACTCGGCACAAGCAAGAAGCACATTCAGCAACATGGGCCTGGTGGGCTTAACTCCTTCATCGAACGCCATCCGACGGAAGAGCTTAAGAGCATCATCGGGCCGACCATGTTGAACATATCCACCGATCATAGAACTCCACGAGATTTCATCCTTCGTCAACATCCAATCAAACAATGCAGCAGCTGCGTCAAGTTGCCACATTTATTGTACATTTCTGTAAGTGAATTCGAAACAGAGAGGTTGATTTCAAAACCGATTTTAATCACGTGAGCATGGAAAAGTTCCCCACTCTTCCGATCACCTAAATCACCGTACGCAGAGATCACGCTCACCAGGGTTGCGTCGCTCGGCAAAACCCTATGAACAAACCTCATCTTCCGAAACAAATCTACAGCCTCAAACAAAAACCCACCTTGCGAATACCCTGAAATCATCGCATTCCACGCCACAACATCTCTAGACGGCATTTCATCAAACACCTTACGAGCGATTCCGAATTCGCCCGCTTTAGAGTACAAACCGATCAGCGCCGTCGCGACAAGGAGATCGGATCCGAGCCCTCTAGACCTAACAACGCCTCCAATCCAAAAACCAAATTCAAAATCCGACATTCGGGCGCACGCCGCGATCGCGAGGTGGAAGGTGTACCTATCCGGCCCACAATCCGACCGACCCATCAACTCGCGGAACAACTCCAACCCCAAACGAGGCGAATCGTGCCTCAAGCACCCTTTGATCATGGAGTTCCAAAGGAGGGGCTTCGCGGGTCGATCTCGGAGCGCGTCGAACACCGAACGGGCGCTGCGCGCGTCGCCGAGGGCGAAGTAGCGGGAGACGAGGAGGGAGGAGACGAAGACGTTGCTGCTGAGGCCGAGGGCGAAGGCGCGCGCGTGGAGGGATCGGAGGAGGGGGAGGGAGAGGGAGAGGTCGGAAATGGCGGAGGCTAGGGTTTCTTTGAGGTGTTGCCACGTTATTCGAGGTTGCGACGAAGCGGAATAAGTTCGGGGAATAACGAGGATTTTGAACCTATCCTGGGTGGAATAAGTAATACGCATGGCGCGCGCGAGACACAGAGAGAGAGAGAGAGCGAAGCGCGCGCTTTTTGATTTGAACTCTTTTGTAGGCCCCAACAAAAAAAATTAAAGGGCAAATTTTGGCAATACCTTATATTTCATTTATTTCAATTAAGTATACATATACCAGGAGTTGAGCGGAAATACTATTAATCGTATTTGGATTCTTAGCCGTTAAATCTATACTTTAATCAATTTTATTTTTTAAATGATAATATTCAAGCAACCACCTATTTAATGCTAGAGGGATTACCACTAAACCGCGGGGGATCACTATCATCTTAACCCTATAATTTTTCGTCAAAGAGTTTAAAACTCGATAATAAAAGAGTCCAAATACTATTAATAGCGCCATGACTACTGTACTCTTATAAATATAGATCCTTTTGTAATCATAGGTTTTCAACTGTTGGATTAAGAGATGTGCGGGATTAGGATGGTAGTGATTTTCGATTGGATTAATAGTAGTCTCCTTATGGTTGAATGACTGATTGGTTGAATAATATAATTTAATGGATAAAAATGATCAAACGAGTAGATTTAACGGTCGAAAAGTTACGAGTACAAATAAACTTATACTCATAAAATTATAATAGTCGAACTCCAATTAATAGTTTTTCAGTCCAATACTATTTATCACTATATGGTTCACTTCACGGATTTATTTAGTTACCTATATATATATATATATATATATATATATATATATTAAGGAAGATAAAAAATTTAGACTCGGCCGACAAAATCTCAAATGAAATAAAGGAATACTTCATACACATTACAAAAAAGAAATTTAAATAATTATCAAACTAAAAATAAATTCAGTTTTAATAAGATGATTTAAAAATTAAACTATCAAATAAATATTTTTTAAAATTAAAAATAATGGATTCAAATTGACTTTAAAGTTTTAAATTTGATTCATAAATTTAAATCTAAATTCGAACTTTCATTTAAATTTTGGAATCATTAAATTTAATTAATATTGTAAACACGATGTATACGGTATGTGCACTATAGGGCTTTTTTATAAAATGACCCTCAAGAAATTCGAAATTAGCAAAATAATCCTACCAAAATTTTATTTGTAAAACTAACCCTACTTTTACCACGTAGGCGCTACGTCAGAGATTCCTCACAAAGACGATGAATTGTTCACCGTCTTTGTAATATTTGTTGTAAAGTCGGTGAATAGTTCACCGTTTTAATAAAACGGTGAACCGTTCACTATCTTTAGTGCAAATTTCAAATCTTTCCAAATTAAAGGTATGGTGTCCATGATAAGATGGTGAATCGTTCACCGTCTTCATAAGGCAGTGAACGATTCACCGTTTTTAGTTCAAAACTAACCCGTCGCAGTCCTAGAGAAGGGGGGAAAAAAATTTTGCACTAAAAACGATCAATAGTTTGTCTTTCGATGAATCATTTATCGTCTTTACAATAAATATAACAAAGCGATGAACGATTATTTGTCTTTGTGAGAATACGACACTCGCGACACGAAAATTAGAAGGGTTATTTCCAAATAAAATTTTGACAGAATTATTTTACTAATTTCAAATTTTTAGAGGGTCATTTTATAAAAAAGCCCTGCACTATAACTATAACTAATAGTATAAAAAGACTAAAAATTGGATGCACTTTTTAATTTAACTTTTGGGTTTTGAGAATGTAAAAGCTATGGGCTCAAACTGGTCTCCACAAATTAGGCCCAACATAATTTAAGACCCATTTGGGTTCAACCTAATTTCAGCCTAAATTCTAAAACTGTATCTGTTTGTTTGTGTGTGTGTGTATTTGTGTGCGCGCGTGCGCGTGTGAATGGGGCCATCAATAAGCCGAACACGAGTGAGCTGGGATCAGCTTATTTGCTCGTTTATTAATCAAGCTGACCACCAACTGGTCCGTTAAAATATTGAGCTAAACAATCTAGCTCTTATTTAACTTGTTTATTTACAAGCCAAACATGAATTGGTTTGCAAACAAGTAGTTAGATAATTAGCCCTACTACTAGATGAAAATTACAAAAAAAAAGAAGAAAGAAATTCGAATCTTAATCTAATAATTAAAATACATAAAATATAGATATCTTTATATTTGGGTCGGTCAAAAATCCAAATAAGTAGAAATTTGTAGCATGTGTGTATTCGATCTATATCGAGCCGAACACGAGTAAGCTAATCCTGTTTGTATTCGACTTGTTTTAAAGGAGCAATTATCTCAAACTTATTAGGGGCGTTTGGTGTAGCGTAAAATGAATTGAAAAAATATTTTCAGTATGAAAAACATTCGTCCGCTGGTTTGGTTAGACATATAAATATTTTTCCATAAAAGTATATTTATGGATTCAGTAAAAATTTGAGTTTTCATTTTCCACTATTTTTGGGTAGAAAATGAGAACTTAATGTGGGCAAAAAAATTTTCATTCATTTTTTCATCTGACCAAACAAATATGAATTTTTTCTTTTAATCAAGCAAATTTTGATGAAATTTTTTTTTTTACAAATCAAATCAAAATACTACAAAATGTATTTTTTTTTCCCACCAAAAAATTATTTTCGCGGAAAATTATTTTTCATGATTTTACATTGAATCAAACTTATCCTTATTTTTAATCGAACACAAGTTGGCTCGCGAACACTGAGCCCGCTTCCCAACCCTAGTGATTCGTGAGGCTAGACTATACAAAATACATAAAATTTTCGATAAACTTCAAATATCATTCTTGTGATATCGTACTTTCTCACTTTTAGCTCCATGTGGTTTAAAGCGTATTAAGTTCTTGTCCGTGGTTTCATTTTTATCTTTTTATTTTTTTGTTAATATTTTATTAAATTATATATAAAAAAAACTTAGATATCCTATCTAGATTTGTAATATTTACTTTACTACCCTTTAATTTTAACTTTGTATTTAATGAAAAAAATTAGCGGAATCGATAATAAAAAGATAAAAATGAAATCACATGACACTAAATTGTTATACTTTAAAATGTGAAACTAAGGGAGGTATTTAAAGTTTTTTCTAACATTTTTACATAGGTGCATATTATTCTACCATATATGCCATTATAATATTTAATTAATAAACAATAATTTTCAAGCCAAGTTCCATTCAAACTGTACGAATGAAACTTTGTTACTCTTTTTATTCAACAAAATGTGAAATACAATTTTTTTTTCCCCATATTGTAGCCATGTGGTGTGTCCATATTGGTGGATCTTAATTGAATCAAATTTATTTAAGTTGTGGATTGAGATTTATCTTAATTATTTTAGGATAAGAAAGAATCATATGTTTCCTATCCGTTAAGAAACATATCTATTAGTAGATATCTATTAAATGTTAATAAATATTCGATCTTTATCTTAATCTCTATAAGATTCGGGATATTTAGGAGTTCGACGCCCCTCTTCTCTCCTATCGAGAATGACGATCGAATACGAAATTTCTTTTTCTCTCTTCTTCCTCTCCTCTCTGTGATTTTTACCTACGTTCTCGGGATTTTGGAGTGTGGACATAGAAGAGGACTCAGATAGCCCTCTTCGATCGGCATCCTACAAATCGCATCGAGATCCGCATCGATTCATGGCGTAAGCATACGCATTTGAGAGAAGGCGAAACGTGAAAGATCCGAAGCATCCGGACGATGATCCAAGAAGGCTAGTAAAACAAGCAGATCGATCCGATTGAATTTCGATCGTTGGCTATCCGGTTTGTAAGTTTTCGCTGTCTTAATATTTTCAACACATATAAACTCAAGATAATTCTTAGTTGATTTTTTATTTTTTATTTTTGGTGAAACTAATTTGAACATACCCTGCCGTGTTGAATTAAGAGACGTAGCTATTTTATGCACCACGTGATGCGCCTTTTCCTTTTTGTAGAAATAGCGTAGAAAAAAAGTCGAGACTCTGAAATAACCCCTCAACTTTTTTTATATTTAAATATTGATATTGGTCCCCTCACCTTTTAATTTTTTTATTAATTAATTATTAATTAATCTATGCTTATTCACAATTAAATATATTAAATTTTGATAAAAAAAAATTACAAATCTTTTTTAAAATAACTCTTTAAAAATTGTTTTTTAAAGAGGGAGAATATTTTAAATTAAATTGTTTTTTTTTTAAATTTAGAGAGAGAGAGAGAGAGAATATCCGTCGTGGCTTATTAGGTTATAAATTTGAGATTTAAAAACCAAAAAACAAAAAACCAAATGTATCACGTGTATTGGGACAATCTTCTTTTGTTTTTTCTTTTTAGAAAAACTGGGCGGTGGAATCACTGATTTTTAGGACTTGTTTGGCCTGTTGTTTCTATCATCGTCCATATTCATAATATATAGAAAAAATTTCAAATACTATCACCGTGATTTTACGCTTTCTTTTTTTTGATTAAATAGGGATATACCCTATTCGAGTGATTTTACTTTTTTTTTTCACTTTAGTATTCTTTGATTTAAAATATATCAAATTAGTATCAGGTAGTTTCGCACTTTCTCACTTTATCAAAAACCTCTAAAATGGGAATATTTAAATTTAAAAAGTATTTTAAGAATCTTTAATATAGCTCATCAAATTGGGAGCCATGCATCTTATTTCTTATTGGGGTGATAGATAACCTTGGGACTGCAGGATCCTTTCTTTAAATTTTATAAATTAGATTTGTCCTATTAGTAGGATATCTTAGTCATTGCATTCGCAGGAATAAAAAATAAAAAAAGGTCTCAGTTGGAGAAATGGAAAGCATCATTTTGGTTTTTTTTTTTTCTTTTTCTTTAAAATAAAAAGAGATAAAATCTATCTGTTTCATTCATTTTTATCATTATTGTTGCGTTGTTGATTCGGCTTCCTTTTGTGCGTGTGCGCATGCGCGAATGTGCTTGTGCGTGTGTGACATTTGACTATGTTAGATATGTCTCAATTACTAAGTAAGGTTTTGTATCCCTATTCTGTTTTGATTATCCCACTAAGTTAATTTTAGATTATGCCTAATTTTATTGAGATATTTCTAATTTTAGTGGATTTGTATTCCTAATCGTATTAGGATTTAGCCACTATTATAAATATACCCTTTCTGTTATTGATTTAGTGCGGAAGATGAGAAAGAGAATATGAGTGTATTTTTAGGATTAGGGTTTAGTGAGAGAAGCATATTTTTGTACACCACTTTGATTAATAAAGATTTCCGCTTCGCCGTGGACGTAGATGGCGAACCACGTTAAATATTATGTCTTTATTTTTTCTCTTTCTCGGATCTCTTTAGGGTATTTTTGTATTCGTCAGATCTTCCGGTTTTAGTTATGACTATAACTTCTCAGAATTATCTTGAAAAGTTTTTGGCCAAAAATAAAAAAATAAAAATTATTTGTTTTTTACTATAATCTCGGCAAGTATTGCAGAGTCAAATCGCTAGAAAAGAGAAAAATAGCTTCGTGATTTATCCTTGAAATATCCAATGAATGCAAAGATAAAAATTTCAAAAAAAAAATGATTTTTTTTCCTCCAATTTTATATTTTTAAAAGCTTAAATAATGATTTCAAAATTTTGATATCAAAATGTTGTTGACAGATTCATATCAAACAAATTGAAAAGAACGAGGGGCTAGTAAAATTAAAATTTTAAAAAACTGAATAATCAATTTTAAATGGATCTAAAATTCAGATAAATTACTTACATTTTTACTTCCTAAAAGTAAAAGTATAGTAAATTAGTAATGTGGCACTAATTTATCGATAATATTATTTTTTTGACAATATTAATTTTTCTAATTGGGCGGTTTTGTCGCCTAGCGTGGTGTGCACGGACCACCAAACCATGTTGTGGGTCCGATTCTCCACTGTAGACGGTAGAGAGTGTATTATTTGAGCCAACCACTACGCACGTGGTCGCATGTTTAACTCGTGCACCACTTCCATAATTGTAAAATATACTTATTAAGAAATAAAAGTACTTATTAAGAAATAAAAGGCACGGTACCCACGGTCGCTCGCGCAAGTGGCAAAAGAAAATTTCGATGGTTGGTATTCTAAATATAAATTTCGAATTCTAATTAATTCAAATTTCCAGATTAAATTTATTTCTAAATGAAATGAATGAAAACGAATAACACGTTATCTTTTTCTCTCAAAAAAAAAAAAACGAGATAGATGTTATCTTTCTCTCTAAATAAAATATAAATAAAAGGCACATAGCAATTGTAATTATATATATTTTATTTAATTAAATATAATAGAAATGAGATAAATATGTATAAAATTTATATAAATTATGAATTATTTTAAATCGACAATCTAAATTTTTAAAATTTTAATTATATTATTCAATTTTTTTGATTTGTTTGATTTAGATTATTCAACGGTATTGTGACTTTAAAATTTAATTTTGAAGTTATAATATTGTTGACCGGTTCCAATCGAACAAATTGAAAAATTGAATAGTAAAATTAATATTTTTTTAAAAAAAATCAGATAATTAACTTATTGTGGTTCAAAGTTTAGATAAGTTTTATACATTTTTATCCAGAAAGTGATATAATTGTAAATACTTTGATTAATTGTATATTTGTATTGCAACGACCGACCATTAGCAACAATAACTCGTTGGGCCCAACCACAAGCCAAAATGCTTAAGCCCAGTTATTATTTCTAGCGTGTAGGCTTCATATAAACTGATCGGAATCAGTATCCTATCCGATGTGAGACTATTTGGGGCTTTACAAACTCCCCATGTTTAAACCCTGACGTCCTCGTCGGGTCCAAACCAGATCACACGATGTACCATGACCGAATTACTGACGATGTGAGATTCTAGAGGTGGTTCTACGGGTTCAAGAGGTGGCTCACGTGTAGCACTTTGTCCCGCATAGCATTTAGCTCTCACACTTCCAGATATGGCTACGTCGATACCAATTACGACGACCGCTAGCAACAATAACTCGTTCGCCCAACCACAAGCCAAAATGCTTCACTTATTATTTCTAATGCAGAGGTTTCATATAAACTGATCGGAATCAGTATCTTATCCGATGTGAGACTATTTGAGGCGTTATATGTATGCGGTTAAAAAGTACATTTATAAAAAAAATACCTTATGTAGGATATATATCTGTTTATAATGTTATTTAGAGAGATAAAATGATCTTTTATTTATTTAAAATTAATCTTTCTAACTATGGATAATTTCAACGGAGTTTTAATTGCTATAGTTGAGCCTACTCATATGTTCCAACTATAGTGATTAAATTTAAATATATCAAATCAAATACTAAATTTGAATTTATATATAATTATAATTGTAACTGAACGGAACCAAACAACCTCTGGAACAAAAAATGAATCTTGTATCTGCAAAATCGCTTACTTATGTAACATTGCTCTGTCATGGTTGGTTATGCTACATTTATAATTTATCTGTAATAAAATTACAAATGTCAAGCAGATTTTTATATATTGCAAATTAAACCATCTAATAATAACCAAATAAAAGGTTGTAAACTTGTAAATTATTAAAATCAAAATACAAAATGACATAGAGGGGTGATAAATAAATATACAAGTGCACAAGTGTGTAATAAATTCACTTGGTGTAAACATTACTACATTTCATTTACATACCCATTCCTGCTAATTTCCACCACAACGTTCTCGAATGTACCCAAAAAAAAAAAAAAAAAAATTTCCTAGACCGAGTTCACCACGTCATCCATTGACTGTTCAAAAAAGGGGCTTTCCCAAATTCCCCCTCTATAAAAGGGCGAACCCCTCCAGCTCATCCTCCTCACCCAACGAAGACGAAGGCGAAGCTCTCACCCCTCCCCTCCCATGGCGACGGCCCTCAAAGCTACCTCCCTCTCCCTCTCCTCCCCCACCACCCTCACCACCCACTCTCTCCCCAAATCCCCCCTCCTCGGGTCGTTCCCGAACACTTCGCTCTCCCAATCCCCCAAATTAGCGCTCTCCACGCGGAGAAACCCTAGCCCTAGGGTTTCCGCCTCCCTCTTCTCCAAGGCGAAGCAAACGACCAGCGATTCGAGATCAAGTAAGTGTTCTCACCTCGGATTTACTCGACGTGCTTCGATTTCTCGTAGATCGCTAACGCAGTGGTCGCTGGGATCCGGCGTGGATCAGCGAAGGTGCAGGAGATGTACGTGTACGAGATCAACGAGAGGGATCGGAGTAGTCCCGCGTACCTTCGCCTCTCCGGGAACGAGGCCAACTCCCTCGGCGATCTCGTCCCCTTCTCCAACAAGGTGAGCTTGCTCCCCTCCGATCCGCTCTCTAGGATCTTCTTAAACCCTAAAATTGCTCTGTTTGGGATCAAATCCGAGTAGTAGAGTTCAATTGATTTCAGTTTAGCAATGAATAAGAATTGAATTAAATTTTGTTTCTCTTCATTATTCGGAAAAAAAAAAGAGGAGAAATTATTTTGATGTTTCTGGTTTTGTCTTTAATTTAAGTTTTAGCTAAATAAAATATTACAGGTAATTGTGTGTCACATGATCCTGTTTAACAGAGCCATAGAAGAGTGCGGATGTATTAACAACTAGTAATAAATATATCTTCTCAAATTAGAAAATTTGGTTGTTTTGTAAATTTTACTAGATCGTTCTAAATTAATGATAATCTTACTAATTAATAGAATCAAGCAACAGATTTGAGAAAGCTAAAATTCCAGCACCTGATCCAGGAGAAGCACATTGCTAAAGAGTAATGGTATACTCACAATTCTAAGAAGTTTTACAAATTTTGTTCATTCGACCGTATCTAATTAGTAAAAAAAATATTAATCACAAAGTGATTCGTATAGCTCACAAGACGAAGAATAAAATCCAATCATTAAATTTTGAATTATTATTATCATAGAAGTTGTTGGTAAGAATAGCATTTTTTTTATTGTGAAAAAAGTTTGAATTTGAATTTGAATTTGAATCGTGTAATGAAGCTGTACCACGGGAACCTGGAGAAGCGGCTGGGGATCACGGCGGGGCTGTGCATTTTGATCCAGCACGTGCCGGAGCGGAACGGCGACCGCTACGAGGCGATCTACAGCTTCTACTTCGGCGACTACGGGCACATCTCCGTGCAGGGGCCGTACCTCACCTACGAGGAGTCGTACCTCGCGGTGACCGGCGGCTCCGGCGTGTTCGAGGGCGTGTATGGGCAGGTCAAGCTGCAGCAGATCGTGTTCCCCTTCAAGCTCTTCTATACATTCTACCTTCGAGGCATTCCTGAGATCCCACGCGAACTTTTGGACACGCCGGTGCCGCCCTCGCCCACCGTGGAGCCCACCCCGGCTGCCAAGGCCGCCGAGCCCCACGCCGCAGTGAAGAACTACACCAATTAGCGCAACCGAGGCGGAGGCGGAGGCGGAATTTTCATCCTGTGTTGAAGACGAAAAGAGAGAAGGGACAAATAAAATTGTAGATTGTTGTATGTTGGTTTTTAGTGGAGTGTACAAGTAGTTGATTAGTGCAGTAGCTGTTGTTCTAATCTTGTTTCTGACCCTTTTTCTTTCTTTCTTTTTTTTTTTCTCTTTTCATATTTTGGTTGGGCGAGGGTAATGTATAATTACTGGGCCTGTTCACTGTTGTTGCCTCTGTGGCCATGTTTTGGACTTTCAGAGAGATCAAGCAGCTTATTTTTAGTGTCATTGAGAAGTACGTTTTATGTAGTTTAGTAATAAAAAGGGCTTGTTTCTTATCCCGCTGAGCTAAACCAATATTGTCGAGCAGATCTTTTGTCATGCCGTTGAGCTCACCAAAATTGCCGATCTTATATTTTCGGATACGTGACAAATTAATCACTCTCATCATGTTGCTTCTTTTTTGAAAACATAATTGTAGAAAGTATGGTAGAGGTACACTTAATTCCTCATTAATTTTATAGACGGCGAAAGCTTACGTCAGAGAACCACCAAGGTCGCAGTCTTTTGGTGGATATAACCTGATAAGAAAGAATAACGTAAATTTTAAGAACCAATCATTTAAGCTCTTACTATCTGTTGTTAGGTAAATTCAAAACATGGTTAGAAAATGGATTAAGTTTTATAACTCTTAATGACTTGATTTGATTGAGCAATATAATTATCAGTTTTTTTATTTTTTTTATTTATTTATTGTCCTATTGTCTTTCTTATTTTTCCAGACTGAATTGTCTTAACTACTGTAGTTAAATTCATATATTAAATGAATACAATTAGTAATATAAAAAAGAAAAAAAAAATAAAAAACCCATCACTGCTTAAGTGGGCAAGCAGCATCGCCAGATTTACAAAAGGGTGGTGTCAGAAATGTTCTGTTGACAAACTTTCCTCCTCGGCTCGCGCGTACAAATTTTCTGCACCAATAACGTTGGACGGCACATTCCCCAATGGGATCAGTCTATTTTGCAGAAGATGACCAAGTTATTTTTTCTTTTTTCTTTTTTTGTTTAAGCATGTTTGAATGATTTAGATTAGAAAAATGAGTAGTTGTTACCTATTTAGCCTCTTTACAATAAAATATTCTTGAGCCCCCTGTCCGTAAAGTTCATTGAAAAATATTATATCGACCTTAGCGCTCTCGAGAAACTCGCGGCGACCTGCGTCGCGTCATTATCGACTAAAGATTAGAGAAAAAAAAATTAATATCTTTAATATATATAAAGGGTTTAAATGGGGAAGATTATCTTTTCTCCCCACCCACTCTCTCTCTCTCTTTAATATGTATTTTAATAATAATTAATTTTTACTATAATATTAATAAAAAAATTATTTATGAATAATAATAAATAATATTATTATATTTTTATTAGAGACTGAGAAAAGATTTCGGGAGAGGAGAGAAAAAGATAATCTCTCCCACTTAATCCTTTAATATATATTAAAGATATTAAGTTCTTTTTTCTCTAATCTTTAAAACTGAGGCTAAATAGGTAATATTTTTCAGATAGGAAATATTTTTTTGTAAAGAGGCTAGATAGGTAAATAGATCTAGAAAAATATTAATGGTACAACCAAAAAGAGTGTATATTTTACCATCCCATCCATTTTTATGTGGGGTGTAATTCACCAATCACATCATGTGACTCGTGAGTAAATTTTTATCCAAATTTATTCTTGGGTAGGGTGTAATTCACAAATTATATCATATGACTCGTGAGTAAATTTTTATTGAAGAATAGATGGATTGTAAGATGTACACTTCTTTCTAATGTAATCTAGCATTACTCTTTAGATTATGTTAGCCTGACCTGCACCTAAACTATAACATAATAATAGACTAGTGCTGTCAACGAACTGAACACAAGCGAGTTGAGAGACCGATTATTTATGAAACGAGCCAAATACAAACTAACTCATCAAAATATCGAGTTAACAAATTTAACTCGTGCAGTCTTACGAACCGAACACGAGCGAGCTGAGAGACTGATTGTTTATGAAACGGGCCAAATGCAAATTAACTCATTAAAGTATCGAACTAAAAAATTCAGCTCAAACGACAAAAAAAAATGAGTTGAATAAAATCGCCGTTGCCGGGGATCGAACCCGGGTCACCCGCGTGACAGGCGGGAATACTCACCACTATACTACAACGACTTTGATGTCTAAACAATGGTAATAAACAATTTTGTAATAATCAACAGATTTACGACAAAAAGGTTCCTTCCCCACAGTTTGAATAAAAATCTCAGCTTGCACAAATGAACTAACAAAAAATTTACTCCCACAAATCAGTATAACCACTGTGTCACTGTCCAAAAACACAAAGTTAATATAAATTTGCGTAACTTAACATATAATATAAATGCACACCTAACTCCATCAAAAAATAGAAAACCTCTAACATTGTCCCTTATGTTTCTACAAGTTGGGATCCATATATATATATATATATATATCAAGGAAGCAATGTGCATTCAGTAATGTATTACATGAAATATGGTAGTTGTTCTCTCTTCTTTCTTGAGCCCCCCTCTCCGTAAAGTTCATTCCACTGCTTCATTTGACTCATTGCAGCGCTCTCCGAAGGGAAACTCGCGGCGACCTGCGTCGCGTCGTATCATTTTCAAAGTTCAAAAAAAAAAAAAAAGGCATGCACCAGACATATATAGTGCTGTAATTTTAGTCTGAAAAGAGAAGAGCAAATAAACTCACTTGATTCTGCGCCTGTCGCAAATCTTCCATGTTTAGTGGCCTGAGAGTCATTGTTGGCTTCTCAGTCACAGTCATTTTTTCTTGATCAGTATTTCGCTTCGTCGCCTCCTGCTGAAATTATCAACGTATTTTAAAGGCTAAGAGAGTAGTATAACAATATCTGTAGAGATCAAAATCATTGGAACACTTGATTTTCATTCAATAGAAGGTCGAAAAACTGAAAAAAAAAAATCTTACCTTCTTGTTTTCTGCTTCCTTTTTAAGTAGATCCCGAACAGGGCGATACGCGCGGTTACACACAGGTCCTGCATCAAAATATAGCTTATGAGGTGATGATGAATCATTCGCTAGTGTCGCAAAATGACTGTGAGGAAACATACATACCTTAAGATCACTCCCAGTGTATCCATCGGTCATCGCCGCCAGCTCCTGATAATCGACTCCCTCGACATTTTCTTTCGACAAAAGTTTCTTCAGAATCAGTTCCCTGCTCTCTTTGCTCGGTAGGCCGACCATAATTCTGTTCAAAGCATGTGTTAGATTTGGAGAAAGAAGCGAAGACGATATCTACTCTACGGAGTTACGAGGAGGAGTTTAGTGAATGGAAAGCCCAAAGCATTTGTCCCCACGCAGAGAAGCTCTACTTTGAAGCTTCTACTGAGATTATTCTAGTCTCCTCTTTTTTTTTTTTGGTTGCTTCTTTAAACAACTTTAGTCAAACAGTACTTCTGCAGAAGCTCAGGCCAAAGTTAAACAAATACGAAATACAACTATCGACGGTACCGCCGAACGAACCTGCGCGCAAACCTCCTAATAACCGCGTCATCGAGGTCGAATGGCCGGTTAGTTGCACCGAGAACAAGGATCCGCTCCTCGGAATTCGTCAGGAGCCCGTCCCAGTGCGTCATGAACTCATTCTTGACTCTCCTCGTCACATTGCTTTCGTCGTGAGGATTCCGCTGCGAGAGCATGCTATCAACCTCATCCACAAAGATGACTGTAGGAGCAGCCTTAGCAGCCAGTGTGAACAATGCTCTCACATTCTTCTCGGCTTCGCCGTACCACTCCGATGTGATGGAAGAAGCCGTGACGCTTATAAAGCTCGCGCCCGACTCCCTCGCTATGGCCTTGGCGAGCATAGTTTTTCCGGTCCCTGGCGGCCCGAACAGCAGGATTCCGCGGCACGACTTCAGCAGGCCGGTCTTGAAGAGTTCGGGCCGTCGAAGAGGAAGCATGACCAACTCCTGAAGCAATTCTTTCGTGCCGTCCATTGCGCCTATGTCGTCGAAAGTCACATCGATTCGATTCGGCAGTATAAGCTCCGAACTCATCTTCGTCTCATATTTATTCGCTGGAACAACATTCTATAATAAGAAAACAAAGTAAGAAAATCAAGCTAAAGAGAGTGTGAATAGGACTAATAGCATCATAAATTGAAATGTGTTAGTAACCTTTTTTTCCCGCTCCGAAAGGCGATTTTCTATTTCGCTAGCTGCATTGGATAAACTGACAAAGAACAAGTTAGTTAGTAAACTGCGAAAAGAAACAGACAAAGACAACTCACTTAAAACCATGATATATATACAGCCCCTATTACCTTGTCGAAGGAATGATGATCTTCCCAGATCTATATTCGGGATCCTTGCCATTCAAATGGTTCACAACGGCCCCCAAAACAATGCTCTTCATCTGAGGCTCGAGATCCCTGTTAGCAGGTAACCTAACCGAATCCAAGTCGTCGCAATCGAAATTGTTTGCTGCTAATATATGTCTGAGCAGGTTTCTGCCATGCTCAGTTTTGATGGTTTGCTCATCGTTTTTCATCTGCGATCTCCAGACAGACAAATTGCTCTCGCCTCGAGGAGGCTCAATTTCTACGCGGTACGGGAATAGATTGGAAATCTGCGGTTTCACATTTTGAGTATTGGGTTTAACCAACCTCGAACCGATGATCACTACTCGTCTTTCAGATAAATTGTCTAACATTCGACGAAACAGAGAGTACGTCCTTGTCGATCTGTTCAAAAAGTCCTCGACATCCCTGATGTAAAGAACAGTGGAGCCGGTTGTGGAGACCGAAAGCAGAACCTGGACAATGACGGTTCGGAGATCGTAATTAGCGTCTCGCGGATCACGTGCTCGCAAATTCGAGAGTGATACAATTTGGTCTGAGTTGTTTTGAGTGGAAAAGCTTCAGTATAAGAGTTGTGTCACCTCATATCAAAGCTAACAGTTCAAATTCTAGTAATTTTTGCATGCAATTCTCACATTTTGTGTGTGTGTGTTTATTTGCGTCCGCGCGCGTATGATACGTTCAAAACTGTATGAGTGTCTTATGCAAATTAATTAACAATGTTCAAGATAAGCAAAACTTAAAATGACCCTGAAAATTAAGAGAAAAAAGAAAAGAAAGTATATATAAAAGAAAAGGAACTTAAAAAAAGGATGTACCTTTTGAAGTGATCCAATGAGAGCTTTTTCGCTGAAACACCAATGAGTACTTCTTTTGAGAGGAACTGCAACATCAGAAAATTCAAGAAGATAAAAAACAACAAACAAAGAAAAGACAAATCAGGAGATTAATGCGTTAAATTGATCTTATAACGATTATGACGATTTTGATATATCATACTTGAACCAGCCAAGCTGCAAAATGTATAAGCTGATTGAATACTGTCGCAGCAGTAACATATGCATAAAATGCGCAAAATACATATATACTAAAGAGATTTCACTAATAATAGCATAACTATCCAAGAACTGCATTTGGAAAACACAATAAATTAATCATCGTACGCGCATTATTACCTCTTAGGCCGAGCCATTCAGAAATTGTTTGAACAACGTCGAATAAATAAGAGGTAAATCCCTGCAGGTAGTAAAATTAAAAACTCGTCAGCAATGTTAGTTACAGTTAATCAAATAAACACAAATATAAATATGAGCACGAATGTATACACATGAACAAATATAACACGAGTATAAATGAAAAATATGTATAAACCTCAAAATAAATATGAATCTGAGTGAAATGTGACAGTTAAAATTAAATAAAAATGGCGAATTTTACCGAAGTTTGGTCGGGGCAGCCATTTTTGCAGCAAACCTGCAACCACATGCCATGGCCAGCATCAAAATCCCATACTTGTAAATGAAACAAATATATTGCTAGCTCCTAATTAAACTTCTCAATTAACCATTTTAATTAATCCCCAAACTTTTCATACTTGAAATATAGAAGGTATTATACAAAGTGGCTCTTTTAATTACAGTTAAAGGGTTACACATTGTCGCCGTCGGAAGTTGCAGAATACGAGAAAATTTAGCGACTGAAGTGTTTAAGTAAGAAGTACAGAAAATAAGATGTAATATTGGGGATGGTACATGAATCATCCACAAATTTAAAAACAAAAATTATAGTTGCAACTCTTTTAAACTGACCTTCAATTTAAAATTGGCGATATCAAGAATCAACAACTTGGCCCCAAAGAAGCTAGACAAAGCCTTTGCAATCATCTGCATATAAAGCTCTGCATAGAGAGAGAATATGTATATTAATGTACCTCAGAGGCTCAGACTCTAAACCCCTTTTTAGTTGTACTTTTCATTTTGGTGTCTCTTTGGGCTCTTTTACGAGCTTCGTCGTTTCATATATACTCAGCTAAATTCATACACTTAATGAATGAAGCAGATAACATAAAACGAACCTGAGGGGCCTGAGAGCAACATTGCGTGCCTGCGCGGGACGAGATTTTTAACTTCTTTTGACCACTTAGTTCGGCACAAATGAAGATATCCCAACTGCTTCAGCGCGATCTTGGTCTGTGCACTGTAAATGATCACATTGTTACAAGATGTAAGAATCATAATTTACAAACCTCGACAAAAAAAATAATAATAATAATAATAATTTAACTCTCCACAAACAGATTAAATGGAGCAAAGATTCTAGATCTCTCCAACACAAAAGTTTTAATTTAGTATTTCTGATCACGCTTTGCTACTACTAGAATTGCTAAGCAAACTCATAGTTTGAAACTTTTCATACCAAATAGCAAAAAAAAACACACATATATTTAAAAAGGAAAACGAAAAACAATCTGAAGATTAAAGAAAAGGTAAATTACACCTTTCGCCCTCGAATTTTAATCTATTATAACGTTCGAAACCCACAATATAATTTAGTTGATTAAATATTGATATATTACTAACGTAGAAGTGGTACGACGATAATAATTAAAAGAGCAATGCTCCTATACACTAAATAAATCTTAACCATTAAAATTCTTTAAATGGACGGTAATAATGCGTATTAAGATTTGAGAACTAAAATATCGAGCAGCTCATAGTTTGAGGAGTAACAAAACCTGAGGTAGCGAGGGAACTGATCGAAGGTGACTTGGGTGTTCTTTCCATCCACAATCTCCTTCCGCAGCGCCGATTCGACGTCGCTTCGTCGCACGGATTTGGACCATTCCGTCGTCGCGTCCCAGAGCACAACTCCGAGCCCAACCGCGCCGCACACCACGGCTGCGCCGACCGTGTAGCGCAGCCCCACCATCACCAGTTGAACCAGCAGTAGGTGCAACGCTAATTGCTTAATCCTCCTCTCTTTCACGCTAATTATTATGGCTATTATAATATTATTATGTCGATCGCATTAACAAGTATAACGTAAAACATCTCCCTGTAAATAATAATAATAATAATAATAATAAGAAAATCTGGGGGAGGCTCGATTTTTATAACTATTTGTTAGTCCTAGTTCGAATCGAATTTTACGACTTTTTTTTTTTTTAATATAATTTGGTAATCGATACGTAATAATATTATTGAGACTCAAAAATTGTTTGTGCCGCGCAAGGGTTCGGATTCGAAAATATGGGATCTTTTCGACTACATAAAGATATATACAAATATTGTTATTATATAAACATTAATTTCATTTTTTTTAAGATTATATATTATTATTATTATTATTATTATTATTATTATTATAAGTATTATTATTTGTTAATGCGCATGGATTTGGCTCGAATTGCCCGATAAGTAAGCTTAGTTAGGATAATCTTGATAGTTAAATATGTTTAATTGAATCGAATCTGATACACATGACTTTTGTATAATTTTTTTTTTAATTTATAGATGAACCATCATGCATATACTTAAATTTGATTATTACTGAGTTTTGTTTACAAAATTAATTAGGTGGGATATATAAACCCTTTATACGAATGCGTATTCTCAAAAATTTATTTAAAAGAGACGAGGGTCTATCCGAATCCACGTTTTCCACCGATGCATAAAGCATCTAAAATAAAAGAAATTGATGTCGACCATTAGATCTGCCAGTTGGACGGTGATGCTCGTGATACGAGTTTGTAGGTGCAAATTTGTAAAATTATTATTAGAAAGTATTTTAAAGTACTTAACTTAACTTTGCCTGATCATTTATTTTGAGTCATTCATTTTGTGGGGTAAAATTTCAAAAGGGAGATCCTTGATATCTCATAGGAGGGTCTCCAGACTCCAATTTGTTGTTGCGTGCTAATGGATGAATTATTTATTAATTCTTAGATAAAGATAAAAAATATCATGTGGCCATAAATTTAGACCAGGCTCTTTAGGTTGTGCTGGGCCAATTTTATTGGGCACGACGGCACAACCTGGTAGGGCCCAATACGGGCCTGGATCGTGCCGGGCCGAAGGGAGGCTAGTGGGCCAGCATGACCCGGCTTTCTTGGGCCGGGCCAGCCAGCCAGCATGGCCCGAACCCCAAGGCTGTTGCCTATAGTCAAGAATGAGTCAAGAGTAGTATATTTTAATTAATCAAAATGTAGTTAGTACGTGAAAATTCTTTGTTTGTGTCTAGTAATTAAACGCATTTATGGGATCCCACTAATCATTCAACATTCCTCATGCATATAGGGCGGCAATCAACAAGCCGAACACGAGTGAGCTATGACCGGCTCGTGCTCGTTTGTTTATTAAACTGGCATAACATAATTACGAATTGCCAGCCCTAAAGAGTGTAAGTATAAAACTTAGATCAACTGATACTAACACATGATATTAATAAACGAGTAGATCAAGATTACTTTATTCTCAAACATACATGACACACACAAATTACAGGACACGGGCATTACAAGTACGCGACTTACATGCATATACATGCATGCGTTTATACTGTTCAAACTTTATCAAGAAAGAAAGCAACAGAGCTAGAGGTAGATAGGTTGCCACTTCACATAGGAGGCATCTCGTACGTATATAGCATAGAAAATCAACCGTATACTAATAGTAGTAGTAGTAGAATATACGAAAGGTGTGCGCGCGCGCCCCTACGGGCATTTGAAGGCGGAGGATTGCTTGCCGCAGTAATTGAGGAGGACGGGGAGGTAGAGAGGGATTAGGTGGTTGCTGCCGAGGACGTTCAAGTTCAAGGCGATGCAGAGGCAGGCGGTGACCTCAACGTCGACCAAACCGGCGATCAGGGGGCAGCATTCCCCGTCCGGCGTATGGCCGATGGTGGCATTGATGAGCCCGCCCAGCACGTTGGCACACACTCCGAGCTTCAACGCATCGATCGGGCACGAGGAGGGGGGCGGCGGGGCGGGGGTCGGAGGGGTTGGGGTCGGCGGACACCACGGACACAGATAGCTTGGGGTGGCGGAGGAGAAGAGGGTGGCGAGGGTTAGGGTTAGGGCTAGAGCTACGAGGGTGTTAGATGCCATTGTTTGATATGTATGTGAAGCACTCTTCAAAATTAGCTAAGTTGTTTACTTTGGTGGGTGAATGAATATATATGCATGGTTTGGATGTGGAAGAGGTGGTAGTGTATTTATAGAGGGGGAATGGCTATGTACGTAGCTAGGGTTAGATCCTGCTTGTGTCCTCTACGTACGTACTCTTGTTCAAATTTAGGTTACATAGTTTGTTTTATTATAAGGCTCTTTTTGAGATTGTGAGAAGACTATGTTATACGCAGGAAAAAAAAAAATAATTTAAAAAAATATTTTATTATTTTCATAATTAAAGATTCCATTGCACATATACACAGTAACAATTAAGTATATGTTAAGATATTTGTACATATTTTTAGTGATTTCACAAGACAATGAAGTAGGATCGATGTCCTTAATTATAGATTTCACTCCAACTTTAATTTCTTTTGTCTCGTATCACTGAAAACGAACTTGAATACAAAGCAGGCCCTGCATATAGCTCAATGAATGTCATATATAATAATTTTGAAAAACTATGCAACAATTAGGTTAATTTGAAATACTTTACTTCTTCTAAATTTCATGTTTAATAGCACGGATATATATACATATCACTCATTTGAAAAATTTATCATGAAAAATAACTTGTGAGTACAAAGAATTTCATACTAATTGCGGGATTAGGTATTTTTACATGCATGAATATTGCTGAATTAATAGACTATCAAGTTGGTGTAAGTATATAATTTGAAGGATTTTTAGATTAATTAATTCATGCATTAATTCATGTTCAAAGTGTTATATATATCGGTGACTAGCAAAACTCAACAAACAGTACGTACGACAATTAAATTTCTCCAAATGCATGTATGTTTCACTCATAATAAATTACTAATGTATATATTGCTGTTTAATTTTGATGAAGATAATTCTAATTAATCAGTTCATGCACACGGTCGTAATTAAGAAACATAAAAACTTCCCAGCGAGATATCGAGCACTAATAATTCATAAGAGATTCTTTAGCTGAGATGTTCCAAAACGTTTCTTACAATCGTGAACATTAAATTAATGTGGGAATTGAATCCTCTATATATACATTATTGTTCTCGCACAGTTTTAATATGTTGTTAAATTTACGTGCTAGCTAGCTAGTATTATGTTCCAAAACGTTTCTTCAATGGTTTGGTCTCCGTACAGCGTTGGGTTCGAAGATGGTCTAATTTTTTGTTGGACGGGTCTGGCACGTTTGGAGCTTCCCACGTGACGAGCGATGCAAAAGGATCTGGGCTGGTAGAGCCTACTGTCCCGATCCGCTAGCACCAAATAAGATAATATTTAAATACAAAATATAAAAATATAAAAATAAAGGTTTTGAATTCACTCTAATTCATTAGAAAAATGAACGAAGTAATAAATTGTAATAAAAATAAAATAAAAATTAATCTGTCTTTCCTTGAATCTGTATCGTTTGCATCCCTACACTTGACATATATGTGTTCAATCACAACACATAACAATTGCATCTCTCGCGCGGCTTGACATATAAATATAATAATAAATATTAATCTGCTTGCCTACCAAATCTGTGTCATTTGCATCATTATACTTTATATATATATATTATACTTTATATATATATATATATATATATATATTGAGCTTCTATATTTTTAAAAGTACCAAATCATTGGTGCTTGTAAGTTTTTAGTCCTTGAGCTTATAGATGTGTGGTTTGGATAATGTGGACCCCCTTGGGTTAAGTGGATGGTTGGTTGAATAGTACAATCTAACGGATAAAAATGATCAAAGTCGTAGATCTAACGGTAAAAAATTCACAAGCACCAATTACTTTGGTACTTTTATAAGCACCATAGCCGGACTATATATATATATGAACTAGGCTAGTATGCTATTAATAGCACCAAGTCATTGGTGCTACCAAGTTTTTAGCCATTGGATTGAGAGATGTGAGGTTAGGATGATGTGGGCCCCCTAGGGTTAAGTGGGTGGTTGGTTGAATAGTATGGTCCAACGGGTGAAAATTATCAAAGGGGTGGATCTAACGGTGGAAAACTTGGTAGCACCGAGTGTTTCGTGCTATTGATAGCATAGCGGATAGGACTCTCTCTCTCTCTCTCTCTCTCTCTCTCTCTCTCTCTCTCTCTCTCTCTCTCTCTCTCTCTCTCTATATATATAGAGAAGCTATCTTATTATGAGTAGTAGAGCCATACTACTCATAAGTTGTTTTCGATGATAGAGCTTCCGAATCGACGATCCACTCCGTTAAATATGATCTAGAGTATTTAAAACTTCTAGAAAATAAATGTCGTAATTTTTCAATATGATAATAAAGACCATCAAATGGGCATAAAATGAGCAGTAGAAATCGAACGATGTCCTAAAAATAGATGATCGGATCTTTCAATTTAAGATCGGAGTTATTAATCTTTATCTAGGTAGTGAATAGAATTTTCTATAAAAAATTCAAGCTATTTCAATTCTTTTACACCGTTAAACTACCAAGTATCCCATATCGCCCGTTAAAAATTGTCAATTTTGTGAGCTTTTGATCGTAAGGTAAATGATTTTGAAAAATTACGAAATTTATTTTCTAGAAGTTTTAAATACTCTAGATCATATTTAACTGAGTGGATCGTCGATTCGGAAGCTCTATCATCGAAAACAATTTATGAGTAGTAGGGCTCTAGTACTCATAATAGTATAGTATACTCTATATATATATATATATATATATATATATATATATATATATATATATATATATGTGTGTGTGTGTGTGTGTGTGTGTGTGTGTGTGTGTGTGTGTGTGTGTGTTCATTGGCAACACATAACAGTGCATCCATACTCTTGACATATATATAAGTTTTCGTTCACAACACAAAACAAATTAAGTACGCGGACTTAAATTAAAAGGGCGAAAATTAAATCAGATTGGGGGTTTGATGAGATTCGAACTCAAAAAATTAAACGAAGCGGGTGGAACTAACCTATCAATCTGGTTCGATCCAATCCAATCCACAAATCTGACTCAACCAAATCTTTCGATTAGTCAACTTTACCCAACTGATGATCAACTCTTTAAACATACATGTTTTTGTTTTTTTTTTTTTTTTTTTTTTTAAGAGAGATAGAAAGACGCACCCGCTTCATTTATTTTATTTAGAAATAAACTTAACTGAAAATGTGAATCAAACTAGGATTCAAACTTGAAACCTCGGGTACCAACTATCAAACTCTTTGCCATTTGCTCTAGAGCCGATCGATCTAACATTTCAAAAGTTAATTGAGATTCTTCATCTTTAGAACGGGTTGTTTATTGTAGATTTTTAAATAAGCATTTTTTAAGAGTAGAAAAGGCTCGAGCAGCTCGACCTAATAATCATAGGCTTTTTAGCTTATAATTAACATAGCATCAAATTAAAGAACAAAAACAAACAGTTTACTTTAAAATAAAAGTTCGTAAAAGGAAAACAGGGTATTTTTTCGATTACATGCACCAAGACATATATAATCCTACATAAACATAGGGCGTATGGAATATATATATTTATATGCCTTTTTTTTATTTTTATATTTTTAGAAAATAATTTAACTTAATAAGGCGTATTAGTTCATTTTTATGAAATATAGCACACTAATTGCTCATAATATGTGTGCCTCTTACTCTCTTTTTGTCATGTAATCTAATAGAGATGGGCCTATTAACAATAGAATATTATCAATTATTATTATAAACATTATGTTTTAACAATTATGTCATATTATTCAATAGAAAATATTTATTTTTACAACCCATATGGGGGTGTATATCATTGCATCCAAAAGTTCATAACTTTTTTAAAATTTTTTAGCATTACAAAAAATTTGATGTGTCAATTGAGTACATTATAATCTTTCAAATATTAGGATATAAATTTTACATAGAGAGAGAGAGAGAGAGAGAGAGAGAGAGAGATATGTGCCGGTATGTTTTATGCTGACTGAGGCTTCCGTGCTTTCACTTTGTTTTCGATGCTCGGACTTTCGACCGATGATCGGCTCCGTACTCTGAGAGATATGTGCTGGTATGCTTTTATAAGCACGGAGGCTTAGTGCTTTCACTTTATTTCGATGTTAGGACTTCGAATCGATGATCGGCTCGTTAAGACTTGATACAGAGTATTTGGAAGTGCACAGAAAATAAATTATGTTTAAAGAGTTGATCATCAGTTGGGTAAAGTTGACTGATCAACAGATTTGGTTGAGTCAGATTCATGGATTGGATTGGATCGAACCAGATTGATAGGTTAGTTCGACAAATTGTCTCGTCAATCAAGAATTGAGTTAGGTTGGTTTTAATGGATCAGCATATTTAGTTGGATCGAATCTGATCCGACCCGTTGCAAATTCTATCTCTACCATGAGAATATTCCTAAATAGGTTCCATTATGTATATTTTATAATAAAAGTTTTTATTTTTAATAAATAAACCATCATATATTGGAATTGATAACTTTGTTTTGGTCACATCGTTAGGTGGATAAGCCATCGAATATGCGAGGGTCCTCTCGAGTCCACGTTTCCCACCAATGCATAGCATATCAAAGCAAAGGACCAACATTGCCCGTCGGATCCAGCAGTCGGACGATGACCCCCGTGATTCGCGCTACCGCCGTCAAATGAGAATTCAACGGATGTCGTTGGTCCACCATCCAACGGGCCAAAGTCGAGCACGAGCTCCTAATTTTCTTTTCTTTAAAAAAAAAAAAAAAATTTCTTGAGATACCAAATCCGTAAGCGAGTAATGAATGACGAGCGGTTGATAAAATTCAAATCCTAATTGATTCACATTTCTAGTTAAGTTTATTTTTTAACAAAATAAACGAAGCGGGTAGCATGCAATCTATCTCTCAAAAAAAAAAAAAAAAAAACCCTTCAAATACCACCTAAAAAAATAAGACGTGGAATTTAAAAACTTGTATACTAATAATCAAGTTTTTAACTAATTGTTCTAAGAATGATCAATAACTCAAAAAATAATATTTATATCCTAATTAAGTAGTAGTGCGAAATGTTTAGCGATAATTAAAATAATATTTCGGGAGTAGATGTTTCGGTTGGATGTTGTTAAATAACTAAACTAATTGCTAAGTGCTGAGCTTTTAACTTTATCTCATAAAAATATTAAGAGATTGATACATTAACCTCCCAGCTAGGTACTGTGACAATCTATTGCTCGAAAAAAAGAAAGAAAAAAGGAAATTAAGTGCTTCTACTATTCTAGAAGATATATACTCTCAAATGAGGCTAATGCATGAATTAGGTATTTTTGTATGATTGTAGGATATATAAGACTATTAATGTGTGGGACTAAATAATATAAAAAATTTTGAGCTTGATTCATGCATGCATGTCCAACATGTTATACTGACTTATCAGCATATTAGGGATTTATTAAAAGTTCTTTAATTTGGTCAACTCAAAGCATAGGTTTCTCTCAATGCATACAATTATACATATCTGATCTCAAAATATTATACTCATAAGATTATTGATTAGTTTATGCAGACAGTAGTGATAAATATGCAAATTTACTGAGATCGCACAAAACATAATTAATATAAATATTTTATACAATTATTAACGAAATTTATTTTCTAGAAGTTTTAAATACTCTATATCATATTTAACGGAGTGGATCGTCGATTCGGAAGCCCCATGATCAAAAACAACTTATGAGTAGTAAGGGTCCAATACTCATATGAGTATAGTAGCCCTACTCTATATATATATATAGTTTTTTTTGAGATATATATATATATATATATATAGGTTAGTTCGACAAATTGCCTGGTCAATCAAGAGTTGAGTTAGGTTGGTCCTTCAAATCAATGATCGGCATCATTGAACATAATCTATACCACTTGAATGTTTAGAAATCAAATTTCATACATTTTCAATATTAGTTCTTATCCATCGAATGGATAGAAAAATAAATGGCGGGAAATAAATATTCTTTAAAAAAAGATGATAGTTCTATATCTCTATATATATATAAAGATATAGAACTAGACTACTATGCCTATTAATAGCACCAAGTCATTAGTCTACAAAGTTTTTAGTTGAATTGAGAGATGTACGGTTAAAATGATATAGGCCCTAGGGTTAAGTGGGTGGTTGGTTGAATAATATGATCTAACGGGTGAAAATCGTGAAGGGGTGAATCTAACGGTGAAAAACTTAATAAGCATAAAACCTCTTATTGATAGCGATAAGCAATAAGACTCATATAGGACTAGTTTTAAAGCAAGTGCGTGAGATAACTGTGATAAGTGATAAGCACTATTGCACAAAGTGGGGAGGGTGATGTGGAGCGCATGCATGCACGTTTTATTCAAGCGGTTTGTTTGGTCTCCGTACAACAGCTAGCAGCGAATCAGGGATCGATGAGCCTCCCCACTTGAGAACTAAATAAGTACATATTTTATATAATAATAATATAATAATATGTATTCATCATTCACAGCTCACAACAAATTAACGAATGGGGATGATGACGATGATGGAATTAAGTAGCTAGTGGTGGTGACAGGAGACCCAAAGAGGAGTTGGGTGCAGATCGAAGCGGAAGAGCGAAAAAGTGATGACGGCCATGTTAATTTAATTTAAAAACAAATACAAATATAATAAATCAAAAAAAAAATAAAACAAAAGCATAAAACTAGGTGAAATCAAAAGTTCAAAATTATCTGAGATATGTCCTACCGTGTTTTTACAGGGACATATCTGAAAAATAATTATGCAGATATGTTCCTGCAAAAGACACGGCAGGGACATATCTGCATAATTTTAGACTTTTGTAGGGACATCTCATCTAGTTTCGCTTTTGCAGGAATATTTTCACAATTGACTATATTTGCAGGGACCTGTATATAAATAACCCTTAATTTAATTATCACCACCGCCACCACCACCACTGACTTGTCCAGATATTTGATATTGCTGATGAACAGCTAGCGGATTAGAAGGTCCGGAATTCAGTCCCCTTGCGTGCCGTCTTTTGCCCGTTGGAGTAGTGAAATAAGCGACAAGTGTAGAAAAGATTTTTTTGCAATGCGATTTATACGGTTTGTTTGCGTAGATGACTGGTATTTCCAGGAGCTTCTTAGAAGGTCTGGAATTCCACCCACGCAAGATAATGGAGGTGGTGGTCGTGCTGGTGGTGACAGGGGTGAGTCCAAAACAGAGTTGGCTGCAAAGAATGACAAGCGACGGACATGTTATTTAGCACCACTGACTTGTCTAGATATTTGATATTTCTTTTCTTCTATTTCTTTTTTATTTTTTATTTTTTTAGAGAGATTGATAGAATGCTATATATTCGGT
Organism: Aechmea fasciata; assembly: GCA_025177825.1. Taxonomy (NCBI): domain Eukaryota; kingdom Viridiplantae; phylum Streptophyta; class Magnoliopsida; order Poales; family Bromeliaceae; genus Aechmea; species Aechmea fasciata. The sequence continues at coordinate 1,824,677 of CM045936.1, forward strand.
TCGTTTTATTTCAGTTATAAATAAATTTAGCTAGAGATGTAAATCAACTAGGACTTGAAGGTCCGAAATAGCAGATTAGAAGGTCCGGAATTCAGACCCCTTGCGTGCCGGCATTTAGTCTTTGGAATAGTGAAATAAGCGACATGTGTAGAAAAGATTTTTTTGCAGTGCGATTTATACGTTTGTTTGCGTAGATGATTGGTATTTCTAGAAGCAGTTTAGAAGGCCTGGAATTCGACCCACACGAGATGATGGAAGTGGTGGTGGTGGTGACGGGTAAGCCAAAAAGGAGTTGGACGCAAAAAGCGGAAGAGTGATAAGTGATCGACATGACCGACCGTCTCTAGCGTAAGTAGCAAAAGGTTTGGTGGTTAGTATCAAAGATCCCAAGTTTAAATCTAGTTGATTCATATTTCCAGATAAATTTATTTTTAAATAAAATAAACGAAGCAGGTAGCATGCATGTTAATTACCACTACTTACTTGCACGGATATTTGACATTTCTAATTAAAGAGCAGAGATTAGAAGGTTCGAAATTCAGACCCCTCGGGCCTTCAGCCTTTTGAGTAGTGAAAATAAGTGGTGTGGAAAAGATTTTTTGGAGTGCAGTTGATGAGCTAGCAGTACACACAGATGGTTGGTATTCCGAGAAGCAGAGTAGAAGGTTTTGAAATTCGACCTTGCATGCCTGATTTCGATCTTTGAGATGAAATTAAGTGATTAGCATAGAAAAGATATACGCTTTTCATCTACCATATTGGAATGCTAAATTACTTTATTAATTAGTTCTCAAACTAACTTTGACATATTGTAATTTTTTGCTCAAATTTTTTAGATTGTTGCAATTAAAATTTCACATACCAGTTTAGTTAACTCAAAACTGATGTATTGTTGTTGTGATAGTAATAATATAATAAAGTTATCATTGAGGGCTTCATATTAGTAGTATATCTATATCCAGGCAACAAAATTACCCCGTCGTAGTTTTGCACTTTCTTACTCTAGTACCCTGTGGTTTAAAATGTATCAAGTTAGTACTCTGTGGTTTCGTACTTTCTCACTTTAGTACTATATGTGGTTTAAAGTGTATCAAAATAGTACCCTGTGATTTTGCATTTTCTTACTTTAGTATCCTGTGGTTTAAAATGTATCAAGTTAATTAGTACCCAGTGATTTTGTAGTTTCTTACTTTAGTACCCTATGGTTTAATATTTCGTTAAATTATACACAAAAAAAACTTCAGATACTCTACCTAAGTTTATCGAATATTTATTTTAATACCTTTCATTTTTAACTTTGTCATTGATTTAACGAAAAAAAAAAATCCAAAATGAATAATAAAAAGTGAAAAATAAAACCACAGGGTACTAACTTGATACAAAAATAAAACCACAGAATACTAACTTGGATACACTTTAAACCATAGAGTATTAAAGTGAGAAAGTGCATGCGAAACTATAGGATACTAACTTGATACACTTTAAACCACATGGTACTAAAGTGAGAAAGTGCGAAATCACATGGATGATATTTGAAGTTTTTTCTTATAATAAATTAAAATTTTGAGAATCAAAAGTGCGACATACTTCATAGTTTGAGGGCCAAAATTGCAATTTAGCTTAATTCCAACCCCGAAAGAGACTGTTAATATTGTTCTACCAAAAGTACGAAGCCCATTGACAGGTTGATTACAATTTTCTTGCACATGTTTGGCTTTCACATTATGTCAGGAATCAAGGAGGAAATTCCTAACTCGATCCTCTTTTTTTTCTTTTATTCTGGTACATCATATTCGATCGATTTTCACATGTTTGCTAGCTTTGCATCATTAATTTCAACAAGCTGGTGTGAATCCGATCCGTTTCTGATTTTCAAAAGTTGCATATAGTCTTGAAAGAGATCTGTGAAATAGGACATGTTTTTAAAAGTTACATATATATACATATAGAGTTGAGCTAGAATACTCTTAAGAGTACCGAGCCCATTTTACTCTCGAGTTGTTTTCGATGATAGAGCTTTCAAATTGACGATCGGCTCCGTTAAATATGATCTAAACCATTTAAACTACCTAGAAATCAAATTTCACGCACTTTCGATATTGTTCTTGTATCCATCTAGTGAACAGAAAATGAATGGTTAAAAATAAATATTCTTTAAAAAATGATGATAGGAGTCTTGTAATCAAGATCAAGAGTATAGATCTTGTTTTAAATAGTTTAAAGAATTTTCTAACAAAAATTCAATTGATTTGGATATCTTTACACCGTTAAACGAGAAAACGTCTCTTATCCATCATTAAAATTACAAATTTTGAAACCTTTTGATCATTAGGCAAATGATGTCGAAAATATTTGAAATTTAATTTCTAAACACTTTAAGTGGTATAGATCATGTTCAACGGAGTCGATCATCAATTTGGAAGCTCTATCATCGAAAACAACTCGAGAGTAAAATGAGCTCGGTACTCTTAAGAGTATTCTAGCTCAACTCTATATATATATATATTTTTGAGAAATTAGTAGCATGCTACCGCTTCATTCAATTAGATAATGAATTTAGCTACATAATGAGGCAACGCAGGCCTCTAGGAAGTAAAGAAAAAGAAGAATACAAAGAGGAACTCAAAGATGAAACTTAAAGAAAAAGGCGAAAAGATTTTTAATCAGCTATTTTCCTAACTTTTCTCTAATAAAGTTAGAATGAATTTCGCATGTAGGGTAAAAAAAAGTGCTTTGAAAGCTACACCAAAGTGACCGTCGACATATTATTTTGGCTTAGTTTTCAGAAAATCATCAATTTAAAAGGCAAAAACAAATGTTTAACTTTTAAAAAAAGGAGAAAGATTAAGTGCCTAAAAGTTGTACAAGCTTAGGTGTATAAATTTTTTTAAAAGTTTTAAGTTTTTTATTGGCACTCTTTTATTATGCGCTCCACAAGCTTAGGTCCGGTGCATAAAAAATTTAAAGTTTTTTTTTTTATTGGCACTCTTTTACTATGCGAGTAATTAAAGCGTAGCCCAAAATTAAACAGGCTAGCTCAAGCCACACACATGGCCTTGACATCTAGGTATATAAAGCTAATTAATTTAATAACTTTTGATATTGGATTAAGTAATAAATTAAACCCACAAAGTAATATTGTGCGACATGCCTACGTAGAACGCATAGTATATATAGCATCGTCATCATTAGCACTAGAATAAAATTTTCATTTCTTTTAAGGAGACAAACCTAATCTAGTGTGCATCCTAAAAAAGGAAAAGAAAGTAATTTATTTGCAAAAGATTTTCACATCAGCGCGACAAAAACACGTCATCAGAACCAGCTAAAGTTTATCTGTAAGCGCAGATCGGCTCACGTTCATCTGTAATTTTGAGGCGTATTATGTCGATGCTCAACTTACAAAGTCAGATTAAGCGGATGAGAAGCTAGACTCGTTAATTCCACACATTGGCGACCATATATATCGTTTGCGTATAGTAAGCTTTGTGCATAGTAACTTTCCGTATACTAGTCCGTAGAGAATTTGCGCCATTTCAATCGTATACGCGGCATCAAATTAATCTTTTTAAAGCTAGCTAGTTCCTAATGACCCGAAAAACCAAAAGAAAAAGGGTTACAAAACTCAGTACTTTACATTGTTAAAAGCACTTGTCATTTAATTTGCTAACCTCCTCACAGAGCACACCAAAAGCCTAGAACCTAATTTTCTTATAGTGGCTCTCCACTATACATGAAAGTTGATCATTTTTAAAAGTAAAAATGTACGGAGACCCCACCACCTATACTCAATCTTCAAATTTATTTCTCTTTTTCTCCAGATTCGATCATCATATATACTGTAATATTAATGTTAAAATTACTATCCTATGTTAATTAGCTTTATAAGCTTATGAAAATTAACAACTATTTCATATTATTTAACATAGCATCCGAGTGTATATATATATATATAGATAGAAGGTTCGGAATGATTCGTTGTGTACCTGTTTTGAACCCGAAGGATACGCAGTCTCAGTTGAAAGTTGAAACCTACGTAACGAGTCCTAAATTCCACACCCGAACACTTTCCTATTGGATTCGTGACTCGGACCCGCACCCAAATTCCTCCACGCTTTTTGTGACAGCAACTCTCTCGATCTCATTCCCCGTACGTAGTTTTCATTCAAAGTTGCTCGTCAGTTCATGCCACACAGCGCAGCAATGCACTTTTTCCAAGATGCCCCGCTGCATGCGCAGTAGAAAACTATATAATTAACGGGGCCTTATTCTTTTTTTTTTGACTCTTGTATACTGCAGCTAGTACAGGACTATATTTCAGGATATATACAGGCAATGGCTACTATACTATTATGAGTATTGGAGCCCTCGTACTCATAAGTCGTTTTGAATGATGGAGAGCTTCCGAATCGACGATCCACTCCGTTAAATATGATCTAAAGTATTTGAAACTTCTAGAAAATAAATTTCGTAAATTTTTTAAATCATAATAAAGTCTATCAAGTGGGCATAAAATAAACGGTCATAATAAAATGATCGGATCCTTCAATTCAAGATCGGAGTTATTGATTTTTATATATGTAGTGAATAGAATTTTCTATCAAAAATTCAATAAATTCTGATTCTTTTACACCGTTAAACTAGCAAGTATCCCATACCGGCCGTTAAAAATTGTCAAATTTGTGACCTCTTGATCGTAAGGTAAATGATGTCGAAAAATTATAAAATTTGATTTCTAGAAGCTTTAAATGGTGTAAATAATATTTAACTACACATTGTCTATTCGGACTTTCATTTATCAGAAACAACTTATGAGTAATGATGACTTTAATACTCATATAGTATAGTAGCTCGGACTCATATATATATATATATATATATATATATATATATATATATATATATATATATATATATATATATATATATATATATATATATATATATATATATATATATATGCACCTCAAAATATATATATCATCAACTTAAACTTCATTTGTTACATTGATATTTAGAATATAAGTTACGTATTATTAAATATAAAATATTTAGCTTAAGTTTTTAAAATACAACGATTCTTTCACATAGTATCAAAATATGAGGTCCTGGATCGAGTTTGAATCGCATCAGACTTCTCTCATTATCAATTTCCTTTCATTTAATTTAAGTCCACGTCATGGGCTTATAAATTAAAGATCTCGAGTCCAGAGTGTTAAATCAAAATATTTAAATACGGTTCAAACTCCTAAGTTCGAATCAGCCTATTTATTTCACATTTTCGGCTAAGTCCCAATTTTGTTTCGTCCGATTTGGTATATATTGGTTCGATTTCCTCCAACTGAGCCCGAATTATGCTACGATCGAAATAGGGTGGTTTAACCGGTACGCCTTAAGATCAGCTCTACCTTATATGTTTACGTACACACCATCTATTAGCTTGAGTTTCTATTCTGATATAATTAATCCTTTTGAATTAGCCTGTATTATTGCATGTCATTTTTGGCCGACTAATTAATCAATAATATTTTTAATAAATTTCTAATTTGAATATAAATCTAAATTAATTCGTACCTTCTTTTTTACATTTTTATTTTGTTTTAATTTTAATTTTTTTAAGAAAAAAATAGCATACTACCCGTTTCGTTTATTTTATTTATAAATAAACTTAGCTGAAAATGTGAATCAACTAGAATTAATCGAACTTAGATCTCGGGTACCAACCACCAAACCTTTTTGCCACTTATATTAGGGACGGTCGGTACTTTATTTCAATGTTAAGAGTCACTCGCAACACACGTACATTTTCCTTGCTTATAACACCTTTTCTTTGTTTCAATGTTAAGAGTTCACACTCACAACACCTTTTCCTTTTCATTTTTGACTACTGACTAATCAATAATATTTTTAATAAATTTCTAATTTGAACATAAATCTTAATTAATTAATTAATCGTACCTTGTTTTTCACCTTTTTTACTTTGTTTCAAGGTTAAGGACCTAATTTCCCTTGCTTACAAAAGCCCCCTCAAGGACGTTAGTGTTCATGTGGCTTGTGTGTATTCCAAGTGCTTCTTGAGGATCAGGCGCCGTGATTTCGTTTGAGATATATCCTTGCTTGGCATTCAAACTAGCCAGGGGTACGTAAAAGTAGATATAATTTGGTCCATTCAACCTTGCATGGATTTGAAATTGATATCTATCAAATTTTGACTTGTTCCCTTCAATTGCTTTGCTTTGCTTCTTCTCCTGATGATGAGAAACAACAACAATATTATATATACATGCATCTTCTGGAGTTCCAGCATCGATCTAGTGGGGGTTTTATCTACTGCATGCACTTTACAACTAGTTGTTAGTTAACTTGTTTTGCGGGTTTTGGTAACTTAATTTGTTCTCGTTCCAGTGCGTATGCAATGATATATTCGAAGAGTAATGCTTCAATACACCATAAGTATTAAAATTAAACTCTATGTAAATTTTGACCATTTATTTTTTTGCATACATGGTTGAGATGTAATATGATTCTAGAAGTGACTTACCATTTAGGCATAGGTTCCATTCACCAGGTACCTATTTAAAGAGTATTTTAGCCATAGAAAATTATTTTGGTCTACAAAACCAGTTGTATCCAACTAAAAAATACTATAACCTTCTCAAATACCTACAACAATAATTGGAATTCAAATTACAACTAAATTATAAATTTAAATGCAAAACAACATAACAAACTTAACTATAAATCAAATTCAATTTTTAAATATAAGACACAAATTTAAATAAAACTTTCAGTTCAAATTCAAAATATTAATTTAAATCAAAAATTAAAATTTGGTTTTCGGATTAAAAGTACAATGTTGATTCAAAATTTTAAAATTTATTTTAAATTTTGCAATTAAAATTTTATATTACAATACCAACTTCAAAACTTAAATTTAAATTCAATATTTTTTTAGTTTGATACCCAACAAATTAGGTATTATCTAATTTGATAAGTAACAAAATTAAATAAAAGATACTGACAAATTTAATATATACTACTAATTTTTTTTTCAATATTGTCATATTAACTAATTCAAATTGGTAACCTATTTAATAGGTTACTTTACGTAAAATCCAATTATATTCTTTACTAATTAAGAGTTTAATTTTAATAGTTATGGTGTATTGAAGCATTGCTCATATTCGAAATGACTTGTAGATATTATGACTCGGTAGTTCATTTCATGCCTTAATTTATGTTCTAATCTATGTACTAATCCAAAGAGATCAATTTTTCCGGCCATGTACTACGTACAAACCGGAACTAGTCCTAAACCCCCCTACATGCATGCTGCGTTATTGTCTCATTCGTAATCCTTTTAATTAGCGTGCACGACAATGTTATTCACCCGATCGATCTCTACCATACATTGGAACTTAGGTAGTTAAAAAAGTTTTGAATCACCGACCGTCGAACGCAAGTCGCAAAAGGCTCGGTGGTTGATACCCGAGACCCGAGTTCAAATCCTAGTTGATTCATATTTCCAGCTAAGCTTATTTCTAAATGAAATAAACGAAGTGGGTAGCGTGTTATCTATCTCTCAAAAAAAAAAAAAAAAAATCGAATCATGATCGATATTTATTTCAGGTAACAAATATTTAAAGTAAGTTAATTAACACTGGAGTGACTTAAATTAGATCTACGTACCTAGCTAGTATTGTGGCTGCGACTGCATGCTTACTATTAATTCATTTTTTTATTATGTTCCAAGAAAAGGTCAAATCTAGCGTTTTTGGTGTGGCACTATGCATGCCAAATTCAAACTAACATGTAGACTTTTGTTTATAACTTGAGTCATTTATTAATTAACGTCACATGTTTTTTGTTTGTATTCGATCCTATGTGTGTTTGTCAAAAAAAATTAATATTTTGTACATGATTTGCATACGTGATTTAACAATTTCTCTCAATTAAAAATGATATTAGTTGATTAGGGCAACGCGAAGATATATATATATATATATCTCAAGCACATTTGAGTTTATATATTTATTACCTAAGCGACAGTTTATCTCAGCTCCTGAAATAACTTTTATATATTATGATAAAAATGTTATAGAAATTTTGAAATTTTGCCTGTAGAAGTAAATTAAAATTAAAATTTGATTTAAATAACTTTTTATCTGATTAATTTTGAATAATAATAGTATCTGAATCGATCCTAAGTTCGCAGCCATTCCGTAATTATGTAGTACAAATTTTACCCGTCCAATCACACATCAGTCCCACAACTATCCATTTATCGATCATGGTCCCTATACAATTAATTTTTTGAACCATTTTTCTAGTAATAATACACGTTTCTAAAAATAGTACTTAAATTAGGACAAAAATTTGGCGGGCATCGTTTGGGGACGATGCTGAGCGAGACCCTCCGGCAAAAAAAAAAAAAAAAAAATTGGGGGCTTCGGAATTTAGAAAGAGAGAGAGAGAGAGAGAGAGAGAGAGAGAGAGGGGAAAGGGACGGTGGTGATCGGCGCCCATACACACACGGCGCCCATCAAGGCTCCGTGCACTAATGCCCAGCAATTTTTTTTTTTTTTTTTTTTTGAGAGAGAGAGAGAGATAGGCTTATCGCCGCTTTTTATTTCATTTAGAAATAAATTTAAAAATCAATGGATTCGAATCTGACATCAACCACCGTCTTTTCGCTCGCAAGGGACGGTTGGTATGCCCCAGCAAATTTTTGTCCCTTAAATTAGGTGTGTTTCGTGGGGGGAGAACGTGTTCAAACAACGACCTTGAGACTCAGTAAAAAAGCGTAGGTCAATTTAAAACTAAGTAAAAAACGTGAATTAGACAAGTTGACTGACTAAGAGGTCTAGCATTAAAATAACATTTTCTTTTACTGATGAGAATTAATACCAAATATAAAGTAAAAAGTTTAAAATTTTAGTGCAGCGAAAAAGTTGAAATATTTTTCTAAACTTTGTTTGTTGGAATTGTTTTTGTTCATACTTGTTGTTTCATCCCCTCCGGGGGAAATTAAGTAAAAAGTGAGCTTCAAAAGCGATCGCAAAACACTCTGATTGGTTAAATTTTTTTTTTTTTTTTTTTTTTTTGAGAAAAAGATAGCGTGTTATTCGTTTCATTCATTGAAAAAATGAATTAGGCTACAGGATGAGACAGCCAGGACCTCTAAGAGGGTGAAAAATAAAAAAAAAAAAATATATATCTCATAAAAGTGTCAATTAGCCGAAAGTAGATATTTCCAAAACTACAGCTCATAAAATTGTTGGGATTGATTGAGACATCTTTTCATTTGATCTGTAATTTGGATGGGGTCACCTGATTAATGAGATCTTTTTCTTTGCAAAAAAAAAAAAAAAAAAAAAAAAAAAACCATGTGAAACAACCGTTGTAAACAATTTTATATTCTCCCCCTCACGTCCCGCCGAGACTTTTTTCGGCCCACGACGTGGCTTGAATTAAATGGGAGGAAATTAATGTCTAGAAGTCATGACTCGAACTCGTGACCTCCGCTCTCGATACTACGTGAAACAATGGTCAGACTTTAAAAATTGTTAGAGAACGGTATTTATACAATTTTATATTCAACATATATGCTCGGTCATTCCATATCCCCCCAAGTTAAAAAAGCTCCAATAAGAACTATAGTATATATATATATATATATGTCAAATTAAATAAATAAATTATTGCGTGTGATGTACTCCTGTAAAAGTTATAGCCAAAGCAACAACTTGTAAAAGTGCTTTTTGTTTTTTCATTTTTTTTTGAACTAATGGAATTTGGAGCATGAGGTGCAATAACTTGAACATGTCTAAGCCATGACTCTTTTTTTCTCCCCCATGCTTGGTTTGATAGCCACCCTTTACAATTCCTAGTCCATACATTAAGTAATACTTATTAGATGTTAAATAAATAAGATTCAAATACTAATGTCCAAAAATAGGACCCATTAGGAAACTCCAAGCTTCTTTCTTACTTCCCTTTCTTTATTTTCTTTTCTTTTTCTTTTTTCTCCTTCTTTGACCTCACATCCCTTCAAATTCCCATTCCAGGCCACCATATATAGTCCACACTATCCTTCTATTGCGACTTGGCTAGCTACTGTATTTTTTCACTTAAATACTTTAGTTTCTGAACTTTCGTATATCTTAGATTGAAAAATAGTATCCCTACAGCTGTTTCGTTCGTTTTCAGAAATAAACTTATCTGAAATAGTAAATTAAGCAACTAGATTTCAAAATTGAAATCTCAGATACCAACCATTAAGTCCTAAGGCTTCGTTTGAAATTACGGAAAGATTACGGTACGTGCAGTGAGAAATGACGATGAAAAATTACCATATTTATTTTCGTACGTAATATTACGTTTCGTATATTGCGGTTAGTTGGTTACGGTATGTTTTCTACGGTTCCGTCGGAGAACGCAGAAGCATGTCTCTATATACTTTTTCTCAACTCCATTCTATCTAATAATATTAGATGGATCTCAATACCAAACTAAGCATAGGAACAGTTAGTTTAGAAGTGATAAAATAATTATACTTTAAAAAAAAAAGTACAGGAACTAGCATGCAATATGGGAGTAAATGAGGTATAATAATGCAATTTTGCCTCCATGTTTCCTCTTTATATACGGAAGAACGAGAGTTACATCTTGTTAAGGAACAACGCTTATGGCGGAGGCTCAGCGAAAACGATGCATTGGCATATAATGCAGTGCACTGAAGCTTCTCGTCGATACGTCTCAGCGCCACCACCCTCTCTTTGAGTCTTTGTCACACTACTCAGAGCTTAATGTGTTCCTCTTCTCTTTCTCCTCCTCATTTTTGCTTAACTTATTAATTCAAGCATCATTACAAGGGCTCGTTGTTGTACTTCGCTCGCTCTTCATACAAAGAGCCCAAGTTTGTTTTGAGGACACAACAAGCGCTTTTCGCCGACGCTACTGCTTACCCATTTGAGGTAGTTTGTTACGTACGTGGTTCCTGCAGTTGCTTTTCGGAAAAGTTTGTGATTTAGTTTGTGTGTTGAATTCTAATTCTGTGCATGTTTATGTGATCTATATATATTTATATATATACGTTGTTTGGTTTGTGCAGGTGTTTTGTGTGATCTTTAGGATGGAAAAGAAGGATCTCCAAGTTGAGCTTGGGACCAAGGAGTGCTTTGAAGAACCACTCCCCCCTGTTTTGAAGCTTGTTCCATCTCAAACTGTTACTGTTGCTGGATTTGATTGTGTTGGTTATGCAAATGGCAAAAATGATCAATCTCAAACAGCTACCAATAATTACACTTCTCAAGAAGAGACACTTGTTATTGAGCCAGTAAGTTATATGTATATATGTATAGTTTTTTGGTGTATATATATTTCGCTTTCTTGATATTCTAGGTGAAATTAGTGTTCTCTTTACAAGTTCTTCATCATCTTTGTCGTCGTCGCACTCCTTGTCAAAATTAAACCTGTTTAAAATTGCTTTTCGCTTCACATGTTGGATAGCAGGGAAGTTACAGGTGAAATTACCGATAAAATTGCACAAATTTCTACTTGCTATTCGGTATCGCGCTCGTATAGAGTAGTTATACTTCGTTTTCGGTTCAAATTTTGTTTACAAATGTTTCGTTGCAGGGAACAGAAGTTGCTGATACTCGCGGACAGGACATAGTAATCAACTTGCCCGAGCTAAGCTCGCCGATTCAAATGCCGAATCATAGCCGTTTGTTCTCTCTGTCTTTTAGCTTGCCGAGCTCTCCCTCGGGGCTTCACATAGCGCAGACCAAGACGGTCATTTACACCGATAAAGACAAAGCAAATGCTGCTCACGGCGTGAGCTCGCAACCGCCTGAACAAGGGAAGTATCATTCTCAGCCTATGCCTATGATCGAGGGCCCGAGAAGAGTGCCGAGGAGTGACAGTGTGCGGGACAAACGATTCGATCCTTTTAAGACGTGGTCGGGGAGGCTCGAGAGGCAGCTGTCGAATTTGCGCGGGAAGCCCATAGAGGTAGAAGAAGAAGAGGATTTGGAGGCCAATTCCTCTCATGGTGCTGCCCAGACCGACGCTGTTCCGGCCGTGGAACGCTATTTCGATGCGTTGGAAGGGCCCGAATTGGACACTCTAAGGGTAAGACGATCTCCGCCGACGGTTACAAATTGAGTTACTGAAGTTTGATCCCGATTTCAGTTACTGACAGCAGAATGCATCTTGATTGATCTGCACTGCAGGCAACAGAAGTATCTGTTCTGCCAGAGGACAAGAAGTGGCCCTTCCTTCTGCGATTCCCGGTAAACGCTTTCGGGATGTGCCTCGGGGTCAGCAGCCAGGCCATTCTGTGGAAGACACTGGCAACATCCCCCTCCATGGCCTTCCTCCACGTAAGCCCGACCGCGAATCTAGTCCTGTGGTTCATCTCCCTTGCACTGATGGGACTCATCTCCCTCATCTACTCCTTGAAAGTCATCTTCTACTTCGAAGCGGTCCGGCGGGAGTACTACCACCCCGTCCGCGTCAACTTCTTCTTCGCCCCCTGGATCGCCTGCCTCTTCTTAGCCATGGGAGTTCCGCCATCCGTTGCTGTCAACCTTCCAGCCCCTCTCTGGTACCGCTAAAACAACCGTTTCTTTTTTCTCTAAAAGCTTAAGCTGCTAGCCAGACAGAGAACGATGTTTTAATATTTTTCTATGCTCGGCAGGTATGTCCTCATGGCTCCACTCTTTTGCCTGGAACTGAAACTTTATGGCCAGTGGATGTCCGGCGGCCAAAGAAGGCTCTCGAAGGTGGCGAATCCGTCGAACCACTTATCGATCGTAGGCAACTTTGTCGGCGCGTTGTTGGGCGCGTCGATGGGGCTCAAAGAAGGGCCGATCTTCTTCTTCGCGGTCGGATTGGCTCACTACATTGTACTGTTTGTAACTCTTTATCAGAGGCTCCCTACAAATCTCACTCTTCCGAAGGAGCTCCATCCGGTTTTCTTCCTGTTCGTGGCGGCGCCGAGCGTCGCTTCCATGGCTTGGGCGAAGATCCAAGGAGACTTCGATTACGGGGCGCGAATCGCGTACTACATTGCTTTGTTCCTCTACATGTCACTGGTGAGATCCTCTCTTCAACCTTGATCAAGTTACATGTTCAAAAATTGGAATGAAAAAAAAAAATCGTCGAATGTTTCGTATCTAATTCGTCGAATGTCTCCTCTCTTCGCAGGCCGTGAGGATAAACTTCTTTCGAGGCTTCAGGTAGTTATCTCGATTCTTTCCGAAGATTTACGCATTCTGCTACTGTCGTAAAGAGGACTCCTCATGTCTGACCTCTTGCTCTTTGTGTTCAACAGGTTCTCACTTGCTTGGTGGGCATACACATTTCCGATGACCGGTGCCGCGGTCGCGACAATAAGATACTCCGAGGTAGTCGGGAATGTGTTTACGCACGCCCTCTCTATCGGACTCTCCGTCATCTCCACCTTCACCGTGACAGCACTGCTCGTGACGACGATCATCCATGCATTCGTGCTTGGCAACCTGTTCCCGAACGACATCTCGATCGCGATCACGCAGAAGAGACCGATCACGAAGTTCAGTAAGATTTTAGCACATCTAAGATCATCAAGCTCAGATATGAAAGATTTAGACTCTTCTGCACCAAGAGTTTCGCAGGAATTCTGAGTGCATTCAGAAAGGTTGGTTTTGGACCATCTGTACATAATTAATTGTTGGATCCTCATCTGTAAAGAGATTCAGAGGCCAATTTATTCAACAGTGGCTATGAATCTCAAAGAGGTTCTTCAATTCATTTTATTTAGTTTATACATGAAAAGGGAGGGAGAGAGAGAGAGAGATAAGAGGAAGAGTTTGTAGAATAAGGAGAAGCATCCTTACTCAATGTGGCATGCTCCAATGAAGAACTGTAGCAAAATATTTCCTGGGTTTAAGCAAGTGTGTAATGTACCCAGATATTGTCATTGGACTAATATGTTAAACTTATCAATGGATGTGTATTAATTTTTTGAATTTCTAAGCCAATTTTATTGCAGTAGTTAATATCTAGCTAGCTAATCTTGATGTGGTGCCTTTTATATGTAGTGCCCATTCAATTCACATAGCCATTCTTAGCTCTGTAGATTAAAAAAAAAAGAAGTTTTTTTTAAAAAATTCTTACCTAGTAAACTATCTTTTTTGTTTCCGGAAATGTCAATTAATAATGTGAAACAACTAAATTTCGAACTTGAAATCTCAAGTCTCGAGAATCAAGTATCAACAATCAAGCTTTTAACCGGCTCCACTAAATACAATATATTATTTTTTAAAAAAAGAAATAAATGAATTTACTAGTTTGACAAAAAAAAATATAACATGAGTGGATTCACATCAACAACATTATGCCTTATAGAAATCTTTATCAAACAACTGAGCTCTAGCTAAATTAGGTAACAGCTCTAGAGGGTACCTTTTTGAATTCCGAATGTGACAATTGTGGATTGTAAACGCTAACAAACTATTTCAAAAAATACGTACCGATAAAAAGGGCGCACCCATTACGTACTTAAGAACTCAACCACAGTGTTCACGGGCTTTAACTTAACCCATATAAACGTTAAGTTTATTATTGGATCTCTTACTGTTAGATCTTTTGTGAATTGCATTTCTACTCAACTTATTAGGTTTACCAAACTTAACTTATTAGTTTTCTAAATCTATTGTCATAGGAAAGAAAGTTAAATTTATTTTAAACTAAAAAAAAAAAGACAAAAACAAAATATCTTCTAAAAGAGAGAGAGAGAGAGAGAGAGAGAGAGAGAGAAAACTTTACTCTTCTTTTTTGAGAGAGAGAGATAGGTAGGCACACTACTCACTTCGTTTATGTTATTTAGAAATAAATTTAGCTAAAAATGTGAATCAACAAAGATTCGAACTAGGGTCTCGAATACCAACCACCAAATTTTTTACCACTTGCTTTAAGAACAGCTAGTGAGAGTAGGGATGTCAATGGGTATGGATACGCGAAAAATTATCCTAACCCCAATCCGAACGGGGCGGGTATACCCGAGCTAAATGGATATGGATTTGGTTATGGATATAAAAAATTAAAACCCGACGGATATAGGTACGGATATGGATTTTGTGTATATCCGACCCGAACCCGAACCCAAAAAAATTATATATATATTATTTGTTTATTTATGTAAAATATAAAATATATAAAATATTATAGTAAAATATTTAATTATATTTATTTATATAACATGAATGTATTTTGATTGTATTTTATTGTGTTTTAAAATTTTGATTTTACTATAATATATTTTAAAATATGATAAAAAATTCATTATTTTGGGAGTTTTCGGATTCGGGTTTTCGGGTTCGGTTCGGGTTTCGGGTTTTTGGTCGGGTCCTGGATATGGGTATGAATTTTTAAAACCTGTAGGGTTCGGATTCGGGTTCGGATATTAACTTTGGGTTCGGATTCGGATTTTTAAAAATCCGACCCAAACCCGAGCCGTTGACATCCCTAAGTGAGAGAAAACTTTACTATCTTAACCCTTATGAAAGCCCATGCCTAATTGTCCACGTGGCGACATTACCTTAACCTAATCTTTTGTGGGTCCTACCTGTCAGCTACTCTAAAAATAAAAGTAAAATAATAATAATAATAATAATAATAATAATAGTATTAGAAAACCTAACCCGCCCTTCCGCCTTCCGCCTTCCGCCTTACGCCCTTCCGCCTCCTCTCCTTTTTTTTTTCTGTTGTTTTTCTTTCCCCAAGACGTCCCTAGGCCTAGACTCCCTACACCCTTCCGCCTCCTCTCATTTCTTTTTCTTTTTTTTTCCCCCAAAGACGGCCCCTACGCCCTTCCGCCTCATCTCCCAAGGCGCCTGCGGGTGGCCGCCAGAGGGAAGAAGGCGCCGGCCGAGGGAGGGGAGAAGCCGCCGAAGAGGAAGATAAAGAGCCCGTGCCAGTTGGAGATGTTGGAGAAGGCCTACGCAAGATTGTGTTTTCACCTTTTCTTTGTGAGATTGTTGTTTTTGTTGCGATCGGTTTGGAATTTTTTTCTGAATTCATTTGATTTTTGATGGATCAGTGGAGAGGCGCTGCGGGCGGAGCTCTCGGCGAAGATCGGGCTCTCGGATCGGCAGCAACGGCACCGGCGACAACCACATGGGGAATGAGACGCCGCAGGGACTATCGTTGCTGCTGCTGCGGCCTCCTTCCTCCGTCGACAGGTTAGCTATAAATAAGGATAAGAATAAGAAGAATAAGTCGATCGAGGAATAGCCAAGGATCAGAGAATATATAAGACTTTTGCTAATTCTTGATCATGGCATCCCCACCCAACAGAGGCTAGCAACGGGAGAAGAAGACTACACCGATGCCGACGTTGGGGCTCAACGGAGCGCTGGCCTTCCTCGGCGTAGCGCTTATTTCCAAGTTGGTCAGAGAGGCCCTTCCCGCCCGACAAGCTAAACCAAGATCGACACCTGTGGGAGAGGCCCGCAACAGATCATTTATGTGATCCTTTTTCTATATAGGTTTGGCTAAACTCTATATGTTGTCAACATTCTATCATATTTTTGTGTTTGTTGTGATTCTATTTTTGCATTGATTAATTTTGTTGGCTTAAATTTTTTATTTTTTCAATTCTAATGAAGGTTAAGTTCTTCCCATCTGGGTATCCTGGTTTGGTAGCATAAACAGATTTGTATTTGCTGCTTTTTAGTGAATGTAGGAGTATTATTTCTTATTGAAAACCATAATCTATTATGCAATGTGAATGAGGTGTACCTGACCTATACCCAAATCCAAGCACTCCAACATTTATCCGGTGCTGCATTGTCTTTGCTGTCAACAAAATTAATTTGGATTCTTCAGCGTCCAGTCCTACGGCATGGGAAATGAGTCCAATGGTGAGCCTATGATCTCAGACGACCTCAAGATCAATATCAAGGGGAAGCACGTGATCTTGGTAAATGCCTTGCGTTTTACAAATTTTGACTTTTGTTTAGTGTTTAATTCTGACTTGATGTGAATATATCAATAATAAATAGGATAGTGGACAAAAACTGATACTTAAAAATTTTATTTTTTTTCACTGAAAAATCTAATTTTTAGTGTTAAAAGGACTCTTTAGTGACTTCAACCAAAATATAAATTGATTATGCGGATTCCATTTGAATTAAATGAATATTCAGATTAATTTTCTCCTGAGTTGTGGTTAGGTGTCCAGACCGGGCAAGTCTATTTCATAGTGAAGAAGCAACAGTTCAGATGAAAAAGTTGTATGGAGGTATGTTGTTATTTAGTGCATATTTATCTTTCAATTAAAAAAAAAAAGCGGTTACCCCTTTAATACTAGATCATCTTAATCGTGAATTTTCTATACTTTTGTAGCTAACATGCCTCAACTAAAGCATACTTTGATTTGAGTTGTCTCCTCTTAGTTGAATTCATGATGGTGCCCCTCTGCTGCAATTGACAAATTTTGATGTTCAATTAATGGTTATCCGCCTATAGATAATGGAGATGCTAATATCTCTGAAATCTCCAATTCAACTAACAACTCAAATCAAACCAAGCAGAAGACAAGGGTTGTTAATACAGAAGAATGGAAGTTAGGTAGTCATGTTCAAAGCCTATATTTAATGGGTTCTTTTTTTATTATTATTTTTTATGCTTTCTTTCTACACTTTGCTCTATATTTTTTTCTTCTGCGATGCATTCCGCATCGAGTTCAACAACGATTACAAGGTGGAGGTGCTTCATATTTAGGGTTTTATTTGGTCATTTAATTTGGATTTATGTTTGTCCTTTTTGTTAATTAGGTTTTTTTTTTCAATTTTAAGAATTGAGATTATGTTCGTATCTAGGGAATGCTCACTGGGACCCCCTCGGTCAAAGGCAATTTGAACTAAACCCTTCAATAACTTTTAGTTAGTTTAGTGAATTAGATTGAAAATAATTGAATTAGTTGAACTCCTCAATATCAATTTTGAAATGAACCCCTCAATAATTTTTAGTTAGTTTAGTAAATTAGATTGAATTAGTTGAATGGTTTGAGATTATGTTCGTATCTCTAGATTGTATTTAATGTTTTAGCTTTTTGATTACGGTATAATTTTTTTCTCATTTAAAGAATGTTTGATAGCATCATGTTGTTGCATGAGGCCCTTTTCTTTCCTCACATCAATCGATTACTTTTGTCTAAGCAAAGAAAATCTTTCACTAGATTTCTCAAGCTTTTCTGTAGAGCCATTGCAATTTTTTAAATAACTTGCATATTTGAGAATTACATGATTTGCACATTAGATACTTGATGAATTGTCTATAGAGGTTAAATTTTTCGGTGAGATAGCTGTTAGTAAAATAATTGAGATACTATCCTTATATTCATCATTAAGATGCTGAAAGTTCTTAATTAGTTTGGTTTAGTTTTAGGTTCTACTTTTTCTTTCTTTCTTTCTTCTTTTTTT
This sequence comes from Aechmea fasciata, assembly GCA_025177825.1. Taxonomy (NCBI): domain Eukaryota; kingdom Viridiplantae; phylum Streptophyta; class Magnoliopsida; order Poales; family Bromeliaceae; genus Aechmea; species Aechmea fasciata. The sequence goes on from CM045936.1 coordinate 1,843,150, forward strand.
TTGAATGGTTAGTGTTAAGTTCATAATTTGGTTCTATATTTAAATGTTAGGACTTTAGATTTTCGTATCATCATTTAATTGTTGGTTAAAATTAATAATGTATCCAAATATTTTTGATTCACTAATTCGTCATTAATGAATTGTGTTATAGGCCAGGTTGGAGATACCAACAAAGTTCAGACGCTTCTATTTAGTGCTACTCTGTCTAACTGGGAGAAGGTATGTTTCAAAAACTAAATTGCAGTTAATGAGGGAGGTTGCTGACAAAGTTGATACACATCTTGAGCTTGCTCCTGCACTTGGAGGTGACCTCTGAATGCATCTCCGTAGTCATGGCATCCGCGATCCGTCGTAGCTTTCCAATAGGTGTCTTATTACGTCTTAACTTTTGTTGGTTCTCCTATATAGCTAGAAGTTTATAGTTTCTCATGTTAATATGTTTTTTCTATTGGTATTGCAAAAATTCTCTGTTTTTACAAATTTCGCTATTAGTTTTTATGCATTCTTTTTTTCTTTTGCTTCAATTTTCACTTGAAGTTTGATGTATATCATTTTCATTTCATCCTTAGGTTTGCGTTTTTTGGGTTTTATAAGGGATAATGTTTGCGTTTTTTGGATTTTATAAGGGATAATGGGAAAGGGGATAATAAGCTCATCCAAGGGAGTTCCAGAAGCACTACAGACCCCTTAATAGTAATCGTCTATTTCCTTTTTTATTTGTAATGTGATTCGAATTGGGTTTTGAGTTTAAAAATATCTCTTTCCTTTTTTATCTGTAATGTGATTCGAATTGGGTTTGAGTTCAAAAATATTGTTGGTCAGAAACATAAGATGTACATTAAAGGTTATATCTTGATTTTTTCTATGCGTTATGTGAAAAAATGAATTGTCATAATGTTATTTGGTTCCTATGAATCGATGATTATTATTGATTCATTTGTGTGTCATCAATTATTACTTTTATTGATACTTTACTATTCATAAATTTTTACTACAATGCTTTATATCCGCCGCAACGCGCGGGTTCCTGCACTAGTGAATAATTAATATTTGATGGTTCTCTGTTTCGGCTTTAAACTCCTGTATGGCTTTAAAACCTACTCTTGGCCCACAGCCATAGGACCCCTAACAAAACCAGTTTTTCAAATTCAAGCTCACATATGACTTTAATCAACTTGAATTTGGATTAAAAAGAAGGTCCAAAACAAACTTTAAAATTAAAAGTTAACTAGAAACTTGGTCTTTAAATTTATTTAACATCTAGAGATTTACACAAATTAGCGAAGGAAGAATCCAACATCTCCGAAAGAAGTAATTAATCAACTTAGATTTTACTCTCAGCGACTTCTAAAATGAGCTTAACATTATCATTATTATTATTATTATTTTTTTTTTAGAGATAGGTAGCACGTTATCCTCTTCGTTTATTTTATTTAAAAATAAATTTAGTTGAAAATGTGAATCAATTAGGATTTGAACTTAGGTCTCGAGTATCAATCACCAAGTCTTTTACCACTTGCTCTAGAGACGGTCGGTCTGTATGAACTATGGCCTTTATGAATTCAGATTATCTATGGCCTGTATGATTTTTTTTTTTTTTTTTCTTGTATTAATCCATATTACCTAGGCCTGTATGAATTATTATTCAGATTAAATTGAGGGTAAACTATGGCCTGTATGAATCCACCATTTTTCGGCACCACCAATAATAGTTCAACACGTACCCCTATTTATTTCCTTGGCTTACAGAGGACCATGTGTGGCTCCTTGATTGGACAAAATTAATTAATATATATATCATCTAACAATTTTTTTTTTTTTTTGCTTTTATGTATATATATATATTCTCTACACTTTATTATGTCGCAGGAAGGATCTAATACTTCATTCCAATTCTCGTGAACGAATTAAATGAGCTCAAATCCACACTTCATTTATTCACACTCTCCCCATCCCCGTGACTCCTTTATTAAGCCTCCCCATTATGCTCTACCTCAGCAATTGCTATGGGTACCCCAGAGTCTCCACCAATTCAAATTTAAAAAAAAAACAGTGGTTGAATGTGCTGATTTGAGTGTGAATTTCAAACAAAGGATGTTGTTGTATGGAAGCGTACCGGATATATTGCAGTTTGAATTTCTCTATCTAAAATATATAAAATGAACCTATTACAAACACAATAATCTTACGATACGTAAACATCACAAATAAAAGTGCTACGTAATAATATCAACGTTCAAATCTTCTGCTAAAAAGTGAAATTTGAACGTGTGTGAAAATTCATTTGTGCCCTAAGTTTTTATCATTTTAACTCTAAAATTTGAATCGGTGACATTATGGGGGTAACACTTAAATTTAAAGGCCCCACTAACCACCTCTCTCTCTCTCTCTCTCTCCTCACTTTCCCTCCAACCCAACACTATAAATTCCTTCCCGACCGTTGCTTCCCTCCAATATTCCCAACTGTAGCAAACTAACCCCGGTCCCTAACAGAAACCATGCCAACCCTACTCTTCTCCCTCCCCCTCCTAAACCTAGTATTATTATTATTGCTATTGCTGCAGCTGCTGCTGCTGCGTCCAATTCCGGTATGCCGGTCCGAATTCACGGTCGTCCTCCCCGACTCCTCCGAGCTGGTGGACGGCCCCCAGACGGGCCGCTCCGACCGCGCCCGCACCGACCCCGAGGAGCAGCGCGCCGTGTACGCCGTCATGGCGGCCACGGGCAACGCGTGGGCGGCGTCCATCCGCGACGTGTGCCGTGGGCGGTGGCACGGCATCGAGTGCATGCCCGACAGGGACGGCGTCTTCCACGTCGTCTCCCTGTCCTTCGGGGCGCTGTCCGACGACACCGCCTTCCCCACCTGCGACCCCGCCCGCTCCACCCTCCCCGCCGCGGTCCTCGCCCTGCCCCACCTCCGCTCCCTCTTCTTCTACCGCTGCTTCGCGGGGAATCCGCAGCCGATACCGCCCTTCCTCGGCCGGCTCGGCGGCTCCCTCCGCTCCCTCGTGCTCCGCGAGAACGGCCACGTCGGCCCCATCCCCGCCGAGCTCGGCAACCTCACCGCGCTCCGCGTCCTCGACCTCCACGGCAACAACCTCACCGCCCCCATCCCCGCCTCTCTCCAACGCCTCGCCCGGCTCCGCCTCCTCGACCTCAGCTCGAACACCTTGCGGGGCCGCATCCCCCCCCAGCTCAAGCTCCCCGATCTCAACGTCCTCGACCTCAGCCGCAACGCGCTCCGCGGCCCGATCCCGGGGACCCTCGGCCGATTCCGCTCGCTCCTCAAGCTCGACCTGAGCCGGAACCGACTCACCCAGCGAATCCCCGACTCGCTCGGCGATCTCGGAGCCCTGATCCTCGTCGACCTCGGCCACAACTCGCTCGCGGGACCGCTCCCGACCGCTCTGGGGCGCCTCGGATCGCTCCGAGCCCTGATCCTCGGCAACAACTCGATGGCGTCGACGACGATCCCCGGAGACCTCTTCTCCGGCCTGAGGAACCTGATCGATCTGATCCTCTCCGACATGGATCTCGAGGGGTCGATACCGGAGTCGATCGGCGACCTCCCGAGCCTCCGAGTCCTGCACCTCAACGGGAACAAGTTGGAGGGATCGATACCTCGGAGCTTCCGGAGGTTGGAGCGGCTGAGCGAGTTGCGGATCGAGGGGAACCGGTTGAGCGGGGCGATCCCGTTCGCGAGGGAGACGATGTGGAGGATGGGGAGGAAGATGAGGGTGGAGAGCAACGCGGGGCTCTGCTACGACGCGAGAAATGGGAGCCTTGCGGGGATCGCGGCGGTGTCGGGGATGAATTACTGCGAAGGCGAAGGGTCGGAGAGCAAAATGGGCGCGGGGGTGGGCGACGGCGCGAAGCGTGTGGCGCCCAGGAAGGGCGATCGTCCGCCGTCCGTTTCGATCTCCTCGGCGCGTGATCATCGTCGGCGGGGCTTCCATCGGACGGTTGGAGTAGTGGTCGCTGGGTTTTTGTTCTCTATTATTCAGCAGTAACAGAGTATAGAGGGCCCTGTCCCCCCCCCGGGTGATTGATTGCTTTTGAATTGTAAGATGGTTTTTTTGTTTTATTCGCTTTTGTATTTTTTAAAAGAGTCGATATTAATTACTCAGTTAGATGATAGCTTAGGTTTGATATAATTATATGTGAGAAATATTTTAATCCACTCGTTTTTTTTCCCCGCTGAATCGCGCTCTATGTAGAGAGGACAAGTTTCGTATTTGACAAACAAAAATTTTAAAACTTGGAATGAAACAGTACAATCTCCGGTAGCGTATTCTCCCCTTCTTTGACAGCTCCAGCACAGTTAAATAGGCTCTCAGATGAAATAAAATGTAAAATGTGACAACCATGTAGATAGCGTGGTGTTTTTAACCAATCATATTTAGTCCCTCACAATATATATATATATTTTTTATTATTAGTTCTTTTTCAAAGACGAATAAGAATTCCCCTTCTTTTTTTTTTTCTTATTCTTACTCATCTGAAAATTCCAGGAGAACAAGCACTTGTTCGTTCGTAATTTCATGTGCTTCACCGCCAGAGACATGGTTAAGTTCCATTGATTTGAACTCTTTTGAGTACATGTTTTACCGCAGCGAGTCGACATGATTTACAAACAAAAATGCCTTTAATATCATATATACTAACTGCACTGAATAATCATTCCCACCATGATATCAGAATTTCAAGGTTAAAATCCTTCATGCTCAAACGCTTGAAATGCTCTCCGAATTCTGTTTCGGATCAAGATTAGCCTAACTTATGTGCAAGGCCAAGAGGAAACAACAGATAAAACAGCTCGCCAGATCTGATTAATGTATATATCGATCATCTCAACAGTAACACAAACCAAAAAAAAACAAAAACCGAAAGAAGCTAAAGTTCGCTCGAGATAAGGGTCGCATACTGAGTTACTAACATGGGAAAGGGCAAAAGGGCAAACACTACCACCAAAAGAGCAAAAAAAAGCACACAATAAGTTTGGAGATCACATAGATGTGATTTTGGGTGGCGGTTTTGATCGCCCAGAAACTGCTCTGTCCCCTAGTCATCTCTCCGAAGGACACCCTTTTAATACAGGCGATGTAATGCTCCACGAAAAAGATCCTCAATCGCGTATGCATGCATCCTCTACAGGATGCGTAAAAATATACTGAACAGAAGAACCGCGCCGCAAGGTACGCATGGCATCCATCACTTCCGTCGCCTGATGGGAGCAATCTCTTGACTGTTATTCTTCATCATCGCTACAAACTCCTCATAATTTATTCTTCCGTCCTGCAAAATGAAGAAAATATGAGTAGATGGCACGGAATGAAGTGGGGGAAACTGAAGAGTGAAACCGAGAGAATTCGATATCAGATATTAAGAGCGTGTGTGGCATAGCTGAGAACTGCAGAAAGTGTTCTTCGACTAGAGTGGTTCATAGAAGCACTGATAGCTTTTCCATTAAAATTTCCTCAAAAAATCTTAAAATAGAAGCTTCTACTTGAGGCCCAAAAGCTTAATTTAGCTTCCCCACTAGAAAAGCTCCAGGCTTTTTGTTTGCAAAATGCTTGATTTCCAAAAGCTTTCATTTTCCGAGTGAAGAAGCTGCTCAGAAGGCACTGTATGATATATAGTATATATGAAAATGAGCATAAAATAGACTTACATGGTCTGCATCAACTTCAGCAATGATCTCTTTTATTGTTTTCTCATCGCCCATGTCATACTTCTTCAGAGCTTGTTCCAGCTCCTCCATTGTAATGTATCTACATAAATCGCAAAACAATAGGTGTTCAACAAACTAATCCAGAAGTTAAGTAGAAAGGATGCGCAAGCACTAGGAAAGAGAGGTTACCCGCTGTTGTCCTTGTCAAAATATTCAAATGCTTTATATATGTGACCTTCCTTTTCCAACCTATTCATGTGCATTGTAGCTGAGATAAACTCAAGATAGTCAATGCTTCCATTTCCGTCCACATCAGCCTGTGAAGAAAAATTAACAGAAAGTAGTAGTGCGCAACAAAAGTCGGGATTGATGTTAAAGCTGGAGAGCAGTTCTGACACAAGTAGTTTAAAGGGGTTAGAAGAGTATCAACTGCATTTACAGAAGACAATAGTACCATCAAACAAATTATGAGTTCTCACGAGATCTCTCTCCCTCAATATCACACAAACAGTAAAAAATGCGTACGCACATGACATAAGTTGATAATTCAGCTGGAACTTTCATAATAGTACTTTACAATGTAGCACCCCTCTATTCTCAACCAAAGTTAAAATAAGATTACTGCAAAAAGAACCAAAAGTACATATACCCTTGATGTGAACAGTGCTTGGAGAGGACAGATATGCGTACATAGAAAGATGAGAGAGTAAACCATATAGACACACACAGAGACACGCGCCCGCGCGTGCGAGAGAGAGAGAGAGAGAGGTTGATTACTTGGAAGAAATTTCAAACAACAGAGACTAAGACAAAAGGGAGAGATTTGTCAGTAAAACCAAATGTATTTGTTTGAAACTTGTTTTTGGTTATGCAAACAAAATGACCTTTCCATGAGGGAAAGAAATTTGAAAAGCAACTTTCATCAGGTGAATTGGGCATTTTGTAATCTCAGTTAAAACATTTGACATCGAAATTCAGAAACTCTTTAGTCAATTGTAACAACAGAACAAAGAGAGAGCATTCAGGACAACAAGAAGAGCTAATATATAACATGGCGCCCTTTATCGTGGGGGTTACCTAAGAAATACAAATCTTTTGTTACGTACAACATGATGAAGAAGCTAACAAGTCTCTGGTCTTCCTAATAAAGTGTCATCCATTAATATATTTCCTATAAAGTCTTAGTCTATGTCAGGATGCCTAATATAACAAAAATTCAAGAAAAGACAAGCAGAAAGATAAAAAATGAGAGTCATGAAGAATAGGATTAGCTTGACTAGCTGTGGGAAGGCTTGGACAACATACCGCCTCCATCAACTGCATGAGCTCTGATTCAGAGATCTTAGTACCCAATTTTGGTAAACCGGTTCTTAGTTCTTCGAGAGTTATTGTCCCACTGTTATCAGTATCTATCGATTTGAACATTTCTTTCAAGCCCACGATCTCTTCCTCCGATAAGTTTTCTGCGACGACCTGATCAAAAATTACAAAGACTCCATCAACATATCAGATTAAAAATATTTATTTAAGGTGGTAAACAAAGGAAAAGCACTTGATGACCTTTAAGGCTACTTTCTTAAGCTTGTTCATCGCCCTAAATTGTTTCATTCTACTTATAACAGTGTTGTCAAGTGGTTTATCTGGCGCCTCTCCATCTTCTCTGATCCATGGATGATCTGCAATATCTTCAACTATCAAACTGGATGAACTGTAATTACGAGATAGTACAAGTATGATAACAACCAGGAGATCCCCTGAAAGACATTCCCTCTCAACTCCCAAATAAAAAAGATTTTTTGTTCTCATCATTGTATCCAAAAATATATTAGAAGTAGAAATAAACCCATATTGTCACCGTGCAGGAAGAAATATACAAAGAAGAGGCAAAATTTTTGACTCACTAAGAATTTCAGCGGCAGTAAGCCGCTCTTTTGGGTCTTGCCGCAGCATCTTCTTGACCAAGTCTTTAGCACCGCTAGAAATAGAAGGCCAAGGGTCAGATAAGAAATCGACATGGCCTCGTCTAATCTCATTGAAGATCCCGTCCTCATTCTCTGTCAAAAACAATCATCAGCCCCGAATCCATGTTTAACAAAAATTGACGAAATCATTTAGATCCGGTACTTCGCAGCTAACAACAAGGGCATACCTGCCCAAAAGGGAGGAACGCCGGAAAGAAGGATGTAAAGTATAACTCCAGCACTCCATATATCAGCCTCCGGTCCGTAATGCCGTTTCAGGACCTCAGGAGCCACATAGTATGCGCTTCCTACGAGATCTTTATACACCTCTCCTGCATTGAACATGTTTTCCACTGTAAGCACATTTTCAGAAGAAAAGAAACTTGCACGGAAACTGTGTAAAGAGAAAAAGGAAAAAGAAAAAAGAAGCAACTTTTGTTTGCATGAACTCGAAAAAGAGTTACATTGGAGGAAAGAGTCGAGAAAAAGAGATTAGCAAAGAGTCGAGAAAAAGAGTCTGAAGAGAAACCTCTTGGCACGAATGAGTCTCTTCAAAGCTCTTTATCCAAACTCTTTGGCAACTTTTTTACACACGAACTTGTAAAGAGCTGCAACTCGAAGAACATATGGCAACAGAACACGAAGACGAAGACGAAGACGTAAATCTAAATTCTGTGATTAACTGCCAAGGGATGACTAAGTTACAGTTTGCTAAATTCAGCGGCGATTCGGTTAAATTCATTTTTCCTATACGTCCGTGAATTGACAGTTAATATGGAAACCCCAATACAATTTAAGAAGAACAACAGCTCAAAATCAACAAAATTGAAAATTTAAGGGGTGCGAATCAAAAGTATAAAGTTGAAGGGGTCGATTTTCAACGAGGCATTTCATCGAACAGATTATCTGCATCAATCATGAGGTCGATAATTGACCGTCCCCGAATAAGGTGGAGAAGAGGAAGAATTATTAAGCATAGCCTATACGGACCGGGCTTGAAGAAGACGGAGAGGCCGAAGTCGGTGGCCTTGAGGGGGGAGTCCTCTCTCTTGTTGAGGAAGAGGAAGTTCTCGGGCTTGAGGTCGCGGTGCATGACGCCCATGGAGTGGCAGCTGTGCACGACGGCGACGATCTCGCGGCAGAGGGCGGCGGCGGCGCGCTCGGTGTAGTGGCCGCGGGCGATGATGCGGTCGAAGAGCTCCCCGCCCTCGCAGAGCTCCATGACGAGGTTCACCGAGTGGCGGTCCTCGTAGGCGCCGCGGAGCTCCACGATGTTGCGGTGCCCCGTGAGGTGGTGCATGATCTGGACCTCGCGCCGCACGTCCTCCACGTCGTCGCGGTGCACCAGCTTCCGCGCCGCGATCGACTTGCACGCGAACCGCTCCCCCGTCGCCCTCTGGGTCACCAGGTACGTCACCCCGAACTGCCCCCTCCCGAGCTCCCGCCCGAACACGTAGCTCGCCCGCACGTCCTCCATCGGCCGCCCCAGCACCCTTCCCACCGGCGCCGCCGCTCCCGCCGACGCCTGCGGCGGCCCCGCCGCGGCGGGGACGTAGGGTTTGGGAGCGCGATGGGGCTGGGGCTGGGGCTGGGGTTGGGGTTGGGCTTGGGGTTGGGGAGGGGCGCGGCGATCGGGGTTGCTGTGGTGGCGAGAGGTGCGGTTACCCATGGCGGTGAGCGCACCGCCGACGCACCGCCGACGAGAGAGAGAGAGAGAAAGAGAGAGGAGAGAGAAAGGGGGTTGACGAAGAAGCTCTTTTGGGGAAGAAGCGCTGTTTCTCTCTCTTCTCTCTCTTCTCTTCTCTTTCTCTTTCTCTTTCTCTCTCTAGAGTGGAGAGGAGACCACGATGGGGGAAGGGAGGTGGGATCGGATGCGAGCTACGGAACAGCGGAGATAAACACTAGCGAATCAGTCTGTGCCGCGTTGACGATCTAAAAAGGTGGGGCCCAGTTCCGGGATTCCATGGTGTGAGAATATCATAATTGGGATCCCGGTCTTATTTACTAGGTAAAAGTAAAATTTGGGTAGAACTTTAAATATAATAATTCAGGTGATTTCGCTTTTTTTTTTTCTTTTTTTTTTTAGTACTTTATAATTTAAAATGTATCAATTTTAATTCGATATACAACCAAGTTCTCTTTTGAAGTTTACCCTTATATCAAACTTATTTCGTTAGTTAACTTTAACATCATCTGTATGTTCTTAAATTAGCATTGTACATAGTGAAAATAACGGTGTGAGAAACCTAATTTTGTTTCTTTGAGAGATATTTATACTGTTTTTTCTCTTGTTTTATTATTTGAGATGTAAACAGTAGACTTTAAGAGATATCTCTTTAAAGTCTCGGCCTCCATTTGGCATGTATAATCTGTTCCATCAAAATTAAAAAAAACTTTAACAATCGGGACCAAAGTGGAAAAAAAAAAAAACCAGATAGGAAGGGAACAAAAGGACACCAATTTTTAGTTGAACAATCTCCGCGCAAAGGTGGGGTACAATTTGGAGATCATGAATAAAGGCGTTGAATGTGGCGATTGAAGTAAAAAAAAAAAAAAAATAGTGAAAAACTCTTGGCCTCCATTTAGTTGGGGATTAAGAGATGGAATAACCCCTTAACCCCCATATTATCCCCAAACTCCCTTAAAAATAGGTGGGGTTAGCTAATCCCACCTCAAATGGATTATCCCGGCTTAGCTAGTCCCACCTAACCCTACTAAATCCCAACCAAACACTATTTACTATTCATAATAACCCACTATCCTTCTTATCCCATATATTCCAACCAAACACTATTTTTTACTATCCTGTACTAATTCCAACCCCCAACCAAATACAAAAATACTTTAATCCCATCTTAATCCTGAACTTAACATTATTTATGGAATAACTAATTTTTTCTTAATTCCGAACCAAACGATAACTCGAAGAATATCTCAGTACAAAATCTTAATCGTCTATATTATATATCAAAAAATTTATTTTTAAAATTGTACTATTAAAAAAATTAAGAAATTTTTATACAATTTGGCGAAACCGAGGCGGTGGGGTGAGAATATCACGGACAAGCACAACTGGGTTTCCACCATAACAGTGTAGGGAGAATCCACGCGGAGAGTCATGGCGCAAGGGACTGATATTGTTTTGACGAGTGGCGGCGAGAATCGAGCGCGTTGGCTTTTTGTCGATGGATTCGCCGGTACGCACTCGAACTCCGCTGCAGCTGCGTCGCAGTTTCCGTGGTCTCTACGGATTGGTGGAAGGGGACAGATAACAACGACGATGAATGATGATCCACTGCGGGTGCAAATGTTTGTGTATATAATAATATACACAAGTTGAGGGGTTAAAATTTTTTATATATTTAATTTTTATTCCCGTTTGGTTCGGGATTAAGAAAAAAATGATTATTCCAGAAATAGGGTTAAGTTTAGGGTTAAGATAGGGTTAGAGTATTTTTGTATTTGGTTGGGGTTGGAGTTAGTTCAGGATAGTAAAAAGTAATGTTTGGTTGGAGTATGTGGGATAAGAAGGATAGTGGGTATTTATGAATAGAAAATAGTATTTGGTTGGAGTTAGGTGGGGTTGGTTAAGCCAGAATAACCTATTTGAGGTGGGGTTAGCTAACCTTATCTATTTTTAAAAGTATTTAGAAATAATACGGGGGTTAAGGAGTTATTCCACCCCTTAATCCCGAACCAAACGGAAGCGTAGGAATAAGGTTGAAATTTCACAGCCTTGAAGATTGAATTTTTACGGCATGATGATTGACTTTGGAATCCTTGTCCGTATACTACCAATAGTTTTCAAGGATTTTTTATAAAATAATTCTGTACAATTTTGTAATTGATAAAATGATCCTGTAAAAAAAAAATTGTAAAGCTAACATTACTTTCGTCACGTGGGCGCTACGTCTGATTTTCTTTACAAAAACGATGAATCGTTAACTGTCTTTGTGATTCGGTGGTAAAGGCGGCGAATGGTTTACCGAAGACTGATGGTGAACTATTTACCGCCTTTAGTGCAAAATCTCACCGCTTTCCTTTTTAAGACCTCCTTTCCAATTTAGTGGAAAGAAGATTTGCACTAAAGGTGGTGAATGATTTACTGTCTTTAAAAGACGGTGAACCATTCACCGCCTTCACAAGCGTCTTTGTGAGAAATGACTGATGTGGTGCCCGCTTGGCGAAAGGATAGTTAATTTTACAAATAAAATTTTGGAAGTATTATTTTGCCAAATACGAAATTCCACATGATCATTTTCAAAAAAAAAAGCCCCATAATTTGCATAACATCAAGGAGTTTGATAAAAAAGGAAAATACTAATGGTATACCCAAAAGGGGTCTACATCTTACAACCCCACTCATTCTTGGGTCGGGTGTAATTTACCAATCACATTATGTGACTTGTGAGCAAATTTTCATCCAAGGATGGATGAGTTGTAAGATATACACTCCTTTTAGAATGTACATCTAGCATTACTCTTGATTAAAAATATTGTTTTTTGTACCGGATACAATTAGAATCGTATTCTGTGCATGTACGCCGGTGAAGTATTTTTGGTAAATAAAAAAAAAAAAGAGTACGTTCTGAATTAGAAACGGAAATGATTCAACTGTTTTAGTTTAGAGAACATTAAGAAAAGCTAGTAGCATATAATTAACTACAACAAGCCTTTAAATTAATCTGAATTAATAATCTTGCCGCACATGTAATAATCCATCGAATAATTACTATTACTAACTACTAATAAGAGAGTAAAATGTTGATTTATACACCAAAAAAGAAAAAAAGAAAAAAGTGGTCGGCATGATATATTATATTAACAAATTCATGTGTGGGAAAGTCTTTTATAGGTAGCCCTTTAAGTGGTCCCAGTCTCTACCAATAAATAGCCATGTGAGTGAGCACCAAAATAATACGCAACCCTTATGTTCACACCCCATACATACCAAACTATTGTGCCATTTCCTGCTACATAATACATGAATAAGAGGGCTAATCCCCACATTATAAAACTCCATAAAAAGTGTTTAGTAACAGTACATTACATTTATATTACCATTTATATACTTCTATCCTACACGTGAAGCTCTTTATAATGCTTCAAAGTTGTTGTTGAAGTCGAGTTTAAATTCCCTTGCTTGCCAGATCAAATGATCCTTCACTCGATTTCGTGCCAGACCAAATGATCCAATGGAATCTCCTCACTCATCTTCATCTTCGTCGATAACCAATCTAAGGTTCCTCCGATGCATAACATTTTGAGGGGCAGCAGAGTTTGTATCATCCCCAGAGTCTTCCAATTCCATCAGTTCATTACCTGTTTCTTGCCCCATGTCATCGGTATAATCTACCTCAGACGCAATATTATCCTCGAGAGCATCAGTGCTGACAACTTCTCTTCTACTTTCGAGATTTGATTCAGACTCACGCCGGCCCATGACATCCCTACGAAAAGAAAAAGAAAAACAAAATGCTTTGATTGCCGCAGGAGATGAAAAGAAGGCGTCCAATAGGATATTAAAAGAAAGCATTTTCCAAAGTTCAAGTTAATATGTTTTGAATATGTGATTGCTCATATGGAACACTTAAGCTAGCAAGTGGAAGATTAAGATCAGATTTCGCTTCACACTGCAACAAGTTACTGCCGGATATACGTACTCGAAAGTAGCGCTTGGAATCTTAGTGTCAGATTCAAGCTTTGAACTTCTAGCCATTATATCCACTGGTGATATCCTCTTCTTTCTTTGGCTACAAAAAGAATATAGAGATAATACATCACTAAGTTAGAGATAATTTGGATTGAAAGATATAACGAAAATAAACCGAGTAGAAATTGGTACAAAGCATGGGTTTTTGTGAACTTAGAGGATCGCATATTATATCATAATGCAATTATGGACATCGAAATGGACTGTTCAAAGACTACCAAGTGACCTTTATAGTGAGGGCTTAGGCTTGGCTGGTTATGCCTGCTTCTCATTACCTCCTACCCAAGAGAAGCATAACAGGAACATAGCTTGTAGGCTACGGATAGAGTCAGATAACACATACTCTATTGATTTTGGCAATAAAAAACTCAGCTGACTTACCTGAGAATGGTGCTCAACGTCTCACGATCAGAATCATGATCTTCTGATGCTTTCTTATCCATGCGCAACATTTCAACATCAGAATTATGGTCTTTCAGTGCTTCCACATCCTGTGGTACAATTGTTGCAGCATCCCCCACAAACATGGTCTTCCTTTGTCTTCTGAGAAAATGTTCAGATGACATCAATCAGGATAAAAGCATTTCATAAGCAGAGAAAATAGCTTGCTAGTTGGAGAAAGTTGTAATGATATGTTATTAGCACAGGCAAAACAGATGCTCATAGTTAGATCTGTAAAGCTTTACCCTATTATATCACTCTACAGCATTGTTATCTTCAGATGCTATGAATCAGTATCTAATGTGATGATTGCAATCTGTTCAGAACAAATCATTTCAGGAGAACAAGTACGTTTGCTTTGCATATCAATGAAAAAAATTACTTTGGTAGCATTCCTAGTAATGTCTCTTCATCTGATTGCTCATCACTATCAATAGTTCTTTTATCTTCTGTAAGCTCCACATCTATAGGTGACACCTTTTTTCCAAGAACAAGTAACCCAAGTTGCTTCAGTTTATGGGAAACTTGGGAAGCAGTGTATGTGTTATCAGCGTCCAATGCCTTTGCAATCATGCGACTGCAATTTTCATCGTTCTTATACCTACAAATAACAGGAAACCCCTAATTAAATGGGCATTTAATACGAGTGATAAACTGCACATGGTAAATATAAATATATCATCACAAGGTTCCCTTTATTCAAACTCGCTGGTTGTTGATGGGTACATTCAAATGATAAATTGTAAGAGATTCAAATTTTGCTACAATTATCTACCTTGCAGAACAAACTATATACCTACCGTTCGAATAGTTCTTTGATCTGAAGTTCTTGATCCTTGCTGAAGGCATGTGTTCTTTTTCTTCTATGTCTGAGGGAATAGACAACAGCCAGTAAGAAAAAAAAAATTGCAACAAAGGGTTGAACTTAGAAACAAAGAGTCTGCAAGCAAAATGAGATGACTCATCTAAACAGAAACTGGTGCATTAAAAATTGTAGAAAAAGGTCTAATGAAAATCACAATCATACTCTCAAATGCCAATTATAGTATTTATATGAGCATTATCGAGTATTTTGATAAATATGAAAGCATTTATGATATTTTCAATTTCTGGACAGCAGCTACGACTTAATAGGTCCTTTGAGGAATAAATATTGTAATCTTCGTAAATATATAAAGCTGCATATTTAGTAACGGCTTGCATAAAAGTTGAAGTGCGAAAACAACTTACATAGAGTTGTCAAGAATGGAGCCTTTCCCGTGATCACTCATACTATGAGAAGCATCTCTTTCCAGTGCATTAAGACGAACAATGTTTGGATCATCTCTTGCTGAAGAGGAAGCACCACCATCCTCGGGCGTTTTTCTTATCCCAGTTCTAAGACCTAGCTGTTTAAGCTTCCGAGAAACTTGAGCTGAAGATACTTTCCCATTAGAGTCTAAAGCTTCTGCAATAAGATGAGCACATTTGTGCTCATCCTTGTATCTGAAATGTCCCGGAAAGTTCATATCAGTGACCTATCTAAAGGAAAACTTAAAAAACTTTAACAGCACAAACATCATGGAAAGATGTTTTATTGTTTTTCTTGTTTATTACACTCTAATCATACTGACTACCACATGCGCTAATAAAGAGAGAAATGAAGCGTTAAGGTAACTTTCTCATAAAAGAACTTGCAGTTCTACACTTACTTTTCATACAGATTTCTGATTGTGTTCTCTTGTTCTTGGTTCAAAGCAGGAGCCCTTTTCCTCCTAGGTGCCATTGTAGTTTCAAAATTGGGTGAAATAGTATTACTGGAACAACGACAGCTTAATGAGCAGTATTCTCAAGTATTTAACCAAGAAGAAATGCAGTTAAAAGGCAAAAACGATATCATTACCCATTTTTGTCTTCAGAGCCTTTATCCAAAAGGGATCTTGAGCTGATCTTTTTATTCGTAACTTCATTTGGTTTATCCAAGTCATCTTCATGAGTACCATCAGATGAAATTTCCTCCCTGTGCAGCAAAACGATGGCTAAATCAACTGCAAGAATTCATAGGAGAAAAAGATGAAAGAATAGAAGTAGAAAAATAACCAAAAAAGCTAACAGATAACCTACATCTGATGATGAGGATAATAAGGAACGGCTAAATCAGCTTCATCATCACCAAGAGAGTCTGCTATGCTTTTCTGGACTTGTTCTCTGTTATTTGACAGACCAGTTCCATCATTTCCCAAGTTCCTAATATCTTTCTTGAAGTTGGCTATGTCACACATCAGTGCGTCTGCATTCATGCAATGACACTCTTTTCTTGTCTTCCAGAAGAGTATTTCAACAAAAAACAAAGGTTGTTTTGTCATTAACTTCAGCATCTTCCTCACAAACTTGGTAAGAAAACTTGTAATATTTGCATACTCCTTGCATCTTGTTGATTTTTGGTCAGCTAATATATCATAAATGATGGTGAGAAGTGATAACTGCAAACAAATGAAAGTGAACGAGCTATATGATCAGTCACAAATGTTATCTGTTAGAATTAAATACAATATAAAGGATTTCAATATTTTATCAATGTGCCTTACTTGGTAGAGCATTGGGGTCATCTCCAGATCTTCGCAAAACCTGCGTAGCATGGATATAAGGTGGTGATTTGTACCGAC
The DNA here is from genome assembly GCA_025177825.1 of Aechmea fasciata. Lineage (NCBI taxonomy): Eukaryota > Viridiplantae > Streptophyta > Magnoliopsida > Poales > Bromeliaceae > Aechmea > Aechmea fasciata. The sequence continues at coordinate 1,859,581 of CM045936.1, forward strand.
AGAGTTGCTCCTGTAGTACCTCAATAGCCAGCCTAAGTTATTTATAACAGCATTGTTTGCAAAACTAAGGACCAATCTGGATACATTGAAATCAACTTCACTTGTAGCAGGAACCTGATCATCTGTTGAATAATCTGATGTTCCATCTGCTATGTCAATGAAGTTGGTATTCACTTCCTCCCTGTCCAGTGGATTTGAGAATAACTTGCCTTCAATACCAGCAGCTTCAGGCAAATTTGGCTCCACTTGCCCCTCCCCTAACTCCCCTGAATCTACAAATGGTTGACAAGTTGGCATGCCAGACTCATCCATTTGACTGTTTACTTCTGTTGTACTAGCATCTGCCTCTCTCGGTTTACTAGCATCTGCCTCTCGCGGTTTTGCAGCTTCTTTGTGAACATTTTCATTTGGCGGCTTCTTTTTTCTACCTCTTCTTGTCTTTTTTGAAACCTAAAATACACCAAACACAACCAAAAAGCAAATTTAAATGAGGTTCCTCATTTCCATAAGTGACAAGTTTAAAAGAAAAAATTTCGAGGAAAGACGTACCCTTAACACACCACATGCTTGAAGCTTCTCCATAAGCCGAAAAACTACATGGATTATTTCTAGTAAATCTGCAAGATCACTAATATAAAGAAAAGAGTCTCAGTTAAGAAGGGGAGGTGTTGAAATTTTGAAAGAGTACATCATTATCATACCAAATATTTGGAATGAGAACAGTTTACTAGTTAGAGAGGTTTGCTGGCAATACTAAAGTATAATGTCATGAAAAACATATTGACAGCACTAATGTGTGCCAAGTTTGCTGCATTACTATTTATAATATAGAATCTGAACAGATGTTAGTTTAAGTACAGAAGAACCATAATTCACAGCAAAAATTAGATACAAAACAAAGCACTTAGAAGGTCATGTTCTAGATAAAGCATGTAGGGAAATGGAAGCACCATGATGATTTTGTGAGTCCATTTGCTTGCATTAAGAAAAAGGTACTATAATTGAAATGATGAATGTGAATGAACAAAACAAGTAAAACATAAAATATATATGTTTTCTCAACAAAAAAAAAAAACATATATATATATATATATATATATATATATATATATATATATATATATATATATATATATATATATATATTAGAAAGACCTTTTAGGTTGTTTGTGTGAATCAAAAGATTTGAACTGGTTGAAGAGAAAGTGAGTTAGCCCTTGATCTGTCTGATCATAAAACAACTTGTAGAGCAAAATCCGAGCTGTTTGCGGTTCCTTGGAATCTTCAGGAAATATCTTCAGCACCAAATCTATCAAACGAATCTGAAGAAAAACAAAAAAATTGAATTACAACTTGTTGCAAATTCCTAAAAATTTCGGGCACACAGTATTCTATCAGGACAGTTAGGTAATTCTCAATAATGTGTGCATACCATCTTTTTCATAAGAGAGCCTGCTGCCGATAGAGTCTTATAATCACTAGTCTCTTTCAAACTTTCAAAAGCCTCACGCCACTTGTTTATGACTAAATTGAACATAGCCTCGTTCATTGTTGCTGCAACAGATCCACATAGGTCCCCAGAAAATGATGAATGATCAACATCTTCATAATTAAGTGAGGTTTCCGATGTAGATCCCTTCATATCCGGTTTCTGAGAGAACAAATTTTTGTATGGTTAGATGCTGCCAATAAAATGCAGGTTATGAAAAGAAAAGACAAAGATTGACTACAGGTGCATTTGGCAAGGTTCTCCATAAGTAGTATGAGTTTGTTGCTAATTGTTCTCACCTTACAAACTAAGGCCCTCTGGTATTGAAAAGAAAAGACAAAAGCAGCAACTTGGAAAAATGTAATAATATCACTGTGCTGAATAGATAGATCCTCTTTCTCGATGTCCCTAAGAATAGACTGCATCAAAACTGATAGGCAGCGCGTTAGCATAAGAAGATAATGTTAGGATGAAAAAAAAAAAAGAAGAAAAAAAAACTAATCAAACCATACTTGCATTACCCTACCATTGTAACCTCCAGACAAGAATTGGTTTAGAAAATTGTGAAGTAGCTCTAAAATATTTTTCTTTGGCAAGAGTAGGCTCCCATGATCCCATGCAATTCTTTTAAGTGGACCCCTTTGAACCTTATGAACTTTCAGGAAGCTATTTCCACTGGCAGAAGCTGGGTTGCCTTTAAATAGCATTTTAGAGCCATCCTGTGCCAGAGAAAAGAATAATAATTACTATCAATCATCAAGCTGTAGTTCGAGATAATCTCCTTAGTAGCCAACAATTTGTGTAATTGTATGTCCTACCATTGAAAGGCGAGTAAATGTTCCACTAAACATTGAATGACGTTCTAAGCTCCTTTGCTTGATTACCCTTTTCTTCTCCCTTTCTTCCTCCATAATTGACTTTAGTGAATCTAAGGATGCATTGATATCTCCATTGGTCTGCACAAGAAAGAACTCTCAGATGAAAATTTTCAGATTCTTATATAACTAAGTCAGAATGCAAAAAGTAATAAAAGATCTAATATTCTAACTAACCAGAGAAGTTTCAGAGATCTTATTGAACCAACAAGAGCTTAAGTTTTTTCAAACATAAGCCCTATATCAATTAGAAACTAAAAGTAAAAAATCCACAAATTATGTGAAAATCAGTAGCTAAACAATTTATTGTTTCACAATCATGGTAGTCAATTAGGAAAAAAAAATTAATGCTCTCACAAGCAATAAAATATATTGCTAATTTAGGCTATAATTTGGCATCATTAAATAACTTGAGTGTTGCCCCCAAAAAAGAATATCCTATAAATCATATTTCTGTTCTCCTTCAAAGAAAAATCCCTCTCTTCTAGGACAATGAGTTGTCTGTATTTCATAACATTAGCGAACCCCTATTAGTAGTTGGAAATGACCCTATGTTCAAATGTAAAAAGAAGAAAAAAAAAACAAAAAAAAAAATTGTTAGCAGTTTCATCTTTTATCAGGATCTAAATTTGTTGCAAGAAGGTGGAGAGAAAATGTTTGAGAACAATAAGTGAACAAACTCATTACATTATTACAGAACAAGGGGAACAGACCTCTGACTTCTTGTTATAAACTTTAGCAATTAACTCCGGATCCCGGCCCAGAAATATATTGTAGAAAATCTCCAGCAAAAGCAAATTGTCTTGCTGAAGATAACCAGTAGACTCACCAACATGCTGTGCCAGAACTAATATTATGTCCATAATATTTTCTTGAAACAAGAGCTCCAAAATGCTATCTGTCAGACACAAAAATTGTGTTGCCGATCCTGAAGCCTTCTGCTGCAAAGTTATGTCTTGGATGGCTAAGATATTCCGAAACAAAGTAACAACCAGCTGAACCAACTTCCAGTCATCTTCTGTAAAACAATCACTGATTGGTCGCAACAACAATTTTGAGTCAATGATCATTATTTGGATGTCAGAGGATAGCAAAATATAAAAGAATAAACAGTAACAGCAAAGAAAGTTCCAACTTCCAAATACAATGCTTGTGACATCAAAGGTCTTCATGACTAAAATAAGAAATAACAATTAAGGTGACTAAAATCTGATATATGTCCATGCATAAATGATCACCTTTTGTAACCCTAAAGTTTAACTATCTAGACATTTATGTGCATCTATCGCATCCAGAGGCCACAGTATCAGATTATAGATCAAACAGCCAAAAATGTTCTTCCCAAGCATTCATATAAGAACTTGATGGCCAAGGAGTTTGGCTGATTCCGTTAGGAAATCATGTATAGAAAAACCAAAAAAAGGTATATTGTTTTTATTAGAACAAAACAATACCAGTCATGGCAATGACCAGCAACTGAAGCTCGTATAGGCCCAGTGCCAGCACTACTGATTTTTCTGTAAAGTGAAAGCGGAATCCTAATTTGTGCAAAAGAAGTCAAATTTATCAAATTTCTTCTTCTTCTTGAAACCATATCAAGGACTTCTTCTGCCCTTCTGTTCTCTACATTCTTCCATATTTATTCTTCTTGGTAGCAGTATCCTACAATGGATATACGTCATAGGGAATCACTCCGCATCTTTCCGGTCTTCGTTCATAGTTAAAGTGCTTTCATTTTCAAACAGTATTTATTTTGTCAATCTAAGATAGTAGAAACGATGCAAAATATTAGCAATATTTAGTTAACTGAATAATCATAAAGCCTCTGCAAGACAAACGAACATTAGTCTCAAGGAGACACTAAAAAAAATAAGAATGAGGCAGAAGAAATTAACTATACCGTTCCAAATGATCCAATGGGTCTTCGAGAAGGGATACTATAACTGCTATCATCACATTACGTGCCATTGCTGCTTTTAGATCCCACAAACACTCTATCTGCTGTGCTACATCATCAGAGCTTGGATCTACAGGCATGGTGAGGAACACCAAGATCTTAACTGCAGATTATGGTAGTACAGGTTAATGTAACTGATAGGAAACAATAAGGTGATTGTAAAAAATCACGAAGAAAAACAAAACAAAACAAAACAAAACAAAAAGTTACCAGCACTAATCACCAAATTGTGATCATTCTGATAGTACTCAATGATCGGGATCAGGTCACGAGATACCACATTCCATTTGCAGATCTGTTTGAATACATTTCGCCTTTGTGGATCATCGCGCCGTAGATATCGCTGCAGATCTTTCAGATTATCTAGAGAGATAGTAAAATTAGCAAATGGTAATCGCAAATGTAAAACGGGATGGACCCTCTCAAATTTTAATCTTTTTTTGTTTATTTGAGTGGCTTCAGTCGAATAACTGGAAATTTTACTAAATGTAACAATAATTCCATCAAATTTAATAGCTCCGGTCGTTTTTCAGCAAATGAAACTATAACAAATAACAACTAATAGCTAGTAAAGCTACCAAATTAGACAAAATCCTCAACTTAACAAAGCGGAATAAATCAAATAAAGAAAAGTAAAAGTTGCGAAGAGATCAACCAAAAATAAAGTGGATAAAGCCATTTTGCTGTAGAAAATTGAGCAATAAATCGATCAGAAAAAGGTCCTCGAGCTTCGAATCCAAACCTAAACAGTTCTCGCCCGTAGTGTAACCAATTATGGCCCCGTCTTCGTCCTCCTCGGCCGATCCGAGCCCCGCACAGATGCCGGAGAGCCCTTCGTCCTCCATGTCCCCCCTTCGATTGAATGGCGCTGGGCAGGGTTTCTAGGGAGCCTTCGCGAATTAGGGTTTCCGATTTTGGGATTAGGGTTTGGGAGAGGGCGTAGTGAGAACGGAAGTGGAGGGCGGAGGGAAGAGGAAGCGAAAGAGAAGGAGGGGGTAAAATCGGGAATCGGACGCTCCTCCCATCGATTTTTCCCGCCGGTTTATGATTTTTGTGCCTTTTTTCCCGCGCTTTTTCTCGCCGTCGCGTGGTCCGTTAAAAAAATCTACCGGCGAATTGTGTGCAGGAGTTGGTGTCGCCACGTCCCATTTTTTTATTTTTTAAAAATTATTAAAATTACTTTAACATTATTTTTTATGAATTATATATCTAAACTTTAGCCAATAACTAAGCTTTCATTTCTTTTTAAATAAAGTTATTTAAATTTTAAATAATCGTCAAATTATATTTATTTAGAAAAAATTATGATTTCATGAAAAAGAAAAAAATATATTATACCGATTTGATTAGCATAATCCAAACAGACCATGTCATGCTGAACCGCAATATGATAATACGGCAAAACTCAATTTACAATGATACGTAAGTCATATCATATGAACTACGGACCTTTTGGTCTATTTTACATACCGTGTCATGCTGAACCTAATCGATAATACGGCAAAACTCAATTTACAATGATACGTAAGTCATATCATATGAACTACGGACCTTTTGGTCTATTTTACATTCCTAATTAAAACTACACTTTTCAGCCATTAAATTATAAGACTTATGCTGTTATGATTCTAAATGCTGATATTTCAGTAACGTCGTAATGACGTGAGGTCTTAATTATTTTTTTATGGTCAATTGCAATATTGCTGTTATTATTATATCAGTAACGAATTATTATTTAGCTATTTAGCCATATAAATTATACCGCAAGATTCGATACAATGATATACAAAATTTAATTTTGGAATTAAAATAAATCTAATAAGGGAAGAATTTGCCTAAACCACCGACCACTTTAATTTATCTATTCAAATTTTTAAGTGTACTAACTAATTTTTTAAATTTATTTATTTTGAGCCAGTAAAGGATATTTTTTTAAATTTTAAAATTTGAATATGTTGTTTATCTTTACAAATTTAATTAGTATACTTTATATAATTTTTATAAATATTGATTTATTCAATAATTAAAGCTTAAATTTGAAAGTCAAAATACCGTTGATTGACCGAAATCAAACAAATTGATATATTTGATAGTAAAATTAAAAATTAAAAAGATTAGATAGACAATTTAAAATTGTTTATAATTTAGATAAATTTGGTATACTTTTATCAAAATTTAAATTTGATAAGCAACCGTGCAAATTTGGCCACAAAATTTCGTTACTCCCGGTCTAGTGAACTCTCACTAGTAGTAGTCACATCACATGCCTTTCACGTGCTACGCGTAACATTGTTATCCACGCCACACCGGTAATCTCGACTAGGGATGCAAACGGATCCGGGTTGGTGGAGCCTCACTCCGAATGGGCATGAACGATGAAATAAACGGATTCGAAAACAGGCGATTTTATGATCCGAGGCGGATTCGGGGCAGGAAACGGAGAAATTTTTGATCCGCCCCGAATTCGCCCCGACCCGAATCCGCCCCGAATCCGCTCCGAAATTATTTTTATTTTAAATATATATTTTTAAAAAATAATATATTTACAAAAAAGTTTAAAATACAAGTAAGTTAGTACTCTCATTTCTAATATATTTGAAATTTTTTAATTTTATTTTGAAATGTGATTGATATTTTTTATTTTTATAATTAATATTGTTGAAATATATATATAATATTATTAAAAATTATTATTTTATATTTTACAAAATATTAATAATTAATAATATTATAATTTTATAAAAATATTAGTCATAAGTGATTCTACCATGAGTATTAAGTTATTATCGCGTATGCAAGTATGATTTATTTTTAAATCATTACGCGATTCCTATGCAGGAGTGCGCTAAGCTATAATCTATGAGGCGGCCATGCGCCCCGCCCCAGACATCCGCCCTGTTTGCATCCCTAATCTCGACACAACCTAAGAATGGCATTTTCGTTATTAAACCAAACGGTCGGGTTCATCAATTACGAACGACGTCACTCCATTTAAAATGGGCTTCACTGACGGAGACTGCGAGGCAAAAACATTTCCTGCTGCACCCCGCGCATCTCACGTCCCATGCACCGTAATCCTCTCACAAATTTAGTCAAAAAAAAAAAAAAAAAACTGAATTTGAATTTTATTATTTTAATTTAATTAATTAGACACCATTCAAAATCTGATTAATTTTTGATACAGTAATAAGATAGTAATTTTTTTAATTTAAAAATTATAAAAGCTTGGCAAAGTAAAAAAAAAATGTGGCTCACGAGATGTACGGATGCGCCGGGTGTGGGGATGGGAATGTGGGGCGCTTCTTTCGTCCTCGATCGATCGATCGATCGATACGATCGAAGAACCCTCGTTTCGTTCTTTTTAAATCCTAACTTCCCAACTCGGCGGCGACATCTACAAGGAGACGACGCCATTGTTGATACGCTTCCTCCTCCTCCTCCTCCTCTCTTTCGCTCTCTCTCGCGCTAAAGCTCGAGCTACCTCGACAATGGCCATGGCGCAGGTGGCGGCGGCGGCGGTGGCGGTGGCGAGATCCGTGGGAGGCGGGGCCGCGTCTCCTCTCTTGTGCCCTAGCTCCAGATCCGGTGCTCGGAGGAGCCCGATAGAAGCCCTCAAACCGTCGAAGCTCTCGGGGAGGTTTTATGGGGAGGAGGAGCGGAGGGGTGGGAGGGGAAGCGGGCGCCGCCGCCCCTTTGAGGTCGTCGCAGTGGCGAGCAAGCTGCCCCGAGTTGACGCCGCGGAGGTTCTTCCCGTTTCCCCGGAGGATGTCTCGAAGGTTCTGTAATTAGCCCATCTTTTTCACTTTTACAAGCAATTATAGTTGTTTAATCGGGTTATTTGACCGTTTTAGCTGAATTTCTCGTTGTTTGCTGCGATTTTGTTGTCTATAGACTATTTGTGCTTTTAAAATTTGGTGTTTAATGGCGTTATTAATGTTTTGTCTTCATTAATTAGAATTAATTAGGGTTTATGGTTGTTAAAAAAGGTTGTTCTTTACCTTTTTATTGTGATTTTGGGGGATTAATTGTAGGTGTCACGTTGCTAGCTTTAGTGGTAGATCTCCTATAATTGATCCTAAAGCTACAATTGTGTTGCTTATCCTTGTTTTTTCAAGTGATGTTTATAGCTTGAACAGCATTATCTGATTTATTTATTTATTTCATTAATTCCATGGATCTCTCCTTTTCTCTGCTCAAATTGTGCTTCAATTAATTTTCTGGGAACATGAAATTGATTTTGGTTGCTACAATAATCAATGCAATTTGCACTGATTTAGTTACTCTTACTATACCTCCTTGTGTTGTGAATTCAAGGATTATTAACTGTAAAAGGTTTATGGTGTTTTTTTAGGACGAAGAGAGCTTTAGGCATCTGAAAAGCATTCAGCAGGTAGGGCAAGCGGCACCGGGAGTGTGGTCGAAGCCCAACGTGAGGCGCAAGACGAAGATCGTCTGCACCATTGGCCCATCCACCAACACGCGGGAGATGATTTGGAAGCTCGCTGAGACTGGCATGAATGTCGCTCGGCTTAACATGTCTCATGGAGATCATGCCTCTCATCAGAAAGTTATTGATCTCGTGAAGGAGTACAATGCTGAGAACAAAGACAATGTGATCGCCATCATGCTCGATACAAAGGTCGGTTGGTCACAAAAGTATTTTATAAGCAACTTTTTCTAGCTTAGAAGAGCTCGCATTTAGTAATGTCGCATTATCTTGATCTTGTGTGTGATAATTATCGAGTGCTCTATGCCTTTATCTCAAATTTGCCATTTTTAGTGGTCCTTCTACATGTCTTATATCTCTCTATTAATGTTCCTTCCGTCACAGGGGCCAGAGGTCAGGAGCGGTGACTTGCCGCAGCCAATAACATTGACAAGTGGTCAGGAATTCACATTCACAATAAAAAGTGGAGTCGGGACAGAGACCTGTGTTAGCGTAAACTATGATGACTTTGTCAGTGATGTGGAAGTTGGTGACATGCTTCTTGTAGATGGTATGTATATTTCTCTCTGTTATGTAATATGTATTTTGTAGGGGTAAAACTTATTTCTTCCATGATAACCAAATAGTGGATTTGGCCACTTGATTAAGATTGTCATTTCGGTCCTTTCTCTCCTAGAGCTTGTACAATTTTCACCAGCTATTTCAATTTGAACAATGCCATCTGTTTTTGTCAGTATTATTGAACTAGTTATGCTATATATATATATATATATGTGTGTGTGTGTGTGTGTGTGTGTGTGTATTTTGAACTACGGCATTTAGTTTGTCTTGGTTGGAACTTCAGATCATTTTAGCTGCTGTAAGAATTGATTGTCTGATGCTTAATGGTATTTACGTGATCCTTTAGGGGGAATGATGTCTTTGGTGGTCAAGTCAAAGACTGCGGATTCTGTGAAATGTGAAGTTGTTGATGGAGGTGAACTCAAATCTCGGCGGCATCTGAATGTTCGAGGAAAGAGTGCGACCTTGCCGTCCATCACTGGTCAGAACAAGAATTATTTAATTTGCATCCTAATATCTTATTTCCTTTTACATAAAGACCTCTCCAAATTTATAAGCTTTATTTAGTGGTTGCTGCTTTATTGATGTATTCAGCGTTTCCCTGTTTGCAGATAAGGACTGGGAAGATATTAAGTTTGGGGTTGAGAATCAAGTGGATTTCTATGCTGTATCTTTTGTCAAAGATGCTAAAGTTGTTCATGAATTAAAAGACTATCTCAAAAGTAACTCTCAAGTTTCAAATCTTTTGCGCTTCAAACATCATGATGGTTCTACAAAAAAAATTCAGTGTTGCCTGTATTAATTTCGTTCTTTCTTATATTTTGGTCAGGCAGTGGTGCTGATATACATGTGACAGTGAAAATTGAAAGTGCAGATTCCATTCCTAATCTGCATTCTATTATCACTGCGTCAGATGGGGTAAGGATTTGATTAGTTTTAACTGGTATATAATACTGACTTTCGCGTAGCAATTAGATGATACATATATGCTATCGCTGAATTTTCAATCATATGAAATTTAGAAGCTGCATGAATAAAACCTCTTTTTTTTCTCTTGTTTTCTTCTTTAAGTTTGTTTCTTATTGTGATTGATAGTAATCAGCTGCTTATAGAAAGGATAATTCCCAATCCTATTTTTGTCTCAATCTGTTTTAGGCTATGGTAGCTAGGGGTGACCTTGGAGCTGAGCTCCCCATTGAGGAGGTCCCACTATTGCAGGTACATGATTTCCACCTGACTGTCAATTATAACATAAATGCTGGTTTCGCTTTGTTTAGAAACACCGAATCTTGTCCAGAGGAGATTTTATTGCCCGATAGTATTCATATTTAGACTTATAGGTCCTTTTTTTTGCACATATAGCCCTGCAAATATCGATACAGCGTTAGTACCCCTACTATGTTGGTATTTGCAAGTGTGCCTTTGCGTACGTACACAAACACCTGGATACCCCTTGGCAGGGTCATGTGTCTAAATGAGTTAAAAGTTTTCGAGGATATGCACACAAATACCAATTTTCTAGGGGTATATGTGCTTGCATATTTGCAAGGGGTGTATATAAGCCAAAACCTGTTAGAATTATTCCGATGAGACAAACAATTTAGGTATTTCTTCTAATTCTTCCCGTGCAGGAAGAGATCATTAGAATGTGCAGGAGTATGGGCAAAGCAGTTATTGTTGCCACAAACATGCTGGAAAGCATGATTGTTCATCCTACACCAACTCGAGCAGAGGTCTCGGACATCGCAATAGCAGTTCGCGAGGGCAGTGACGCTGTAATGCTTTCTGGGGAAACTGCTCATGGAAAGTATGATCTCCTTCTTAGATATCTTATTAAATTACTTCAAGATTGATGGAGGAAGGTTAGAGGCTTTGCTTTGGAGTGCATAATAGTAGTGTTTGAGTGCAAGCGTTCTCTTGTATATTTGATCCTTTAAATAAGATGCTGAAAGGTTATGAACTTCTATTTCTTACTGCATTCTGACCATGTATTTAGTGCATAGTGTACTCTGCTCACTTGACCGCTAATTACATTCCTGTTTTAGATTTCCGCTGAAAGCTGTTAAGGTCATGCATACAGTATCCTTGAGGACAGAGGCAACTATGGTTGGAGGGGAATCACCTACCAACCTTGGTCAGGCTTTCAAGGTTTCAACTGTAATGACCCTCCTATTAATTCCATTATAATATTCACATTATCTGCAGCTTTTGACTCCTGAAACTTTGAATTGTTCTATTGTCTTCGCAGAACCACATGAGTGAAATGTTTGCATATCATGCAACAATGATGTCGAACAATCTTGGAACATCAATTGTTGTTTTCACCAGGACAGGTTTCATGGCCATCTTGCTTAGCCATTATCGGCCTTCTGGCACCATATTCGCCTTCACTGATCAGTAAGTATCATAAACATTTCATATATACCTATAGTTCCATCATTCTATAAGTGGATGCTATACTGTGCAAAGTAAAATATTAATTCAAAAGGCCATAAATCCACAATATGGTGCTAAAGATTCGCCACTGGGCAATGTTTGCAGGGAGAGAGTGAGGCAGCGATTGGCCTTGTACCAAGGCGTGTGCCCTATATACATGCAGTTTTCAGATGATGCAGAGAAGACATTCAACGAGGCCTTATCTTACTTGCAGGTGAGTATTTGAATATCCTATTAGCGGCAAAAGGTTTTCCTTTTCTCCGTTACACAACAGGAGGGGGGAAAAGGATAATTTTTACATATCATCCATAACCAGAAGTCCAGCATCATCATAGTATTAGTAGTCAGTCTTACGTCGTCGTCTAACAGGTTATGAGAGCAGTCTTTTTGTATATGCCTAACTAGCTCTTCTTTAACTATATATTTAGGTCTACCATGAGCTTAGTGATGTGCATACAATGACTGTGTTTTTAGTTATAAGGTGTCTCTAATATGCTTTGAAATTGTGTGCTACCTTTTTCAGAAGCAAGGCATGGTGAAGGAAGGTGAGGAGGTAGCCCTTGTTCAAAGCGGAAGACAACCCATTTGGAGGTCCCAATCCACTCACAATATCCAGGTTAGGAAGGTTTAATGTTCGCAGTGTTGCATTCGTCGACCTTTGCTCATCACCATCCAAAGGAAGAAGGGAAGAGATTTGCGGCATTTCTCTGGTGAAACACAATCAAAACTCCATCCTCAGTTTGGTAAAAGGTTGTTGTGTGTTTGCTTTGTTTTAGAATCAGTTGCAGTTTGACTCCTTTTAAAGTTTCTGTGAATCAAATTATATTAAAATCAGCATGGTGTACTGTTGTTATCTGAACCCACGTGTATTCATTTTTTTTTTAATTTCTTGAATATGTTTTTGTGAGAAACAAGAAGAGGCCTTATTGCTCTTATAATGTGCTTACCATCTGTTTATTGTGAACTGGATTACGGGTAAAATACCTTCTTGCAAGAGGAACAGTAGCTTACATAAATTTCTTCTAACGAGGGGTAAATATTTGTGTCTATGGTTCTTCAGTGGCCAAGTACATATACATACGCTGCTCTAATAAATTACTGCTCAATAATATTAATTTGATTGCGCAGGAGATTGAAGAGTTAAGTGTGAGTGAACTGAATCCTAGGAGTACTTTAAATGCCAAAAAAGAAACTTATGTTGCCAAAAATTAAAAAAAAAAACAATCGAAACACTTGAAACCATCTTTTTACACAGAGAAGATGATGACCAGTGAGCAAGAAAGATTTAAATAAACTCAACAACAATACCATAAGTTTCCTACAGCAAATCACACAAATCACATATATCTTATTTAATACGCTAATATAAATGTTTCTCACTAGTCAAACACGAAAATAGGTATGCACAAAAGACATGTTTACAGTGACTCGAGGCAAAAAAACAAGCAAACCTATAACTGTAGAGAGTTTTTATTAGCCTTTCACCCTTATTCTTCGCCAGGGAGATTTCACACCAAATTTAAGGCTCCGAAAACTATTTCTAGTGAATGAGAAGAGAACAAAACACCATAGAGATTCGTAAATATACCCAGAGCATGACTCTTCACATCCAGCTATGCATAGTTGTCTCGGCGGTGGAGCTGTTTCCGAGGCTTGAATTCGCCGAGAGCAAAGCCATCAGAATTCCCCCATGGACTCTACCTTCTGGAAGTGAAACCGGGCTCGGCTTCACCGTATTAGGAGGAAGCACAAAACTTTTGGACTCGAGAGCACTCCTGCCCAGAAAATCCTTCATGTCATTTCGCGTCTCGACACCGGTATCTTCCCCGTCCAATCCTAGTTTGATCTTTTTAGGATCTGGCGTCTGACACGGCGCAGACAAAGTACCAAGTGTGCCCCCACCGTGCACGCAGCGATCCTGCACTAACGCACTGTGGGCAGCACAGAGACCGGTTTTGCCCCGTGCAAACCTATCGCAGGCCGGGCTGCCACCACTGAAGTCTGACCCCGCTTGGCCCCATAAGCACCGCTTGCCTCCTCCGTGCGCCTTGCAGAAATCGGTGCTCCCCTGCGCGCTCTTCCCGCAACCTTCTGACTTGCACCGCTTACCCCCACCATGACGGACGCAGTAGTCGGTGCGCCCTCTGGCACTCTTCGTGCAGCCAGCGATCGCGCACCTCTTCCCCCCGCCGTGGGCGACGCAGTACTGGGTCCCGCCATGCACGCTCTTAGGGCAGACGCCCCCACCCTCGAACGAGCAGCGTTTCCCCCCACCGTGCCCCTTGCAGTAAGCCGTGCTCCCCTCGGCCCCCTTGGTACAGCCCAAGAATGTGCACCGCTTCCCGCCGCCGTGTGCCTTGCAGAAATTTGTGCTTCCCTGCGCCCCCTTGGTGCATTCTGGGAAGTGGCACCGCTTCCCCCCACCATGAGAAATACAGAGGCCAGAATAGCCCTCGGCGCTCTTCGTACAGTTTTCTATCCTGCACCTCTTGCCGCCCCCGTGTCTGATGCACAGACCAGACTTGCCACGGGCGGCTCGAGTGCACCCGTCGTTGGTACAGCGGCGGCCCCCACCATGAGCTATGCAGTGTTCCGTGTGGCCCTCAGCACTCTTAGTACAACCTAGGAATTGGCACCTCCGCCCGCCGCCGTGGGCCTTACAATAGATTGTTCTCCCCTCGGCCCCCTTTTGACAGCCAAACTTTTCGCACCTCCTACCCCCACCATGGGCAATGCAGAGCCCGGAAGCTCCCCTCGCCCCTTTCCCACATCCGGGGAACTTGCAGTTCTTAGTGTTAGGATTGCGTTGCTGACAATTAGTAGCCCCGGAAGTACAGGCAACTTGGTCTTTCATGCTTTTTATCATGGTTGATGAGAGGTCTTGCCAGATAGTAGCAGGATCTGTTTCGGCAGTAATCTTGTGAGAAAGAAAGCTGCTAGCCATTTTTGATGTCGAAAGAGAAGGTCCCAAATAACTACCAAATACCCAACCGGATGATTCTGATCCTCGTACTGAATCGGTTCTTGCGACAGGAGTAATATTAGTGACAACTGATTCAGATAGCCTGGTTGCAAGACTCAGATTAAGATCGATCTTGGGAACGGTTTCTAATGGATTGTGAGCAGCAAAAGCGGAGTTCCTTTCAATGGACGAATTCTCAATACCAAGATCAGGTTGAAAATTCAAGCCAAGATTCAACGATGACTCCTCGTCAGTTTCTTTTGCCAAAGAGATGGTCGAGCTCACCTTGCTATTATTTTCAGAGGACCCTGGTGAAAACCCTAAATCGAGGGCCATCATTAGTGAGCATTTGGGATCCTCACTTTCATTCCTAGAACCAGTCCTTTTTGTCCCTTCCATGATGGACCCGTAGAGATCGGGTGAGTTGAGTCGCAGTGCAAGGTCCGCCTCATATTCAACTCCTGGATGAAGTTTACCCCAACAACTAATGGGATTGAAAGATGTGTTATTTAACGTAAAGCCCAGGTTTCGACTAGCAGTACCCATTAAAAGTAAGAAACCTCTTCAATATCAACTGAACCTTAATTGAAAAAGACCACTTTGCCTGACTTCCGGGACTTAGAAAAGGTTAATGCTACCGAACTAGGTTAGAAGTATCGGTGGGAGATGTTGTTGCAACCTCCGCTAACAAAACCCGATGTATCGCAGCGATCCATTTCAATAGTCTTGATATAAAAAGAACGGAGAGATGGGAGTTTAAGCCAAGATCCAACTTCGAGTAATTAGCCGATCAGTGGCATAACCCAGAGCAGAGCAGCTAACAGTTCCTGCTAAAGACAAATCAAGGCAAATTAGAGCTACTTAAAAACAAGATTAACAAGAGGGGAAAAAAATTACAGCAAGGCTAAATGAAACAGAGAAATGTCGCCCCAAACTACAAGTTAAAGCTGAAACGATAATAGGATATATGCTGTTGCCAAACGAAAAATAAAGAGGCGAAATCTTGCGAAATATGATATTAGCACCTCATGCAAGTACGCAATTTTGACAACAGTAATTCGGAATCGCTCATTCGCAGAAGACAAAGCAATAGCTGGCAACACACCCTTGTAGACTAGCAAGTTTTTCACACATCTCTCTAGATACAAGGAACATTTTAGGATCCAGCTTCTTGCTTGGTTTCGATAAGTATCAACTAAAAGCATAGTAATGCCAGATTTAATCGACAGTCCTTACTCTACCAATCACAAGTAAAGGATTATAAGACAACAAGCCATATGCAGGGACACAAGGTATGGCACTGCCAAAACAAAGAGGATTATTCATAGAGTTTGAAGAAGAGAGCCCTCTTTTGACATGTAAATTCACAACAATAGATGCAGTTTCCGGTTACAAAGATCTGGATAAGATTTTAATGGACAGATTTAATAACTATAACCGACGGAGAAAAGTCTTATGAAGTGAAAATATGAAAATAAATATCTCAGCAGTACCGAAAAGAGCCATAAATGACGCTCATAAAACCAGCTAAGATAAAGCTAGATGATTCACAAGCTGTAAAAATAGAACAGATAGAAGAAAAGGAAAGATTGAAATGGAATAATTGGTAATTAAGAAAAACAAAAAAAGATAGAGATAGGTTTAAGAACTGCAGAAAAATTTCTGAAGGGTATTATATAAATTTTCAAGGTGCAGCAGGATCCTTCAACAAACTTGTCTACTACTATCCTCTTTTCCAGCCTATCCACAACACTTTTTCTTGATAAGGGAAAAAAAAAGAAAAAGGAAAGCGAAATCCATATTCCTAAAGACGAAGCAAATTGCATAATTACTGGAAACTAAAGAGTAGAACATATACAGTTCACTCTGATACCGCTTTTACCATAACATTCGGGTATTTTTTGGATTTGAGATAAACACGATCGTTAATTTAAAGTATAACTGGAAATGATACTTGATATACTGATATATTATTCATACCATAAAATGGTAAAACGAACATTGTAAGTAAAGGACTAAAAATTACAGCCACTCATCCAAAAACCTGCCAACACAGAGTAAGAAATTACCAAATCATGTATTTGATAGACTGAATGGAATTAAAAAAGAGGAAAAAACAAACAAATAACACCAAAATCCAACATCACAGGAAGAAAAGAAGCAGCCAACCCTAATATTGAAGTATTGAACCGAAAATGAACAGCACAAAACAATCTCTAGAGACAAATATTCTACATGCTGCTACAGCAGAAAATAACAAAGCACATAATATCAGGAGACATGAGAAAATTAGAGAACAAAATAAAGGCCCAGGCAGATAAAATCTCGCTAACAAAACCATAAAAACCCAAATCAAATATATAAATCATCGAATAATAGTAATAAAGTAAGAAATTGAACATGCAAACAACAAAAACTAACTAAGAAAACACACTCAGATCTAGATCAGGATGAGGAGGCAACGTAAAACTGCAAGGTGTTTTGCTTCTCTGAAACAACCACTGGTAGGAAAAACCCTGCTTTATCAGGGGTAACTGCTATGAAAAGGTGCAATTTTTAGTAACATTAAATTCGTTTAATTGAGACTAGTGACTATTTAAGGCAAGCATGAATCTACCATTAATGCTAATTTGCACGAGGAAAATATTGAAGAATTGAACCAGCCTCACTAGCATTAAACGACAACAAAGCAATTAACTTCCCAGCCAAATCTTTTGAAATTTTGCACACAATTTGGGGAAGAAATAAAATTTGATTAATACCCACTTAAAAGAGAGGAGAGTAAAAATCCCTAACTAAATTAGAGAGCAAAGCAGAGCAAAAAAAGTATAGAATAGAAAGAGCTTAAATCGGAAGAGAAAAAACTGAAAGAGCTGAGCAAAAATCTCTCTTTTTTTTTTTTGGTTTTTTTTCTCAAATTTGGCTCGGGACTGGATAATATAACCGCAATTCCAACAGAGGACTCACACAACCCTTGATTTAAAAAAAAAAAAAAAATCCCCCCCCAAAAAAAAGATAAATAAAGCCACAACAACATGGTACATCTCTTCTAAAAACACGAAATTAAGAGAAACCGATAGTGCTAATCAACGAAATGGCATCAAAATCGCAATTTTAACTCTAAAATATGCGGGAAAAACAATTTAAAAAAGACAAGTAGCATAACATGACAAAACATCAACACAAAGAAATCGAAACCTCTCGGAGCAAAGGAACTCACATACGCAACTCCGCAACGCCGTTCCCGGAGCGCTTCGGAATCGAAATTGAACGAGGGGGCGATTCGAGATCGCGAGCGGAGAGGGCGGTGGCTAGGGTTTCGAGGGCGCGGCGCCGAAGAACCAGAGCGCGATTGTAAAGCGCAAGAGGTTAAAAGCGACCGAGAGGGGGGGGTTAAAAGGAGAAGAGAACGAACGAGGTAGAGAGAGAAAGAGAGGTTTAGAGAGAGAGAGAGAGAGAGAGAGAGGGGTGGGGACGAAAAAGGAGGGATGAAATTCCGAAAATGCCCTTTCGCACCCGCGAAGAAGCGACGCTGTAATACGTTTTCGCGCCGTAGCCAATGAGAGGAGAGGGTGCGTTTCTGGGGCCGTTTCGGTGGTGCGGCGTGGTAGTCGAGTGAGGCGGGGGTGAGAATAACAGACGAAACTTTGCCATTAAGCCCCTGTAGTGCTTTACTATTAGTTTTTCGTCCCTTAATCGTCTTCTATAAAAGTTTTAATTTTATTTAATTTGGGTTATTTTGCACTTTTTGTAACAAAATTTGTACCTGCTGTTTTTTTTTTTTTAATGTAATTTGAAAATGTATAACATTTGTCACCTTTTTATCGCAACCGAAATAACTAGATTATTTTTGTAAAAGCATGTAAAGTTGTTATTAACAAATAAAATTTTGTAGTTAGAATTAAACAGTTGAGTTAAAAGTAAAAAAAATTTACAGGGGCCAAACCGCAATATTGGAATAGTACAGGGACTACCAATACATATTACCCGATAACAATGCAATAATAAAAGAAATGTGGACGCGGCATCGCGCACGTTATGGTGTTGGCGCAGCTTAGCCGTACAGATCCGCTGTGGGCCCCGCCGCTTACCGCCAAAAGGAGAAATCCATACACCCGGTGTATATATACGTCTCATCGCACTGCATTAATTTTTTTAATTATCTTCTTAATAATTAAAATTAAAATTCAATTCAATATATAAATATGTATTATTATTTGATTTATATTTGATGCTATATTAATTACTATAAAATATATCCAATGAGTTATACTTTAATTTTAAAACTTTAAACGATAATTTTTTTGGTAAATATTAATTTGTCCTATGTGATTTAACGCTTTTTTTACTTTACAATTCTGTGATTAATTTAAAAAATTATACTTGACTATCTTTATAGTTTAAATTTTTTTACTTCGTTACTAATAAAATTATACTTTTTACAAATTTAATTATATAATATGAGAACGCTATATTGTGTTGTGCATTAATACAAAAAAAAAACACCACTTTACTATTATGTTTAATGATAGATACTTAAGATAAAATAATTAAATATATATAGCTCTTTTGAAATACATAGTGATAAAGAAAATGTGCAATAACCTAAGGGGCAAATTAAAATGTATCTTTTTTCAACTTTTTAATTTTAATATTGAATCCTTTACAATTAAGCTATTTCCTAGCTTTAATGGGTTTATAATTGCATAAATTTTATAAAATATATATTAATTAAATTTGTAAAGATAAACAACACGTTGAAATTTTAAAATAAAAAAAATCGTACTCTGTATGAAATCAAATAAATTAAAAGAATTAGATAGTGAAATTAAAATAATTTAAGGGTTACGTAATTAGATCAAAATAAACAGGGCAGTTGAGGTAAGTTTAAAAAAAAAAAAATTTTTTTTTTTTTTTTTTAAGAGGTGTGGTGCATGAGATGTTTTTATACGCGCGGTGCAGGGAACAATGTTTTGTCCAAGCATGGTTGGGAAAAAGCGCATGAGGTGTGGCCGCGTTGACACGTCAGCCGTGACGTCAGTCGCCACGTAGGCAGCGACGCGCCCACCGTCCGTGGTGCGCGCGCCCTCTTGTGGCCCCCACACCACTTCCGAGAAATTTTATTTTTTATTTATAAAAATTAAGTTTATACGGAAACATTTTCGTTTTTTAAAGTGATAAAATTATTTTAAAATTTAATACTATATGACAAGATTTTAAGTATCCGTCGATCTGGGTTGTATTTATCGTGCCGTCTTGTGCCAATAAGATATCGATGCGATCTGAATCGTCTTGCCTCAAAACCTCTCTATTCTTTAAATTAGTAAGTAATTTTTTCAATAAAGTTCAAAAGATGTGATAAAAAGACATAATAAATAGATAGAATATTTTGTTGCTAAAGAAAATCAATATTGCATGCTATTATGTGTTGGTACATAAAATTTTTTGGCCAAACGCACGCAACTAAACGCACTATTTATCTTGTCTTGTCTGCGATAAATTTTTGGTGCGATCTGTACGACACTTAAATCCTTGCTATACGACTTTTAAAGTTTCGATATGAAAAAGATATAAATTAGGTAAAAATGATAAATCATTCATTGTTTAAATAAAAATTTTGAATATTTATTCTTACAATTAAAAAATTGTATAGAATTAGTCGTGCAAATATTCCCAAATGGGTCTCTTTTAGTGGGGCTTTTATTTTTCTTTTTATTAAGAAAAAAAATTGTGACTAAATAACAAAAATCCTCATGCAGTTTAGGCATGGTGTCAAATTAATGTCAATTAACCGCGTAATTAAAATTGTATTGTTATTATTCTTTTTTAACATTCCGATTGTATTTTAAATAGATCTAAAAATTAGAATAATTATTTAGTTTAGTTGTAAAGCTTTTTTTTAAAAAAAATAAGGGTATTAAAAATTATTTTCAGTATGAAAATTACCTTTCTGCATGTTTGTCTCAACCGTAAAAATATTTTTACGGATTTGAAAAAAAAAATTCATTTTTCGTTGTTTTTCGGCAGAAAATAAAAATTCAAACTGTGTAAAACTTTTATTATTTATTTTTTTCACCAAATCAAACAAATGTGAATTTTTTTCTTCCAACGAAACAAATATTGATAGAAGATTATTTTTTCTTTTACATTAACCAAACACTAATTAATTAAGCAAGTTAATTAGAATATATATATATATATATATATATTTTTACGATTTTACGTGGAACGAACACTATATATATATATATATATATATATATATATATACATCATAATTAAGCACGTAGACCACTGGAACAGTGATCACTAGACCGACCACCGGTCTTTTGACCTATATACGTACGTACACTACAAATTAATTTTACTACAAACAAAGTACGTATATACGTACATTCAACGTATGTACGTATTCAACTTAAATTTTCCATGCCCAGATTTAACGTATTTGTTAGATGCCATAAGAAAACAGCATCTGAGATTATCCTGCATGTCATGCAACAAATCCTTTAGATAGCGCCTAAACACATGCGCGCATGCATGCATACATACATACATACATACATACATACATACATGCATGCATAGGGCAATAGATTAAACCATGGAGAAGAAGAGATTAACCAAATCAAACCAAGGGTTAATTTGTCTCGAAACCACTTATAAAGATTTTCATTTGAAAATGGTTCGAGTTGTTGTGCTGATAATTTTATATAGCTTGTTCGATTCATATTAAGAGTGTATTTGATATTGAGAGCGTCTTATTATTATTATTACTACGTGAAATAGAGTTAGTGGATACGCACTTTTTTGTTTTCTGATCGTATTAAAATAAATGAAAAGGTATTATATATGTTGACGTGCTAATTAATTAACAACTTGAATAGAATTATTCCAAACTTCTAATAGAGAAAGAAATCCCTAATTAAGTACATTTCTTACATGTCACACGTATATATAAAATCCTATTATACGAAGGCTTCAAAATGAAAATATAAATTTACCGAATGTTTTATATAACATCCAAAAGGCCTACGCATCAAATATCATAAATTTTTTTAAAAAAAATAAATGATTCGCGAAGCAATGGTCTGCATAGTTAGGTTTTACGTACAGTTGCTTGCTGGATAGATAATATAAATTCAAAATTTATAATTGTTTACGCTTAGGCCATTTGAATATACTATAGATTGATATATATCTATCGAATTGGAGTTTGATTTAAATACATTAACTTAATTAACTAGTGGAGTGTAATTAATGTGTGAGATACACTAGCTTATAAACACATGGATGCATGTAACATGCAATATTTTTTTCTTCATGACCCTTGAGTCATGCCCAAGGACAAGTGCATGTTAAGGAAAAGGTCAAAAGGGGCAAAATGCAAAGAGTGTTACATCTTTGTTGTGCAATGTACATATCACCTTTTATTCTTCTTTTTTTTTTAATCTCTAAGGATGAGGAGAGAATAGGGAGAAGGGAAAAACAACAAGAAAAAGAAAAAGAAAAAAAGAATCAAAAAAGGATATCATGAGACCAACCTTATGGAGAGTTGCTTTAGCCTAAACAGGGTGAGTGAAAGAGATGGTCACCTACAAAAAAACATGCTATTCTTGTGCTTCTTCTTCTTCTTCTTTAACATCTACTTAATTAATTAATAACAGTAATAACTCAAAGAAAAGCCAAAAAAAAAAAAAAAAAAAAAAAAAGGAAAGGAAAAATGTAAAAAGCTTGAAAGAGCTTTTAATTTGTCTATATATATATAGCAAGGTTTTGCCACACATATATATAGGTGGTTTGTAATTAGAAAGGTGCAAGCCATAGAAATTTTTTTTTTTTTTTTTTTTGGAGAATAGGTAGCATATATGCTACCTGCTTTATTTGTTGAACGGATATTTTTTTGTAAAAAAATTGTGAACTCTAAAATTTAAACCGTGTAAAACTTTCACCTGTATATATGTATACATGTTATACGTACCTTTCAATATATATTTATAGCTAAATTCTAGTATTAAATATAAAAATATTTAAGTATCGTTATTCACTACCGGATTTAAGCTTTTAGAGAGTAACATTTCCTTCTTCGAATTATATCAACACTTTACTCCTATAATTATTTATTTGTTGAGACTCCAGGAAGGACTGCTTTGAGGATGAGGAATTAGGATCACTCGCTTTCTTCCTTCCCTTAGCTTAGTACAATGGAAACTTTTTTCCTTTTAGGAAACGTTTCCACAAACGATATATTTTGCAATTGAAATGAGACCTAAGACCTAACCTAAATGAAATTACTAGATTTAATCTATTCCCATTTAAAAGGGGGAAATTCAATTAAAAATAAATAAATTGATCAAAAAAGAAAGGGGCGAGCGAAGTGAGTAACGATTGTTTGGTGTCATTTAATTTAATATTAAAAAATTGAAGCTTTTAGAGAGAATTAGCTTGGACCGCTATTGATGGTTACGATCCGTAAATGAATACTTACTATTCATTTTGTACTCCTTTGATCATTTCTATATATTAATTTCATCTAAACTCTACTAAATACTAGACATTACAAAGAATAAAAAATTAGCGATAAACGCTACATCTTTACTATCAATTGTATTCCAAACACAATAAAGATATATATTTGTAGAGTCTGGCTGAGGTACTATCGATAGCACCAAAAATTTTGTGCTATCGAATTTTTCGTCGTTAGATTTAACTTTTTAATTATTTTTACCCGTTATATTATACTATTCAGCCAACCACTTACTCAACCCTAGATGGCTTATATCATCCTGACCATCAATTTCTCAATTCAATGATTAAAAAATCAATAGCATCAAGCTATTGGTGCTATTAATAGTATTCCAGCTAGCCAAGTTCTATACAAATGATACCGCCAATTAAATAATATGCCATAAAAGAGGCAATTAATGAGTTGGCTAAACGCTATTAATTTGTGCACAATCCAAACTCGGCTACTCGACATGGTTCACTTTATTTATTCTTAAATCTTTTTTTTTTTGAAAAAATAGATAGAATTTTTTTTTTCCAAAAAGAAACTTCTTATTTGTAACAGGTTTCTGAAACAAAATAAAACATATATAATAAAATACTTATTTTTATCCTTACATTACAGTATTTAATTAAAGGAAAACCAATTAAAAATAAGATCATTAGTATTAAAGAAAATAATCAATGTTCACGTAGTACGTAATCTTATAATGGTTGGATATTTCAAATAGTATTATTATTATTATGTGTACAGTTATCTAAAGGATGGAATTAGTGGATGGAAATTAGATGCGACTCAAAATAATTTCTTAAAATATTTTTCTATGCATCAATAGGCACATAATTAGTGATTGTGATTTGTGACTAAGATATTAATTAATATGCACAAATGAATTGAATAGCCCATTTTATGTTTAAACAAGTCAAAGAAGATATTAATTAGTTGATTGTACATGCATTATTATAAAGAAGATAAATGTCACTATAATAATAATAATAATAATAATAATAATAATAATAATAAACAATAATAGTAAGTGATCTCTAGTGCTTTGATGATGCTCGCAAAAGTGCACACGCGTTTCCTCGAAAAATGCTTTTGCTTTTGCCTTTTGTAGTTTTGTATCCTAAAAAACCAAAAATGCTTTGGCATATGCTTTGGAGATAAGCAGGTAAACAAATAAAAATGAATAGCACCAATTCTCATGTGCCCACAAATATATATAGTAACCTTTAGCCTTATATGTTCATATATATATATATATATATATATATATATATATATATATATATAAAATTATATCATATATATTTATAAACATATCTATATATCTATATATATTTATATTTTTATATATATTTTTTTGCTTCTCCTCCTGTATATATGTATATATGTATATTATTAGGTAGATTCCTTGGAATGGGCTAATTAATTCAATAAAATCTAGAAATGGACGTTACATCGTGACAAAGTTATTGCACCACTTCAACAACAAAATAAGAATAAATAGTGGGGAAATTAAGGAGAGGTTATGTGTATATTGGTGAAGGCATTGTAAGCACATATATATATATATATATATATATATATATATATATATATATATATATATATATATATATATATATATATATATATATGCCATGGTGAATATTCCTAATTACAATTAATATGCTTAATTAAGTCGTGTGGAGATTATTTTTGTGAAGACAAAAAAGCTGAATATGGATTATTTAATATGGATTATTTAAGGGGGGGGCTCTTGGGTGTGCCGTATCAGAAAGAGAAAAAGAGAAAAGCATGGCCAAGAGTTGAGTGCACCTAGTGCACGGGTGCATGTGAAAAATTGTCTTCTTTGTGAATTTTTAAAAGACGAGGGAAGAATAGAATGGATTTAGAAAGAGGGCTCGAATTGTAGCTATTATTCGGAAGAGGAGTCGGGTGTAATCTTCTCTTATTTAATGAATCTTATTTAATCGCATATTTTCTATTTTTTTCTCTTTTATGATTGTATCCGGTTTATGGTAAAAATTCGATTCGACGCTTAGTTGCGGAATCCCATCAATCGATACCGCATTCACGAGTTAGTATCGGAACAGTTGCGGATTCACAAGATCCGTGCAAATCTTAGGATTCCCAACAAAAAATACTCTTTTAAAGTTATAAAAATATAGATTACGTTAGTGAACTATTGGGAACAATCATTATCTCTATAAAATTATTATTTTATCCTTTCAAATATACTTTTCTCGTTGCCGCCAATTTTTCTTATTTGCCATTAAGTTAGATATCAAAAAATATATTTTGACTTTTTGTCCTCTCAAGTATACTCTTCTATCATTACTATTTTTTTTATCCAGCCTTAAGTTAGAGTTAAAATAAATATTTTTACTATTTTTTAACTATAGTAAAAATTTTAACTCAGATTTAATCTAACAACAGAAAAAATATATGAGCGATATATTTTAAAAAAAGAAAAGTATGAATAAATAAGTTATTTCATATATTCCATAATAATAATATAATATATATATATATATATATATAATACACAAGAAAATCCAAAAACGAAAATAAGAAAAGGTGGGTTGCCGAGTAAGTATTAAAGTACCAATCGACACGGGCCGTATCCTTCGTGTTGTATCGTGCTAGCAAAATATCGACGATACGATTCTGTACCAGATGACACAATTCAAAACCCTCTATTTTTAAAAATAATAATAAATAATATTTTAAATAAAATTTAAAATATTAGATAAAATATATAATAAATAATAATTGGCATAATTTAAGTATATTTTTGTGATCGATACGTATTAGTTAGTAAAAAATATATTTTTTTGTGATCGATACGTATTAAGCGACTGACGCGCCGTATCTTATCGCTGATAAATTTTTGGTATACTTTTATGTCACGGCACTTAAATCATTGTTGCTAGTCAGAGGCAGCGATCTCACAACTTTTCAACGGAGATTGTGTTGGCGGCAGAGGGGGAGTTGGGCCCACCTCTTTGATATATACCACGCCGGTCGGAGGAAACGGGTGCGACGGGTGGAGCACGCGATCCGACGCACTCGTGGGTTCGCGGCTCCTCGCGATCGCGCGCGCGCTCGCGCGCGAGGGAGAGAGAGCGGTGGATATGACGCCACGTGGCAAGCGGATCGGATTCCGCGTGTTCCATCGCGTTATCGCTCCCCCTCGGGAATCGGGATTAGGCGCACAAAAGGACGATATATTTTGCCGAATGTACCTGTTCGCTGGACCTTGTCCACCACGTCAGCAAAAAAAGAAGTTCCCAAATTTTCAACCAAATCTACGTGTAAACACTTATTTAATTTTAGATCCGGGGATTCTTTTATTTTATTTTATTTTATTTTATTTTTTTATAGAATAGTAGAGTTTCAATTTGATGGGTAAAAAAATGACATTTATTTATTCTAATTTCGTTTGCTATAGTTCGAGTTCAAATTTTCAAAATTTTAACTTAAAAAAGAAAAGAAATAGATCAAATTACATAAAGCAAAATATAAAGACTAAATAGTTACAATTGCAATTATAAGGGTCCTTAAATTTAAAATTTATTTCGAGGTTTAGGGACCAAATTTATAATAATCTCTTTCTCTAATGAAGGAATTGATGCGGTCAATGGGGGAACGGGAGGTGCTCTAATGCTAAACAATTGTGTCCATTGCTGTGGTCAAAAAGTTTTTTTTTCTTTTTTCTTTTTCTTCTTTTTTTTTTTCCGTGGATCTAATCCCTAAAGAACATTAAGATTCTTTTTTTAAAATTTTTATTAGTGTTACTTTTTTTAAGAATGATTCCTACGTGATGATCTTTATGAAGTAGTTGGATTATGGTAGCATTAATATTTAATTAATAATAGAGACGTTCTTATTTCTATTATTTTTCTTTCTTTTTTCTTTTTTCTTTTTTTTTTTTTTTGGAAAAGTAGTTTAAGGTAGGAGAGATTTGATTACAAAGTCTACATTTTTTTATTAATAAATTGGAGCTTGATGCCACGTTTTATAAAGAGAAAAAAAATGTAAAATGCTATTTATATAGAGTGAGATTGTGAAACAAGCTAATTGGATGTAAAAATTTAAACAAAAAAAATATAAATATCTAATTTTGTGGCTTTGTTTTTAATAACATCAAGTAGTTTGTGATATTTTGGAAAATAGTTGTTAAAGATTATTATTATTGTTATTATTATATCCTTATTACTATTGTTGTTGAACTATTTTGCGAAGACAAATTAAAAGGACAATGTTCCACAGGAAATGCAACAAAAAATTAGAGGCTTTTTATGCCTCAAATGGATAAGCCAAAAAACGGTTTGCTTTTTGGGAAGATAACCGGCCGGTCCGGTCCGACTGGTATGACCGTAATCTAGTCTGTAAAATGACTGGCCCGACTGGTCTGACCGTAATCTAGTCTGTAAAATGGTTTGATTCAATTATTGAACGGGAAACTGTTTTGAACTGTTTGAACCGGCAGTTCAGGGATCAAACTGGTGTATTGATCATATTTTAATAAAAACAGCAAGATATTTTTAGTTAGGTAACATTAAAATCCAACAGTAACCACTGCACTGCAATCTGCAAAAGCTCTGGACCACAGTTCCACTGCACTGCCATCTGCAAAAGCTCAGGACCGCACGGAAAGCCGCCCCCAAAAGGGCTGCCTCTAGGGGCGGCACGACGGCGAAAACAGGGCCTTAGTTAGCCCTGGATCAGAAACTGAAGCACAGTATTTACAGACCGGGCCGGCGGATTAAAATGATCAGAAAAGAGATCAACACTGCACGCAGGCATTTCGCGGTTACAGAAGGAAATAGTACAAGAAGAAGATGAACTCAGTTTCCGGCGTTCCCGAAAGTGTGCAGGAGCCCAGAAACAGAGAAGTGAGACACAGCAGTCACATGAAGTTGAGTACTATTATAAACAGAGCAAGGAGTAGTGGTGAGTCTCACCAAGAGAAGAACAACAATTCAATTGACAGAATGAGAGAAAAATGAACAGAAACTTGCGTATACATAAGAGACTTCGCAGTGAAAAGAAAAAAAAGAATAAAACTAAATTCTTCTCCTCTGAACTTAGAAAAGGCACTTTAACTCCACATTAGTTGCTGTCTTTCTTTGCGATCCTCGTTTTTATACCTCCTGCATTAAGCATACCACGAAAAATCAATGCATAACGAGGCGTCTGGATTTTCTATCAATTAAGTTTTGGCAAGAGGGAGCGGCAGAATTCAGCGCATCAAAGGATTAGCTGGAAAATTGCATCTGCATCTTAAAAGCTAGGGATTGAAGATACTGATCACTCCGATGATACTTTCATCTATGCATGTAGTCGATAGATCATCATTTTATAATGCACATATACCTTTGCACAATGACCAATTTACAAACATGCAACTGCGGAAAAAAAGGATCTCATATTGCCCTTGAAAACTCAGTTTCTAACTTATATATGTTTTTAGTTAAGATACGACCATATTGGTTGAATGGGATGATCTCCCTTGAAGATAAGGGCGATTATCACCATGTATCGTAATTTTCAGGATCATAATGAGAATTTAGATTTTGCAGGCATATATATGTGAAAGTACAAATTTTGTTAGGTATCTATGCAAAAGCACCTGATGTAATTCACAACAAATTTCTAAGAAGGCGCTTAGCTTGGTTAAATTTGTCCACAACAGGTGAACCGGGCAAGCAGAAACCTGACTAACCCATTGTGGCTCCACTTAAGCATAAGCATATCAACAAAGGGTGCCCTTTGCAATCCTGCTACAATAGGATAACTTAAAGAAATGTGGGCTAAGTGTTGCTTACCATCTACTTCCTCGAATTCTACTTCTTTGACCATGTCGGCAGCAGCATTGTACTCAAACCTGCAAAATATTACAGCAATTATCACACATTACTGCATTACTTTAATTTATCATACAATACTTATTGCAAGTAACAACCGGAGGATACTTTCACATCACAACGTAAAAGGATACCATATATGGTGTGCATCAAATTGGACTCGATTGATATATCTAACATGTGTAAATCTAGAAGTTTAGACAACAAACTATCTTCAGATTGAATAGCAACTCTCAACAAGTACTTGACTAATTTAAAAATCAATTATACCGAACTCACCATTCAAAAGTACTATAATATGTAAAATATCTATGTAGTCCATTAAATTTCATGCATTTCATTGATACTCCTGATTGAGAAAAAAAAAAGAAAAAGAGATCAGGTGTAGAGCTGCTTTTTTTTTTTTATTTCTTTATATAATTATAGATTAGGGAATAGAAGCAATATTGGCCCAAACCTTATCAATGATTTTTTTTGGATTGTTTATCGAGATTCGATTAGAAAATTCAGGGGGGCATTTGGCCCTATTTTTGCTTCAGCTGTCAGCAGGAACAACCTCAAGTAGAGCATTTGGTAAGACAAAAATCTGGAGCTACTGCAACAGAAGGCAGAAATGAGATTTTAACTCTCAAAAACATAAGCTCAAATTTGGTGCTTCTGATTCTGCAGCAGAAAGAAGTTGTTGAGGTAATTCAATATAGTGCTTCTCCTAATAGCATTAGCTAGACAACACTTTGTCAAACAACACTACGGTCCTCAAGTATGCATTACACGCAGAGTTAAATTAAAACCAACTATGCGCCCGGATTGGACATGTTATCTTATGAGGTAAATTTAAAATTTGGAGAGAGAATTGCATGATGCAGATTTAAGTATATCCAAATCAATCTTCCTTATCACTGGACCTAGCAAGCAGTATCTAACAAAACTAGCAAAACATAACAGGAAAAAGTGGAGAGTAATTGAGCGTCTATATTATTATCAAGATAACATACGAAGAAAACAGATTTGTGTAAATTTGTTGCTCCTATTCTTACCTGTTGGAGAAAACGACCTCGAGTTCATAGTCAGATGTGCTTTTAGTAACCTCAACTAGAACATTAACAATTTCTGTTTTCCTAGTGCTGGCCATAAGGCAGTCGTACTCTGTGGGAATAATAATTGCAAAGAAATTATCGCTCAGCTTGCTAAGACATAGCCTTTCGACGGCCGCCAGTGCTATCCGCCGCTTTAGTACATCAGCTTCAGGATCAACAAGATAGATGGCAAAATCTGTGATTACCAAAATGCGTCTTTTCATCTTCCCTGATCCCGTGAACTTCAAAATCTTGTCTGCAAACAGAACTTTTTTGTCCCCTGAAAAAAAGAGAGAATATTTTACCAATTAGTTATGAGATTATGCGCTCACGATGTTTCATGTGAAAACTGAAAAGCAGCAAAATCAATTTCTGATGTTCATGACTTCTATGAAAGTGAAGTTGATACCTTCTTACATAAATCAGATGGGCAAGCAGGCATATAAATTAAAATTTTCTAAATAACAAAAGCCTGATATGGTCTACTGAAAATACTTGATAGTACTAAGTACTAACTAATTAATCCTTTACCAGAGGGCTGTGTTGTTCCTAAACAATTTCTCCTTACATATTAAACACACCAAGAGATATATAGCGGTACTTGGCGATAAAACTTTTCAAGAACAAGGGGTGGAGCAAATTTGTGTAATTGTACACTTAATCATGGGCTTTAGGCACTGGGAAAAAAGTGATATCCAAACAAAAGAAAAGCAATTTTATTGGTAAAAAAATGAGGCAACTTCTCTGCTATGGGAAACAGAAGACGAGTGTCAAGCTGATAGAAAGAAATAAGCGCTTTTCCTACGGCGTAGGAAAAGCATATATATGCTTCTAAGCCCAAAAGCAAAAGCTCCAATTTTGAGTTTCTATTTCTGCAGCAGTGAGCAGCTGTTAGAGGATTCTGATAAACGAAAAGCTGTATAAGTGCTTTTTTCAGATAACACAACTCAAACAACACTAGAAGCTCTGGCTATTGATTTGAAGAACCAAATAGAACTTCCATATCTACGCCAGATTCCACCCAAATTTATCGACAAAAATGGTTTGGAGAACCACCTCAATCAAAAAATTGCAGAACATATATACTGCAAGATTTACACGAGACCGATCATACTAGGAGTTAATTTCCGAACAGAAAAAGTTACCAACTTTGATCATCAGATTACCCGAATCGGGTCGCGAGAAACTGCACAGAATCGAAAGGTAGGCGAAATCGGGGGGGGGAAACGATACCTTGCTTGGATAAGATCTTCGTGAGGTAGGGATCGGAGGGGACGCCGATGTAATCCCCCTTACAATCCCGATGGATCGACGCTCTCCTCCGCACCTTCATCCCCATGAACAACCCCGGATCCCCCGCCGCCCCCTCCTCTTCCCCACCTCCGCCGCCGCCGCCATTGGCCTCCGCCGCCTCTCCGCCGCCGCCGTTCTCCTCGGGGTCCTCCGAGGGCTCGACCTGGATCCGCTTTAGGGTTTTGAATCGATCCATGTGCGCCCCCGCTCGAGGGGAAGGGAAATGGGGAGGAGCGGGACGAGGACGACGACGAGGAGGAGGGTCGTAATCGGAGTTCGGGTTTAGATCCGATATGTGCTCGGTCGAATTAAACCCCGCATCGATCGAGCCGAGTCGCACAAGTCGCTTACTTTAGAAACAGAGATATTGTTGCCTGCACCCGGTGCATCCACCACTTCAATACACTGCACCTAATTTTTGATGTTGCATCCTCTAAAGAGTCTATATATATAATATAATATAAAATAAAATGTGTAGATTTTTATTGTGTAGATTTTTATGTAGAGAATTCACCTTTGAGGTTTGTATTGTGTAGATTTTTTTTTTATTTTTTATTTTGCGAAATATGGTGTATTCTCATATAGTTATACACGCGGTGTGAGTAACAATTTTAATGTAATTATAATATAATGTATACACCTCGGTGCATGCGATTTAACTTCTATCCCTCGACAAACCCTGCACCGAGCTCAGGAGTAGCAGCAACATCGACGAGGCCCCGAATCCCCCCACCATACACCAACCCCCTCGATCCCTCCTCCTCCTCCTCCGCCGCCGCCGCCGCCGCCGCCACCGCCGCCGTTCTCGTGAGGGGGCGAGGGAACGAGCGTTAATCGAGCCGAGGCGATTAATCCGGAGGGGATTCGAAAGGATCGTCTTTGTGGAGTTTCTCGCGTCCTCTTATGCGCGGTCGTTCGCTCTGCTTTTGAGGTTTGATCTCTAATCGCCGCTCAAGCTATTTCATCTTCAACCTGGAGAGCCAGAAACGAGATTTTTTTAAAATTTTTTTAGATTTATCATGTATTTTTCAAATTAAGATGGTTAATTCCTCGTGTATATCGATTTTAATGCTGTTTTTATTGCTTTTTAGTGGGTTTTGATCTCAATTTGAAATTTTGACTCGCTTCACGTGTTCTAGTGATTAGATTAACCTTTTGGGAATTTAGAAGGGCGAGGGGGCGAAGAATATCAGTCGTACATACAATTTTTTTTTTCTTTCTATTATGTGCTCTTTTTTCTCCAGCTTATTTATCATCTAAAGTTATCTTTTACAAAAAAATTTTCTTTTAGCTGTTTATAATAGATAATTAATTTGATAAATGCTGTGGATCATAACAGTTACTTGGTTGTATACCTTAATTAACTCGATTTATTTTAGACTTTATTAAGAGTTGGAACGAGTTACTGTGATTGTTGAACAAGTGCTCGATAAATCTACCCAGAATTGCCAAATTTAGGCCCTGTATGTTCGAATTCGGCTTGTATTTGATATAATTTACAATCTGAATTTTGAATTGACATCTTAGGTCTCTGATCGGATTCGAGTCAGTATTGTAGTATTGAATAGCTCGTTGGATTATGACTCTTTATGGATCTGATCTAGATTCTGTTAGGCGTCTTTAGATTTTTTTTTACTTTTATTTTTTTATGATGCTCGCAATGTTTTTTTTGGTAAGTTACTTCCAGTTTAACCTTTTCGTGGCTACTTTGGTATTTAAGGCTTCCTATCCGCTGCAACTTCGTTGCGATGTAATTTAATGTTATATTTGATATTTCAATTACAGAGCTGAAGCATAAATCTCTGTCCGAATGCAGAAACTCGGTGATTTTAAGCTGCCCTACTTCTTCAATTATCCACCTTACTTCACGTAATGAATCAAACCTCTTCATTTTTCTTTTGACTCATTGGTTTGATTTCTCAAGACATAATATTGCTATTGAAATGTGATCTTAATGTGTATCTTACATTGTCTGATATTTACTAGGTGCTCTTTCTGAATCGGATATTAAACCTAAATTTGATCAATCTTTGTGGTGAGTTTTGCTTGCCGGCATATGAATGAGCAACTTAGTAGAAAAGAGCAATACTTGCCATTTGGTGGATTGGCTTTTTCTCAATAAAATTTGAGTTATGTAGGAGACATAGATGCATGGATATAGATAGTGACATAATACCTTGATGAACAGGTGAGATAAGACATGATAATGGCAAGTTGATGTGATCTGTGTTAATACAACACAATCCTGCATGGTAGGGACACAATGTATATGACATAATTTTATTTGTCGACAATAATAAAAATCAATAGGGACGGGATATATTCATTAAAGATTTAGAAACATCTAATATGAAGAGTAATTACGATATGGAAGAAGAAAAAAATGAAAGTGTACCTAGAAATAACGAAATTGTATCTATCTGGTGAGCACTGGATTATTTGGGCTGCTTTTATCAGTTTCATTCCATCTTATTATGTATGAACTCGTAATATGACCTTCGACCTCTTTTGGCCTTTCTCGGGAACATTGAAGGCCTTCCTGTCTAACAACCAGCTGAATACTTAGTTAAACTGTTCTTGAGAGCCAATTCCTCATTAACTGCAATGAGGCCTGTAGGTTGGGACAATACAGTTTTATGCCTTTCAATGCACATGCCTAAATCTTCTGAATTGAACCCTTCTTTTTATTGAAAAGCTTTTTAAATTCAATCATGAGAACACAAAATCTGAACCCCTGCTGCTAAAAAGCATGATGTTCATTAAACAACATATACTTGTTTGTTGAACTTGTATGATGCACTTTGTCAGGTACATGTCTACTTAGAAAACCTATATGCTGAAACACTCTCCGAGTTATGTGTGCCATTTCAAATTCGAAAGCATTATCATTGGCTCAAATATCCTATGTTTCCCTCACATTTAGAGTTTTGTACAGCATACTTTTCATTGTTAATTCTGCTTATGATTGACCCGATTTTATATTTCCCTTCTAGTTTGCAGCCTGTGAGAGAAACGCGTGAGAAGCAAATCCAACTGTGGAAGGAGTTGATACTTGATTATTGTAGAGGCCAAAAGATCTTTACAATTGCGCTTGAAGAAGATTTCCCACTCTTCTCTAATCCTGTAATTGAGAGTGAGTCGTGCTTCTTAATGCTTGTGCTTGAATATGAAGTTATATGCGGTCTATATTTCATATCTTTGCCCCAGTAAGTTTTGTTTGGAGATTTGAAACCATTGGTTGAGAGTTACACTGAGTAGGTAACTATGAGAGTGAGGCTGCTTTTTACATTCCTTCGATTTAAAATTTGGCATGATAACTCTCGTCATGAGCGCTTCCACGGCCTTGGTTTGGTAATATCATGGTTTTTTCTATGCAACCATTTAATAATTTGATTATACAGGATCTCTAACTCATGAAGCAAAAGAAGTATTTCTTAATGCTCTGGTCAATGAAGGTTAGTTGTAATTTATTTGTGATCAAAGTTTTGCCTTCTTTTTGCCATCTTTTTGTGCTGAAGCTAAAAGAGTCGGATAATTTTCTTTGGGCTCTCGTTATAGCAACTTACAAACCTTTTTCTCTTGCCGAATGCCCTCGCAGGACGTGCAGAATGGATGGACAAACATCACAAGAAATGCCTTATTCTCTGGCTAAGAATACAAGATTGGGCTGATTATATTATAAACTTTGTGAGTTCAGGTTTTTTGTGACTTCTAGGGGATTACATTAGAGGTAGAATTGTTGTAATAACTGCGGTTTTATGTCTTTGTCTGATCAGGTAAGGGAAAATGGATTCGAAGACAGTGTCATGACTGTTGAAGATTTACGCTCCGGAATTGAAACCCGTGGAACTGGTAACTAATTACTAATTCTATCAATTTTGTTTAGCTACTTTTATTTTCTGAGATGGATATTTACCGCCAAATGCCCTATTTTAATCGACTATCTGGATTATGTTGAAAACTTTGTTGGCGTTTAATTGTACATTCATTGTGATTCGTTGGTTACTGTTTACGGGAATTTTGCATCGACTGAAAATAGCGGATAAATTCGAAGAATTTTTCACTCGACCATTCTAATGGTATCCTAAAAGACTAACACTCTTTCTTACTTCTGGGCTGCTATTGTTTGCCCCTTACGCTCTTAAGATCTTGCGGGGATCGATCGCGGCGTTTTGACGCGTGCCCTAAAGTTACTGGAGCAGAAGGGTAAAGCGGCAATCTTCAAGGGGACTTCGGCCGACGACGAAGGCGTCAAGTTCTCGGTCTAAAGCTGTTCTATCTAAGCCTCGAGCCTCATTCACCGACCCAAAATTCCGATCCTGATCACTAGAAATCATCTCTATTGTGTTGTAGATTCTGAATGCAGGTTGCGTTCGCGCGAGAAATTTTTAGTTTCTACTGTGATTCCCACAAACTTCTTGATGAGTGTATTTTACTCCCCAAAGGAAGTAGATCCTATTATGTAATTTGAAAATTGCAACACATTCATTAACTGGGAGCTATTCCAACTCTTTTTTCTTTTTTTTTCTTTTTTTTTTTACATTACTACTGGAGAAACTGTATGTTGTGCTGTGAGCCTGTGACTGGCTGGTCTACTAGAGCAGGTCCAAACAATAATTTATCCGTGTTCTCTGTCCTTAAGTCTTAACCCCCTATAAAGATTCATCTTATTCTATTTAAATCTTTCTTGCTTTTAAAATACTTTATTCTTTTAGTAATTTTTTTTTTTTTTTTTTTTTTGAGAGATAGGTAGCACGCTACCCGCTTCGTTTATTTCGTTAAGAAATAAATTTAGCTAGAAATGTGAATCAACTAGAATTCGAACTCGGGTCTCGGGTACCAACCACCAAATCCTTTGCCACTTGCTCTAGGGACGGTCGGTTACTTTTAGTAATATTTAGGCTTCGTTCCGGATCGCGAAAAAATTATGTTATGTGGGGTCAAAAAGTAAGTTGAAAAAATATTCTATTTGTTTCTGTACGTAATATCACGTGATATATTTTCTGCGGTCCCATCGGAGAATGCAAAAGTACATTCTTATATATTTTTACATCAACTCTATTTTATCTAATTGCGTTAGATAGATTTTAGTACTAAGCTAAGTTATATTGTGTCGGCAAATGGAAAAATTAGAATTTAAACAGGAAGTTCAAAAGTGAAAGCTTTAATTTGATTTGTTCGAAAAATATTAATATAATAATTTCTTCTTTGTGGAATGAGGTTCAGGAAATAAATAGTTCCTCCCTAGTAGATGCTTAATTACCATATATTGCAAATATACTATGAGGAGGAGAATAAGAGGTAACAACTAAAAATGGGGGAGAGAATATTTGCCAGAGATATGGTCTAAGTTGGATCATGCCCTTATACTATTTTTATTTACTTTGGTACCAAAAAGCAGTTCAATGGATGCGAAAAACGGCAAAACAACATATTCTTCTTCTTACGATAAGGAATGAAGTGTGCCATTTTAGAAAAACGGTCAACTGCAACAAGAATCGTGCTTTCTAATCGTATTCGGTAAATTTAGAACGAAATCTATTCTTAGATCTTGCAAAAAAGAATGGGGTACGGGTAATGATGTGTATATTATATAAAACAACAAAAAAAAAATTACATCAGATTGATTAGTTTAGGCAATAAAACTGGTCAATTGAATCCTAGAATTTTATATTTAAACCTCAACAAAAACTGCATCAGATTTAAAAAGCAGCCCAGAAATTTTTTTTCCAGAAACCTCTTTGACTACTTCCTAATGAAAAATATATAGTGTTTGAAAAATATCTGATGTTAAAAATTCCTAAATTATATAAAAAAAATAAAAATAAAAATAATTGCTGTGCCATATGTAAATTTATCTTGTTTCAAATGTACTAATTCAGATTTAATTTATTACTGATAAGTAACGATATTATTTTATGTTCACAAACATATTGTGTATGCATCGACCGTCATACGGTCCTAGAGTAAGTGGCAAAAGGTTAGGTGGTTGGTACCCGAGATTTCAAGTTCGAATCCCATTTGATTCATATTTCTAGCTAAGTTTATTTCTAAATAAAATAAACGAAGCGAATAACGTGCTATCAATCTCTCTCTCCCAAAAAAAAAAAACATATTATGTATGGGACTAGAAAATAAGTAATTTGTAAGAAAAAATTGTAAAAATTTCTACACCTAAAATATTACTAAATAATAGACTCTACAACCGTCACCAGCGAGTAATGAAGGGCTTGGTGGTTGATGCGACAGAGTTCGAATCTAGTTGATTCGTTTAAAATTTAAGTTTATTTTGAAATAAACGAAGCGGGTCTTATTTCTCTCTCTCAAAAAAAGAAAAAAAAAGAAAAAAAAGAAAAAAGAATAGACTCTACAGTGCAAAATTTATAGCTAATGTTGGTGACGTGGTAGACCGGGTCGGAACAATCTGAAAGTCGTAGACCGGGTCCAAACACCTTTCTATCCGCAGCATTAATGGGCGACGCCGCGTGGTCCATGTGTTTATCATGATTCATGATTCATCACCGTCCCCATCATTACCCCCCTCTAAAAAAGCACGATTCCTTTTCATTGTGCAATGATATACCGCTCATCAGTTTTATTTTTTATTTTTAAACTTTTTATTTTTTTTTTATTTAAGTTATTCTAATTAGTTTACTTTGAAAAGTTTTGCTAATTTTGACATTTTTATAATCAAATTATTAATAAATTAAAAATTTATTGATTAGAGTTTAAGGATCAAAATACCAAATGCTCATAGTTTGAGGACCAAAGGTGTAATTTACCCTCTTTTTTAATTATTTTATTATATATAAAATAAAACTCATTCTCTATCTCTCTCTCGCTCGACTCTTTATCCCTCTCTTTCCTTTTTCTTTTTTTTTTTTTTTACCCTCCATTTCTCCTCCAACCGCGTCCACAAAAGCGAAAAAGAGGGAGGGGAGAGAGAGAGAGAGAGAGGAGAATCGACGAATCCCTAGCCTCAGGTAAGAGTAAGACCCTCTCTCTCTCTCTCTCTCTATACCTCTCTCTCCTCTGTCTCTTCTCCTTCCTCGAATCACGCTTTGTGTCGATCTCGTTCTTCGTCCTGTAGATTTGGTCGATCGGGTCGAGTTTCAGGGGATTCGATCGCCGCGTCCCATGGCTTCGAAGCGGATCATCAAGGAGTTGAAGGATCTACAGAAGGATCCCCCGACGTCCTGTAGCGCAGGTATCTGTAGATCCGGATCCCTCCAATTCCCGATCTCTCTATTCGTGCTCCCTCTCGCCCCGATCTTGTTGGTTGGGTGTTTGAATTTTGGGATCAAACTGCGGAGTTTTGTCGTCGATTATTAGTGCTTTTTTGTCATGGCGAATTCTATTCCTTTATGTGTTGTTGTTGTGTTGTTTTCTGATCAAGCGCATGTGGTAGTTTTTGATGGTGGATTTTGGTAGCATCATCTCGGGTTCGAGGGGATGATGTAATCCTCTGACTTTTAAACGATTTTTGTGTTCTAGTTGCATGATATGATGAAGCGATTCGGCGGAGATTTTACTTTTTTAACAATATCTCCCCCTTCTTAAATAGATAACATGAATAAGTAAGTTAGAATAGTTAATCCGTTAATTTTATTGTTTTTTGTGGAATTTATGGCTTGCCCATCATTAAGGTGGTCTCTCTTCAGGGCAGAATTGGAGAATAAGATTTTGTGAAGTAGCTATTATTTAGCATGCATAAAGTTTGATCCTTTTGCTTTTTTGATACGTAATGTGTAATGCTTAATCTCTGTTAAACATGTTGAGGGCTAGGGCATTTCAGAGATGCAGAATTGGGAATTTTTTGACTTTGATGTTGTCCAATGGAGCACACATGTGATTGAAAGATTTATTTGTGGTTCGTTCGCCGACTAAAAGGAGATGTAATAGGATTAGAGAGATTTGAGTATGTATAGAGAAGGGATGAGCACAGCATGTAGTGGCTGCTGATTGGTAAGGGAACTTCTTCCTTCCTCTTCTTCACTATGCCATAGTACCAAAGACTGTCTGGGCATTCCATTTTCTGTCATATCAAACTAAAGGTTTCTGTATGTGAAAGGTGAACAAGCTTGTCGACGTGAAGAGAAGCATGCTATTCTCATGTTGCCACTTGGTTAAAACAGAATTTATTCTCAGTGCTGTTATTTATATGATTCCAGTTGTACATAAACTTCAGCAGTGGACAATCAAAGTAAAGATCAGCAGGTTTGTTATCATGCTGATGGTCTTCGAGTGGCAAATCTGCTCAAGTTCCTTTGGCTGTTTAACTTATCAATTGCTATTTCTCTATACTACCTGCTCTTCCATAATTAGATGGTAATATTCTACGCTAGTTGTAATTCTGTAAGGTCGGGAAAGGCAATCTGCTGCTAGTTACATATGCTTCTTACTTGCTTATCTTATATATTTGGTTTAATAGCATGTCAGCTTGCCAGTTTGTTTGATTCTCAGATTTGTTAGTATTCTGCATATTGGCATTTTTCAGGTCCGGTGGCTGAAGATATGTTTCATTGGCAAGCAACAATAATGGGTCCACCAGACAGTCCTTATGCAGGAGGAGTCTTTTTGGTTACCATTCACTTTCCTCCAGATTATCCATTCAAACCACCAAAGGTACCATAAGAGCAACATGTGTGATTTTGAAATGTTACTGATCATTCTGGTATATTCCATATAAATGTCTGATGCATTTTAGATTATATTTTATATTATATCTTTTGTCTAGCTGCGCTCTAAGCATGTTTAGTGAGAAATATGAGACTTCCACAGACAATGACTTTCTCTTCAATCCCATCATGTTCTCTGGTTAGTTATATATATTTCCTAGTCAGTAATAGTAGATTTTTCACATATTTTTCTGCGTTTTCCTGTTGTTGCTGATGCTTTTCTGTAAGAAGTATGTAACTAGGTTATGTATCTTTTGTTAAAATTCATCTAATTTCTGTAGTCAGTATGTTGTGGAGCTTGTGTTTTCTACTGGTATTACAGACGGATTCTCAAAATATTTTACTTCTAGCTAAATTCACAGTCATCATGATCTTTCTATGGTTACCTAGGATTGAATTCCATCTGGCTCTTTTAAGCTTCAGAGATGAAGACATTTCCTGTAGCAAAATTAATCATCTTTTGCCTGCATATGGTTTTTGTTTGTTTTTGTCAATATTATATAACTCAAGATTTTTTTGCTTGTTGGTTGGTTGTAAGCAAAACCAAAAGTACTCGATCTGTATGTAAACATGCCTAGTGGTTAGAAACACGGCACAATTCTTTGGTTACAAATATGAAAATTCACTCAATTCTTAAATTCGAGTTGTGCGTACTTCCATGCACATGCATATAAATTAGTTAATGAGATTAATTGATGGTTGCTTCACATTTGGAAAAGCTAAATTAGCTTGGCATGTTCAGATTGTGAAGAGAGAACAAGAAGACAAACCATCTCCTACTATGTTAGGGGTCGAAGAAAACTGATTTTAATGTTGAGAAAGTGCATAGTCAAAATAATTATGGCTTTGCATAGTAAAGCACTTCAACGTAAATAAAAAGTCTGTGTGTGCTGCTGAGCAATCATTTTTAGGTTTCGATTAATTTTCATCCTTACAATTATATCTTCCAGGTAGCATTCAAGACAAAGGTCTTCCATCCAAATATTAACAGCAACGGGAGCATTTGCCTGGACATCTTAAAAGAGCAGTGGAGTCCTGCATTAACCATTTCCAAGGTTATTTTGCTTTTCTTCCATCCTTACCATTGATTTATTTGGGTAATTTCCACATCTAGCTAAGAAATTAGGCTTGGTGGGGCGTTGATTACTGTCCCGTGATTCCCCCCGTCGCCCGACATCCTCCCTCCAAAGAATCAAACCTTTTGGGGGTAGAGAAATCAGTTGATTTCAAGACGTCCTCCCGGGTTCAATTCCCATATAGTGGGTAGTTAATCCTTAGAATCGGGAGTTGCACCCGCCACCGGTGACTTTGACAAGCAAAAGATGGATCGAATTGGACTCCTTTTGGCAAATTCCATTGACACTTGATAACACATCATAGACTGCACCCTAAAAACCCTCATCAACCAAAGCCCTTTGACAAAGCCTCACTTCCAAGAGGCGAACTTTTGACTCCGGAGAGTTTGAGTTTGTCATCAGCTATTTCGCTCATGCCTTCCTAAACTCCTGGCACGGACTCGCTCCCATGGCCTAGTGCCAATTCTAGTCATCGGTCTACTTGGACGCCTTTCTCGGGCCTTGAAAGACCCCAAGCTATGGCTTAGCAGGATAAAGGCAGGAAGGAAGACTACATGATAGAACTAGTACATCAGAAATTGAAGTACAAATGAGCCCTCTTCTTGTTGGAAAAAAAGAAATAGATAGCAAGAGGACCCATTCTTATTGAAAAAGCAAAATATCACCATCGTAGAGACATTCTTACACACTATGCGGTTGTGGTCTGGCCTATCGGCTTACAGGTCAAGGGCGGGAGAAAATTTACGTCAAATCTGAACCCATCAAGTGAATTGAAGCAGTCAGCAATAGAAGGCGTAACGCAAAGAGGGCGACTCTTTGAATATGTGATTTTGGAAGCATGGCCTGGGCCTATTAACCATATCCTTGTATTCAAGTGTCAAAAAGGCATTTGCAAGGTCTTTCCACTTGCGAATTCCTGCTATTCATAGCAAGGGTCGGTGAAGCATACCTCAGTCCTCTCTTTAGCCTATCCTGTCCTTTTGCTAAACCTCGAAACTGTAAACAAGTCTTTGACTTGCCTTCTCAGATGCGCTGAGATACGACTTTTAGAACAAACCTTTGGCTTTATTTGCTGTTGAATTGTTAGTGTTCTTATATATTTACCAAGTAGAAGTATTTGAAGACGCCATGGGTCGCTACTTTTGATTTGAAAAGATAGGTTACACATGTTTGTTTGCCTTAGCTTCTAGAGCAGCTACTGTACTCCATAAATCAGCAGCAAAGCATTTGGAAAGCCAGAAAAACTGGAGCTTTCGCTATGACGAGAAGCCGAGCTTCTGAGCTCTAAAAGCAGAAGCTTCATTTGAAGTCTCTCCTACGGCGAATTGTCGGGGTGAATTGCCTGCAAGCTTTTTGGTGGTCACAGTAAGGGGTATCCATTTTTTTGTGATATCCTTTAGAAATGAGATCATCAACTAATCAAGTATCGATTTTTCACCTCGCAATATTATCACCTCCGAAGTAATTGATTTGTATATAAATGGCAACGCGTTTTTCTGGTCCACTTTCAGGTATTGCTCTCTATTTGCTCCCTCTTGACCGATCCAAACCCGGACGACCCGCTGGTTCCGGAGATTGCACATATGTACAAGACGGACAAGAACAAGTACGAGGCCACCGCAAGAAGCTGGACCCAGAAATATGCCATGGGCTAAAAGCTCTTCTTGAATCGGAGATTGTTCGGGGTCATTCGGCCTGTTAATTTAGTACAACCTGTTTGTGATTTGTATGCGAAGTTGGTGGTGTATGTCGATTTAACTCGGTGGCTACGCTCGAAAGAGTAAAAAGCCTCAGCAACTATCCAAAAAGGGAAGTAAACGATTTGCTGTATCTGATTTACTCGTGTGGGAATGCGGTGTTTAGACCATTAAACTCGCTTCCATTGTTTCCAGTTGTTAGCTAAATTAATCTCTATTATCTTTGATAATCATCTCTGCTTATGGTTTTCTTGATGCATAGTCATCAGTAGTAGACTGGAAACCAAACAACCATCAATATTTGCAGAAATCAATCCCGGTCGTGATTGATTTGTCAAGATCTTGACTTACTCAAGCTGAAAAGCTGCTCAATGAAATCTTTAAATCCGCACGTTTGCATAGACGCCACACACCGGCCGTTGGATCTTGATCAGCAGCACATTGTGCTGCACAGAAATAGTGATTTACATATACGATCAACGACTCTACTGTTTTTGAACATGGCACCGTGTATATATCCATGTACCTCGGAGTTGCTTTAATTGTCCGCACAGTGCAACACTATGCGAAGCCTCGACAAAGCAGTGCTAAGGATCCAAAATGAAACAAACCTTTCCTAACACAAATGATAAAAAATTTAATGATTATTATCCAAGATTCAAATTCAAATTCTAATTGATTCACATGCTAAATTTTATTTCTAAATAAAATAAATAAAGTAGATTGCAGGCTACGTTTATCTAAAAAAAAAAAAAAAAAAAACCAAAAAGAAGACGCACCAGTTCCTATGTTATTATCCCTCGGCTACGTGTGACAAATCCGGTGGAGAAACAACTGCAGCAAAACCCAACAAAAGCTGTGTAATATTGGTGGGTGGGGGGGTTGGGCTCCTCTCACAGCTCATGTACTTCGCTGCATCAATATTCGCGCGCAAAGTGTAAAGATTCCAATGATTTGGCAATGGGGAAAATATGTAAAATAATCTGGGGTGCCGTGGAACCAAGCCTACACATGCACGTGCAACAGTATGGCTTTATGTATGCCATTTTTTTTTCTTTTTATCCTTAATTTCTTTATTATTATTAGATATATTAAAGTTGGATATTCACGAAAGTAATGAATAGGATTCGATCGATAGGAGTGAAAAGTTATACGTACATGTACGAATGATTTAACTTTCCATGTTTCTTCCTATTTGAATACGGTTGGTTCCATACTCCACCACTATAAAAAAAATTTTATATTTAAGAACACTTTAAATAATATTTAGCGACGTTTTAAAGCGTCGGCGAAAATAATCCCGACGTTTGTAAAAGTGTCGTGTAAAGAATCGTTAAATAAACATGTCGGAATAAATATACCGACATTTTAATATAGCGTCGAAAAATTTATATAAATATTTGATAAAAATATATTTATTAGCGACGCTTAATCATAGTGTCGACAAATACTAAATATTAAGACGCTAGAAAAAAACGTCGTTTAAAAAATATCGTCTAAACTATATTTTGTTGTAGTGCTCTCGTGGCCAAACCGTACATGTGCAAGGCTAAATTACAGAACCTATAATTCTCATATAATACTTGAGAGAGTGTTTTTTTTGAAGTTTAAGAATTAAAATAATTGTTGAATTTGGTATGTAATAGAAAATGGCCGCAAAAATCAAACTGGATAGACGTATCAAGGAATAATCACTGCTAAAAGAAGAAGTATAGCTAGCTAGAATATTCAGTTGCTATGCATCGCACCTGCGAATGGCGAATCCAAAGCACATTTACTCCAATCTCATGACAGTTGAGATGTACTCCGCTGTATAATGACAGTACTACAATACACAAGCCTACTTTGTACATTAGATCGTATATATATATCTAATGCCAGTAAATCTTAAAAAGATCTTTT
Source organism: Aechmea fasciata (assembly GCA_025177825.1). Taxonomy (NCBI): domain Eukaryota; kingdom Viridiplantae; phylum Streptophyta; class Magnoliopsida; order Poales; family Bromeliaceae; genus Aechmea; species Aechmea fasciata. The sequence goes on from CM045936.1 coordinate 1,904,412, forward strand.
TTATCGTTGAAATTTTGCAAATATGAATGAATGCATTCATTCACTAGCATAGTATCTTCCACTTAATTGCATCGATGTTGTGCTTCACTGTAGCACATTGATTTCTCTAGCTAGCCAGATAGGAAAGCATGCAAATTCATTTCAACAAGCTCAAGTTGAAAAATACAGTAATGCGACTGAGGGGCGAACAAAAAAACCCCTTCTTTAGTGATCTAGATCAACGGCGAATGAAATTTACAAGATAATAACAGGTTCTTGATCTAAATTTTACAACTAAGGCCAATGTTGACATGTAATTTTGCCTTAATTCCTACACACTAATGAGATAATAAGTCACATATATATATATATAATAAGAGAAAACTTTCCTGATTAACTGAGTCTTATTTCACCCTTAATATCTGAGCTAATCCCTATATATATATACAACCCATGCAAACCCCTTACTATATCATTGAAACATACACAGAGACCTACGTATCAAAGGGTACGTACGTAGCAAGGGTAGCTTTACGTACCAATGCATGCCGAAATGTTATGTTTAATAATAAGATCGAAGTGCTAATTAAGTCTATATAATACTTCATCCTAGTAATATAACAATCTCTCTCCGAGTTACCCAATCTTTATTAAATTTTTAGTATTTTGAAAAAAAGGAAGTGATACAACTAGTGTACGTGAAATTTATAATGGCCTTCGAACAAATATGTTCATGGCTACAACCTAAAAGGAGGCTTTGACCAGCATTTTTATATTTAGCAACTTCTTCCTAGTAATATAACAATCTCTCTCCGAGTTACCCAATCTTTATTAAATTTTTAGTATTTTGATAAAAAAAGGACGTGATACAACTAGTGTGAAATTTATGGCCTTCGAACAAAGATGTTCATGGCTACAACCTAAAAGGAGGCTTTAGAAACCAGCATTATATTGCCCTTTAATTACTTCTGAGTAAATTTAGAAGATAAAGAATTGTACTGTTAAATAGCTTAATAAGGAGTGTTTGGTTTTACACACAATATACCCGAAAAATAGTTCTTCCGTTGAGAAAAAAACTATTCGTCAGTTTAGTCGTTACCATTTGGTTCGGGTATAAACAAGAACTAGCTATTATAGGAATAGGTACAAATATAGGGATAAAAAAAATAACGTTTGAATGAAAATTAAATTATTCCCGAGGATAAGAAAAATATTAGATAGTTTTATATAAAAAATAAATGTGTTGGTAGGATAACCGAGAACTATCATTCTCGAATAAAAAATTAGCGTTTGAGTATAAAAGGGGGGATAAGGGCCTATTCCTATTCCTATTCGATCCCCTAATATGGTGGAAAATTAGTTCTCCTGATTTTTCTTCTTTTCTTTTCTTTTTTTTTTTTTTTTTCAGATTTTACAATCATTTCTTAAAATTACCTGTGAAACGAGAACTATATATATTGCAAAGAATCATTTTTCACGCTTTTCCAAAAAAGCAAACACCTCCTTAGCAGTAAATGTGAAGCTTTTGTGAGTGAGGCTAAAAAGCAGATGTGCATAAGCATGCGTTAAATAGCTTAACAGTTATATTAATGTGAATTCGTTTTTGTGAGTGAAGCTAATTAAAAAGTAGCTGTGCATGTGCACATGTACGAACAAACAGATAAAATTCCTTAGATTTTTCGGTGTGAAGCTTTTAACCTGTCGCCACAGAGATGAGAGCCACACAAACTAGCTTAGTTTTCTTTTTTTTGGACAATGAAGTAGTGTAGAATTTTACTGTAGTAGTGTTTTTATTACTTTTAGAACTTCATAAAATGTTATTTAGAGTACTCCATTCAAGCTAAAATACAAATTAATCGATGTAGGATATTAAGCTACTAAAAAAATCTAAGACGTGGCCCAATAGGAACCTAATACTAGTCAACCCTTTCTCACCGATCTCGTACTATTGCCTCCACTCACTACAAAAAATCTTGCATTTAAGGACACTTTAAATGATATTTAGCGACGCTTTAAAACGTCAGTAAAAATAATCCCGACACTTGTAAAAGCGTCGTGTAAAGAGTCGTTAAATAAACATGTCGGAATAAATATACCGACGTTTTTATATAGCGTCGGAAAATTTATATAAATATTTGATAAAAATATGTTTATCGACGACGCTTAATCATAATGTCGACAAATACTAAATATTAAAGATGCTAGAAAAAAGTATCGTTTAAAAAATGTCGTCTAAAACATATTTTGTTGTAGTGACTGTAACGCACCCTTGCTCTAAACAGTGTTTAATTAGACAATGTAAAGTTGAAAAATAATTAAGGACCCAAATTAAATATAACATCATAGAGATTTACGTATGTAGTTAAATTAAAGTGAGAATGGAACATATATAGACACCCTAAGTATATATAAGACATAGTGAAATAGCCCCTTAATCTTTACCTTTTCTTGTGGACATTCTTAAAATTTCGAATTTAGGTGAGCTGGTTCCATTAAATTGAGAGTTTTAATAAATTTATTTTAGCAATTTTAATAAACTTGTTTTTTTTTCCAATAAATAAAATTATAGTGATCAGAGACAGCAAATAGGAGATGGAACCGCTAAAATTAATAATTAAAGGCTTGATTTGTGTGCTTAATATGACTTAGAGTTGAAAAATTAGAAGTGAGAGCGCTCATCCCTAATAACCAAAAAATTAGGGATGAGAGGTTACGTGACCTTCCTACGAACGGGGGTTATGTGTCCTTCGGTGGTAGGATTTATTGTTAATCTATTGCTCCTATTTGACCCCCTATATATATATATATATATTTTTTTTTTTTTTTGAGAGAGATAGATGATACGCTTCGTTTATTTAATTTAGAAATAAACTTAACTAGAAATGTGAATCAACTAGGATTTAAACTTGGGTCACGGATACCAACCACCAAACTCTTTGCCACTTGCTCTAGGGACGGTCGGTTGATCCCTTATATTTTACTTCGCTTTTGTAGTGGTAAGTACAGTGTTTTTCCTCTTTCTTGTATTCGTCGGGATAGCTCAGAGGCTCATTTGTCTCCGATATGTCGCTTAATTCATTTTGATCAATGAATGAACGTTTGGTAACTTCTTTACCTTTTTTTTTAAAAAAAAAATAAAAATAAAAATAGTAAGAAATATAAAGGGTAAAAATGTTCTGAGACTCACAACCAACTATAGACCATTTTCAAGCAAGAGATGGTTTTCGAAGCAGCATTGCACCACATCATTTTAACTTCAAGCCAATTAAATTTTTTTTTGTTAAGATAGAAGTATAATAAAAAATTTAGATAATAGAACGGATAAACTCCCGAAATATAATTTGATTGGTTAAGAATATAATTATGCGGCATGCGATTGTTGCATCTCAAAAAAAAAAAATTTCTACAGTGGAGGGGTCGTAGTATATTTTCACTAAAAATAAAACTTATTACCGTTAAAGTTTGTGTTAGCAGATCTATATTTTTTTTTGGGAAAACTTTAAAAATCTCTCTTATGGTTTCGTCTTTATTTTATGTTTTTCTGGTTTTTTTTTTAAAACTTTTTCGTTAATATTTCGTTAAATTATGTACAAAAAATTTTAAATATTCATATAGATTTATCGAATATTTTATTTGAGTATCATTTAATTTTAACTTTGTCACTAATTTTAAAAAAAAAATAATAATAAAATCGATAATAAAAAGAGAAAAATAAAATTATAAGGAAACAAATTGATATACTTTAAACCACATGTACTAGAGTAAAAAAAAGTGCGAAACCAAGGGCTTTTTTGAAACTTTTATTTTATTATTATTTTTTTTTTACCATAACATATCACAGCAGTAACAAAAAAAAAAAAAGAAAAAAGAAAAAGAAAAAAAGAAGTGAGAAAACAGGTGAGTAATTAATAACAGTGGGGATCCAAAGCCAAAGCCAAACCCGGCTCTGACGGGGTGACAAATTCGAGGATTTGACCGTGCTTATTTTAATGAGGGGAGAGGGGCGGAGTGGGTGGTGGGGTGGTGGTGGTGGTGGTGATGGGTGTGGAGCTGAGCCTGAACCTGAGCCTGAACCTGAAGAAGTGGAGCGGCCCCTCAACCCCACGCGCGCCCGACCCACCGTCACGTGACCACGCGACCAACTCCCCCTCCCCACGCACCTTTCATTCGCGAACCCCTAGGGGAGCAGTGGGTCCCACGCCACCACGCACACGCGTCCCGAGCCGGTTGGTCTAAATGCGGGCCCGAATCGTTCGGTTCACCTCGGCCTCCGTGTATAGCTTCCTGGACCAGGTCTATGATGGACTCTTCCTAGGCCTTGTTTCTCGGTAGGAATATATATATATATATATATATATATATATATTATATTATATTTATTTATTATATAATATATTTTATTTATAAATATAAATTATAATAATTAAATATATTATAATAATTATTATATATTAATAATATATAATATATGTGTTTTACAAATAGTTTATTACAACATATCCTGAAAGTAAAAAACAAATCTCTCTCTCTCTCTCTCTCTCTCTCTCTCTCTCTCTCTCTATATATATATATATATATATATATATATATATATATATATATGCTTTTATTCTTACTCGGTTTTGCTTACTAGATTGGTCTTAATGCTAAATAAATGAACCCTTAAACTAAGTTACTAAAGGTTCTTAAATAATTTTTAAAATATTTTTTGGAACATCATTAGAGCTTGTTTGGTTCAAGAGTGGAATTAGAATGAATAATGGAATATGAATAAATTGAAATGGTAATCGGATTGCACCACTCCATCAAGACATTTGGTTCATTTCCGGATTGAAAATCAGAATGAATTATTACTATTTAACTCTTTGGTTGATACAAAATAAAAAATAATAAAATAACATAATACTAATTTTACTTTCAAATATAATTTTATAAAACTATCTAAAATTTATATAAAAAAAAAATTAATACTATTCTCAAGTTAGAGCTATGCAAAAAAAAAAAAAATTAAAAAAAAATTTATGTAAGAAATTACAAAAAAAATACATAATTTTTTTGAATAAAATTATAATAAAAATAATATATCATATATTTTTTTAATGCTAAAAAAAAGGGAAGAGAAGAAAAAGAATGGATAAGGTAGAAAAATATTGAGTTTGGTCTAAGAAAGAGATAAGTATAGATTTGAAATTAAGACTTCAATCCGAGTTTGGAGACCGGAATTAATTTGTAAGCTAATGAATCATTTCCATTCCGATTTGGAATGTGAGTTCCAAAACGATTCCCGTGAACCAAACAAAATTAGCCGAATTTAATCAAACCGATTCTTATTCCGGATCTAAAATATACAAACCAAATATATCCTTAGAGCCATTAGCACACAACGGTAAGATTTAAAATGTTCGATGTAGAATATCGTATCAAAGTCAATTTTAAACCTCTCAATTCAAAAAAGAAAATAAATTTGACACCCGATATTTCTTATTTAATCTCTATCATTTCGTTATTTTCTTCATTAATATATATAATATAATATAGTTTATTTGATTTTTATCGTGCACTGAGCTAAGTATTGAAGTCTACTCATATATTATTATCAAATCAATCTTGTAATCAACAATGCACGATAAAAGACACGCACATTAGATATAAGCTCGAAACTACAACTTATTCCTTACAAAGAAGGTGTGTCTTACCGACCTAAATTACCGACGAATAAGGCAACAACCTTGTGGTAACATTATTAGTCTTTGAGACTACCTAATATTGAGATAATATATTTCAAAATTAAACAATGTTTATAGTCGGAATTAATAGCAATTGCAAATCACATTAACTAACTCATATGTTGTAAAAGCTTCGTAGGATGAGAAATGTAGGCCAAAAACCAACTGTCTCTAGAGTAAGTGACAAAAGGCTCGATGATTGATACTCGAGATCCAAATTTGTTGATTCATATTTTTTGATGAATTTATTTTTAAATGAAATAAATAAAGCGAGTAACATAATAACATACTACTTTTCTCTCAAGAAAAAAAAAAAAAAATGTAGGCTGGGACGGTTTTTGGCTAACACGGTGGACCAGGTCCAGGAAACAATCGAACATCCACTAATAAGTGGGACCCACGTGCCCAAAAATAATAAAAAAAAAAAACTGTTTCAAGCAAATTTCGGTGTTTGCTGTTCGCTGTAAACCACGGTATGGCAACTAATAAATAACGGTCCCATTGTAAGCGGGAAGAGAGGGGCCAGAGGAGTTAAAATGGAAAATAAACTTAGATCAGGGACTCAATTAAAAAAATCCCAAACCTTTATTATATTATTATTATTATTTTTGAAAGATAAATAGACGCTTATTTATCCGCCAGAAATATGAATCAACTTGGGTTTTATTTCGGATCTTGGGTATATTATTAAGTTTTTTAAACATTACGAAAGCGATCGGTTATTATTATTATTATTATTATTATTATTATTATTATTATTTTATGGGATGCGCTTCGGGGGGTTACTCCTCCTATAAAACACCAGCAAATCCCCAAACCCCACTTCTCTTCCTCTCTTTCCCCATCTGTGCTCAAAACCCCACAAAAACCTCATCTCGAAATTTAACGAGAAAGGTCGAGCTTCTTCTGCATCAATCACTAAACTACTTAGTAGTACTACTGGTTCTTCATTGGCTTTATTTTTATTTCAATTTGATCCTCTACTCTTTTCGGTTTTTTTTTGAGTACTTTCCCTAGAAATTACCCACTCTTTTCCTTCTACGTCTCCTATACGGAGATTCGCTGTTCCCTCTCTCTATCTCTCTTTTCTCTTCGTTGCTTTTAATCTCGCCTTATCTAAACATGGCTATTTATTTCTAACGTTACTCTCTTTTATTGCACCCCCCCCTTTATTACTGTTACAATTTTTGCCCTGCTTTAAAACCTTTATTCCCCTGCGAAGTCTCAGAGGAATCCTCTTTCTCTCTCTTTCTTTTGTTTTGGGGAGGGTGGGGGGAGGGGGGAACTACGCGATTCGTTTTATATGCTTTGTTATTGGTGGGTTTTGTTATTATCCGAATAGGGAGTGAGTGTGAGTGTGTAAAGCGGGATAAGGAAGGAGGATAAAGTGGGAGATACGAACTTACTTATTCGGAGGGATCCGGTCACCGGGGGGGGGCGGTGAGGTTACTGCGAGTATGACGAGGCCGAGGACGCTCAGAATCTTCTGGAACGATCCGGACGCGACGGATACCTCCGGGGACGAGGACGAGGGCCGCCGCGTGGGGAGGGTTGTGGTGAGGGATATCGCCGCGGAGGCGGAGCCGTGCTCCGCCACCGCCGGCCCAGGCGACGGGGCCTCGGCGGCGAGCCGGTGCCGGAGACCGGCGGCGAGGAAGAAAACGGCGGCGGCGGCGGCGCAAACGGGGGCGGGGGCGGGGGATCGGAAGTTCCGGGGGTGCGGCGGAGGCCGTGGGGAAGTACGCGGCGGAGATCCGGGACCCGGCGCGCGGGGTGCGCGTGTGGCTCGGCACCTTCGACACCGCGGAGGAGGCCGCGATGGTGTACGACTCCGCCGCGCTCCAGCTCCGCGGCCCCCGCGCGGCCACCAACTTCTCCTCCCCGCCTCGGCGGCGGCGGCGGCGCCTCTTCCGCCGCCACCTCCGCCGCCGCCGACGAGCTCCGGCGGCTACGACTCCGGCGGAGAGTGGCACGCGCTCCCGTCGCCCAGGTCCGTGCTGCGCAAGGTCTCGTCCCTATCGTCGTTCTCGGAGGAGAACCCTAGGGGCTACGCCTACTACTACGAAGAGGAGGAGGAGGAGAGGAAGGGGGGTGAGGTTACCGTGGAGGGGGAGGGGGAGGGGGAGTGGGGGGAGCTTATAAAGGCCTCGGAGGGCGCGCTCTATGACGATGTTTTCGGGGGGTGCCACGACTACTACGGCGGGGTGTCGGAGCCGAGGATTTACGAGGAGGCGACGCGATTCGGGTTCTACGCGGGCGATTCGAACGAGGCCGCGGCGCTGGGCTCGGGATGGGGCGACCTCGGATCGGTGACGTGGCAGGGCGACGATTATTTCCGCGAGATCGGCGATTTATTCCCGATCGACCCGCTCCCCGCCACGTTTTGATGCGCAACTTTTTGAAAACCGTTATCACTGTAACGAATTTGTGCCTTCGGGGAGAGAGAGAGAGAGAGGGAGAGGTAACTTAGTTGGCTAAGTTTTGCGTGTTTTTTCTTCTTTTTTTTTTTTATTTCTTTTTGGGTTTTTCCAAAATGTATCCGAGTTTTAGTTTGAATAAAAAGATTTTAATTTTAGATAGTTTCTTCAATTAATTTAAATAAAATTATTTTAAAAGCCAGATTATAAAAATCACTCTCGAGTTCTGAGTCTTCTGACCAGCATGTGAATAGAAAATACAGAAGTAGAGTTCTACTGGTTGCGATTCAACATTTTTTTTTATTTAAAAAACGAGAGTTTTTAACATTGATTGAGTTGGATTATAAGAAATGTGGACTCTAGGCTACTACTTCGATCTTTAAGTTGAGCCCAATATTGTTATATGAAATGCCGGAAAAAGTATGGCAACTCTCACGATGATCGGTTGGGCTGGACAATCGAGGCGAGCCCAAATGGCCCATTTGAGGAAACTTAAGGCCCGTTTGGTACTGAAGTCTATCTAATGCTTCGTTTGGTATTGCGGGGAAATTGCCTTACGTGCGGTGAGAAAACACGTTAGAAAAATATCATATTTATTTCCGTACGTAATATTACGTTCCGCATATCACGATGAGTCAGATATATTTTCTGCGGTCCCACCGGAGAACGCAGAAATATATTCCTATATATTTTTTTTGACTCAATACCAAACTAAGCCTAACACTAGTATGCAAAACGGAGTTAGAACAAAAGCATATAGAAATAAGCATCTCAATCTGAACTTCACTTTCGATGAAACAAAAAGGAATTTTCTTTTTTATGTGTCCAAAATAGGCCTCCACACGAAAGGACTTGAAAAGATAAAATAAAATTTAATGGGAGCGGCCCATTTAATTTGTTGTCCGTCACGCAAAGCGCCCTAATCTCGTAGATCGCAGCAGCTAAGATGAACGATGAATTTGATGATCTTAACATGAAATTAATCCCAAAAAATATTTTTTGTTCAAAAGATGCTCATACAAATCTTTTTTAAAAAGGGCAATTTTCCGACTTTCTGATTTAACCCTCTTAGAAGGCTAATATTGAAAATACCTCTCCTACGTTCCATATTTCTAATATACCTTTAGAGTTAAAATCGGTTAAGTAACTCTGTTATCTCTGTAAAATTACTATTTTGTCTTTTTCAAATATATCTTTCTACCATAACTGTCTTTCTTATTTGTCCTTAAAGTCAGGGATACCAAAAGTATTTTGACTTTTGGTCTTTTGTAATATACCCCTCTACCATCACCAATCTTTCTTATTTGTCCTTAAGTTAAGGGCAAAATTATTTTTTTTTTTAACTGTGGTAGATATTTAACTCACGTTTAATCCAGATTAACTTAGCAGGAGATAACTGCGGAGGTATTTTGAAATAACGGAGGAACGTATGAGGGACATTTTAGAAAGAAAAAAAAAAGTAGAGATAAATAGAATATTTTTAAATGCATGAGAGGTATATAAGCAATTATCCATTTTTAAAAATTCTCCACGCATTTTGTTGGTGGACCATGCATGGATCTGTGAGATTTGACTAGTTAAAATCACGTATTTGATTTGGTCACGTGAAGTATGTAGTACCATGCTGGGCATGTATCTACGCATTTAATAATTCAACATACCGTCTCTAGAGCAAGTGGCAAAAGTTTGGTGGTTGGTATCCGAAATCCAAATTCGAATCCTAGTTGATTCATTTTAGATAAGTTTATTTCTTAACAAAATAAACGAAGCAGGTAGCATCCTATCTATTTCTTTCAAAAAAAAATTTATTTAACATTATTTTTTTTTTCCGAATCAGTTGCTTGTTGCATCGGATTTTAAATTTCGACTTGCCGTTTAATTTTGAATATATAGAAGGGAAATGTTGTCTAGCATCACGTTTGAGGTGTACGTCTTATACCTCTCTGTCGTAAGATTTAGAAAATTCATTTAATTTTGAGTATTTAAAAGATAAAATTGATAAGCTTGGTCCTTGATTGAGAATAGCAGTGCCTAATTATATATTCAGTTGAATTGAATGAGCGAAACTGAATCGAATTTTTTTATTTTGGCATTCTTAATTATTGAGTTTTTTTTAATACTATTCTATATTTATTAAATTTTCTATTTTGTATTTTATTGTTGGAGTTATGCTAGAACGCTTCTAAAAATATTACTTTATATATGAATAACTTTTCTACTTTTAAATTTACTATTACTCCCCAGTAATCCAAGGGACACAAAAAATAGAAGTATATATATATAAATAGTAATATTTTTACAAGTGTTTTAGTAGTTAGTGTTTTAGTTTAATAGAAAAATCTTTAATTAATTTTTCAGTTATTAGTGGTGATTAGGGATGGCAATTAATCCAGCTTGCTGTTCACTAGTCATCTTGTATTCAGTTTGAAATTTGCTCAAGATCAAATCACTCGTTTAGTAAAAGAGTCGAACACGAGCTAAATTTTTTAACTCGTTTGATAAACGAGTTGAATAATTCTACTCAACACTTTAACAAGTAATTAACTCGTGTTCGGCACATGGTCGCTCATGTTTGGCTCGTTGACACTCCTATATAGTGGCTTGTTTGGGATTTGTGATAGGCAACCCATGGGATTGCGCGGAGCACGTTTGGTGAGGCAACCCCACACATCATCTCATTAAAGTATTATAATTTAGTAAATTCAAAATAGTTTGGAGAGAGCAACGTTGTAACAGCGGTGCCAGTAGTATTAACCAACTTATTTAACTGACACCAACAATTCAAGCAATTGTCGGTCGAACTATCTTAATTTTAAAGCCGTTCACACTATCCGATATAGGGTTTTAGCGTGCTACAAATATGGTGCAGTTTGCACTTAACTATATGTACCGATACTTAAAAAAAATTCAGTATATTCTTATATTTTCTTACCGGTGTTTTAACGGGCACATAACAGTACACTTCAATATTTTTGAAAAAAAAAAACAGATGATACAGTGGTAATACGCTAAACCACGCGGAGAAATTTTGATTTTTTTTTGTTTTTATAGTAGTTAAAAAAAAAAAAAAAAAAAAAAAAAAAAAAGGAAAGAGAAGGCGACCATGATTGAACGCACCAAATTGGTTCGGTCGGGGTTGGGGGTTGGTCGAGCCCGGTCGCTGGAGTCGGAAGCAACAGTTTATTTACAACTTTGCCCCCAAAGTGGGGGCGTGGGGCCCGACCGTTGCAAACTTAAGTTTCACGCAACGGTCTTATTAACTGCTCTGCCCCCAAGCCCCCACGATGGAACGACCCGTTCAACGTTGCACACGTGGCGCTCTCCCATTGGATGTCATGTCGCTCGGTTGTTAACTCGGCCCTCTCGTTCCCGCGTACGTTGATTTATAAGAGAGAGGAAAATAAAATGCAACCAAACCAACCAACCAACCAACCAACCAACCTCTCCCACGACCGGGACATTTCGTTTGTCGTAGAAAACTATATATATATATATATATATATATATATATATATATATATATATATATATAGTGCTTCTTATCCTATTAATAGGATAGGAAAGACTGTCTATCAAATTTTTAATCCTTGGATGAGAAATTGTAGGGTTAGGATGATATTAGTCGGTTAGAGTTGAATGGTCCCCTAGGGTTGAGTGGTCCCCACGATTTATAGTATTTAATCCAATGGTTAGAAATGATGAAAGAGTTGATCCAAAATTTAAAAAACTAATAGACAAGTGATCCTATCTATTAAAAGGATAGTAGACGGACTATATATATATATATATATATATATATATATATATATATATATATATATATATATATATATATATATATATATATATATATATATATATACCAAGTTTTCCAGATCCTTTGATGATTTTCACCCGTTAGATCATTCTATTTAACCAACCACCCACTTAACTCTAGAGGGCCCGCATCATCCAAACCACACATCTCTCTATCCAAGGGCCAAAAACTTGGTAGCACCAATGATTTGGTGTTATTAATAGCATAGTAGCCTAGTTCTCTCTCTCTCTCTCTCTCTCTCTCTCTCTCTCTCTCTCTATATATATATATATATATATATATATATATAGTCCGATCTTTATGCTATCAATAGCACGAAACACTCGGTGCTATCAAGTTTTCCACCGTTAGATTCATTCCTTTGATGATTTTCACCCGTTAGATCATACTATTCAACCAACCATTTACTCACTCCTAAAGTGCCCACATTATCCTAACCGCACATCTCTCGATCCAATGGCCGAAAACTTGGTAGCATCAATGACTTTGCTATTAATAGCATAATAACTAGTATATATATATATATATATATATATATATATATATATATATATATATATATATATATATATATATATATAGAGAGAGAGAGAGAGAGAGAGAGATGGGCAAGAATACTCTCAAAAATACCAAGAGGGGGGTGGGGTCCTTGAGTTTCTACCCTTTGGATTGAGAGATGTAGGGTTGGGATGATGGTGGTAGGTGAAATAGTGTTTGATCCAAGAAGTATTAGTAAGCAAAGAGTAGATCCAAAAGCTAGAAATCTAGAAGCACCAAAGGGTTGGTGCTTCTAAAAGTATTCTAGTTCAATTATAAAATAGGGCTACTATACTCTTTTGAGTATTGGAGCCTTCGTACTCATAAGTTGTTTTCAATGATAGAGCTTCCGAATCGACGATCCACTCTGTTAAATATGGTATAGAGTATTTGAAATTTCAAGAAAATAAATTTTGTAAATTTTCGAAATCATAATAAAGTCTATCAATCGAGCATAAAATAAACAGTCAAAATTGAACGATGTCCCTAAAATGGATGATCGGATCATTCAATTTAAGATCGAAGTTATTGATCTTTATCTAGATAGTGAATAAAATTTTTTATAAAAAATTCAACAAATTCCGATTGATCTTTTACACCATTAAACTAGTAAGTATCCCATACCGGCAGTTAAAATTTGTCAATTTTGTGACCTTTTGATCGTAAGGTAAATAATGTCGAAAAATTATAAAATTTAATTTATAGACGTTTTAAATACTTTAAATAATATTAACTGTGTGGATCGTCGATTCACAAGTTCTATTATCAAAATTAACTTATGAGTACAAGGGCGATTGTCCACATTCTCCCTCAATGCCTGGATGTGTACAACCACATTAGTTTCGTACTATTTTGTTTATTTTCGTAAAAATAGATGTTGATCCTAATTATTTTATTACAGTATAATTTTTCCAGTCTCATCATATGATGGACAAATTTATTCATGCATAATATATTTTCAACTCATTCTGATTTAAAATTATTAGATATATGTTATTAATGCTAAATTATATTTTTAGTTCTCAAATTATGAGATGCGCAATATTTTAATTCTTAAATATAAATTTATTATATTTTCAGGTAAAATCTGACATCAAGTTGTTATATTTATTATGAATCCAGCTAGTATATTATTGATAGTACTAACCAAGTGTTTGGTGCTATTGCGTTTTCTGCCGTTAAATTTAATCATTTAATTATTTTTATCCGTTAGATTACTCAATTTTATAAAATCCACACCATCATAATCGCACGTCTTTTCCATCCAAAAGCCGAAAAATCGACGGCACACAGCGCTCGGTAGATATTCCAGCCTAGTTCTATTTAACTATTCTATTCTTTGCAGTACAGCCATAAGCAAAAGAGCTGTTTTCCTGCTTCAGTGTAACGTTACGGGTATTATTACTGAGGTGTGGGACCCACGAGGGTGGGGTCCACGTGTCAGCCTGCATGATAAGCAAAAGCTCTTTATTACGTTGAAAAACGCTTCGGCTTCGTCAACGCGCTTGCCCACGAGAACCGGACGCGGTTTTTTTTTTACTGCCAAGTCAGCAGAGCGCTTTGCGTTTTGGTCCACCGCCGGTTCAAAGCCGTTATTAGCAGTTGGTAAGCACGACTTTTCTTCTTTTTCTCCCTTTTTTTTTTTCTTAAAAAAAAAGAAACAAAATGTTTGTAAAATAGGCGTAATATATATTTTCTAAAAATCTTACCAAAAAAAAGGGGAAAAAAAATTATAAAATTTTAGAATATGTAATGTAATAATGTAATAAAAAATAAAATAAAATACCAGGAAATTATCTCAATAAAATAATAGTTATTGATAAAATTGAGCAAATTAATTAATAACAACACTCGTACTAGAATCGAGCGAAATAATGAAGAGTAATAAATAAATAAATAATAAATGTTTTATAGTAACGTAAGCCCAAATCAAACGCCGGTCGTGGTGGGGCCCACTACGAGGAAAATAAACCGCCACGTGTAAACACCACGCTTTATCAAAACGTGTATTCTTTTTTTCTTTTTTCTCTTTTTCTAATTCTCTTTTTTATCGCTCAACACTAATTTCCTGAATCTCCCCCCATTCGCCCTCGGAAACACCTCCTCCTCCTTTGTCCCGTTTCCGCAGAGGATCAAAATCACCCTTTTTCGTGATCTCCATCGACAAATTCGTCGACTCCGATCGAGAATCGGCCTCTGTTTTAGGGTTTCCTCTCGGTGGAATTCGCTTTTGTTCATCGAGGTGGTGAGAGTTTCCTCTTTTTTTTAGTTCGATTTCCATTGCGCTCTCAAATTGACGCAAATCGTACAAAACCCTAATTTTTAGATTCCGTGCTGTAACAATGTCAAATTAATTGTTTCTTCGAGGCGTTAATTGATCAATTAGACGCTGTGGAGTTGGTTCTAATTCGGTTATAATTTCACCTCATCTTAATTTTCAAATAAGTTTTTAACAAATTCGCTTTCTTTCTCCTTATTTTTAAATTTTTTTTTTTTTTTTGTAAGAGACATATGTAATTTTGCGTTGCTCAAGCTCTTATAGCTTCATGATTCTGAATAAAAAGTTTTTTTTATTGTTTTTTTTATGTAGATTTGCTTTTGATTTTTCATTTATTTTCTGTTTCTTTGCTCAGAATCAGGAATCAATTCACATATACAGGAAGAAGACGCAAAAAAAAAAAAAAAAAAAAAAACATCCCCATCTCTATTGATTGGGGATGGAGCAATTCCGGCAAATCGGAGAAGCCCTGGGGAGCATCAGAGCATTAATGGTGTTCCGCGAAGAGCTCCGGATCAACCGGCGGCAATGCGCCCTCCTAGTCGACGCCTTCATCCTCGCCTTCGAGATTATCGCCGGAGAAATTCGCGCCCACCTGCTGTTCGACGAAAAGTTTGCAAAGTGGAAGGCCTTAGAACACCCGCTCCGCGAATTGCACCGGATCTTCCGCGAGGGCGAGCAGTATATCCGCCACTGCCTCGAGCCCCGCGACTGGTGGGCCAAGGCCGTCGCGCTCAACCAGAGCGCCGACTGCGTCGAATTCCACCTCCACAACCTATTGTGGTGCGTTCCGGTGGTTCTCGAGGCCGTCGAGAGCGTCGGCGAGATTACGGGTTGCGACCAAGAAGAGATTGGAAAGAAGAGGCTTCTTTTCTCGAAGAAGTACGAGAAGGAATGGATGGACCCGAAGATCTTCCGGCTCAATTACGGAAGGACATACATGGTTTCTGAAGAATTTTGTGCGAGATTGGACTCGGCGTGGAAAGAGGACAAATGGGTTCTCTCTCAAATGATAGAGGAGAAGAGAAGCTCGGGGTTGCGGACGAAGCAGGAGAACCGGCTAGCGGAGATCCTCCTCGGCCCGAAGGGGAAGCTCCACCCTGCTTCGGTCTTTACGAGTGACTACCAAGTGAGGAGGAAATTCGGCTCAATAGGTCAATTCAAGGAGGTCCAATGGATGGGGGAGAGTTTCGCAGTAAAACACGTGATCGGAGATATCGAGCCGCTAACTAACGAGATCGCCCTCTTATCCTCAATCAATCATCCGAATGTTATTCACTATATGTATTCGTTTTATGACGAGGAGAAGAGAGAGTGCTTCATTGTTATGGAGCTGATGAGCAAGGATCTCTCCAATCACATCAAGGAGATATGCTGCCCGAGGAGAAGGATCCCCTTTCCGTTGCTCGTGGCCGTCGATATTATGCTTCAGATAGCGCGAGGAATGGAGTACTTGCACTCGAGGAAGATTTACCACGGAGATTTGAACCCGTCGAACCTTTTAGTTAAGGCAAGGAGTTCTTCCCCTGACGGGTACTTACATGTGAAAGTTGCGGGATTTGCGCTATCGCCGATGAAGAACTCCACCAAAGTATCAACAAACCAAGGGGCGAACGCAAACCCCTGCATTTGGTACGCCCCGGAAGTCCTCGAGCAAGAGCAGGCGGGCGAGGGAAACGGGTTGAAATGCACGGAGAAAGGGGATGTGTACAGCTTTTCGATGATTTGCTTTGAGCTCTTGACGGGGAAAATCCCCTTCGAGGACAACCATCTCCAAGGGGATAAGATGAGCAAGAACATAAGGGTGGGCGAGCGGCCGTTGTTCCCATCCCAAACTCCGAAGTATCTGACTAGCTTAACGAAGAAATGCTGGCATGCCGATCCAGCCCAGCGCCCGACCTTCTCTTCGATTTGTAGGGTTCTTCGATACGTCAAGAGGTTCTTGATCATGAATCCTGATCACGGCCAGGCGGATTCACTGGCGCCGCCGGTGGACTACTTTGATCTCGAGATGAGCCTTTCGAAGAGATTCGCAAGCTGGCAGAGGAAAGAGGCCCCTAGGGTGTCAGAGATCCCCTTTCAGATGTTTGCTTACAGGGTTTTGGAAAGAGAGAAAACTAGTGTGAATGTTAAGGACAGGAGTTCGGAGTCGGGGAGTGAGGGGGCATCGGTTTATGGAGATGAGAATGGGTTTGGCGCGATCCTGCATGATGATGCAGTGTCCATATCCAATGGCTCTGTGAAGTCTTTACCTCATATTGGTTCTGACAACAACAAGAAAATACCGGCGAAGAAGGTGGACGGAAAGACCAACAAGCAGACAGGTAATTCTATCGATCTTTCTAGCTTCCATTTGCTAATGTTTGTAGTTTGATTGAATTTGGTAATAATATATTCTGCTCTTAGAGGAATCCGATTTTAGCTATGCACAAAGGCTTTTGAGCAAGGGTTAGCTCTGCTCTGCAGATACCTTGCATGGTAGTGGAGTATCTAGTACTTCCATTGCTTTTGTCTTTGCTTATAGATGTCTCTGCATATCATCATTTGGTTGCCGTCGGTTCGTTAGTGTTCAATCTGGACTACCAAACTCTCCGCAAAGATGAAACAGGGGAAGTCCAATTTGTACACTTTTCAACTTTTTGATCATTGTTTAACTCCTCGGTTTTCCCAGGCGTGCAACAAAAGGCGAGAACAGTGAAACCTCCACAGCTAACATCGAGGCGCAGCCTAAGGATGAACTTCGACAGCCAGCTACAACAAATGGCGATGAGCCCAGGAAGGCGGAGAACATCTGGCCATGCCTCGGACTCGGAGCTAACATAAATCCGCACAAGCTCGAAGTTCGATCAGAGCGCTCGTTCAACAAGCGGCGCACGTGCCTTCATAGTCCCAATGCTAGATTTCTTTCCTGCAGAGCCTCGCGTCTTTGTGGTGGTTTCCGTTTAAGGCCGACATTCCGAGCAATATTACTGTGGAGGGTTCTGTTTCCTCTTTTTGGCAGATAAAGGAATATATCATATTAGACATCTTCTCGACGTTTCTTTCGCACTTTTTGAGCCCTCCCTGTAGTTGCTGCCGCAAATAGTGTACAAAACTTGAAGATAAGAAGCACCATCATAGTTGTATGTTCTACTGCAGCATTTGTAATACTTTTTATTTTGATTTGAAATAGTTTCTTTCTCCATCACGAAAGCATAAACCTGATCATCCTTTTTGTGTTTAGTAAGAAAACTAGAGGCCATTCAGTTTCAGTCTCTGCGAATCTCTGCGAATAAAATGGACACATGAAAACGTTAGAACTCTCGAATGTCTGTGGGGAACGTTCACCAGTGCTTCGGAATTAGTTCATCCGATTGATTGGTAGACGCTCTCAATTACCCAAAATAATAATAATAAAGGAATTCTCAATCATACCTTACAACTGATATGCCCTGTCAAAAATCAGTATCAGATGCACATAATGTAAAAAAGACCGATTATAGCCATACCGATGCACCGCGACAAATATGTGTAACTCACCATCAAAAAAACAGGTATTAGATGTTTTGCATACAAACAACACATAACATACATCGCGTATACGTGATACGACACATAACATACGTCGCATATACTTGTGCCTTAGGTCTGTAGATTTTACATAAAATCATGCACAAGGTTTTGCGGGAGGAGAAATAAATAATAATAAATGTTCTTCGTAACTTATTCACCGAAATTGTCGCATAAAACAAATGCACGACATCTTGTACTTACCATCCAATCAATTGTTAGAACACGGAAACAACTTGAGGGATGGCAAATCGTTTAAAATACAAACTAGCAAGAATGCTAGAATTCCTCGACTAAACAGGAAAGTGAAGTTGCAGAGTGTGAGTCAACGCACCGTGCGATCTTAAATATGACACCCAATAATTGGTGAATTTAGATAGCTACAGAAATTCGCCTCCCTGCGGTACAGCCGATTTATTTCTTCTACGGTTCGAGGTGGAAATATTCCAGCTGTAAATTGAAAAGTAAATTAATGTATCAACATAGGCTGAGAGACCTTAAGCTGATCCTACCTGCAAAAATGGCGATCAAAGTCCCGACAACCACAGCTCTCGAATTTGGCCTGCTTCATCCCTTCAGTCCGATATTCTCATTTCGACTCCAAGGATATCCTTCACAACCTCATATGTCACAAAGGCAATCGCAATGGACGGTACCACCTGAAATAGCAACAAATCAAAAGTTGTGAATTAGCACTAGAACATAGTCAGAATTTGATTCCTAACAATCTAGTCAGAATTTGATTCCTAACCTTTGCTTTTGTTTTATAACATCCACTGAAAGGATGCAATTGCAACAAAATGCAAAGATTAGGTAAACAGCCGAAAGGTTCAGAACTAAACTGAAACTATGATGGTGATTGGTGAAGACCCATGGTGCAACTTACCCTCATCCAAAGCCTAATTATTATGATACATATTAAGATGCCTCTAATAATGCCAGAACAATGTAAAGATAGAATACCTTTACTGAGTTCGGAACAAGGCCCTTGTATAATGCACCGAAACCTTCATAACGGATTGTTTTCCTGAAAGCGTCCACCATCCCAGTGTATTCAAGGGGTTCTTTGCTCCTGCCTGCAGCGGTGATGATAGAAGCAGCGTCCTTCCAGCCCACCATCTGCATTCTTCTCCTGATGACATCAAGAGGGTAGGCAACAGTCTGTCCCACAGTTCCAGCAGCAGCTCCACATGCGAGCCTCGTCACTACACTCAGATCTGAGTCTTCACCAACAAGGCCAAATGGCTTGGACTTCACTAACCAGTCTTTTAAAGATTCATACACAGAAAAGTTGAGGCCGACATACGGAATCTGTAAGGAGGTGTAAGTTCCAGAACATGCATGATATCAGTGGGGCAGAATAATAACGAGGCTTCAATATCCCCAGTGAAAAGTTAGATTGTTAGACTCTCTCTTAATAGCAAAAGCAACGTGGCATCAAAGTTCAAATTTTTGTTTAGACCTTGGTATCAGTTTGGTGAAGAAAAGAGAAATGTGAATTTAAGTATGTGTCACTAAGTAAGTTTTTAATTAACAAATGTTTATGAATTAATACAGAGGAAAGTAACTTACAACTCCAATAACAGAAGGAAGCCAGCCTTTGTACAGAGCACGAAAGCCTTCTTCCCGGTAGACTGTGCCTAACGCATGAAACATTCCTCGGTACTGATAGGGGGATTTCTCAGTCTGCATAGGAGTATTGATTGGAAATATTATCACAGATGTGAAAAAATACAGAAATTACAGCCACGTGCTTGCTTCAGTGCATTGAACTTCGCAAAGGTATTATACTGGGTGAAAGCAATCCATCAAGCAAAACTTAAACAGAACCTGCACTGTAATCCTTCCTCGAACCATGTCCATGGGGTAAGTAGCAGACATAGCAATGATTCCAGCACAAGCTCCAGCTCCAAGTCGCAGTACAGGAGTCAGTTGAGCATCTTCTGCAGGAATGTCAAAAGAAAGACAAGAAAAAAGGTCAGACCTCAATCAGATAACAGGAATGAAATTAACTGCCTGCATAGATGTGGTGAACTAAAGAAGTCTATTTATGCTGTCTATAATAGTGAACTGACTTGTATTATACAACTAAACAACGGTCCCTGGCAAATGCTGAAGGATAGTGCACAAGGAAATAGCATACAAAAGAAAATCTCACTAACCAAGTCAAAGTAGCAGAATAAAAGAAAAGGAGCAACTATTAGCCAAAAAAACGACAATTGATTTACAAGGTATGGGTACTCATCCCCTCTATATGAAGGTACGAGTGCTTGAACTTAGACTTGAATGTGTTGCTTGGGTGTTTTCTATATCAGAATCAATTCAACTGCACGTAAGAGAGGTCAAATTGGCAGCTTAGGTGACACCAGTATATATTGAATTATCTAGATATGCAACCAACATCCTTTTTAAAAGCATTAATAAGATCCACAGATCTTGCCAATGAAAATGCAATATAGAACGTCAAAAGAATAATGTTCCCTTTTAAAAGCATCCTCTTAGCATCTTCATGAGGTAAAGCAGCATAGAAGCAATTTTGACACTGATAACTAAAACGAATCAAACGGAATATATACTCTTGAATTCTGATCAAGAAATTGCTCTCTCTCTCTCTTTGTAATTATAAAGGTAGTTAAACATTAATTGATCAGAAAATATATCTTAAAAGGATCAACAGCTTCATGCAAGAGTGTGTGTGTAACATCAAGCAAACAGATACACATACAAATGTTTACACATTGACTTGTGCATAATCATGTAGCATTATGCTTATTGATATTGGAGAACAGAGATATTGGAGAAAGGTCATACCGTCCCCAGAATGCCGCCGATAAAGCCACAAAATTCCACTGTCACAAAAGGCATATATTAGTAACAAGGAAATACATATGTACAACTGCATATAACTTCAAATCTTCCAGGATATGAAAATAAGTGATGGACTCGATATTTTCAGACGAGCACACTCCGGGATCTCAAAGCAAGCGACGGACTCAACATTTTGAGACAAGTACAATATGACTTACTATCTATTATAAAATATACGTTCACACAAACAACAAGGCGTACCCTATTAAAAGCAAAGATATGTAAGCCACTAGTTTATTGTGATGCATAGACAATATGTTGATATCTTGATGAATACGTCAGCATAGGAAGAAACATCCTAGAGAACTGTTTCACTTTAATCATGGGCTGGGAATGCTCCAGATACATAAATCAGAAATAAAGAAGCCCTGAAAATGCATTGTGCTGTGCACAACCCACCTTGAAGCCTGCTCATAACTAAAGAACTTGACTGCTGAGTTTGGAACAATTCTCGCACAATTAGTACCATTGCCTTTGAAAAGTCCACGAAAGCCCTCAGTTTTCCATATATATTTGAGACCTTGGATTGTTCCATTATACTTGATGTTGTGAGGATTTTGGACCTGCATAAAGCAACATGAAGCAGTTGAAATGTGGAATTGATGAAGATATCAGTTAAAACTCAACTACACTTACACAGACATTTCCAACAATGAAGATGTTATCTACAAGCCAGAATAAAATATATGAGAAATAAGTCCAACTTGGGAATTATTAGAAAAAAAACTTTCAAGACTAAAATGTAATATACGAATACATTAATCCAGTTACTACAGAGTGTAGCAACTAAAACCTCAAGAAACAAGAATTATAAAGGAAACTTCACCTGAAGCAAGATTTTCAAGCGTTCAAGTGGAGCAACAGCAGTTCGCGATCTGCATGAAAAATCACATAGCATGGGATAAAATGAGTTTAAAATGTTGAAAAAAGAGAAACTTATTATAACGCGCAAATGTAAAAGGCATGTTGGAGCAGTGCTCATTTATAGAAGACACCCTGGTGCAGAAATCTGCATCCTTTTATCAGCGAAATCAGAAACTTTTTGCTTGCTTCGATTTTTCAGACTAATTATCAGCATGACCAACAATATACTTACCTACGTACCTTAAGCATAACTAAATCGTCACAATGCCATCTGTAATTGAAGTAGTTTTGCCATGCGAAGTCAGTAGCATGCGCACAAATCTTTTTGTGTTATAAGAGGCGTACAAATGCAGTTAAGGAAATGTTTACAGCATTTAATAATGATTAGATGAATCGTATATGCCAAACAGTTATTCCAACATTTCAATCACTTCATAAGGCTTCATCCATTGCTGGTTGTGCATAAAAGTTGCCGATACCATAAAACAGGACAAATTTCATGGGATAACCTAGAAGACCAAAGTCTACAAAGCACCCCTTAGCATAGAATACCCTAAGGTCATAAGAAGTGGCAATTAAGTGAGATATATCTTAATGAAGGATGAAAATTAATTTTGCTTTCGCCCAAAATAAGGGGGAAAAGAAGAAAGAAAAAGAAGGCTAAAAGCTGAAGGAATCAAGATAGGTCCAACTTTCTTTTTAACTCTTACAATATTGCTCAAGAAAGAAAAGTTATAGATGGCATCTACCCACACTATTATATCATTAATAATTTCTCAACAGATCGAAAGAACGGTGAATCATCTATAATCAGCTACCTTTCAGTAATAAATTTTATGATCAACCACTTCAGCATTCTTCCTTCCGTCCTTTCATTCTAAAGGTGGGCCAAGCACTAACAGGAATGAAGTGTTAATCTACTAAATCAATTAGTCCCACAAAAAACAAAATTAGGATGGAGATGCCAGCTTAAACTAATTATTAGAATCTTAACATTATGAGATTTACCTATCATCTCAAACCCCCTTATAAGTAGATCTATAGTAGCAGCCATTTGATAAGGCAAAGATTTTACTTAAAAAAGACTCCACTTGCTATATGTTATTCAACAAATCAACTACAGGTCAAATGCTGCTATCACTAAAACCCTTACGTTTATTCAAGCTCTACCCAATGCATCACCATGACAGACCCCACAAATTATACAAACAACGGCAATTTAAACGAAGGCAGTTAGAAAAATAAGAACATGACATCAACTTATAATAACAAAACCAAATGCCTTCCTCCTAGATTGAATTTTTTTTTTTGACATAACCAATTGTCAGACGAAATACAGAACTAAATTAACCAAATATTCAAATATGTTGTATAGCGACACCAACATTTCTTTACATAACATGTTGTTTTTTTCCAGTAAATAAACATCATGATTGTAGTTAGGGTTTAAGGGGGCTGAATTGAGCTGAATCTTACCTCGCGGCAAAGAGAAACTGTCATTCTGAACAAACACAATTAAAAATCCCAAATAATTTCCACCCCCAGCAACCCACACACACATAAAAAAAAAATAAAAAAATAAAAAATAAAAAATAAAAAAATCAATTCCACCTGAACTAGATAGGTATAATGATTCTTCATGATGAAGATAGGTATAAAGATAACTATAAAAATGTACAGTACTCCTCTGATCTGCACTGCATTCTGAAACAAGTACATGAGCTTTCAAAAGTTTTAATTTTACCATCTAACCTTACAATGCTTTTGAATAGGCACCCCAAATTCGTAACTTTTTTTCATTTTACTGCCTAAACTTAGCTGTATTCATAAGATTTTCGCCAGATATTTCATCGAGTAATAAAACATTGTCCTCAGATTAAAGTATATTCCATCAAAATTTTATAAATCAGGTAACCACGTCGAAAACACAGTAAGGTCAGATAGTAGAAAACAAAATTTTGGAAATTTACATATCTATTTCAAAATTTGCTATGCTTCAGATAAGTAACAACTGCTATATAACAAGATCTAAGCAGGAGAGATCTAAGAGCTCACACTCCGCCTGCGACGCCACCGGCGACGAGGGACTTGCAGATGCCGAGGATCGCGTGGCCGGGGGCCTTGACCCCCTCCCTGGCGAGCTTCGCCTCCTCCGCCAGGCTCACGATCGTCGTCACCGCCGACTCCCCCGTGCTCTTCCCCACCACATCCTCCGACGCCATCCAAAATACCCTACCAATCCCCTCTCCCCCTCCCCCTCCCCCTCCCCCACCTACACAAGGATCCCAAATTAGACGAAGACGAAGCAGCAGATGTCCTCTTCGCCGACCCCGAAGAAGGCGGCGCCGGCGCCGGCGGCGGCTCCGGCGGAGGGATCAGATCACGGCGACCTCGCTGTGGCGGCGGGGGAGAGGGGGGAGAGAGAGAGAGGGGAGGGGGGGCGTTAGGGGTTTTGGTGGGTGCGGCGATCGAGTTCGTTGCAGGGCTTTTATTTATATAATATACAGGAGAAGAGAGAGAGAGAGAGAGAGAGCGGTGAAGGAGAGAAGTTTTGTGTGTGTGTGTGTGTGTGTGTGGAAGGTTTGGGATTAACCTTTTTGTGGAAATGGGAAACCTGGATTGGATTGGAGGATGGATCTCGAGCGAAATTACTAAAAACACCCTCCAAAAAGTAATTATAAACAAAAAAAAATTTATTATTTGATCATAGATATTTAAATTTTAAATTTTAAATTTTTAATTAAATACAAATGTATCTGTTCCGGTAATATCAATTCTATATTTTGTAAAAAAAAAATGTTGAATTTAAGAACCATTTTGTAAGGTTTATAAAATGAATGACGCTTTTCTTTTAGCGGACGAGAGGTTCGTTGTACCACAGTTGTTTAGATGAGTAGCAAAAATAAAATTTATTAGTTTCTCACTCTATTAGAGACAAATGTTACAAACATTTATTATTAGTATTTTAGAATACTCTACTTTTCAGAGTACATTAACTAATTTAGAAGTTTGACCTTAGTAAGCACTCGCCACATATGAAATATATAAAGAATTTTTATATGGAAAAAAAATTAGTTTTTACTTTTGTAAAAAAATCGGAGGAATTTTCTTTTTAACATAGGCTCCAAATACTTTTAAAATTTCTAACAAAATTATTTTCCCTAGCAATGCAAGAAGGCTAAAAATGGAGTGACAATTTTTTTTTCCCTTTATGTTCGTCATCATTTGAAAAGAAGGTAAAGAGAATATTGGCCTCTTCCTCCTCATCGTGATTGATGAAGGAGAGGGAGATTGTTCTGTCCTCATAAAAAGAAATTGAGGTCTGTTAAATATAAAATATTAAAACATCATTCTCATATCCCAACAGGTCTATTCATTTTTTTCTTCACTGTAGATAACGTCCGCAAAGGGATGAGAAGAGGAAGTCTTCCTTCCTATCTATTTCCGTTGATTTGTTCTCACATTCTCCATTTATGGTAAAAAGGAGCTTCTCCCTCTTCTTCCTATGACTAGCATTATTTTTCTTTTCTCACTTTTTTATTTTTTTTTAAAAAAAGATAAATTTGTAATATAACTAAGGCCAATTTGTATAAAAAATTTACCGATTTTGCAAAAGTAGACCACAATTTTGAATTTTATAGATTCGGATCGAATTTTTAGAAAGCTAACTGAAATAAACTTATTCACTTTCTTCTCTCCTATTTTTTGCTCTCGATCATTTTTTTCTCTTCGGTCCTTCTCCACCGCCTCCGCGATCCTTCGCGATAGTAACGAGGGCAACAATTGACGCTGGTTCGTGCTCCTTCTCCTTATCCTCCTCCGTTCCCTCTGCTTCCTTTTTTTTTTTGTATCCATCTCATCTTCGCCCTCCACCTCCACTGCAGCAGATCTGCTACCCACGTACTCACCTCTAGCACTCTTACTCGCGCACTCCCGGCCCTACTTACCTCTGGCCCCTTCAATTGGCAAGATTTTAGAGGTGGGTTTGGTGGGTGGTAAATTTACTGCAGTAGAGGTGGAGAGCGAAAAGGAGATGCGTGCAAAAAATATGAGAAAGCAGAGGGAAAGGGGGAGGAGAAGGAGAAAGAGCACAAGCTGAAGTCGGTTTATCGTCGTGGAGGGCCACGGAGGTGGTGGAGGAGGATCGGAGAGAAAAAAAAAGAATGAAAAAAAAAGAAGAGAGAAAAGTAAAAAGTGAATAAGAATATTTTGGTCAGTTTTCTAAATATTTGGTCCGAATCTGCAAAATTCAAAATAATTGTCTACTTTTGCAAAATCTCAAAACCGGTGAATTTTTTGAATTTTTTATGCAAATTGGCTTATAACTAATCATAGCAAAAAGAGAATTTATTTTTCACCGCACTCCTAAAATTTGGCTTTACAAAATAAATTAAAAAAAAAGAGTGAAACCATTTAAAAAAAAAATAAAATAATCCACTCAAAAATGTGTTGAGATGCTCCACCCACTATCCTATAAGAAGAAAAGCAAGCTCAAGTGCAACACATTAACTAAGCAATAAAGCTATAGTTTGCAAAGTTAGCTACATATCTCCTCCACACTCAGTAGTATTATTATTATTTTTTTTGAGAGATAGGTAGCACCCTATCTGCTCCGTTTATTTCGTTAAAAAATAAACTTAGCTAGAAATGTGAATCAACTAGGATTCGAACTCGGGTCTCGAATACCAACCACCAAGCCTTTTGTCACTTGCTCTAGGGACGGCCGGTCACTCAGTAGTATTATTAAAGAATATATAAAGAGGTTCGAATGTGACCAAGGGAATCTGATTGATTTATACACATGATCTGATTCGAATTCGAAAGCACACTCAAATTAATGTGTAAATAAATGGATGAAATTTGCTGACATATAGTTTTCAAATATTAGGCCACAAACAAGTTGAACTTTAAAAGCTTAGTTCCCCACCACATGTACTCAGAAAAGGGAAAAGAGATGGGCCAGAGCCACACTAGCATAGTGGTGGTTAGATCTAGTTCTCTTGCCTTTGCCCTTTCATTAGGAGAAAAGTCCTTTACCCCTACCAACCAAGAAAGGACTTCTCCCAAACAAATAGGCAGTGTGTTTGGTTTGGGAACAAGAAAGGGGGAGAGGAACCGACCGTTTATAAAGCAAGTAGTAAAGGACCTGATGGTTCATATCCGAGACCTAAATTCGAATCCTAGTTGATTCACATTTCTAGCTAAGTTTATTTCTAATTGAAATAAATGAAGCGGGTAGCGTTGCTATCTATCTCTCAAAAAAAAGAAAAGAAAGAAGGGAGAGGAATAAGCTCCTTTTCTTCTTTTTTTTTTTTGTTTCTAAATGCTGCGTTTAGTATTCGAGATCGAACAGTAGTTTTCGAGTTTCTGAAATAAACTACTATAATTAATGCTGGAACTGCTGTTCCATTATTTTTTTCTGGAACAAGCTTGGTCCCGGGTGGGAACAAGGTTAATTAAAATCTAAATTTAATTTTAATTATATTATGGTATTAAATTTTTAATTAATGTAATTAATATATTTAAATCATTAATTATTACTTAAATAATAAAATAATAAATAAATAAATTATCTTCTTAGTAATAGGATGAATGAGAATAAGATTCTCGGATATTTTTTTACTTCTAGTAATCTTTCATAATGCGAACCAAACGAGCCCTTAAGAAAGAAGAATGCTGTCTATACACGCCATTTAAAGTGTATATCTTGTGATATATTAATTCTCATCTGATATATTGAAGTGATCTGTGAAAAAACTTCACACATTAGATAAATGAGGTGCAAAATTTACATATTTTTGGTAGACCTAAATAATAGGCTCTCTAGCAATAAATCAAATAGATTGAGTGCACTACAATAAAATAAATCATAGATTTTTAGGCTCCATTTGGTATTACAAATATAAATTCATATCATTTATAGTGAGAAAGTATAATGAAATAAATATTATTTATTTTATTTCATTATAATAAAAAATATTTTATTTGTTTTTATAAATGATATTACATTACATATATTAATCATATGAGTACAAGATCAGGACGTTGTACGTTTTGACTTTTGACCGTTTGGATTTGTAGTTTGAATATGCCCACGTGACGGGCACTTGCGGATACCTCTATAGATTTTTTTTATTTTTTTTTCTTTTCTTGAATTTTTTGGGTTAATTTTATAGAGATTCATGCAAATATACTAAATTACAAATATATTTTTATAAAATTTAACTTTCATATGTTATTATTATAAAAATTTTAATATTTTCAAATATGTTAATCTGATTTATTACCGTTAAAACTTAAAACACTGTTTATTTTATAAATAAAATGATATTTTTGTCGTCACAAATATATTCCTTCATATATTCCAGCTGTTAATTAAAGAGAGGTAAAAAATAAATTCACCTCATTAACTATGACTAAATATTTTATCTATTTATAAATAAATGTTTAACTAAAAAGTTAAAGTTGGTAGATTTATATTAGATGACTTGTGATCTTATTAAAGCTAAATTTTATTTATATTGAAGTTAAATTGAAGAATATATGAGAATGTCTTATATAACGGGTGTATAATATTTTTTTTTTTTACTATATTTATAAAATTTTATTATAAAAGTAAACATCTATTAATTTTTATATCTAGATTTTTTTTATATCTTATAAATTGTATTTATGGGATGAAATTTGAACTTTATTATATTAATTATTAAAAAAGTAGGCTTGATTCATATAATGATGCTTTAGATATGATGTAGCCAAAAAAAAAAAAAAGGAAAAAAGAAAAAAAAAAGAAGTTCCTATAGGAGAGAGAGGAATGAAAAAGTGGGCCCAGTTTTTTGCCTCCAGACCGGAGAGGACGCCGGATTCTTCTTTCATGTATGGTATATAGATTCTGCAAATAATAATAATAAAATTTTTAATATGATATTTTTGATTCTACTACAAATTCGAGTTTCTAAAAGTAAGTAGTCTCAAACTCGAGTTTATGAATTTCTGGTTATGATGAGTCCATTTCAACTTTCGATATAATATAATTTTACGGTCGAACGTTTCGGCTTCTGCTTTGCGAGTAGATAAGTTATTTTCGAAGCCAAAATAAATGAGCCAACACGCGCTGATTGATTTACGTGGACATGCATTTGGGCGTAAACCGCCCTGGCCCATTTCGTAAAAGCTTATGCGTGATCCGAGAACATACATTTAGGCCCATTAGGAGCCCAATATAATATTCGCAGGTTAAAGTCGGCAATCGTAGGTGTGTCGTCAACGATTTTAGAAATTACTATCGGACCCTCATGGAATCGGCGAAACTGGTAGTTTCGTCACCGGCTCCTTTTACACACACCAGGTTCTGCGACTTCGGGGTTTTGATTGGGGCCGAAAACAAGTTGGATCTTATGGACTAAGGGCTGGATCCGACCCATTAGTTGTGGCCTCAGAAAAGTGAATGGTCTAGTTACTTAATAGCAAACTATTCTCGTATCTGTTTGATCTTGCTTTTGCTGCGAACTATGTAAAAACCTCCGAGTTCGAAGCTCCTATATATACTCCTCGTGATCTCGACCCACACCTTAATATTAGAAGTCGGCACCACAAGGACCACATATTCTAGATGCGATAAAAATATAAAAGCCGTTGTGTTTGGAAAAAAAAAGACTTAACTATGATAAACGCAATTTAGCTTAACTTGTAAATCATTTTAGTATCAAAATTTTTAGAATATGAATTAATGCATTGGCATAAAATTCTTTTACACCGTTAAACTAGCAAGTATCTCGTACCGGCCGTTAAAAATTGTCAATTTTGTGAGCTTTTGATCGTAAGGTAAATGATATCGAAAAATTATAAAATTTAATTTTTAAAAGTTTTAAATGATCTAGATAATGTTTAACGGTATGATCGCTAATTCGAAGCTCTACCATAAAACAACATGAAGTGGCGATCGATCTATAAGAAAGATAAGTAATTTCTATATATCAAAGTGTCAAATAATTGAATGGGTCTTGTTATTATTATCTTCAATTACAACATTATATTAGATGATATAATCTTTTTGGCCGGAAAAAAAAAAAGAGGAAGAAAAATCCACATATCCATCATTATTCCTTTTTACATCTCTCATTTTCACCCCCTTTCTTTTTTTTTTCTTCAACAAAGATATATAAACATGTCGCCCTTTTAGATTCTTAGCAAAGTTATATATGTGTTGGCTCCTAGCTAGTACATGTAAGATGTTCAGAGTGGCAAAGACTAAACCTCTTATAATCTCCTGCAGAAAACAATGGCTTTGAAAACAGCGCGCAATCGCGCCTTACTCATCTTCTCCTCCTCCTCCTCTCTCTTCTCCTTCGGCGCGACAACCATCAACTTCCTTCTCCTCGCGCTCTCGCTAAACTCTCCTAGCGACCGGCCCGCAAATTTCGCACCAGAGCCCTCCGAGAACGGCGGCAATGCTACGACATGGCGGTCGATGAGGCTACAAAGAGAGGCAAGCTCATAGGAGTCATATAAAGGGCTCCCACAATCCCATATTGAGAGCCTAACCTCTTCTTCTTCTTTGTTATTTTGGTGCCTCTCCATGTATCCAATAATTAAAGAGATGGCTCAAACCATATGTGTTGTGTTCCTCATCTATAAATTAAGGAGCTGTTTGATTTGGTTAAGTGTGGGGACAGTGGTAGGTGGATTCCTTAAATAAATGGTAAAGTTGTTGTCAAATGAGGGGGATAGGATCTAGACCTGTATTTGTAAATGTTTCTTGAATTGGTGTGACTACAATTCTTGTAACCTTTTGATGCTCATTATACCCTACCAGGTTTGTTCAACCACACAACATATAATGTTCTTCGGTTAAACGAAGAAATGGTACATTGAAACAACATTAACTTTTCGCTAAAGCATCGTTGATCACCTAAAATTTTGAATTTTATGACTATAAATTCCTCACCTATCCCCTAAATTTAATCTGGTCGATCTTCTTTAATCAGTAGAGTGATTGTCACGTATAAGTATTCAAATTTTAATCCTCTTCTTCTGAATCTCTAGATGAAATTTGGAACACTTGATTGATAATAGGTAGTAGATTAATTAGATGATCATGTTGTTTATATACTTTGTGAATTAAGAATCAAACATTTTGGTAGTAGTATGCAATTAATTATAAGTGGCTACAAGAGTTCATGGGGTACTAAACTACTAATATGTTTTCCATGATTAATTAATAACAAACAATTAATCTGTGAAACATCATAAAAATGTGGTGATTAATTTTAGAACCTTAATCTCATAGATTGACAGATAAATCAACTACTTTTGGTTGTTAGACTTTATAATTCTTCTGTACAGAGATGAGGCTCTGGAGAAAAATAACATAAAATTTAGATATATATATTTTTAGTGGAGCAAGCAAAATTATAATCTAATAAACAACTACTTTAACGACGACGAGCAAGGATCACTTAACGAGGATTTAACGACGAGCAAGAATCGCCGTCAACAATTCAGGTTTTGAAATCAAAATCATGACAAAAGGTACGATTCTAGTTTCTTATAAAGTTTTAACAATAAGTACAGTTTAGTCAATTGTCAAGTTTGCTAATTGATTTAGAAATGTTACTGAAATAACATCGAATTAATTTGGATCCATGCAACTGAATAATCATATTTCGATAATTTAAAAGTCACGGTGTTCATCCTGTAGTTTAATGCATCAATTATAGTACTAAAAATTAAAGTTTGGTGGTGGACGCTACGGATAAAACTCAAAAGTCTCACATTTCAATCTAAGATTTTTTAAAAAAGCAGTTTTGGTGAAAATTATTAAAACCACTTGCATTATGCTTAGAACCCATGGTTGGTTTTAGCAATAAATAATAAGAAAATAATTGAAGTTTTGTAAACATATTCATGCATTATAAACACACTATCAAATGGATAAGCTTTAGCTATTTTGAGTTAGAACCCTCTCTACAAATAAACATAGATGTTCTTTTTTAATTTGGTATTTAAATGGCCTTTTTTTTTTTTTGTATATTTTGCTACTCAATAAATCAAATATCCAATGCTTAAACATATGAAATTTAATTGTAAGTGACTGAGTCATCTAATCATCAACCATTTACCTTCTAATTAAACTTCCACTCCAACCAGTTATTAGTTGTCACAAATCACAATATGACCAATTCCACATGCTCTTTTGCAATGCTATTTTAAGATCCACACCGTCCCTTGTTAAGCTTGGCAGTTGATGTCATCACTTGGTATCCATAGTCAATCCCACTGATTCATATTTCGACTGTTTATTTTCAAATGAAATAAACGAAGCGAGTAGCGTGCTATCTTTTTCTCAATAAAAAAAAAAAAGAAAAAGAAAAAGATCCACACATGCTACAAGCATTTACTTTTGCCACCTAATTTAAAAAAACAATATATTGCTTGGATTTTATAATTCATATTGAGTTATTATATAATGAGTTTGAAAGCTCACCAAAACAGCTGTGTTTTTGGGACTTTGACTTGGATATTAATATATATCTCTTCTTAAATTGGATCTTGTACTTCTTTTTTCTTTTTTTTTTTTGACAATTGTTTCATATATATATATATATATATATATATATATAGAGAGAGAGAGAGAGAGAGAGAGAGAGAGAGAGAGAGAGAGTCCACGCTATTAATAAGACAAAGACTCTGCCACCAAGTTTTCCGCCGTTAGATTCATCCCTTTGATGATTTTCACCCGTTAGATCATACTATTCAACCAACCACCCATTTAACCCTAAGGGCCCACATCATCCTAACCGCACATCTCTCAATTCAACGACTAAAAACTTGATAAAGACTAACGACTTTACGCTATTAATAGATAATAAATTTTAGTTTTATATATATATATATATATATATATATATATATATATATATATATATATATATATATATATATGAATGAATCTTTCAAAGCTATGCAATTTACGCCTGTGACACATTCCAATAGTCCATAATCTACATTTGCAATTGGTTAATTGCAAATTTATGTCTTAATGGTTGACTTTTATTTAAATTGTATTCTTGTAGTTTTCATTGCGACAGTTTTATTTCCAGATCGAGTTGGTTTTGTATAACAATTAAGTCCGTCCATTATTCGTAGAATAAGATGCGAAAATGAAACTTTGATAATGAAAAACTGAAAGCTAAATTATTCTTCATGGCAAATAATTTTTTTTTTTATATATACCGCACTTTGAGTATGAATTTAAAATTTCAATCAAATTTAGGGACTAAATTTACAAATAGTTCTTGGAATGTTATAAAAGAGAGACTATGTCAATTCATCCAAATAATGCTAATATTCTTATAATAAAGTAATTTTCTGAATACGTATGTTGTTCGTATCGTGTGTATCGGTGGTTTGCGTGATTAATAAGTTATTAACATACTTTTTCGCTTGATTAAGATTCATAAACACAAAATGAAATAATCAAATCATGTAAAAGCTATGAAAATATAATAAAAGTTTACCCTTTCTTTTTCTAGAGAATATGCTATTTGGGAATATAATAAGTATATCACTATAAATTTAAAATTAAGAAATTACTTGAAAAAGGTAAAACATGCATTAAAAATTTATTAAAAATTCTCAACATTTTCTAGAATTTCTCTACCAACTTCATCGGCAAAACCAAGAAGAGTTCAAAGATTTTTTTTTTTTTTTAAAAAAAAGAAGAAAAAAAACACTCACCTTCCTCTTCCTTTGTTTATACTCTTTTCACACCAAACATGCTTCAAACCATCTCCTCTCTCTCTCTCTCTCTCTCTCTCTCTCTCTCTCTTCACCATTTCGCAATCGCTTCTGAGAGCTACTGAGTAGAGAAGCACAGCAATGGCGCACTTGGGTGGAGGAGGAGGCGAAGCTAGGGTTCGAGTGGTGCGTTGCCCTAATTGCGACAAGCTTCTCCCGGAGATCCCCAATTTAGCACTTTATCGTTGCGGGGGTTGCAATGTGGCACTCCAAGGTACGAATCTAGTGTCTGGTTTAGTTAAAAGTTGTATTTTGAGAGCGAAGTTAGGATTTTTCCTAGCAAATTTCGAGAACTATGGTGTTTTGTGCTTCTATTGATGCGCGATGTGAACAGTTTTGTTGGTTTTTACTGCTTTTGATGATACAGCGAAGAAGCCGATTCCGCTGCCGGGATCGGCGCCCCAGAGATCTGGTGAAGGTAATGTCGATTACTTCGGTAATTTGGATAATTGTTCGGACAGGAAAAGTGGATTTACAAGGGAGGAAATGGTGATGGTGAATTCAAGGGAAGGTGGTTATAGTTATTCTGAATCTGTAGTTGGAGATGAGGATGTAATTAGAGAACCCAAAACTGCAATTTTTGATGCTATGGGCGATGATTCCGCCTCCGATTTTGAGGAATTGGCCAAAGAGAACATAGTGAGGAACCTTTTGAAGAATCATAACTGGGTTGGAACAAGTAGGGTTAACTCTCCCGGCCAAGATCGCGTTGAACTTCTAAGGAAGCTCGATGAGCTGAGAGACCACATTAGTCGATCTTGCGAAATTGCCGATAGGCCGAAAGAGAGGAGGCCGGTAAGTAGAAGAACGGCCTCGTCTTCGTTCAACGATAAAAGCCATCGAACTAGGTTTCCAGGAGAGCGTTTGCCACTGCATCGCGTTCCGGCGTGCCATTCACATTGTGCAGGAAAGCGTGATATGAGTGTTTTGAATTGTTGTAGCCCTTTGCATTCTCCGAATGGCTTCCCCAGTTATGGGGATAGATTTCCAAGGGTGTCGTATAGCCGAAGAACACGACACAACTATCGTTATACTCATTTAGATCCAAGTCCCGTCTTTTCTAATCATTATGATAGTTCATATCATCAGAGTGTTTGCTCATGTTTGCATTGCAACAGCCAACATTTGCTACCGCCAAGGCAAGTTCCTCCTAATTACGTCACTAATCAGAGGGCTAGTTATTTCAAAGAAAAGTATGGGCTTTACCCTGTTGATAGATCTTCAATGCCCGGTTCGGATTATGATGAAAAGCCTACGAATTCGCCCTTACATTCTCACGAGTTGCAAACTAAGAGAAGGGCCGCATTACTTAGGAAGAGGCCTGAACGCTCTTTTCGCCCTATAGGCGGCGCTGCTCCTTTCATTGTATGCCATAATTGTTTTGAATTGCTGCAGCTACCTTTGGAAGTTCTCGACATGCCTAAGGGAAAGAATAAGCTGCGTTGCGGATCATGCTCTCAAACTATGATATTCAAGCATGATGGAAAAACATTTAAATTGTTTGATTCCCAACCACCCACGCCAATGAATGAAACTAGCGAAAACTCAAATAGCCTCCTGAATAACCAAACTTTGTGCTATGAAGATATTTTTGATGGAAACCCTACCATCTCCTACTCTGAAGATTATGACAGTCGAGGAGATAACATACATTTAGCTGATTCAGTTTCTCCTGCAGCAAGTTGCCAAATGACAGAAAGAGAATATGAGTTGAACTATTCAGCGAAAATGGAGGACATCTCCAAATCATCCAGTAGCTGTAAGGATGTGGAGAGCCCAAAGAGTAAAAATGATTCAGGATACGAGGAGCTTATTGGTGTAAACCCTATTGATTCCTACTCTGAATATTATGATAATTCACAAGAAAATATACATTTAGACGATTCAGCTTCTCATACAACAAGATATGAAGTGACCGAGAGAGAATGTGAGGTAAACATGAGCTATTCAGTGAAAGTGGAGGGCCTGCCCAAATCATACAGTAGGCGTAAGGATGTAGAGAGCCCAAAGAGTAACAAAGATTCAGGATGTGAGGATCATGATGGTGGAGATTGTCTTGTCTCCGACTCCAAAGATTATAATAGCCGACAAGATAACATCCATTTAGTTTCTCCTCCAACAAGTTCTAAAATAGAAGATAGAGAATGCGGAATAAACATGAGCTATTCAGAGAAAATGGAGGGCCTATCCAAATCATCCAGTCGATCTAGGGATGTGGAGAGCCCAGAGAATGTAACATGTCAAAGAGATTCAGATAGTCACACTGAATTGCCATTTGATGGCCAATTGGCTTCGCGTGCTTCGGCCCTCCGTGATTATTCTTGTTATCCATTCATTAGTCAGGAAATTGATGGTTTTGATGAGGAAAACATGAGCGGAAATTTTGACCACACGGATGCTGCCGACATTACTGATGATTTTAGGCGGCAATCTAATGATGATGTTCGAGTGTCAAGTGAGATGAATTTGTCGGGCAGTGAATATTCACATTCTGGGTTTTCCCAAGATTCTCGTGAATTACGACGAGGAGAAGATCAGCCTTCGATTGCTAAGAATGGTGATTCATCTTTTGCTGGTATTTTCAAGAAGCGGTTCAAGGACTTCTCTTTATTCAACCAGTCTGTCGAGAGAAGTAGAACGAAAGTTTCAGTTAATGGTCACCCTATTTCTGATCGCTCGCTAAAGAAGGCTGAAAAGAAGGCTGGACCTGTCGATCCTGGTGATTATTGGTGAGTCCTTTCTCCACATAAATTCAGTGTCTACTGATGAGCTTTATATTTTACTGTCGCTTGCATTTTTATATAGACAACAAATTTTTATGCTCCATATATTTTGTCCTGATAGATAAGTACCTTAAGAACAACCAGGCATATGCTTCTATTTGTCAGTACAAACAGATATAAATTTAAGAATATTTTGACTTCCTCTGGCAATATTCTAGATTTACTATATGATACAGTACCTGCATACCATTCTAAAGGAAGAAGAGCATGGCTATAACTGTGGGTAAAGTCTCAATAGGAGAATCAGCTACAGTAATTTTTGTAGTTACTATTATTGTGCCGAAACCTTTAATTTTTTACTTCTTTTGTAATTTATGTATGTCGGGAACTTCTAAATGCTGTTTGGCAAACTTAACTGTAGTCTCTTGCAATTTGGCTTATTCTGCTGATGTTAAAGTTTTGATATAAGAAGCACAACATTTATTCTGCATATATTTTATCCTAACACCTTGACAATTGGTGATCATCTAGAATGGCTTATGTTTTCCCTGTTTCTGAAATAGGTATGACTACCATGCGGGGTTTTGGGGCGTCATGGGTCGCGAATGTCTTGGCATTATTCCTGTAAGTTCACCTTCTTTGAATAATATTATCCCAGCTTCCGATTAAGCCTTGAACTTACAAAATGGTTTAAAACTTGCAGCCCTTTATAAGAGAATTCAATTATCCTATGCCTAGAAACTGCGCTGATGGCGACGCTGGAGTCTTTGTAAATGGGAGAGAACTTCATCAAAGAGATTTGGAATTGCTCGTAAAAAGAGGACTTCCGCCTACTTCTGGGCAATCTTATATTGTTGAGATTTCGGGAAAAATTATTGATGAGGCATCTGGCAAGGAGTTGCGCAGTCTCGGCAAGCTTGCACCAACGTAAGTTTCTCGGCAGTTTTCTTGCAGTGTTTCAATGTTATCTTTTTTATAGATTCATTTTTCGATAAACTAACTTGTTTACATATATTTTTCAATATCCTAAATCTCTATCTCCTGTTTAATTAGAGTTGAGAAATTAAAACGTGGATTTGGCATGGAAGTTCCCGAAGAGATAAATTAGCTGATAAAACACTCTCAACGGTAGCTTTCCTTCGTTGGTATTCATTCTCATCAAATGTAACCACAAGATCGACAAACTTCAATGAAGTGGCCGACTGTTGAAGGTGGAAACAGGTAATTTTCATTAATGCCGTCGTGTGAATCTAACCTAGTTGTTATAAAATAACACCAAAATTTTCAGTTGTCTCCTTCATACTGTTCATCATCGCTTGGCATCTAATGCATAATTTTTCTGGCAGGCTCGTCAATGCTGTTTCCTTTTTGGAACTATGTTTGGAATCTCTATCAATGCGGATAAATGATGGCATATGCGCGCAGTCATATATCATTCAACCTTATCTCTTAAGCCATTCTAAAGGTGTATGGTTTAGTTTTTGCAGGTTCTTTCGCTGTTGCATTATTTAAAGAATTGCATCTGATCAGCTTGTAATGCCATTCTTTATCTGTTTATCAACTGTGTATATTTCATTTACGATCTCGTCGACTGAGCTGAGAATTGATCATAATGACAACCTCAGTTTTTGATGTTTTTAGTACAAGAGTTTGGTTTTAAACGACTGATGCTTTTACTTAACAGAAAATTTGTTCCAACCTAAAGTTTTTAGTCTGAATCTCAACATCATATTGAACTGCGGATTTAGATGGAATCTAAAAAGAGACAATGGTGTGCATCTTATTTAAGTTTTCTTTTTTTTCTTTTTTTTTTTTTCTGAAAAGAGGCCACAGTTCTCTGCACAGATTCTTCCTTGATGCAGTACATAAACAATAGAGCTTGGTTGGGCTCCACATGTCAATCTCAAGAACTGGACTTTATTGACAACTAAAACACCTGTATTTTGCAATTTAAGTTATCAGAACTTCTAATAAGCGTGCTCTTAAATTTGTGACTGGTGTCTTTAGCCATAGGCTTATTATATTAGATTCTTAACCGGTTGGTTCGGGTATAAGCAAGAACTAGCTATTACAGGAATATGTACAAGTATGGGGATAAGAAAAATAGCGTTTGGATGAAAATTAGGTTGTTCCCGAGGATAAGAAAAATATTAAGTAGTTTTATATAGAAAATGAATGGGTTGTTGATAATAACCTAGAACTACTATTCTCGGATAAAAAATTAGCGTTTGGATATAAAGGGGATAAGGGCCTATTCCTATTCCTATCCCCTAACCAAACGGTGCCGCACGTAGCTGAGTTTCTACAAAAGTAAAATTAGAATAAATAGAAGAAAAGATAAAAAATTTTTAAAAAAGAAAGGTATTTTACAAGATAAGCGAGAGCTAAAAGGACAAAAATACGAAAGGTTAAACTACAGAAAATTTTTCTGTCAATATTCGCTTTTTTATATTTTTCTTTTGTTATTAGAAAATCTACACTTTACCTCTTTAAAAAATAAAAAATATTCACAAAAAAGTACGCTGTAGTAAAATAATCAAATTGTCCCTCGTCTTTTTCGGATTGGGCATGAACGGAGAGGTGGCGAGGGCGAGGGTGAGGCGGCGAAGGTGCGCGAGGGCGTGTGTGTTGGCATGAATAGAGAGGTGGGCGAGAGCGAGGCAGCGAAAGGCGAGGCGGCGCAGCCGAGGATGAAGAAGGAGGAGGGTTTTAGCAGTATTTTGGGTATAAAAAATAGAATATAAACGAAACCCTAACGCAACACGTGGAGGTCAAAGTGAGCATTTTTTTTTTTTAAGAGAGTAAAGTGTAGGTATTTGAATGACAGGAGAAAAAATAAAAAAGCAGGTATTGACAGAAAAACTATTCTGTAATTTACCCAATATATGAAAAACTGTTTGTGCAAATTGCTCTACATCTGACTACATGGGATGCTTCATACAAATCTCATGTGACTACATATGTATATTGCTGGCGCCTCTATTTTTCCAAAACATTGATAATGGACATGGTTCCAATTATCCATTTATTGCTTCTTCTTTTCTTTTATTATTTCTCTTTTTGGTGTCATGTAAACTAATTATTGTAGGGAAGCATCAAAATTGAACAGCTTTTGTGAAGCATCCTAAGAAAAAGAGTTTGAACAGAGAAAATGGTCAGTTACAAGTTACAACATGCTTACATGCTTAAGGAGCAACTACTAAGTATTAACAAAATTAAATCCTGGGATATTGAAAGCTCGCCTTTTGTAAGGCTTTTGAAACACAAAAAAAATACAGAAATAAGCTCTTGAATCTTGAAAGTCTTTTGCTGTAATATAAAATTGAACAAAATACAGCCACTTCTGCTCGCCTCACAGATATTTCATATAGAAATAATAATAAAACTAGGTTGGAATATGATACTTATAAGTACCAAGTTTATGATACTTATAATTTTTTGATCCTTGAATTAAAACTTAACAGCAATGACTAATAACTGACCGTCCCTAGAGCAAGTGGCAGAGGGCTTGGTGGCTGGTACCCGAGACCCTAGTTCGAATCCTAATTGATTCACATTTCTAGCTAAGTTTATTTTTAAGTAAAATAAACGAAACTGGTAGTATGCTACCTATCTCTCTCTCTCTCTCTCTCTCTCAAAAAAAATAAAAATAAAAAATAAAAACAGTTGCTAATGGTGGGTACCTCTATTATGCATGATCTAAAAGCAAAAATTTAATAACATCAAAGATTTGGTGCTTCTAAAAGCACTTGAGCTGGACCCGTAATAATATATACTTAGATCAAATAGTAAAAGACTCAGGTCTCGTTTGGAATTGCGGAAAGATTGCATTACGTGCGGTGAGAAAGTATGATGAAAAAATATTTTGTTTGTTTTCGTACGTAATATTACGTTACGCATATAGCGGTTACAATATATTTTCTGCGTTTCTACAGAAGAACGCAGAAGCATATCCCTATATGCTTTTTTTACAACTCTATTTTATCTAATAGCGTTAGATAGGCCTCAATACCAAACTAAGCCTTAATGAATGCATAGTATCCTAGGTCCGCTAAATTTATTTATTTATTTTTAAAAAGAAGGAATCGGATATCACACTTATCTATCTCTCTCTCAAGAAAAAAAAATTTAAATTTAAATTTTGAACCTATTTATCTTGCACAAAAAGTTAAAAATAAAAATTTTGGAAATCCTTTTGCATTCAAGTTACGTTCTTTCTCTCGGAACAGAAAAGCAAGTGACAAGAACTTGATGAGACCAGTTCGAATCCTAGTTGATTCACATTTCTAGCTAAGTTTATTTCTTAAAAGAAATAAACGAAACGGGTAGCATGCTACCTATCGCTCAAAATTTTTTTTACAGTTTCTCCCCTGAGTCACACGCACAAAGAACTAAAAAATATATTCCTAACGTTACAAATCGTATATAAAAATACTATTCTCTATAAATTATTGCTATATAATTTGTTACGACGACACTATTACAGGTATAAGTGAACAACAAAGCAATTAATTAAATTGATGACTCGTCACTCATAATTAATTAATTAATTAATTCGATAATATAACAAGGAGAAGCACACGCGTACACCACACGCGTGCACGAGTGCACGGTAAATATCACAGAGAAATTGCACCAAAAGGGTCTAATTTTCCACGGATGGAACCTTTTCACTGATGCGCCTTTAATACATAATAAAATTATTTAAAAGAAAAGGTTAATTAAAATGAAAACAATTTCTCTCAGTAATATTATTTAGTTATTACATGTTATTTATAATAAATATTTCATATAAATGTTTTGTAACAATTGTAAAATAATATTATTATTTTATTAAAGAAATATTTATAGAAATTTTCTTTCTGAATGCTACCATTAAAAAAGAATAATAAACTTTAGCTATGTTATTTAGGATATATCTCAAATTAACTCGAATATGTCAATTTTATATTAAAATAATATTTTTTAAATTATTCCTGTACTTCTATGCAACGAGACTACGATTAGACGTGATTATTTTTATATAGAATAATATTTTTAATATTTATATTTTAAATATAAAATCTTTATGTAGTAGCCATATTGACAAAATAAATAAATTTGGATGCGGATATGGATAGAAAGAATGAAAATACGACAAATTTGAATTCGGGCATAAATTTTATTTGTATCCGACCTGAACCAAAATTAATCTTACATTATATAATACATATATCTATAGAGTCCGATTGGTATGCTATCAATAGACGAAACATTCGGTTCTACCAAGTTTTTCAACTGCTAGATTCACCCCTTTGATGATTTTCATCCGTTAGATTATACTATTTAACCAACCACCTACTCAATCCTGGAGGTCCACATCATCCTAACCGCACATCTCTCAATCCAATGACCGAAAATTTGATAGCACTTATGACTTGGTGCTATTTATTAATAGTATAGTAGCCTAGTTCTCTCTCTCTCTCTCTCTCTCTCTCTCTCTCTCTCTCTCTCTCTCTCTCTCTCTATATATATATATATATATATATATATATATATATATGGATCTAGGCTAGACTACTATCAATAACACCAAGCATTTAGTACTATTAGGTTTTCGACCCTTGGATTAAAAAATGTACGGTTAGGATGGTATGGGCCTCTAGGGTTGAGTGAGTTGTTGGTTTAATACCGTAATCTAACAAATAAAAATGGTCAAAGAGTTAAATCTAATGATAGAAAACATGCATGGTCCTATCGATAGTATTCAGTAGGACTATATATATATATATATATATATATATATATATATATATATATATATATATATATATATAT
The DNA here is from genome assembly GCA_025177825.1 of Aechmea fasciata. Taxonomy (NCBI): domain Eukaryota; kingdom Viridiplantae; phylum Streptophyta; class Magnoliopsida; order Poales; family Bromeliaceae; genus Aechmea; species Aechmea fasciata. Next base: position 1,946,786 of record CM045936.1, read on the forward strand.
ATATATATAGAGTTGAGCTAGAATACTCTTAAATCTGAGAGCCCATTTTACTCTCGAGTTGTTTTCGATGATAGAGCTTCCAAATTGATGATCGGCTCCGTTGAACATGATCTATACCACTTAAAGTATTTAGAAATCAAATTTCAAATATTGAGACGTTTTCTCGTTTAACGGTGTAAAGATATCCAAATCAATTGAATTTTTGTTAGAAAATTCTTTAAACTATTTAAAACGAGATCTATACTCTTGATCTTGATTACAAGACTCCTATCATTATTTTTTAAAGAATATTCATTTTCAACCATTCATTTTCTGTTCACTAGATGGATACAAGAACAATATCGAAAGTACGTGAAATTTGATTTCTAGGTAGTTTAAATGGTTTAGATCATATTTAATCTGAGCGATCGTCAATTTGAAAGCTCTATCATCAAAAACAACTCGAGAGTAACTCTCTCTCTCTATATATATATATATATATATATATATATATATATATATAGAGAGAGAGAGAGAGAGAGAGAGAGAGAGAGAGAGAGAGAGAGGCTACTATGCTATTAATAGCACTAAGTCATTGGTGCTACCAAGTTTTCACTATCGTAGTATGATCTAATTAACGGATGAAAATGATCAAAATGGTAGATCAAACGGTGAAAAACTTTGTAACATCAAGTACTTCGTGCTATTAATAGCATGGTAGCCGAACTATATATCTATATCTATACTATATATAAAAGCACGTATATTCAAATTTGGGTCTGTCGACACACCTATTTTTCGGCGGGAATATTAGCACCCAATTTTCTCTTTCCGTAAAATTTTAAATATAAGAATAAGAATGAAATAGAAACCGCAATGAATACGTAATTTTTCTATAACAGATTATTGATGTGAAAATTCTAAAAAATATATTTTATCCTATAAAAGATTATTTTCTATATATATTTCTAAATTTTAAAATATTTTTTTTTAAAATAACATATTTTATTTTTCTATTTGAAATTTTAATAGTAAGTTTTCTATAACAGATTACGGGTGTTAAGATTCTATAAAAAATATTTTTCTATTTTGTTTTAAAATATCTTTTTTAGATATTTTGAAAATTCTATAAAAGATTTTTTTCTATATATATTTCCGAATTTAAAAATTATGCCTTTTTTTTAAAAAAAAATTATCCCTTATTCTAATAATTATTATGTGCATTTACACGTCGATTTTACTAGTATATATATATATATATATATATATATATATATATATATATATATATATATATATATATATATATATATATAGAGTAAGGCTACTATGCTTCTGGAAGCACGGAGGGCTCCGTGCTTCCACGTCGTTTTCGATGTTGTGGCTTCCGAATCGTCGATCGGCTCCGTTAAACTTGATCTAGAGTATTTGAAGTACCTAGAAAATAAATTTTGCAATTTTTCGATATTATTTGCCTAGCGAACGAAGGGGCTAAAAATCAACTAGTGAAAATAAAAATCTTACAAAACGCGATAATATAGCATTAAAAATTTAGATCAAAGATATTGATCTTGTTTTATATAGTATAAAGAATTTTCTATCAAAATTTCATGTAATTTGGATATTTCTACACCGTTAAACTTTCAAACGGTTCACTATGACCATTAAAATTATTTGATTTTGTGCCCTTCGATCACTAGGCAAATGATATCGAAAAATTATAAAATTTATTTTCTAGATACTTCAAATACTCTAGATCAAGTTTAACGGAGCCGATCGACGATTCGAAAGCCGCATCATCGAAAACGACGTGGAAGCACTAAGGCTCGTGCTCGATAAAGATAAGTAGCCTCACACTATATATATATATATATATATATATATATATATATATATATATATATATATATATATATATATATATATATAAAATTGAGCTTCTATATTTTTTAAAAGTGCTAAGTCATTGGTGCTTGTAAGTTCTTAGCCCTTGGATTAATAGATGTGCGGTTAGAATGATGTGGACCCCCTTGGGTTAAGTGAGTGATTGGTTGAATAGTATGATCTAACGGATGAAAATGATCAAAGTCCTTGATCTAACGGTAAAAAATTCATAAGCACCAAGTGCTTGGTACTTTTACAAGCACCATAGCGGGACTATATATATATATAGAGTCCGGCTACTATACTATTATGAGTACGATCGCCCTCGTACTCATAAGTTGTTTTCGATGATAGAGCTTTCGAATCGACGATCCACACCGTTAAACGTTATTTACAGCATTTAAAACTTCTAGAAATAAAATTTTATAATTTTTCGACATCATTTACCTTACGATCAAGAGGTCACATATTTGGTAGTGGCCCCTTCGTACTATTCACCATAGCGGGACTATATATATATATAGAGTAGGGCTACTATACTATTATGAGTAGTGGCCCCTTCGTACTCATAAGTTGTTTTCGATGATGGAGCTTCCGAATCGACGATCCACTCCGTTAAACATGATCTAGGGTATTTGAAACTTCTAGAAAATAAATTTCGTAATTTTTCGAAATCATAATAGAGTCCATCAAGCGAGCATAAAATGAACGGTCAAAATCGAACGATGTCTTAAAAATAGATGATCGGATCTTTCAATTTAAGATCAGAATTATTGATCTTTATCTAGGTAATGAATAGAATTTTCTATCAAAAATTCAGCCTATTTGGATTCTTTTGCACCGTTAAACTAGCAAGTATTCCATACCGGCCATTAAAAATTGTCAATTTTGTGAGCTTTTGATCATAAGGTAAATGATGTTGAAAAATTATGAAATTTGATTTCTAGAAGTTTTAAATGCTCTAGATAACGTTTAACGGTGTGGATCGTCGATTCGAAAGCTCTATCATCGAAAATAACTTATGAGTACGAGGCGATCGTACTCATAATAAAGATAAGAAATTTAATTTCATATATATATATATGATGTATATTTAAATTTTTATTTTGAAAGTTTAAATTTAATATAATATATTTTGAAATATGATAAAAAATAATTATTTCGAATTTGAATTCGGGTTTTAATTTTTACTCGGATTCGAATTTGAATACAAAATTTATCAGATTCAAAATTAATATTTGATAATCGGATTTGAATTAAAAAATTCGGGCATCCCAATTGACAGTGCTCAACAGTGACAGGAAAGGCCTCCCCGGACTGGGACAAAGGATGGGTGGTCCACGGCCAGCATGGTGGGCCTGGTTCACGAAATGTCTTCTTGTCGAGATTTTTTTTAAGAAAACGAAATGCCATCTACACCTTCACTTGAGATTGCACATTTCACCATCCATAATTTTTTTTTTTTTGTTTTTAGTATAAAAATTATAAGTAAGTAAATTTTGACTTTAAAAAAAAAATCAAAATGTAAATTATATACTTATATTAATAAGTGTATAGACAACACCATTTATTTATTTATTTTATTTCAGATTAACTTATTACTCGCATCTCAAAAAGTTATAGTACACTAGCAAATTATTATATATTTTTTTCAACGAAATATCTATCGTCAATACGATACTAAAATAAAATATCATAAATATTACAGGATGATATTCTATTGAACAATAAATTATTTTAAAAAGTAAAAAAATTATAAAACAATTTTATGTAATTTGTAAATTATAAACTGATGAAATAAAATTATGCCGTATGGTTATATGGTAAGATGGTGAAGTTATACAGTTTCCTGTAAATATATCGAATAATAAATATATTTTTATAAAGTTTAATTTTTAATATTTATTTCTACAACAATTCAATGACAATTCCGACTTGTTGTTACCGATAAAGTACTGTTTATTTTTTAAAAGGAGATAAATAAAATAATATTTTTGTCATCTTAAATATATTTTTCTAAAATTTCAAACGGTTAGAATTATACAAAAATGTCATCCAAAAAATTTCCAACTGTTATTTTTTCTTTTCTACCATCACGATAATATAAGAGAGATAAAAAGATCAATTTATCTAAGGTTCGTATTTTATCTATAGTTAATTATATTTTTTTAACAGATTTTAATAAAAGGGTATATTTAAAAATATTAACACTTTTATAACAATAAATATAAAAAATTAAATTTTATACCGTTTGGTTCGGGGTTAAGGAAAAACTAGTTATTCCAGGGATAGGGTTAAATTTAGGGTTAAGGTGGGGTTAAAGTATTTTTGTGTTTGGTTGAGGGTTGGAGTTAGTCCGGGATAGTGAAACATAGTATTTGGTTGGAGTAGGTGGGATAAGAAGGATAGTGGGTTATTATGAATAAAAATATTATTTGGTTAAGGTGAGAGAGAGAAAAGAAATTGAGGAGATATTAAAAAGATGAGAAATTGAGAACCTTAATTTCTTTCAAATTTCTCTTCTCTCTCTCACCTTAACCACTCATCAAAATTGATAGATGGTTAAAAAAACTTAACACGGGAAGTGGCAATCTTTATTAATACGATGGCGTTCTCTCTCTCTCTCTCTCTCTCTCTCTCTCTATATATATATATATATATATAGATGGTTGCTCTCTCTCTCTCTCTCTCTCTCTCTCTCTCTCTCTCTCTCTCTATATATATATATATATACATCAACCACCACCTACCATCATTATCTCAACCCTACATCTTCTAACGCTAAAACTCAAAAAGACCACCCTATTGGTGCTTTTAAGAGTATTCTAGCTCAACTATATATATATATATATATATAGAGTCCGCTTATACTTATTAATAGTACGAAGACTCGGTCTACTAAAGTTAGATCCAATTTGATGATTTTCACCGTTATATCATACTATTCAATACCACCACTTAACCCTAGGGGCCCACTAGCACATCTCTCAATCCAAGGGCTAAAAACTTGTAGTAATGACTTGGTCTATTAATAAGATAAGATAGTTCTATATATATATATATATATATATATATATATATATATATATATATATATATATATGTAACTAGTTATTTTACACATATTAATAAGATTTGCTCATTTATATATAAGTTGGGCCATTGATTGGTAGATGCTACCAGATGATATTCTATGTTGTTGTTTTGGTTATCAATAAAGATAATCTAACGTCAAACGCCTCAAAGTGCATCTAACGCTGAAACTTTAGCACTAATGCTTTTATGATTGAGTAAAGGATAAGAAATTGCACTATATATATATATATATATATATATATATATATATATATATATATATATATATATATATATATATATATATATATATATATATATATATATATATATAATTGAGCTTCTATATTTTTAAAAGTCTTTAAGTCATTGGTGCTTGTAAGTTCTTAGCCCTTGGATTAATAGATGTGCGGTTAGAATGATGTGGACCCCCTTGGGTTAAGTGAGTGATTGGTTGAATAGTATGATCTAACGGATGAAAATGATCAAAATCCTAAATCTAACGGTAAAAAATTAATAAGCACCAAGTGCTTAGTCTTAGTGTTTTTACAATATATATATATATATATATATATATATATATATATATATATATATATATATATATATATATATATATATATATATATATATATATATATATATTTGATGTATATTTAAATTTTTATTTTGAAAATTTAAATTTAATATAATATATTTTGAAATATGATAAAAAAATAATTATTTCAAATTTGAATTCGGGTTTTAATTTTTACTCGGATTCGAATTTGAATACAA